>JAWNKX010000250.1:0-1200000 GCA_035041755.1 Cacoxenus indagator
AATTTATTTCTTAAAAAACTAGATACCTTTAAAAACGAATAACATTTCATTTCTAATATAATATTTAATATAATTTTAATACATTAAAATTTATATTATATTAACTCTTTTAAAATCGAAAAAAATAAATTTTTATTTTTTATTTAATAAACACTGATACACAAGGTACAATAAATTAAATTTTCTTTTTTAATAATAATTTTTCAAATATTTAAATTTTCTTTTACAATACTAATTAACTATAATTAATATTATTTTTTCTTTAAAAAATACTAAAACATTTAAATTATATAATTATTTTTAATAAATTATTCCTAATAAAAAAAAATTAATAAATAAAAACTAATTCAATTTATATTGATTTGCACAATAATATTTTCAATGTAAATGAAATACTTTACTAAATAAGTTTTAAATTGTCGTTCTAGATACACTTTCCAGTACATCTACTATGTTACGACTTATCTTATTTTCATAATAAGAGCGACGGGCGATATGTACATATCTTAGAGCTAAAATCAAATTATTAATCTTTATAATTTTACTATCAAATCCATTTTCAATAAATTTTTCATATTTATATCCAAAAATAATTTTATTGTAATCCATTTTTACTTAAATATAAACTACACCTTGATCTGATATATATTTTAATTAAAATTATTGAATATTATTATTCTTATAAAATATTCTGATAACGACGGTATATAAATTGAATAACAAATTTAAGTTAGGTCCATCGTGGATTATCGATTATAAAATAGATTCCTCTGAATAGACTAAAATACCGCCAAATTTTTTAAGTTTCAAGAACATAACTAATACTACCTAAGCATAATAATTTACATTTTAAATAATAGGGTATCTAATCCTAGTTTTTATTTAAAATTTTCAAGTTTTAACTAGTAATTAAAAAAATATTTTAAATTTAAAATTTCACTTTATAAATTTAATTATATTTTTAAAATAAAAATTTAACTTTTACTAATAAAATTTATTTGCATTATTAGTATAACCGCGATTGCTGGCACTAATTTTATCAATACTTTAAATATTACTATTTCTAAATTTCTTTAATTAATAATATTAATTACTGCGAATAAAATTAAATTATTAATTATTAAAATTAATAAAATTTCACACAAAAATTTACATATAAATTAAATTTATAATAAATATATAAGCTAAAATAAAACTTTTAAATAAATTTATAATTAATTTTTTATAAATTTAATATAATTAATAATTAATTTAAATAATTAAAAATTATAAAAATTTTAAATTAATTACAATTATTATAATTAATTATAATTTAAAATAATTAAAATTAAATTTAATAAATAATTAATAAAACTAATAATTTATTATTTATTAAAAATAATTATTTATATTATAAATTTACACTCATTTTAATTTATATTTAATTATTATTAATAAAATAATTTATATAAATTCTATATTATAAATTTGTTAATTTAAATAAATTTATAATTCTATTTACATATAAAAATTTAAAAAATACAAGAAAATAAATTTATAATATAAATAATATTATTTAAATAAATAATTAAATTTAGTAATTTCTCACCACAACTTTTTAACATAATAATTATATCCCCATTTATAATATTATTTTTTATTATAAATTAATATTTATAAAAAAAATATTTAAAAATAAATTAATTTATTAAATAAATAATTAAATAAAATTTTGTAATATATATAATAAATATTTAAATTAAATAATTTATTTTAATTATAAATTTAATAATTTAAATAAATCTATAATTCTATTTACATATAAAAATTTTAAAAATACAATAAAATAAATTTATAATATAAATAATATTATTTAAATAAATAATTAAATTTAGTAATTTCTCACCACAACTTTTTAACATAATAATTATATCCCCATTTATAATATTATTTTTTATTATAAATTAATATTTATAAAAAAATATTTAAAAATAAATTAATTTATTAAATAAATAATTAAATAAAATTTTGTAATATATATAATAAATATTTAAATTAAATAATTTATTTTAATTATAAATTTAATAATTTAAATAAAATAAAGATCTAATTTACATATAAAAATTTTAAAATACAATAAAATAAATTTATAATATAAATAATATTATTTAAATAAATAATTAAATTTAGTAATTTCTCATCACAACTTTTTAACATAATAATTATATCCCCATTTATAATATTATTTTTTATTATAAATTAATATTTATAAAAAATATTTAAAAATAAATTAATTTATTAAATAAATAACTAAATAAAATTTTATAATATATATATATATATATATATATATATATATATAATAATAAATATTTAAATTAAATAATTTATTTTAATTATAAATTTAATAATTTAAATAAAACAAAGATCTAATTTACATATAAAAATTTTAAAAATACAATAAAATAAATTTATAATATAAATAATATTATTTAAATAAATAATTAAATTTAGTAATTTCTCACCACAACTTTTTAACATAATAATTATATCCCCATTTATAATATTATTTTTATTATAAATTAATATTTATAAAAAAAATATTTAAAAATAAATTAATTTATTAAATAAATAATTAAATAAAATTTTGCAATATATATAATAAATATTTAAATTAAATAATTTATTTTAATTATAAATTTAATAATTTAAATAAAATAAAAATCTAATTTACATATAAAAATTTTAAAAATATAATAAAATAAATTTATAATATAAATAATATTATTTAAATAAATAATTAAATTTAGTAATTTCTCGCCACAATTTTTTAACATAATAATTATATCCCCATTTATAATATTATTTTTTATTATAAATTAATATTTATAAAAAAAATATTTAAAAATAAATTAATTTATTAAATAAATAATTAAATAAAATTTTGCAATATATATAATAAATATTTAAATTAAATAATTTATTTTAATTATAAATTTATAATACAAAATTTGTATATAAAAATTTTTAAAAATACAAAATTCAATTTTTTAAAAATTTATAAATATACATATATATTTTATTTATGTATATATAAATAAAATTATTATTTTATAATATAATTAAATTTCCCTATATTTTACTTTTAAAAAACCGCAAAAATTTAAAATTTAAAAATTTATAAATATATATATAAAAATAAAATTATTATTTTTTAATATAATTAAATTTCCCTATATTTTACTTTTAAAAAATCGCAAAAATTTAAAATTTAAAAATTTATAAATATATATATAAATAAGATTATTATTTTTTAATATAATTAAATTTCCCTGTATTTTACTTTTAAAAAAATCGCAAAAATTTAAAATTTAAAAATTTATAAATATATATGAAAATAAGATTATTATTTTTTAATATAATTAAATTTCCCTGTATTTTACCAGTAATTTTTTTTTTTTTTGTATATAAAAGATATATATATATATATACCTATATAGAAGTTGAAAGAATTTTATATTTAAAATTATTAAAAAAACAAAAAAATATTTTTGTGTATACTAAGTTAAGATTAATAGATTATTATTAATATATAAATGTTTAATATATCTATAATAATCTATTAATTAATATAAAAAAAATTAAATTTGAAAATAAGAATATACTAAGTAAATAATAATATATAAAGATTTATCTAATATTTTTTTTCATTTCTATAAATATATAATAATTTACAAATATATTATATACATTTATATATTTATATAAAGAGTAACATACATTTTTTATATAGATATATATAGGATATTTTAATTATATAGTAGATTTTTTATCAATTTATATCTGTAAATTAATTTAAATTATTTAAAAAAAAATATAATTTAAATCATAAAAATCATTTCTTTTCAAAAATAAAATATAAATTTATTATAAAAAAAATAAAGTGTATAAAAATTAATTTAAATAAATTTATAATTCTATTTACATATAAAAATTTAAAAATTTTAAAAAATAATAATTATATTTCCCCAGTATTTTTATTATTTTTTTAAATTTTTAAATTTTTTCGTAATTAGATAATCATGTACAATTTTGTATAGAAATGTATTTATAATTTTAAAAATTAACAAAAATTTATAATACAATTTACATATAATATTTTTAAAATTAATAAATTAATTATTATATTAAAAAATTAATTTATTAAAAATTTTTATACTTTTTTAATAACTATAAAAATATAAAATACAATAATTTTTAAATTTTATTTTTAATTATTACTCTGATTGATGATGATTGATGATGATTGATGATGATTGATGATGATTGATGATGATTGACTGGTTGTTGATGATTAATCGGTTGATGATTGATGATGATGATTGATGATGATTTATGATGATGATTGATGATGATGATTGATGATGATGATTGATGATGATTGATTGATCGGTTGATGATGATTGATTGATGATGATTAATCGGTTGATGATTGATCGGTTGATGGTGATTGATGATGATTGATGATGATTGACTGGTTGTTGATGATTAATCGGTTGATGATGATTGATGATGATTTATGGTGATGATTGATGATGATTGATTGATGATGATTGATTGATGATTGATGATGATTGATCGGTTGATGATGATTGATGATGATTGATTGATGATGATGATTGATGATGATTTATGATGATGATTGATGATGATTGATCGGTTGATGACGATTGATTGATGATGATTGATCGGTTGATGGTGATTGATGATTGATTGATGATGATGATTGATGATGATTTATGATGATGATTGATGATGATTGACTGGTTGTTGATGATTAATCGGTTGATGATTGATCGGTTGATGGTGATTGATGATGATTGATGATGATTGACTGGTTGTTGATGATTAATCGGTTGATGATGATTGATGATGATTGATGATGATTGATGATGATTGATGATGATTGATTGATGATGATTGATGATGATTGATGATGATGATTGATGATGATTTATGATGATTGATGATGATTGATCGGTTGATGACGATTGATTGATGATGATTGATCGGTTGATGGTGATTGATTGATGATGATTAATCGGTTGATGATTGATCGGTTGATGGTGATTGATGATGATTGATGATGATTGACTGGTTGTTGATGATTGATGATGATGATGATTGATGATGATTGACTGGTTGTTGATGATTGATTGATGATGATTGATCGGTTGATGATTGATCGGTTGATGGTGATTGATGATGATTGATGATGATTTATGATGATGATTGATGATGATTGATCGGTTGATGACGATTGATTGATGATGATTGATCGGTTGATGGTGATTGATTGATGATGATTGATCGGTTGATGGTGATTGATGATGATTGATGATGATTGATCGGTTGATGGTGATTAATTGTTGATGATTGATAATGATTAATTGGTTGATTAGAGTTAGTTTATGATTACTAATTTTTATTATATAAATAAATTTATAATAAAAATAATAGTAAAAATAATAATAAAAATAATAATAAAAATAATAATAAAAATAATAATAAAAATAATAATAAAAATAATAATAAAAATAATAATAAAAATAATAATAAAAATAATAATAAAAATAATAATAAAAATAATAATAAAAATAATAATAAAAATAATAATAAAAATAATAATAAAAATAATAATAAAAATAATAATAAAAATAATAATAAAAATAATAATAAAAATTAAATTACTGGTAAAATACAGGGAAATTTAATTATGTTAAAAAATAATGATCCTATAAAATAATATTATAAAATACATTATAAAATAATATTATAAAATAACATTATAAAATAATATTATAAAATAATATTATAAAATAATATTATAAAATAATATTATAAAATAATATTATAAAATAATATTATATAAAATAATAGTATATAAAATAATAATATATAAAATAATAATATTAAAAAATAATAATATTAAAAAATAATAATACTAAAAATAATTATAGTATTTTTTAATATAATTTATAACTAAAAATTACTATTTTTAAAATATTACTAATTATAATTATATAAATTTATTATTTTATTATTTTAAAAATTAATTGATATTAATTAATTATATTAAAAATAATAAAATAATTTTTAATTAATTTTAACACTATTATATAACATAAAGGTTAAAAATTAACAATTAGGAAAAATAATAATAAAAATAATAATAAAAATAATAGTAAAAATAATAATAAAAATAATAATAAAAATAATAATAAAAATAATAATAAAAATTAATTTACTGGTAAAATACAGGGAAATTTAATAATATTAAAAAATAATAATCTTATAAAATAATATTATAAAATACATTATTTTATAATATAAAATAACATAAAATAATACTATAAAATAACATTATAAAATAATATTATAAAATAATATTATACAAAATAATATTATATAAAATAATATTATATAAAATGATATTATATAAAATAATATTATATAAAATAATAGCATATAAAATAATAATATATAAAATAATAATATTAAAAATAATAATCTTATTTTTTAATATAGTTTATAACTAAAAATTACTATTTTTAAAATATTACTAATTATAATTATATAAATTTATTATTTTTAATATTTTAAAAATTAATTGATATTAATTAATTATACTAAAAATAATAAAAAAATTTTTATTTAATTTTAACACTATTATATAACATAAAGGTTAAAAATTAACAGTTAGGAAAAATAATAAAAAAAAAAAAAAATACTGGTAAAATACAGGGAAATTTAATTATATTAAAAAATAATAATCTTATTTTCATATATATTTATAAATTTTTAAATTTTAAATTTTTGCGATTTTTTTTAAAAGTAAAATACAGGGAAATTTAATTATATTAAAAAATGATATAAAATAATAAAGTAAATTGCCTGATAAAAGGATTACCTTGATAGGGTAAATCATGTAGAATCCTACATTTACTAATCTTTATATTTAATAGAATCAAACTATTACTAAAAGTATCAAAAACTTTTGTGCATCATACACTAAAATATAAAAAGATAAGCTAATTAAGCTATTGGGTTCATACCCCACTTATAAAGGTTAAATCCTTTTCTTTTTAATTATTAATAATTTTTCAAAACTATTATTTTTTTTTATAATAATTATAGGAACAATAATTACAGTAACTTCTAATTCATGATTAAGAGCTTGAATAGGATTAGAAATTAATTTATTATCTTTTATTCCTTTGATAAGAGATGACAATAATTTAATATCAACAGAAGCTTCATTAAAATATTTTTTAATTCAAGCTTTAGCTTCAATAATTCTTTTATTTTCTATTATTATTCTAATAATAAAAAATTTTATAAATTATGAATTTTATTTTTCTTTTACCTCAATAATTATACTTTCCTCTTTATTATTAAAAAGCGGAGCTGCTCCATTCCATTTTTGATTTCCAAATATAATAGAAGGATTATCTTGAATAAATAGACTAATATTAATAACTTGACAAAAAATTGCACCTTTAATACTAATTTCTTATTTAAACATTAAGGTTATTTTAATTATAAGAGTAATTTTATCAACTCTAGTTGGTGCTTTAAGAGGTTTAAATCAAACTTCCTTACGAAAATTGATAGCTTTCTCTTCCATTAACCACCTAGGTTGAATATTATCAGCATTTATTATTAATAATTCTATTTGATTTATCTATTTTATTTTATATTCATTATTAACATTTATTTTAATTTTTATATTTAATATTTTTAAAATTTTTTATTTTAATCAATTATTTTCAATGTTTTTTAATTCAAAAATTTTAAAATTTTCTTTATTTATAAATTTTTTATCTTTAGGTGGACTCCCACCATTTTTAGGATTTTTACCCAAATGGTTGATTATTCAACAGTTATCTATAAATAAACAATTTTTTTTATTAACAATTTTAACAATAACAACATTAATTACTTTATTTTTTTATTTACGAATTTGTTATACAACATTTATATTAAATTATTATGAACATAAAACTATAATTAACATAAATTTTAATAATGTTTATATAAAAATTTATTTATTTATATCTTTCTTTTCTATTCTAGGAATATTAATAATTTCTATATTTTTTTTTATATTTTAAGGTTTTAAGTTAAATAAACTAATAGTCTTCAAAACTATAAATATAGGATTTCCTTTAAGCCTTAGTAAAAATTACTACTTTAGAATTGCAGTCTAATGTCATATATTGACTATAAAGCCATGATTAAGAAGAAAATTCTTATAAATAGATTTACAATCTATTGCCTACACTTCAGCCACTTAATCGCGACAATGATTATTTTCAACTAACCATAAAGATATTGGAACTTTATATTTTATTTTTGGAGCCTGATCAGGAATAGTAGGAACATCTCTTAGAATTTTAATTCGAGCAGAACTTGGACATCCTGGTGCTCTAATTGGTGATGATCAAATTTATAACGTAATTGTTACTGCCCATGCTTTTATTATAATTTTTTTTATAGTAATACCAATTATAATTGGAGGATTCGGAAATTGATTAGTCCCATTAATATTAGGTGCTCCCGATATAGCTTTTCCACGAATAAATAATATAAGATTTTGATTATTACCTCCAGCTTTAACTTTATTATTAGTAAGAAGTATAGTAGAAAATGGAGCTGGAACTGGATGAACTGTATATCCTCCTCTATCTTCAGTAATTGCCCATGGAGGAGCATCGGTTGATTTGGCAATTTTTTCACTTCATTTAGCAGGTATTTCTTCTATTTTAGGAGCAGTTAATTTTATTACAACAGTTATTAATATGCGAGCATCAGGAATTACAATAGACCGAATACCTTTATTTGTATGATCTGTTATAATTACTGCATTTCTATTATTATTATCATTACCAGTTCTTGCTGGAGCAATTACTATATTATTAACTGATCGAAATTTAAACACTTCTTTTTTTGATCCTGCAGGAGGAGGAGATCCAATTCTTTATCAACATTTATTTTGATTTTTTGGTCACCCAGAAGTTTATATTCTAATTTTACCAGGATTTGGAATAATTTCTCACATTATTAGTCAAGAATCTGGAAAAAAGGAAACTTTTGGTTCTTTAGGAATAATTTATGCTATACTAGCTATTGGATTATTAGGATTTATTGTCTGAGCTCATCATATATTTACTGTTGGAATAGATGTTGATACACGAGCATACTTTACTTCAGCAACTATAATTATTGCAGTACCAACAGGAATTAAAATTTTTAGATGATTAGCTACTTTACATGGAACTCAATTGAATTATTCACCTGCAATTCTATGATCTCTAGGATTTGTATTTTTATTTACGGTAGGAGGATTAACAGGAGTAATTTTAGCAAATTCTTCACTTGATATTATTCTTCATGATACTTATTATGTTGTAGCTCACTTTCATTATGTATTATCTATAGGAGCTGTATTTGCAATTATAGCAGGATTTATTCATTGATATCCCTTATTTACTGGATTAACTCTTAATAATAAATTTTTAAAATCTCAATTTTATATTATATTTATTGGAGTAAATTTAACTTTTTTTCCTCAACATTTTTTAGGATTAGCTGGTATACCACGACGTTACTCTGACTACCCTGATTCTTATACAACATGAAATGTTGTATCAACAATTGGTTCATCAATTTCTTTTTTAGGAATTATTATATTCTTTTTTATTATTTGAGAAAGATTAGTGACACAACGACAAGTAATGTGCCCTATTCAATTAAATTCTTCAATTGAATGATACCAAAATACCCCTCCTGCTGAACATAGTTTTAATGAATTACCACTTTTAACTAATTTCTAATATGGCAGATTAGTGCAATGGATTTAAGCTCCATATATAAAGTATTTTACTTTTATTAGAATTAATGTCAACATGATCTAATTTAAATCTACAAGATAGTGCTTCTCCATTAATAGAACAATTAACTTTTTTTCATGAACATGCCTTACTAATTTTAGTAATAATTACTATATTAGTAGGATATTTAATATTTATATTATTTTTTAATAAATATGTAAATCGATTTTTACTTCATGGACAATTTATTGAAATTATTTGAACTATTTTACCAGCAATTATTTTATTATTTATTGCTTTCCCGTCTCTTCGTTTATTATATTTATTAGATGAAATTAATGAACCATCAATAACTTTAAAAACAATTGGACATCAATGATACTGAAGTTATGAATATTCCGATTTTAATTCAATCGAATTTGATTCTTATATAATCCCAACAAATGAATTATCAACAAATATATTTCGACTATTAGATGTAGATAATCGTGTAATTTTACCAATTAATTCTCAAATTCGAATTTTAGTAACTGCTGCTGATGTAATTCATTCATGAACTATCCCTTCACTAGGAGTTAAAGTTGACGCAACTCCTGGACGATTAAATCAAACTAATTTTTATATAAATCGCCCAGGTTTATTTTTTGGTCAATGTTCTGAAATTTGTGGAACAAATCATAGTTTTATACCAATTGTAATTGAAAGAGTACCTGTAAAAATTTTTATTAAATGAATTACTAATAATTTAAATTAACATTAGATGACTGAAAGCAAGTACTGGTCTCTTAAACCATTCTATAGTAAATTAGCAATTACTTCTAATGAAAAAAATTAGTTAAATAAAATAACATTAGTTTGTCAAACTAAAATTATTAATTATAATTATTAATATTTTTTAATTCCACAAATAGCTCCAATTAATTGATTAAGCTTATTTTTTATTTTTTCAATTTTATTTATTATTTTTTGTTCAATAAACTATTATTCATATACCCCATCTTCACTTAAATCAACAAAACAAAATAAAGTTTTTATAAATTCAATAAATTGAAAATGATAACAAACCTATTCTCTGTATTTGACCCTTCTTCAAGTATCTTTAATTTATCACTAAATTGAATAAGAACATTCTTAGGTATTTTATTAATTCCTTCAACCTACTGATTAATGCCTTCTCGATATAATATTTTTTGAAATTTTATATTAAATACATTACATAAAGAATTTAAAACATTATTAGGACCAACAAGACATAATGGATCTACTTTTATTTTTATTTCATTATTCTCTATAATTTTATTCAATAATTTTATAGGATTATTTCCATATATTTTTACAAGAACAAGTCACTTAACATTAACCTTAACATTAGCAATACCTTTATGATTATGTTTTATAATTTATGGATGAATTAATCATACCCAACATATATTTATACATTTAGTACCTCAAGGAACACCTGCAATTTTAATACCTTTTATAGTTTGCATTGAAACTATTAGTAATGTAATTCGACCAGGAACATTAGCTGTTCGATTAACTGCAAATATAATTGCTGGTCATTTATTATTAACATTATTAGGAAATACTGGACCTTCTATTTCTAATATATTAATTATTTTTTTATTAACAACTCAGATTGCTCTTTTAATTTTAGAATCAGCAGTTGCAATAATTCAATCATACGTATTTGCTGTTTTAAGAACTTTATATTCTAGAGAAGTTAATTAATTAATGTCAACACACTCAAATCACCCATTTCATTTAGTAGACTACAGACCATGACCTTTAACAGGAGCTATTGGAGCTATAACAACAGTTTCAGGAATTGTAAAATGATTTCATCAATATAATATATCTTTATTTATTTTAGGAAATATTATTACATTACTAACAGTATATCAATGATGACGAGATGTTTCTCGAGAAGGTACATACCAAGGTTTACATACTTTTAGTGTAACAACAGGATTACGATGAGGAATAATTTTATTTATTATATCTGAAATTCTTTTTTTTATATCATTTTTTTGAGCTTTCTTCCATAGAAGTTTATCTCCTTCAATTGAATTAGGAATATTATGACCTCCCATAGGAATTATTCCATTTAACCCTTTCCAAATTCCTTTATTAAATACAGTAATTTTATTAACTTCTGGAGTAACAGTAACTTGAGCACACCATAGTTTAATGGAAGGAAATTACACACAAACAACTCAAGGATTATTTTTTACTGTCCTTTTAGGAATTTATTTTTCAATTTTACAAGCCTATGAATATATTGAAGCTCCATTTTCTATTGCAGATTCAGTTTATGGTTCTACCTTTTTTATAGCAACAGGATTCCATGGAATTCATGTATTAATTGGAACAACATTCTTATTAGTATGTTTACTACGTCATTTAAATAATCATTTTTCTAAAAATCATCATTTTGGATTTGAAGCTGCAGCTTGATATTGACATTTTGTTGATATTGTTTGATTATTCCTTTATGTATCAATCTATTGATGAGGAAAATAATTTTTAATTATCTATATAATATAAAAAGTATATTTGACTTCCAATCATAAAGTCTATAAATTAATAGTATAGATAATTTTTTCTATTATTTTTATATCACTAATTATTTTATTAATTTCAACCATCGTTATATTTTTAGCATCAATTCTATCAAAAAAAGCATTAATTGACCGAGAAAAAAGATCTCCATTTGAATGTGGATTTGATCCTAAATCTTCATCCCGTTTACCTTTTTCCTTACGATTTTTTTTAATTACAATTATTTTTTTAATTTTTGATGTAGAAATTGCCTTAATTCTTCCTATAATTATTATTTTTAAATTTTCTAATATAATAGTTTGATCTTATACTTCAATTATTTTTATAATTATTTTATTAATCGGACTATATTTTGAATGAAACCAAGGAATACTAAACTGATCAAATTAGGGTTGTAGTTAATTATAACATTTGATTTGCATTCAAAAGGTATTATTTATATAATCTACCTTAAATAAGAAGCGATATATTGCAATTAGTTTCGACCTAATCTTAGGTAATTTTACCCTTATTTTTAATTGAAGCCAAAAAGAGGCATATCACTGTTAATGATATAACTGAGATTTATCTCCAATTAAAGAAATATGGTGATCAAAAAAAAGCTGCTAACTTTTTATTTTAATGGTTAAATTCCATTTATATTTCTATTTATATAGTTTAATTAAAACTTTACATTTTCAATGTAAAAATAAAATAATTTATTTTTATAAATTACTAAAAATAATTCAATATTCAAAAATAATTTTATTTCCCTAACATCTTCAATGTTATACTCTATTTATAAGCTATTTGAATATAAAAATAATAAAAAATTAAATAAAATAAGAATTCAAAATACAAATAATAATAAATAAATCTTTAAATTATTATTTTGTATTAAAAATAATAATTGAGAGTATTTTATTAATTTTTGATACAAATTTTGTCTACCAAAATATTCAGATCAACCCTGATCAAATCTTTTTACAATAGATTGACCATAATTTAAAGGAAAAAAAATAATTCTATAAGTAAAGATATATGGTATAAATCATATTCTTCCTATAAATATTGTTATTCAATTTAATTTTAATGACTTATTAGAAAAATACAAAGATACATTAGAAACTAAATAACCAAAGATACCTCCAACAATACATACAAATAATGTTAATAATTTTATATAAATAGGTAAACAAATTATATAACATGAAGGAAAAATTAATCAATTTAATATACTTCCACCAATAATTCTTATAAATAATAATCCTAATATTCCTCGTAATATAATTCATCCTTCATCATTTAACATATTTAAACTTGAACAATTTAATAACCCTGTTATTGAATAAAAAACTAATCGAAAAGTATAACAAACTGTTAAACCAGTAGAAAAAAAAAATAAAAATATAGAAAATATATTAATATTTCTCATTAAAACTATTTCAAGAATTATATCCTTAGAATAAAACCCAGATAAAAAAGGTATTCCACATAAAGCTAAATTTGAAACATTAAAACACGCAGAAGTTAAAGGTATACAAGTAACTAAATTTCCTATTGTTCGAATATCTTGAGAATTATTTATATTATGAATGATTGCACCTGCACATATAAATAAAAGAGCCTTAAATAAAGCATGAGTTAATAAATGAAAAAATCCTAACTTATAAAATCCTATAGATAAAATTCTCATTATTAAACCTAACTGTCTTAAAGTAGATAAAGCAACAATTTTTTTTAAATCAAATTCAAAATTTGCCCCTAAACCAGATATAAATATTGTTAAACCTGATAATAATAATAAAAACTGACCTAATTCAGAATTAAATAATAAAACATTAAATCGAATTAATAAATAAACACCTGCTGTCACTAAAGTAGAAGAATGAACCAAAGCAGAAACAGGTGTCGGAGCAGCTATAGCAGCAGGCAATCAAGAAGAAAAAGGAATTTGAGCTCTTTTAGTTATAGCTGCCAATATAATTAATATTCCAATAATTTTTATTTCAAAACAATTTTTAAAAATTTCTAAATAAAAAATATAATTTCAACTACCATAATTTAATATTCAAGTAATAGCTAATAATAAAGCTACATCCCCAATACGATTAGATAAAACAGTTAATATACCAGCATTATAAGATTTTACATTTTGAAAATAAATTACTAAACAATAAGAAATTAATCCTAAACCATCTCATCCTAGTAAAATTCTAATTATATTAGGTCTAATAATTAATAATATTATAGATAAAACAAATATTATTACTAACATAATAAAACGATTAATATTTATATCTTCTATTATATATTCTTTTCTATAATAAACAACTAAACAAGCAATTAATAAAACAAAAGATATAAATAATAATCTTATTCAATCAAATAAAAAAGTTATCACAATCAAATTTGAATTTAAAGATACAACTTCTCATTCTAAAAAATAAACTAATTCATTTATAATAAAATATAATCTTATTAAAAAAAAATTCATTCTAAAAAATAATAATCTAACAAATCTAATTGAACAAATTGATAAAAATTGCATGATTTAAAATGAATAAAATTCATATCACTAACACCACAAATTAGTATTTTTATAAACTATTTAAATATAATCATAATATACATGATTCTCTTTTCAAAATTATTAAATTTAAAGGTAATCAATGTAATATTAAAAGTAAATATTCTCGAATTTTTCCTCCTCTAAATGAATATCTACCAGAAAATAATTTACCATGCTGACTAAATGAATAAAGATAAATAGTATATGCAGCTCTAAAAAAAGATAATATAGATAATGAAATTATTCTAACTCAAGATCAACTTACAATTCTATTTAATAATGAAATTTCACCTAATAAATTCAAAGAAGGAGGAGCAGCTATATTTATTGAACTTAATAAAAATCATCATAATGTTATTACAGGTATAAAATTTAATAACCCCTTATTAATTAATAATCTTCGTCTACCTAATCGTTCATAAGAAATATTTGCTAAACAAAATAACCCAGAGGAGCATAAACCATGAGCAATTATTAAAGTATAAGAACCACATAATCCTCAATATGTTATTGTTAATATACCAGCTAATACAATTCCTATATGAGCAACAGAAGAATAAGCAATTAAAGACTTTAGATCTGTTTGACGTAAACAAACTAAACTTACTAAAACTCCCCCAACTAATCTGATTCCAATTCAAATAAAATTATATTTTAATCCTAATAATTGTAAAAATGAAATAACTCGAAGTAAACCATACCCTCCTAATTTTAATATAACACCAGCTAAAATTATAGATCCAGAAACAGGAGCCTCTACATGAGCTTTAGGTAATCATAAATGAACTAAAAATATTGGTATTTTTACTAAAAAAGCTATTAATATACAAATATATAACAAATCATAATTAAATAAATAATTATTTATTAAATAAAAATTTATTGTTCCTATTGTATTATATAAATAAAAAATCCCAATTATTATTGGTAAAGATACAAATAAAGTATAAAATAATAAATATAATCCAGCTTGTAAACGCTCCGGTTGGTATCCTCATCCTAAAATTAAAAATAATGTAGGAATTAATCTTCTTTCAAAAAATAAATAAAATATGAATAAACTCATTCTACTAAAAGATAAAACTAAAAAAAAAAGAAGAAATAGAATATTTAATAAAAATAAATTTTTATAATTATTATAAAAATAAATTTTTTCTCTAGCTATTAATATTAAAGAACAAATTCATAAACTTAATAAAATTAATCCATAAGATAATATATCAAATCCTAAAAAATAAGAAATTATTATTCAATTATTTCTGCAACAATTTATTAAAATATAAATAAATCTAATTAAAAATAATAAATTCTGAACCATTCAAAAAATTTTTTTTATAAAACAAATTGGAAAAATAAACAATAAAAAAAAAATAATTTTTAACATTTATATAATATTAAAAGATTGAAAATAATCATTTCCATGAGTTCGAATTAATGAAACTAAAATAGATAAACCTAAAGCACCTTCACACACTCTAAAAGTTAAAAATATTATACAAAAATAAGCTTCATAATTAAATATATTTAAATAAACAAATAAAATATAAAATATAATTAAAACAATATATTCTAATCTTAATAACATAGATAATAAATGCTTACGATTAGAAACAAAAGAAAATAAAGCTAAAATAAAAAAAAAATAATAAATCCTCAATAAATTATTATAATCATTAGTTTTAATAGTTTAAAAAAACATTGGTCTTGTAAATCAAAATTAAGATTATTTCTTTTAAAACTTCAAGAAAAAAGAAATTCTTTTTCATTAATCTCCAAAATTAATATTTTATTGTAAACTACTTCTTGATATTTTTCAAATAATAATTTATTTACTGATTTCTCTAACATCAATTATTTTTATTAATATAATTCATCCTTTAGCTATAGGATTAACTTTATTAATCCAAACTTTATTAATTTGTTTATTAACAGGATTAATAACTAAAAGATTTTGATATTCTTATATTCTATTTTTAATTTTTTTAGGAGGAATATTAATTTTATTTATTTATGTAACATCATTAGCATCAAATGAAATATTTAATTTATCAATTAAATTAACTATTTTTTCTATTTCATTTATTATTTTATCAATAATTATTTTACTAATAATAGATAAAATAACTTTTTCTTTTTTTATTAATAATAATGAAATAGAATCTATTTTTAATTTAAAAACATATTTTTTAGAAAATTCTTTATCACTAAATAAATTATATAATTATCCAACAAATTTTTTAACTATCTTATTAATAAATTATCTATTAATTACTTTAATTGTAATTGTAAAAATCACTAAATTATTTAAAGGACCTTTACGAATAATAAACTAATGAATAAACCTATTCGAATTAAACATCCATTATTTAAAATTGCTAATAATGCATTAGTAGACTTACCAGCACCTATCAATATTTCAAGATGATGAAATTTTGGATCTTTATTAGGACTATGTTTAATTATTCAAATTTTAACAGGATTATTTCTAGCAATACATTATACAGCAGATATTTCTCTAGCTTTTAATAGTGTAGACCACATTTGTCGTAACGTAAATTATGGTTGATTATTACGAACACTTCATGCTAATGGAGCATCATTTTTTTTTGTTTGTATTTACTTACATGTAGGTCGTGGAATTTATTATGGATCATATTTATTTACTCCAACATGAATAATTGGAGTAATTATCCTATTTTTAGTAATAGGAACTGCTTTTATAGGTTATGTTTTACCATGAGGTCAAATATCATTTTGAGGAGCAACTGTAATTACTAATTTATTATCTGCAATTCCTTATTTAGGAATTGACCTAGTCCAATGAGTATGAGGAGGATTTGCTGTAGATAATGCAACACTTACTCGATTTTTTACATTTCACTTTATTTTACCATTTATTGTTTTAGCAATAACTATAATTCATCTATTATTTCTTCATCAAACAGGCTCTAATAATCCAATAGGATTAAATTCTAATATTGATAAAATTCCCTTTCATCCATATTTTACTTTTAAAGATATTGTTGGATTTTTAGTTATAATTATATCTCTAATTACTCTAGTATTAATTAATCCATATCTATTAGGTGATCCAGATAATTTTATTCCAGCTAATCCATTAGTAACACCAATTCATATTCAACCTGAATGATATTTTTTATTTGCCTACGCAATTTTACGTTCAATTCCTAATAAATTAGGAGGAGTTATTGCATTAGTTTTATCTATTGCTATTTTAATAATTTTACCATTTTATAATTTAAGAAATTTTCGAGGAATTCAATTTTATCCAATTAACCAAATTTTATTTTGAATAATAGTAATTACTGTAATTTTATTAACCTGAATTGGAGCACGACCAGTTGAAAATCCTTATATTATTATTGGACAAATCTTAACTTTAATTTATTTTATATATTATTTAATCAACCCATTAGTTACAAAATGATGAGATAATTTATTAAATTAGTTAATGAGCTTGAATAAGCATATGTTTTGAAAACATAATATAGAAATTTAATTTTCTATTAACTTTACTAAAAATAATTATAAAATAGAAATGATCATAAAATAATTTTTAAACCAATAAAAAATAAAAGATAATTTAATGAAAATGATAAATAACACTTTCAAGCCAAATATATCAACTTATCATAACGAAACCGAGGTAAAGTTCCACGAACTCAAATAAATACAAAAGAAATAAATATTAACTTAATATAAAATAATAAATTAAAAATATCACAACCTAAAAAAATTACACAAAATAATATTCTTATAAATAAAATACTAGCATATTCAGCTAAAAAAATTAATGCAAAACTACCTCTTCTATATTCAACATTAAATCCTGAAACTAATTCTGATTCTCCTTCAGCAAAATCAAAAGGAGTTCGATTAGTTTCTGCTAAAGAAATTGTCAATCAAATTAAAGATATAGGAAATAAAATAACAATAAATCAAATATATTTTTGATAATAAAAAAATCCTATTATATTATATCTACCAATTAAAATTACAAAACTTAATAAAATTAAAGCTAAACTTACTTCATAAGAAATAGTTTGAGCAACTGCTCGCAATCCTCCTAATAAAGCATAATTAGAATTAGAAGATCACCCAGCTACTATTACAGTATAAACTCCTAATCTTATACAACATAAAAAAAATAATAATCCTAAATTAAAAGAATATAATTTAATAAAAAAAGGTATAGATATTCAAACTAATAAAGACAAAAATAATGAAAAAATAGGAGAAATATAGTATCTAATATAATTAGCTAACAAAGGATAAGTTTGTTCTTTAGTAAATAATTTAATTGCATCACAAAAAGGTTGAGGAATTCCTATAATCCCAACTTTATTAGGTCCTTTTCGAATTTGAATATATCCTAAAACTTTTCGCTCTAATAAAGTTAAAAAAGCAACTCTAACCAAAACACAAATAATTAATAACAAACTCCCAATTAATGATATTAATAAATCTATTAAAAACAAGTACTATCTGTAACATAAATTACATAAATAAATTCTAAATTTATTGCACTAATCTGCCAAAATAGTTAATAAAATTAATAAAATTCATTATAAAAAATATTATTATTTTAATATTTAATCCTTTCGTACTAAAATATTATAAATTATTAAAGATAGAAACCAACCTGGCTTACACCGGTTTGAACTCAGATCATGTAAGAATTTAAAAGTCGAACAGACTTAAAATTTGAACGGCTACACCCAAAATTATATCTTAATCCAACATCGAGGTCGCAATCTTTTTTTTCGATATGAACTCTCCAAAAAAATTACGCTGTTATCCCTAAAGTAACTTAATTTTTTAATCATTAAAATGGATCAATTATTCATAAATTAATGAATTTTTAAATTAAAAGTTTATTAAATTTTAATATCACCCCAATAAAATATTAATACTTATATTAATAAAAATAATCTATTTTATTTAAATAATATTAATATAAAGATTTATAGGGTCTTCTCGTCTTTTAAAAAAATTTTAGCTTTTTCACTAAAAAATAAAATTCTAATATAATTTTTATGAAACAGTTAATATTTCGTCCAACCATTCATTCCAGCCTTCAATTAAAAGACTAATGATTATGCTACCTTTGCACAGTTAAAATACTGCGGCCATTTAAATTTTCAGTGGGCAGGTTAGACTTTAAATTTAATTCAAAAAGACATGTTTTTGTTAAACAGGCGAATATTATTTTGCCGAATTCTTTATAAAAACTTATTAACTCTATTCATTTAACACTATAGATATACTAATTTTATCATTTTTACTTATTTTTTAAAATTTTATATAATATTTTAATAAAAATTTAAAATAAAATAAATAATATAAATAATAAAATAATTTATAACAAATTTATTAATAATTGCTAATTATAAGCATATATTTTTTATATTATTAAATTATTTTTAAAAATTTATTTTACAGCTTATCCCATAAAATATTAAATTTATAAATTAAAAATTTATCTAAATTAAATAATTAAATTTATAAATTCTAAATTAAATTTATTTCTTAAAAAACTAGATACCTTTAAAAACGAATAACATTTCATTTCTAATATAATATTTAATATAATTTTAATACATTAAAATTTATATTATATTAACTCTTTTAAAATCGAAAAAAATAAATTTTTATTTTTTATTTAATAAACACTGATACACAAGGTACAATAAATTAAATTTTCTTTTTTAATAATAATTTTTCAAATATTTAAATTTTCTTTTACAATACTAATTAACTATAATTAATATTATTTTTTCTTTAAAAAATACTAAAACATTTAAATTATATAATTATTTTTAATAAATTATTCCTAATAAAAAAAAATTAATAAATAAAAACTAATTCAATTTATATTGATTTGCACAATAATATTTTCAATGTAAATGAAATACTTTACTAAATAAGTTTTAAATTGTCGTTCTAGATACACTTTCCAGTACATCTACTATGTTACGACTTATCTTATTTTCATAATAAGAGCGACGGGCGATATGTACATATCTTAGAGCTAAAATCAAATTATTAATCTTTATAATTTTACTATCAAATCCATTTTCAATAAATTTTTCATATTTATATCCAAAAATAATTTTATTGTAATCCATTTTTACTTAAATATAAACTACACCTTGATCTGATATATATTTTAATTAAAATTATTGAATATTATTATTCTTATAAAATATTCTGATAACGACGGTATATAAATTGAATAACAAATTTAAGTTAGGTCCATCGTGGATTATCGATTATAAAATAGATTCCTCTGAATAGACTAAAATACCGCCAAATTTTTTAAGTTTCAAGAACATAACTAATACTACCTAAGCATAATAATTTACATTTTAAATAATAGGGTATCTAATCCTAGTTTTTATTTAAAATTTTCAAGTTTTAACTAGTAATTAAAAAAATATTTTAAATTTAAAATTTCACTTTATAAATTTAATTATATTTTTAAAATAAAAATTTAACTTTTACTAATAAAATTTATTTGCATTATTAGTATAACCGCGATTGCTGGCACTAATTTTATCAATACTTTAAATATTACTATTTCTAAATTTCTTTAATTAATAATATTAATTACTGCGAATAAAATTAAATTATTAATTATTAAAATTAATAAAATTTCACACAAAAATTTACATATAAATTAAATTTATAATAAATATATAAGCTAAAATAAAACTTTTAAATAAATTTATAATTAATTTTTTATAAATTTAATATAATTAATAATTAATTTAAATAATTAAAAATTATAAAAATTTTAAATTAATTACAATTATTATAATTAATTATAATTTAAAATAATTAAAATTAAATTTAATAAATAATTAATAAAACTAATAATTTATTATTTATTAAAAATAATTATTTATATTATAAATTTACACTCATTTTAATTTATATTTAATTATTATTAATAAAATAATTTATATAAATTCTATATTATAAATTTGTTAATTTAAATAAATTTATAATTCTATTTACATATAAAAATTTAAAAAATACAAGAAAATAAATTTATAATATAAATAATATTATTTAAATAAATAATTAAATTTAGTAATTTCTCACCACAACTTTTTAACATAATAATTATATCCCCATTTATAATATTATTTTTTATTATAAATTAATATTTATAAAAAAAATATTTAAAAATAAATTAATTTATTAAATAAATAATTAAATAAAATTTTGTAATATATATAATAAATATTTAAATTAAATAATTTATTTTAATTATAAATTTAATAATTTAAATAAATCTATAATTCTATTTACATATAAAAATTTTAAAAATACAATAAAATAAATTTATAATATAAATAATATTATTTAAATAAATAATTAAATTTAGTAATTTCTCACCACAACTTTTTAACATAATAATTATATCCCCATTTATAATATTATTTTTTATTATAAATTAATATTTATAAAAAAATATTTAAAAATAAATTAATTTATTAAATAAATAATTAAATAAAATTTTGTAATATATATAATAAATATTTAAATTAAATAATTTATTTTAATTATAAATTTAATAATTTAAATAAAATAAAGATCTAATTTACATATAAAAATTTTAAAATACAATAAAATAAATTTATAATATAAATAATATTATTTAAATAAATAATTAAATTTAGTAATTTCTCATCACAACTTTTTAACATAATAATTATATCCCCATTTATAATATTATTTTTTATTATAAATTAATATTTATAAAAAATATTTAAAAATAAATTAATTTATTAAATAAATAACTAAATAAAATTTTATAATATATATATATATATATATATATATATATATATAATAATAAATATTTAAATTAAATAATTTATTTTAATTATAAATTTAATAATTTAAATAAAACAAAGATCTAATTTACATATAAAAATTTTAAAAATACAATAAAATAAATTTATAATATAAATAATATTATTTAAATAAATAATTAAATTTAGTAATTTCTCACCACAACTTTTTAACATAATAATTATATCCCCATTTATAATATTATTTTTATTATAAATTAATATTTATAAAAAAAATATTTAAAAATAAATTAATTTATTAAATAAATAATTAAATAAAATTTTGCAATATATATAATAAATATTTAAATTAAATAATTTATTTTAATTATAAATTTAATAATTTAAATAAAATAAAAATCTAATTTACATATAAAAATTTTAAAAATATAATAAAATAAATTTATAATATAAATAATATTATTTTAAATAAATAATTAAATTTAGTAATTTCTCGCCACAATTTTTTAACATAATAATTATATCCCCATTTATAATATTATTTTTTATTATAAATTAATATTTATAAAAAAAATATTTAAAAATAAATTAATTTATTAAATAAATAATTAAATAAAATTTTGCAATATATATAATAAATATTTAAATTAAATAATTTATTTTAATTATAAATTTATAATACAAAATTTGTATATAAAAATTTTTAAAAATACAAAATTCAATTTTTTAAAAATTTATAAATATACATATATATTTTATTTATGTATATATAAATAAAATTATTATTTTATAATATAATTAAATTTCCCTATATTTTACTTTTAAAAAACCGCAAAAATTTAAAATTTAAAAATTTATAAATATATATATAAAAATAAAATTATTATTTTTTAATATAATTAAATTTCCCTATATTTTACTTTTAAAAAATCGCAAAAATTTAAAATTTAAAAATTTATAAATATATATATAAATAAGATTATTATTTTTTAATATAATTAAATTTCCCTGTATTTTACTTTTAAAAAAATCGCAAAAATTTAAAATTTAAAAATTTATAAATATATATGAAAATAAGATTATTATTTTTTAATATAATTAAATTTCCCTGTATTTTACCAGTAATTTTTTTTTTTTTTGTATATAAAAGATATATATATATATATACCTATATAGAAGTTGAAAGAATTTTATATTTAAAATTATTAAAAAAACAAAAAAATATTTTTGTGTATACTAAGTTAAGATTAATAGATTATTATTAATATATAAATGTTTAATATATCTATAATAATCTATTAATTAATATAAAAAAAATTAAATTTGAAAATAAGAATATACTAAGTAAATAATAATATATAAAGATTTATCTAATATTTTTTTTCATTTCTATAAATATATAATAATTTACAAATATATTATATACATTTATATATTTATATAAAGAGTAACATACATTTTTTATATAGATATATATAGGATATTTTAATTATATAGTAGATTTTTTATCAATTTATATCTGTAAATTAATTTAAATTATTTAAAAAAAAATATAATTTAAATCATAAAAATCATTTCTTTTCAAAAATAAAATATAAATTTATTATAAAAAAAATAAAGTGTATAAAAATTAATTTAAATAAATTTATAATTCTATTTACATATAAAAATTTAAAAATTTTAAAAAATAATAATTATATTTCCCCAGTATTTTTATTATTTTTTTAAATTTTTAAATTTTTTCGTAATTAGATAATCATGTACAATTTTGTATAGAAATGTATTTATAATTTTAAAAATTAACAAAAATTTATAATACAATTTACATATAATATTTTTAAAATTAATAAATTAATTATTATATTAAAAAATTAATTTATTAAAAATTTTTATACTTTTTTAATAACTATAAAAATATAAAATACAATAATTTTTAAATTTTATTTTTAATTATTACTCTGATTGATGATGATTGATGATGATTGATGATGATTGATGATGATTGATGATGATTGACTGGTTGTTGATGATTAATCGGTTGATGATTGATGATGATGATTGATGATGATTTATGATGATGATTGATGATGATGATTGATGATGATGATTGATGATGATTGATTGATCGGTTGATGATGATTGATTGATGATGATTAATCGGTTGATGATTGATCGGTTGATGGTGATTGATGATGATTGATGATGATTGACTGGTTGTTGATGATTAATCGGTTGATGATGATTGATGATGATTTATGGTGATGATTGATGATGATTGATTGATGATGATTGATTGATGATTGATGATGATTGATCGGTTGATGATGATTGATGATGATTGATTGATGATGATGATTGATGATGATTTATGATGATGATTGATGATGATTGATCGGTTGATGACGATTGATTGATGATGATTGATCGGTTGATGGTGATTGATGATTGATTGATGATGATGATTGATGATGATTTATGATGATGATTGATGATGATTGACTGGTTGTTGATGATTAATCGGTTGATGATTGATCGGTTGATGGTGATTGATGATGATTGATGATGATTGACTGGTTGTTGATGATTAATCGGTTGATGATGATTGATGATGATTGATGATGATTGATGATGATTGATGATGATTGATTGATGATGATTGATGATGATTGATGATGATGATTGATGATGATTTATGATGATTGATGATGATTGATCGGTTGATGACGATTGATTGATGATGATTGATCGGTTGATGGTGATTGATTGATGATGATTAATCGGTTGATGATTGATCGGTTGATGGTGATTGATGATGATTGATGATGATTGACTGGTTGTTGATGATTGATGATGATGATGATTGATGATGATTGACTGGTTGTTGATGATTGATTGATGATGATTGATCGGTTGATGATTGATCGGTTGATGGTGATTGATGATGATTGATGATGATTTATGATGATGATTGATGATGATTGATCGGTTGATGACGATTGATTGATGATGATTGATCGGTTGATGGTGATTGATTGATGATGATTGATCGGTTGATGGTGATTGATGATGATTGATGATGATTGATCGGTTGATTGGTGATTAATTGTTGATGATTGATAATGATTAATTGGTTGATTAGAGTTAGTTTATGATTACTAATTTTTATTATATAAATAAATTTATAATAAAAATAATAGTAAAAATAATAATAAAAATAATAATAAAAATAATAATAAAAATAATAATAAAAATAATAATAAAAATAATAATAAAAATAATAATAAAAATAATAATAAAAATAATAATAAAAATAATAATAAAAATAATAATAAAAATAATAATAAAAATAATAATAAAAATAATAATAAAAATAATAATAAAAATAATAATAAAAATAATAATAAAAATAATAATAAAAATTAAATTACTGGTAAAATACAGGGAAATTTAATTATGTTAAAAAATAATGATCCTATAAAATAATATTATAAAATACATTATAAAATAATATTATAAAATAACATTATAAAATAATATTATAAAATAATATTATAAAATAATATTATAAAATAATATTATAAAATAATATTATAAAATAATATTATATAAAATAATAGTATATAAAATAATAATATATAAAATAATAATATTAAAAAATAATAATATTAAAAAATAATAATACTAAAAATAATTATAGTATTTTTTAATATAATTTATAACTAAAAATTACTATTTTTAAAATATTACTAATTATAATTATATAAATTTATTATTTTATTATTTTAAAAATTAATTGATATTAATTAATTATATTAAAAATAATAAAATAATTTTTAATTAATTTTAACACTATTATATAACATAAAGGTTAAAAATTAACAATTAGGAAAAATAATAATAAAAATAATAATAAAAATAATAGTAAAAATAATAATAAAAATAATAATAAAAATAATAATAAAAATAATAATAAAAATTAATTTACTGGTAAAATACAGGGAAATTTAATAATATTAAAAAATAATAATCTTATAAAATAATATTATAAAATACATTATTTTATAATATAAAATAACATAAAATAATACTATAAAATAACATTATAAAATAATATTATAAAATAATATTATACAAAATAATATTATTATAAAATAATATTATATAAAATGATATTATATAAAATAATATTATATAAAATAATAGCATATAAAATAATAATATATAAAATAATAATATTAAAAATAATAATCTTATTTTTTAATATAGTTTATAACTAAAAATTACTATTTTTAAAATATTACTAATTATAATTATATAAATTTATTATTTTTAATATTTTAAAAATTAATTGATATTAATTAATTATACTAAAAATAATAAAAAAATTTTTATTTAATTTTAACACTATTATATAACATAAAGGTTAAAAATTAACAGTTAGGAAAAATAATAAAAAAAAAAAAAATACTGGTAAAATACAGGGAAATTTAATTATATTAAAAAATAATAATCTTATTTTCATATATATTTATAAATTTTTAAATTTTAAATTTTTGCGATTTTTTTTAAAAGTAAAATACAGGGAAATTTAATTATATTAAAAAATGATATAAAATAATAAAGTAAATTGCCTGATAAAAGGATTACCTTGATAGGGTAAATCATGTAGAATTCCTACATTTACTAATCTTTATATTTAATAGAATCAAACTATTACTAAAAGTATCAAAAACTTTTGTGCATCATACACTAAAATATAAAAAGATAAGCTAATTAAGCTATTGGGTTCATACCCCACTTATAAAGGTTAAATCCTTTTCTTTTTAATTATTAATAATTTTTCAAAACTATTATTTTTTTTTATAATAATTATAGGAACAATAATTACAGTAACTTCTAATTCATGATTAAGAGCTTGAATAGGATTAGAAATTAATTTATTATCTTTTATTCCTTTGATAAGAGATGACAATAATTTAATATCAACAGAAGCTTCATTAAAATATTTTTTAATTCAAGCTTTAGCTTCAATAATTCTTTTATTTTCTATTATTATTCTAATAATAAAAAATTTTATAAATTATGAATTTTATTTTTCTTTTACCTCAATAATTATACTTTCCTCTTTATTATTAAAAAGCGGAGCTGCTCCATTCCATTTTTGATTTCCAAATATAATAGAAGGATTATCTTGAATAAAATAGACTAATATTAATAACTTGACAAAAAATTGCACCTTTAATACTAATTTCTTATTTAAACATTAAGGTTATTTTAATTATAAGAGTAATTTTATCAACTCTAGTTGGTGCTTTAAGAGGTTTAAATCAAACTTCCTTACGAAAATTGATAGCTTTCTCTTCCATTAACCACCTAGGTTGAATATTATCAGCATTTATTATTAATAATTCTATTTGATTTATCTATTTTATTTTATATTCATTATTAACATTTATTTTAATTTTTATATTTAATATTTTTAAAATTTTTTATTTTAATCAATTATTTTCAATGTTTTTTAATTCAAAAATTTTAAAATTTTCTTTATTTATAAATTTTTTATCTTTAGGTGGACTCCCACCATTTTTAGGATTTTTACCCAAATGGTTGATTATTCAACAGTTATCTATAAATAAACAATTTTTTTTATTAACAATTTTAACAATAACAACATTAATTACTTTATTTTTTTATTTACGAATTTGTTATACAACATTTATATTAAATTATTATGAACATAAAACTATAATTAACATAAATTTTAATAATGTTTATATAAAAATTTATTTATTTATATCTTTCTTTTCTATTCTAGGAATATTAATAATTTCTATATTTTTTTTTATATTTTAAGGTTTTAAGTTAAATAAACTAATAGTCTTCAAAACTATAAATATAGGATTTCCTTTAAGCCTTAGTAAAAATTACTACTTTAGAATTGCAGTCTAATGTCATATATTGACTATAAAGCCATGATTAAGAAGAAAATTCTTATAAATAGATTTACAATCTATTGCCTACACTTCAGCCACTTAATCGCGACAATGATTATTTTCAACTAACCATAAAGATATTGGAACTTTATATTTTATTTTTGGAGCCTGATCAGGAATAGTAGGAACATCTCTTAGAATTTTAATTCGAGCAGAACTTGGACATCCTGGTGCTCTAATTGGTGATGATCAAATTTATAACGTAATTGTTACTGCCCATGCTTTTATTATAATTTTTTTTATAGTAATACCAATTATAATTGGAGGATTCGGAAATTGATTAGTCCCATTAATATTAGGTGCTCCCGATATAGCTTTTCCACGAATAAATAATATAAGATTTTGATTATTACCTCCAGCTTTAACTTTATTATTAGTAAGAAGTATAGTAGAAAATGGAGCTGGAACTGGATGAACTGTATATCCTCCTCTATCTTCAGTAATTGCCCATGGAGGAGCATCGGTTGATTTGGCAATTTTTTCACTTCATTTAGCAGGTATT
Source organism: Cacoxenus indagator (assembly GCA_035041755.1). Lineage (NCBI taxonomy): Eukaryota > Metazoa > Arthropoda > Insecta > Diptera > Drosophilidae > Cacoxenus > Cacoxenus indagator. The sequence goes on from JAWNKX010000250.1 coordinate 29,325, forward strand.
TCTTCTATTTTAGGAGCAGTTAATTTTATTACAACAGTTATTAATATGCGAGCATCAGGAATTACAATAGACCGAATACCTTTATTTGTATGATCTGTTATAATTACTGCATTTCTATTATTATTATCATTACCAGTTCTTGCTGGAGCAATTACTATATTATTAACTGATCGAAATTTAAACACTTCTTTTTTTGATCCTGCAGGAGGAGGAGATCCAATTCTTTATCAACATTTATTTTGATTTTTTGGTCACCCAGAAGTTTATATTCTAATTTTACCAGGATTTGGAATAATTTCTCACATTATTAGTCAAGAATCTGGAAAAAAGGAAACTTTTGGTTCTTTAGGAATAATTTATGCTATACTAGCTATTGGATTATTAGGATTTATTGTCTGAGCTCATCATATATTTACTGTTGGAATAGATGTTGATACACGAGCATACTTTACTTCAGCAACTATAATTATTGCAGTACCAACAGGAATTAAAATTTTTAGATGATTAGCTACTTTACATGGAACTCAATTGAATTATTCACCTGCAATTCTATGATCTCTAGGATTTGTATTTTTATTTACGGTAGGAGGATTAACAGGAGTAATTTTAGCAAATTCTTCACTTGATATTATTCTTCATGATACTTATTATGTTGTAGCTCACTTTCATTATGTATTATCTATAGGAGCTGTATTTGCAATTATAGCAGGATTTATTCATTGATATCCCTTATTTACTTGGATTAACTCTTAATAATAAATTTTTAAAATCTCAATTTTATATTATATTTATTGGAGTAAATTTAACTTTTTTTCCTCAACATTTTTTAGGATTAGCTGGTATACCACGACGTTACTCTGACTACCCTGATTCTTATACAACATGAAATGTTGTATCAACAATTGGTTCATCAATTTCTTTTTTAGGAATTATTATATTCTTTTTTATTATTTGAGAAAGATTAGTGACACAACGACAAGTAATGTGCCCTATTCAATTAAATTCTTCAATTGAATGATACCAAAATACCCCTCCTGCTGAACATAGTTTTAATGAATTACCACTTTTAACTAATTTCTAATATGGCAGATTAGTGCAATGGATTTAAGCTCCATATATAAAGTATTTTACTTTTATTAGAATTAATGTCAACATGATCTAATTTAAATCTACAAGATAGTGCTTCTCCATTAATAGAACAATTAACTTTTTTTCATGAACATGCCTTACTAATTTTAGTAATAATTACTATATTAGTAGGATATTTAATATTTATATTATTTTTTAATAAATATGTAAATCGATTTTTACTTCATGGACAATTTATTGAAATTATTTGAACTATTTTACCAGCAATTATTTTATTATTTATTGCTTTCCCGTCTCTTCGTTTATTATATTTATTAGATGAAATTAATGAACCATCAATAACTTTAAAAACAATTGGACATCAATGATACTGAAGTTATGAATATTCCGATTTTAATTCAATCGAATTTGATTCTTATATAATCCCAACAAATGAATTATCAACAAATATATTTCGACTATTAGATGTAGATAATCGTGTAATTTTACCAATTAATTCTCAAATTCGAATTTTAGTAACTGCTGCTGATGTAATTCATTCATGAACTATCCCTTCACTAGGAGTTAAAGTTGACGCAACTCCTGGACGATTAAATCAAACTAATTTTTATATAAATCGCCCAGGTTTATTTTTTGGTCAATGTTCTGAAATTTGTGGAACAAATCATAGTTTTATACCAATTGTAATTGAAAGAGTACCTGTAAAAATTTTTATTAAATGAATTACTAATAATTTAAATTAACATTAGATGACTGAAAGCAAGTACTGGTCTCTTAAACCATTCTATAGTAAATTAGCAATTACTTCTAATGAAAAAAATTAGTTAAATAAAATAACATTAGTTTGTCAAACTAAAATTATTAATTATAATTATTAATATTTTTTAATTCCACAAATAGCTCCAATTAATTGATTAAGCTTATTTTTTATTTTTTCAATTTTATTTATTATTTTTTGTTCAATAAACTATTATTCATATACCCCATCTTCACTTAAATCAACAAAACAAAATAAAGTTTTTATAAATTCAATAAATTGAAAATGATAACAAACCTATTCTCTGTATTTGACCCTTCTTCAAGTATCTTTAATTTATCACTAAATTGAATAAGAACATTCTTAGGTATTTTATTAATTCCTTCAACCTACTGATTAATGCCTTCTCGATATAATATTTTTTGAAATTTTATATTAAATACATTACATAAAGAATTTAAAACATTATTAGGACCAACAAGACATAATGGATCTACTTTTATTTTTATTTCATTATTCTCTATAATTTTATTCAATAATTTTATAGGATTATTTCCATATATTTTTACAAGAACAAGTCACTTAACATTAACCTTAACATTAGCAATACCTTTATGATTATGTTTTATAATTTATGGATGAATTAATCATACCCAACATATATTTATACATTTAGTACCTCAAGGAACACCTGCAATTTTAATACCTTTTATAGTTTGCATTGAAACTATTAGTAATGTAATTCGACCAGGAACATTAGCTGTTCGATTAACTGCAAATATAATTGCTGGTCATTTATTATTAACATTATTAGGAAATACTGGACCTTCTATTTCTAATATATTAATTATTTTTTTATTAACAACTCAGATTGCTCTTTTAATTTTAGAATCAGCAGTTGCAATAATTCAATCATACGTATTTGCTGTTTTAAGAACTTTATATTCTAGAGAAGTTAATTAATTAATGTCAACACACTCAAATCACCCATTTCATTTAGTAGACTACAGACCATGACCTTTAACAGGAGCTATTGGAGCTATAACAACAGTTTCAGGAATTGTAAAATGATTTCATCAATATAATCTTTATATTTTTCCGCATGTCAAATTGATTAGAAACGCACAGGTTACTCTTAAAAACCTTAAATCGGTTCGCAAAATAAAAACATATCTGGATCGCGACAACGCACCACCTATTCTGTTCAATATTATCCTCTTATAGAGTGGTCCAACCATATACATAACTGAAATTTCATTGAAATTGGTTGGGTATATTTTGAGCCAAATGAAAAAATGAATAATCTCGATTGCCACGGTACCTACCGGATCCAAACGTGAATCTAAACAATGTAGGAACTCACTCAAACACACACAACAGATCTAGTCGTTAGGAGAACAACATTACTTTTTAAGCGCTATTGAACTATGTAAGTTTAACTTCTGCACCTTCAACCATTCTACCCATCTTCAGCAGATGAAACACTTCAGGCCAATTAAACATCCATAAGTAAAAAACGGATTTTATTTTAATTTTTATAAGCTTAAGTTAATGGTAATTAATAGGAAAAATAAACAGTAGTCATCAATGTTGGGCATGGGATATAGGGATTTTGGGGTATGCCTGTATTCAAAAAGTGGCGTGATACATTAATTTGCCCACATGGAGGTTGAGTGATTATAGGTAAAGCTAAAGATCCTCATCCGTCATCAGCTCATCAGCCTTATTTAAATTCACATTGGGTGTGCCACAGCGGTAGCAGTGGCCATATCTCCATGACACCACAATTTGGCATCTATGAGTGGCAGTTGCCACAGTATGAGCGCCATATATTGAAGCATATTGTGACCTCTCGTTTAGAAGGTCGTTAAGTTGGAGTTCTTTAGCCGCAGTCCCATCACGCCAATTGTAAGGGCCGTGACCACACTGTTTGTATGAGATTGCAGCCTCTGGTTATATCGGCTGCAGGTATGACGGATCCCACCCAGCAGAGTTGTCTTTCTCAGGTCTCTAGAGCGGTGTAGAGCGGTGTTGCGCATAGACTCGGGAGCTCCAGTTATGCGGCGTAGCGCCGTTTTTGGGATGCTTGAATCTTTATTATGGGTGCCGAAGCGGTTCGGATTGAAAAGCAGAGGACTTCGGAGGGAATTATTGTATTTTGGTTTGCATCTCTATTTCGGTAAAGAAAATAGGTTCACCGTCGAGAACACGTGTCTTCTGTTTGGTTTTGACTGAACGCGCCAAAGCCTGACGCAGAATCATGCCAACCACAGCTATTTTATACTCTTTTTTCTCAATGGCAATCCTTGAGGTTTTTCCGGCACTTGAATAGATTCTGGTTTGGGAATCATGCTCTGTTTGGTTCTTGTTTTAACACTTGCTCAAACTGTATAAATGATTAGTTGCATTTGCTGTGAAGTCGGCTCCATTGAGCTCGGAAATTAGTTTACCAACTGAATTAGAGACATGACTTCTCATGACTTTTGCCTTGGCTTCAGGCTCCTACTCCTCTCTGTTATCTCTAAGTTTGAAAACACATTCAAAGCATCAGACACTGACTTGTCAACGTCATCAGCAACGCAAATTTGATACTGGTTAATCCAAATAACAGCAAGAACTGAGTGAACTATTTTGCATTCTGCATGCAGAGCCCATGATATAGGGAAGGCACGAAGTGGTGAGTGCTGCACTGAATACCATCTCGGTTAGGGACAGTAACGAGCCGCTGAACGTTAGGGTGGCATGGCAATTAGCTATTAAAGGATGCTCTTCGAATCAACGAATCTCTGACGTTGTATCTGGAGATATTCCCGTTGCCGAAAAGATGTCGGAACTCCTCAATGTTATATGTATGTGTGGTAATGGAGAAATTCCTTGCAGAGCCACAAGTTTAGCGTGCCGTGGCGACTGCATACTTTTCCATAGACATAACCGAAGGTGCTCAACAGCTGCTATTTTCGTGCACTCCCAGCTTGCTAGAGCGTGGATGTAAGTTGGCCCACATAAAATAGAGTAAGTTCATGTAACCTTTTTACAATTCAACAGGTGTTAACATATATATTTTGTTATCAATTCGAATGATCGCGGATGCGCTGCACACAGACATCATTATGCTGACGGTACTGAAGATAATCAACTCATACAATAATCACATAGAAGGAACTAACGGTCTAGTACTATACACAAGTCATTATTCTTTGAATTATACAAATGCGTTATGCAGTTTACTGCGTTTAATGGTAATGTTATCATTTTTAACATTAACCAATAATTAATCGTTTTGTATTCGATAACAAAATCCGTGTTATCGATTAACTGCAGTGTTGCACGCAGGCGTTCAAACAGAAAGATACGAATAATAAGAAAAACGAAAACCTAAAATAAAATTCCATAATAAACACACGACATTACTAAAGCCAATAATGAAATTAAATAATTAAGGAAAATAATAGTAAAACAGCTAATTTATTATTGAATTATGGATAAATTTAATTGCACTTTGTTAGATACACACATAACAAGAACGTAAATTTATCTAAAAGACATTAAAATTACCCACGCGATTTATCATTTTGCAAATTGTAAAGTTGGCAGTGCGATACTTATTGTTGACATAATCAGCTTCAGCTTCAGCTTCAGCTTCAGCTGATTTTGATGCGCTTGTGTGTGTTTTTAGATTCGTTAGGAGAAGAAAATATGTTAACTAATTCGAGGCACTTGTTGAACAAATATTTAAATACCTTGCCCAAGTGCAAGACAAATGTCGCAAGCGCCGATACAACTTCTTTGCAGCCGGAACAGCATCCACTGCTAAATGCAGAGAATCGCAAGCGCTGCCTCGAACAGCTGCGCCGGATGCCGCAATTTGGGCGGCCAGTCAATATGAAAAATCAAAATCACAAGCAGGTCTATGCATCAGTTTTGGTAGCGTTGTGCAACGAGCGTGGCAGGTAAGGACAAAGAACATACACACCTGTACACAAATAAATGAAAAAATCCTAATGCTCACTATCTAACCGCACAGCAATGAGGTCTCGTTGCTCTACACACGCCGCTCCGGTAAATTGCGCCGTCACAGTCACCAAATATCGTTTCCAGGTGCGTAAACATTTATGCTTTCGACAATAGTATGGGCCATGCGTCGAACGACCACGCAAACCCCAACAACCACCAACACCACACTACTGCCAATACAATAAATCATTCAACTTTCATTCGTCTCAATACAATGGGTGCGCTACAACACATTGTTTGCAGGAGTTCACCTTTACACATTCACTAATACTGAATTCTTTACACTTCTTCCAACATTAATATACCGAAGGTGGCTTACGTGACGAAACCGACTCCGATTACCTGGCCTGCGCTCTACGTGAAACAGAAGAGGAAATTGGGCTTCCAAGCTCGCGTATTCAAGTCTGGGGCGAAGGTGCTCTAATGCGTTTACCGCGCACTGCATCTATTATGCCCGTGGTTGGCTACATTGCCGATCTCGACATCAATGAATTACAGCTAAATACCGATGAAGTCGAGGAGGCCTTCGCAGTGCCACTGTCACAACTGACAACGTCCACTGCGTTGAGGCACACGCAATTTAAAAGCGGCTACAGTGGACCCGTCTTCGTGGTCAATCATTATCGCGTATGGGGTGTTACAAGCTATCTGACGCATATGTTTCTGCGTTGCCTTTTGCCACCAGACGAGACCGCCGTGTTAGCGCTCAAGCACAGCATCAAATACGTGCGGCCCTACAGACACAAAAACTGAGCCATGGCCAATAGCCAATATCAGAACCGACCATCAGCAACCCATGACGTGATAGTCGACATCAACCATCCTAAGAAGAAATACGTCATGATTTTTTTTTAATATATTGTTTTGCTGTATGTATATTGTATCAAATATATTTTTTTTGTTTATTTAGAACTTATTCATTTTGCTCCTGTGCATAAATTTGTATATACAATGAAAACAAAAGAGAAAAAATCCTTTCGAGTACAAAAAATATGCATTCATATATAAGGGAAGGGGAAGATTATTGTTATCATTATTAATAAGCCCTTAGTAAACAGGACTTGTAAACTTCAGTTGATTAGTGTGTGTTTTATATATATTTTTTTTAGCTCGTTTGGTTGCAGGGGGAAAAGGCATAAGCGTTTTAATTTATTAAATTTGTATTACAAGCTTAATAGAGAAGAAAATACTCTTAAAATGTTTTCACTTTAAGTATAATGTAAATGTTTATATATATATATATATATAAATGTAAAAAATAAAAGCAAACAAAATGGCAACGCGCGCCATGGAGCAGCTGGTAGAACAGGATGAGCGCTCTGTTAATCAAAAATAAGGAGGTCCAGTCCAACAAGGAAAACTAAAAAAATACTTTAAAAAAAAGTAATAATAAAAGAGGAGCTAATTAAATAAACTAAAAGGCGAAAACGAAAATTACAAAAAAAAAATCCTTAAATTTGCATAAAATGTAACTACATTAAAAAAAAATTATAAATCAAGAAAGGCATTCGTGGCTGCATTGTAATTGTAAATGTAACTCTTTGTCATTGTTGTTGTTGTCCTTTGCTGTAAATATTGTAATCCTTGAAATGCCTGTGCAATGAACGCAACGTCAAATACTAGCTCAACGCGCGCCAGTACATTCGTACATTGGCCAAAGGATTTGATTACAAGCGCGCTGCTGCCGCCGCTCTACTCCGAAATATCGATTGGAATGGATGTAGTAAACGTCGGAGTCTCCAGTTCCTCATGCTTCTTCATTTTGAGACTCTATAATGGCAACACGAAGAAGGATATAAAAAATAAACATTAAAAAAAACAAGCAAAAATGTTCGCTTCGGTTATGCCGAAGCTGTAATACACTTGACACCAAAAAATTAATGGAAAACTTTCACTCTCTAGCTCAAAAAATGAGGGACTAGTTGGCATACGTACAGACGTTCAGGCATGCATCGATGGGCGATTATATATAGTTTAAGGTGTCCCCGGTGTTACGTTAATAAGAGCTCCGTTAAAAACAACGACTTCAACACTGTTCCGCTTACCTGTTGCAGCTTATAGTGATTAATGATGTCCTGATCGGCAGGGCACGATTGTGTGAACGCGTCCAACTGATACATGTGATACATGTAACGCCACAGCGCCGTCAAATGCGTCTGAAAAAAACAAAATAAAAATGGATTGTAAATAAATCGACAACATTCCGTGATAACCAGCTACCCAATCACTTACCGGAATCTCAAAGTCGACAAAGTATTTGCCAGCCACGCGAATGTGCTGCAAGCGCGGCATCAGCTCACAATCGAAGCAGCACATTGTGTCGCCAGTGAGGAAGCGCGTATTCCGATTGGCCAAATGATCGTTAATCTTCTTCAGATGCGACAGGAGTGCATTATTCTTGGCATCGTCCTTCTTCACCAACATCAATTTTAGCTTAACATACAAATTCTCGATTAGTGTGGCCACTTCTTTATCCTGTACGAACAGATTGTAGCCACCGGGTATGTTCTTCATAATGTGCCTCTCGATTTTCTCATTCTCGAGTATAGCCAGACCATTGTCGATGAGTATGGGCGGATGTGTTGCCTCGAAATTGGTGCGAAAATCTGGTGGCGGCTTTTGCATATCAACTGTGGTCACCTTCAAGCTGATTGTCTTCAATTCGGCCAATAGATACAAATCCATAAAGTACTCCTGGCAGAATAAGCAGGCGCCCTTGCGTCGGCCATCGATGGTTGATGCCTGTGTAAATGGAATTGACAAGATAATGGAAAAGGAAATTAGTCATTACTGTAACGGAGTGTGTCATCAGTAATGTGATGTATGAAAGATTTAGAGACGCCAAGAAATTGGAGATCGACAATTATAAGGTGCGTCCCGCCCCTTCTCTTTATAACACGGTATAAAATGAGGAAATCGCTTTCTGGCTACTATCCTAATCTCTCACGCCTCTGACTGCCCAGACAGCCTGGTCAAGGTTTGTAAACCGAACGAGAAGGATAAAATCGTGAGTAGATGAGATTGCCTAAAGTGATTCCAATTGGACATACAAAGTGGGTAGAAATTCCTGCCAGTGGAAATTTTCTTGAAGGTTATCATTCATATATGCATCGTCTTCTTTAGTTCCAATATAAATAACCGACTTCCGTGAGATCTGAATGAAAATTAGTCTTGGGTGTGATCTTTGGTCTTGTACAGAAATTTGAAGTACAGCTAGACAAAGAGCCGAACTGAATTGCTGAAATGAATTGTTCCGTTTGTGGTATAAAATATTCGAGGGCTTCTTTAACCATTGGTCACATAATATAACATAATATAATATATGGAATATATATATCTTAAAATTGATTTCTTAACGAAGCTTATTGTTGTTTGCTTAACGTTAATGGAAAATTACATGGAAGAAACTCAAAAATTGTTGACGCTTTATCTTGACTAGATTACTGCCGCCGGTGTGGTGTTCTAGGTTGGTATGGGTTTGGTTTGTGGTTCGGGCATGATTACTTGACTGCTGGCAGAGATGGTTATAGAATCAAATAAATCAAGCGAACACGTTAATAGTAAAATCAACAACATTTTCAATCATCATGACATCATCGTCGCGTGACTCTAAACGAATCTGTTTGAGTTTGAGTTCGATGCGTTGTCGCCTACAGACTTGACCGTGTCGCGGGTGTGTTAAACCACAAGAAGAGTATGTGAGTGGTTTTCTGACCAAGTATCGGTAGCACTTCGAAAGACTTAAGACTATCTAGGCAGATCTGGCCTTCGCTGGGTCGAGAAGGGCAAACACAATAAAATCTTCTAGTTAAATAAAATAAAATAAAAAATCAGCAAAATAACCAAAGCCAAAATAAAGCAAATACAGCAAAATTAACAACTTCTTATTTGCAACAGCTTCACTCTCCAAGAAATCAATTTTCAGTCACCGCTGCTCCGACGTCTTTAACGGGAAGATGATGTCATTGTTGTGTGCTTTAACATATTTCTCACTCTTTTATTTTGCCTGCCTGCTACAACAGCTGCTTGCCATACACAAGTACACTGCAATAGCCAATGCTGATTAGGCTCTGGGCAACGCGGCTTGCAAAGGGTAGGGTTAGGTGTGTTGTGGTATGGTATGATGGAGTAAATAGCACATACATGATGATGCAAGTGCACCCGCTATCACTCTGTATGTGTGTGTGTGTGTGTGTGTTAACAAATTTGTTGTTGACGGCAAACATCAATGGTTGCCGATCTGGCCTCTCGCGTTCGTTCATTTCTTACTTCCTTTCTTCCTACTTGCAGGCCAACCGATCGGTCTGCTGCTATCTGCCTTCAGTCGTGTACTTTGTTCAAGACAACTTCAACGTTGTGACTCTTTCACTCTATTGGTAGGGATGATGACGACATCGGCAGCGATGAACATAAGCTCAAATACAATAGCAAATCATATTTACTTGAGAGATACTCTCAAGTAAGCGCGTACTCGTAGTGTGTACCAACTGCCCTCCAACCCCTACCACTAACTCCTACGACCGACAGCTCGTCGACTGCCAATCAATCTAATATGGCAGCAAAAAATCCGCGATTGATAAACGGTCAATCGTATGAGAATTTTAAAAAAATAAATTTAAGCTCAAAAAATAAAACCAACAATCCAAACGAATGAGAGTGGTGGTGAGTCATGTTTCTACTGGTACTAGTAGTAAAGGGGTTATTGCAAGATGTACATACTCTAAAAATAAACGACTATTGTGCCGATGACTACAGAAGTTTGCACAGTCTTAGACTTTTGCCATCTTTGACTTTTAGCGCAAAAATTAGTTGTTTAGCAGTTATTTCGTATTTTGTAGGGGAACTGGCAGTAAACTTCCGTAAATATTGTAGTACAATCTTCAAATATTCATCAATGAGCATGGCAAGCGAATTCACATGACAAAGTTCTCTTTGCGAGGGCTTTAAACTACAAACGCCAATGGAGCATTAATTTTCCCATTCCCATATGGTCTAGTATTACAATAGTAGTAAACAAAATAGGTGCACCATATGACGAGGCTTCTCTCCCACCCCAAACAAAGTGCGAGTACTTTGATCGAGTCTTTCACCATCAAATTATGTTCCTGCCAGTGTTTCTAAATGTGCTTTGACAAAAGTTCTCTAATTATACCCAATCCAATCTTAAAAATTCACTGGCCAATAAATAGGCCGCATCAGTTTTGGCTCATTACTTTTTTTGCATCCCGTTCGTCGGGCTCCGTTAACAACGTATCATCATAAATTCTGTTTTGTGTTGACCTGGTTTCTTAAATTGTATTTAACTATGTACATACAAATATCATGGGTGTGTGTATGGTTTTTTTTCTTTGCTTCTTTCTACTACTTTATCGTTTGTTGCTTTATATAAATACCAAGTCATTCTATGCTGTTACGTTTTTCCTATATATGTGCATATGGAAGTGTGGATGTACTCCATTATAACTTTATGCGCTCAACTTGACGGCAACTGCAGCGATAACGACGATGGTGATGGTGATGGTGAGATGGTAGCGATAAGTCAACGCCATCGACAATAATAATTAACTGGTCGGATAAGGCTTCGAAAATGTATTTTATTAGGAATCAAAATGGTCTTATACCTCTTCTTTAGATAACTAAAGGTACATGGGTGTACTTAAATGATTGTACCATTTCACAGAACAACAATAAACTAAATTTTCTGGAACGATGAATCTCATTCTGTGGTGCAGTTTGTTCAAGGCAAAGTTTTTCTTTCCATTTTCATATTGTTTTTGTCCAGCTTTGTTAAACTAATACATCAACTTTTTAATTGCGTTCCTGTCTTGTTTGCTTTAACTTCCATCTTCCGAGTTGTGCTAGCCCAGAGAGAGAGAGAAGATAAATCTATTGAATTGAATATTAAAAATGTTTTCCTGTTCTCTGGTCCCTTGTCGGAAGGTAACATTTTATAAAGTGTTTCTTAGTTGTTCGCGTTATTTTCTATGTCATTGCCGTCATGTTATATGATTAACAACGATAAGGATAAAGATGCTTATGATGATGTTGTATGAAATATTATTCTGAAAGCACTAAAGAACCTTAATCTTCGCGCTTCGCTCTAGTGACTTTCATCTAGACAAAGCTGACTATTGCCGCAACTACAGCTCTTTGGCCACCAGCCCACTTAGGAGGCACAAGCACGAGAACCAGTTTTTCTTTCTAGCTTGTTTTTTTGTTTAGGCCAAGTTTACAATTAAATGAAAAAAAAACGAACAAAAAATAGTAAAAGCAATAAAAATGAACATACGTTTAAAATGAAAGTAACAAATGAAATTCTGTTTTTCTTTCGCTTCTGCTTTGTTTTTTTTTTTCTGCTTTTTTAAGCAGCAAGTAGAGGTCAAAATCGGTTGAAGTGGCCCTGATAATCCTTGGAAAAAGTTGCATTGCCGTGTGCAACAATAGAAACAACAACAAAAACAGTCAATTCTATTTCGAAATGTGCAGCCAACGCAAGAGCAGCAAAAAAGAACAGATGGCGACGACCATTACGAAGAAGAAGACAAAGAGATTTCTTAAACAAAAAAAAAGGCCTGAAAGTCACCACAAAATATGACAGCGCAGCACAAAGTAGAAATGAAAGAAGATAATATAGGCAAAAGCGGAAGGCGGAAAAGTGTCGACACCCACAAAGGTGTGTACTAGTACACATGTGCAAGCTTTAGTGTAAAGCATAAGTCACAATTCGACAACGGCGACGACTTTATCGTCACAACCAACAAAACACTGCGCGCTAAACGAGCCAAACCCAAACCACAAAAAGATTTTGTATGCATATGTATGTATGTACTTAAGTATTCAGATACTTTGTACACTCATGCATTCATTTCAATACATCTATCGTTATTATTTGCATAAATAAAAATTCAAATTGCTTGTGTGTTACAATCTAAACAAACGAAGATCAAAAGGAGTCAGAGTCAGCCAAAAGCGAAATAAAGAATAAGTCTAAAACAAAAACTGCTATATCTGATGTTTTGATACACTTCGTTATCATATATTTCAAATCGATCGATTGACATAAATACAGCTACTCCTTAGTCTTATAGTGATCAACACTAATGCTGAACAATTAATTTTATCGACTTCAAAATTAATTCGAGTTTTCTTTGTAGATTTGAGAAACAAATTTATTGCATTGTAATTATATGTATTGTATATATGAAGAGTCCATTCATTTGGATGAAGTACATATATAATAATTGAAGTTACCGTACTTATGGTTATGTATCAGATCAATAATTATGAATAGGAGGGAGATAACTACATATTATCGATCCATATGGATCGAATAATGAAAGTTCGATGAGAGAGGAGTTGGCTGCGCTGGACACGCACAACCCAGTGTTGACCATCGTCATGATTTTAATTGCAATGATGTGTCGGCCACAATAATAATTACTGTAATATTGTTTCTTAAGTGCGAATTTTCTTTTTTGGCTTAATTTTTGTTCATTTCACACTACTTTTTTTTGTAAACACAAATAAGATAAAAAGAAATAAATCAAACAACAACGAAACGAATATTAATTACGTCAAGTTCGTGCGATTGAAGAGGAGGTTCAGTTCAAATGTTGTTGTAGTTCCTCTTCGTATTCGTGGCATTTGAGTTGAAGAATGTCTCCAACGGTCAATTCTTTATCTTATTGAGTTCTGCCCGAACCAGTGCACCCAATTTTTTCACTTATTTATCAGCTGTGATAAAATTATCGCCGTGTGCCGCAATCGCGGTGATGAAATTTTAGTTTTTAAAAAGTCCCAAAGAAATACAAAAACGTACAAGGCAGGCAGGCAGGTCATATAAGAAAACCAAAAACTTTATTATTTTAAAATTGAGTTTAAGGCTTTTTTTAGTTGACTGACTAGCTTCTGTTATTATAGCGTGCGTCGTTTATATAAATTAATTAATTAGAACACGACGCCGATCAGCGCAACAACAAACATAACTCTATAATATTAAATAATTTTTTCTGCTTATTTTTTATTTATAATTTTTTATAAAAGAATTTTTATACAAAATCAACGAGGGTCATGCATAAAACAATATAATAAAAACATATTGATTTAAAGAAAGACAAATAAAAAGAAGTTTTATCAAAAAACAAAAAAATTCCACAAAACAAACCCATTTTGAATGAATTGGGTGGTGCGACAATTCTACATTTAGTATTAAAATGTCTTAATATTGCTTGAAATTAGTTGCATATCGCTACATTCGCTCAACCCTAACACTAACGTTGATCGTTATGCTTGCCCGCACTAAACTGACAAATACTGTTGTTGTTATTGCTGCGTCGCGTGTAGAACGAAAGCAAAAGCAGAATACAAAGAAAACTACAGCAAAATTATGAGAAAAATAGTAATAATAAAAATAAACTTATACGAGCATAAAAGCCAACAACACAAACAAGTTCAGTGCGTGCAATGATAGAAAAATAAACAGAGGCAAATGCAAATAAAAAGCTCACTGAAGCTGAATCAAACGTTTTTCTCCCCCCTTTTTTAACTGTTTTTCTTGTCTTAGTTTTGTTTTGCGTGCTTTTTTTTGTAAAATGCAACATCTTATTCGCGTGCACAGCTTGCACTTGCATGTTCATGTATGCGTGTGTCTGTGTTTTTGCGCGTCTGTGACTTTTTATTTATTTTTTATTTTTTCTTACAAAATGTTGTTTTTGATTCCTGTTTTCAATTACATTTTGGTAATGATATACACTGGCTGTTGTTGGGGAGGCGCAACAGCAACAGAGGCGTCGGTGATGGCACACAACAAAAAGGTGGAAAACATATGATAAACCTCCTCGCGTTTATTTTTTGGTACTTTTATATATATATATTTTTTTTTTTGGTTTTTCCTCATGTGTCTGCCCCCATAGAAAGAGTGAATGTGCTGTGCAACAGCAACATCTGTTGTGTTTGTTTTTGTTGTTATATTTGCCGTTTATGTTGCACGTTTGATTTTTATCTATTTAATGTTATTTGCTTTGTTGTTTTTGTTGTATGCAACTACTAAATGCAGGAATTTTGTTAAATACAAAATTTTTTACTTTTACTTTTAACATTGTTGTTGTTAAGGCCTTAAAAATTTTTTGTCTGTTTAGCTCTATGTTTTTGAAGAATAATTGCTGAAACAAACAAATGATTTTAAATTGGTAGTTTATTCAACTATTTTTTAGCGGGCGAAACCACTTAAATCCAAAAAGTCGTAGCTACCATCAACTTGTGAACGATCAAAGGTGAAAACAAATCGTGAAGGTGAATAACAAATACGACACATTGAGGAAAGAATTTTATGTTTGCTAGTCATGTGCGCACACACAAACACACATATGGAGAGATAAGAGAGAGAAAGCATAAAAATGTGAATGGCTGCGAAAGGAAGACGCAGGCAAGAAATAAAAACACCACTTGTTGCCTTCAAAGCGGTCAATATCTATATGACAAAGTGAAAGAAATAAAACGAAGAAATAAAACGAAGGCATTTCGACAAGTGGTAAAAAAAAATAAAAATAATATAAAAAAAAAAATACTATTAGAAACAAGATGTGAAATGTAAACATAACCAAATGCAGATGGAAAGAAATGCGTATGCTTGGGGAGTATGAAGTATCCCCAAAGAAACTGAAGAACTTGCATCGGGTTTGAGCACACAAAAGAATTAGTTGCCGTTGTTGATAATAATAATGGTATCAAAGAGAATTGCGAAGAAAAACAAATATATGTAAAATAATAAAATTCTATAAAGTAAAAAAAATATACAATTTGTTTAGATTAGCCAAAATTGATTTGAGGGCGTATAGGCG
Source organism: Cacoxenus indagator (assembly GCA_035041755.1). Lineage (NCBI taxonomy): Eukaryota > Metazoa > Arthropoda > Insecta > Diptera > Drosophilidae > Cacoxenus > Cacoxenus indagator. The sequence continues at coordinate 45,024 of JAWNKX010000250.1, forward strand.
CAGACGCGCTTAATTTTGGCAGCGCAAACTCGCAACAACGACGACGGAAACTTTAGCGGAAAGTCCATGAAAAAGAAAAACCATCCATAAACGTACCGAAAGGAAGAAACCTGTTTTTTCGGTTTCAAGAGGCAACGCACAGCTTTAGCCCAGCATTTTCGTACGGGTCAGACTGACCAATGATGATTTAGTAGTTAAAAAAAAAAAACAATCTTAGGCAAACAACCAGATGAGCAAGAAACAAAGTGAAAAATATGACAAATACGTTTCTTAAAAATGTGATAACGACAAAAATTTTTGCTTTTCTCTGCTACATAAAAAAGTAGCTTTCGAAGCTGCCAACGCGCTGCGCCAACCTGGAGTGAACACAAACAGCACAGTACAAAATGCAACTACACCAGAAAAACATCGCATTTTTTGTTTTTGTGTGCGAGGTTGTATGCATTTTCTCTTTGTTGCATATTTTTATTGATGCGTATTGTTCTTCCCCTGCCTAGAATACGAAAAAATAAGAGAAGAGCGAACGAAAAAATTAAGGAGTTGAGTGAGAAAAAATGAGCTGAAAGGCAACTGCGATTTCTTCATCATTTCAACGCAATTAAAAACTTTATCTTACTAACATCATTACCATCTCTTACCTTTATAATTAATTCAATCTCCGGCACATCAAATTTGCTGGTACCATTCGTACTCTCTTGGTGCTCCGAGTCTGACATGTTTCCTTTGCCTTTTGCGTTTATTGCCACTATTCGTACCGTCGTTTTTGTTATATAGCGATTCCCTTTTGCGCGGTGTCACTACTCACTCACTGTCGCTATTAATACTGCTGTTCTGTTGTAGTTCGTTTGTTGCCGCGTGATGTGTCTTTGGATTGCGAATGTGTTTGTGTGAAATTTTTTTCTACAAATTGTCGCTGAAAAAATATATGCGAAATATACACGAAAATGCACGAAACAAAATGTGTTATTTTGCAATTAATTTGTGATCTCTTCTCTTATTTTTGCACTCTTTTTTTACGCAAAAACGGTTGCTACAGTTTCTTTTCTGATTGTTCTCTTTCACACACTGCGCCTTTCGTCGTATTGCTAGTAGTACTCGCCGTTAATTCCTCTACGTGTCTTTACAACTGGACGATACTTTGAAGAATATAACTTGCACAATTGCGACCAGTGCTTTAAAGCTGGCAAAAAACCGTGCAAACAGTGCTGTTGAGTGTCTTTTTCTTATATTAACATTGCTTCAACAAAACGGTAATTTGTATTTATTAAACCATTACATCATTGATCATATTTGTATACTTGCTATGACGCTTAGAAGAAAAAGATAACATTCCAACATCAATTATACATTTCAGAATCCTAGATTGTCATCTTTCTCCTAATCAAACAAAATTTCTACACTTCATTGAAATATAGATAGATTTACACAAGCTCTAATACATAATCTGGCGTGCAAAGTGATAGTGGTTGTTCAATATAAATGACGATAAAGTGCTTCCCGCATCATTTTGGCTGAAGATGATGACTGAGTCTGAGTCCATATTGGATATGTGAATCATCATAATATCTTACTGATATTATTTGTGTTAAAACAAAATGAGTGAATGTAAGAAAAATTATATTTCTGTTTGACATAAGAAATGAAAGAAACTAAATTAATGAACTAAAACAGACAATGTACATATTGATTGAAGTACAACAGTTTTTTTCTAGTGTATTTATTGACCGCATCAACTAGTGTTTTATTTAGAGCCATACAATTATTGCCTTTCAACACTATTGGCCGGCTTTTGCCAATTTGGAGGTGGCGTCTTTTCGAAAAGTTGTCAGTAGTGCCGTCGTTGGGTTGAGTCGTATTTAGGTCTTATTTTTTCATTAAATTTCATCCTCGGCATATTTAACTGAACAACGAATAAAATTGAATAATTAATTTCGTAAAAAAGATATTGCACGATGGATTTCAACACGCTGCTGCAACAAGCGCAGCGGTTGGCGAGCGAAACGCGCAGTGACACCGAGTTTCCACATGTGGAGCGCACCCTTGGCCAAGTGTTGCAGGCATCGAAGGAGTTGCACTCGCGTGTTACTCAAACGGACACAAAAGACAGTCAAGCGTAAGTAGAAAGAAAGTTTAAAACTATAGTAGGGTCCAAGCGGACACCAAGACTACTGAATGAAGGGTAAATTAAGCATTAATTCATTGCTTGAAACACACACCTTTGCAGACACATTTTGCTCGGTTCAAGAGGCATTGATTTACCCAAGTTAACTCGTAAATTGGAAGCAATTAGTACCCGTAATACTTTTGAACCCTTGGATCCCGTTGGCGATACGGATGTACCAAATTTCCTAAAGAACGAGCGAGAGAACATCGTCTTGTCGGTTATGGACGAGCTGAACAAGAATGTAAGTGGTGGCCAGTAGTTCAATTATATCGGAATTCTTTAAGTTAGTGTGTCTTCTCTTGAATTTCTCAGATATTCGAAACTTCGCGAAAGCAGAAATGGAACTGTGTGCGATCGGAATGGAATCAGGAGAAAGCACGCCTGTTGAATTCTATGGTAGGGCCATCGCAAGAATTCCTGGAGATACAGCGTTTACCGGAAGTGACTGTACTCAATGAGACCTCAAAACCTTCGAGACTCAATCGTCTGGAGACACACTTCGCCGAAGCAATTTGTGAATACAATGAATCTATCTTCCGGGGCGGTTTTCGACCGAATCTTGTGCAACTGTTTTCAGCAATCGTTGACAAATTGTGCGAAGAAGAGGTCAAAGAAATGTGGTCAATACTTGTGCATATGGCCGAAGTTGTGCCGATATCACGGAACGTGGATCCCATCAAAATTCGGCAGAAAACACCACAATTCATTTCGCAAGCTAAGAGTTTCCTCGAGAGTCGTTATAAGACGTACATGACCAGCGTAGTGAATTATAATCTATCCTCAGCCGAGCGTAGCGGTGTACCGAGCATTTACAATCTGGTTACCTCGTTTGTGAGAGTCTATTTCAATGAGAACAACATCATCGGATTGGTGGATTGTATTGGTAATATACCGCTGTGGCCGCTTGTGTATTATTCTTTACGCTGCGGGGACATGGCGACAGCTTTACAGTTTGTTAAGGAAGCCGGCCAACAACATGAGGAATTCGCACAAGTGCTGCAAGACCTTTTACAACATCCAAATCAGAAAATAAATTCAAAATTAGAGGGACATCTGAAGTTACAGTATTCGAATAAAATCAAAAACTCAACGGATCCCTTTAAGAAGGCAAGCTACTGTGTTGTTCTTGGCTGTGACTCACAAGACTTACACCACGAAGTGGCCAAAACAAGCGATGACTTCATTTGGATACAATTGTCAGTGTTGCGTGTGCATGAGGATCGCGATTACAACTTTGAGCAACTCACCTACGCTGGCCTGCAGTCACTGATACTGGAGAGATATGGCGAGAACCATTTCAACGATGCGCACGCCTACTTCCAGGTCCTTGCCCTTTCAGGCCAATTCGAGGCAGCCATTGAGTTTCTGGCACGCAGCGAAGCCAATCGCCCACATGCTGTCCACATGGCACTGGCGCTAAACGAGCTAGGTATTTTGGGCGAACCGCGTGATATACAGCAGCCACTGCGTGAGTCAATTAATGCGTGTAATTGAACCATCATCATCATCATATTTTCCTCATCTTTTTATTGCCGCTTTAGTGTCCGTGGATATCGAAGATCCGAAACCATTGTGTCGTTTGAACTTGCCACGTCTACTCATGTTGTATGTGAAGTGCTTCGAGACCACGAATATTCCCGAAGCGCTGAATTATTACTTCTTTTTGCGTTCGTACAAAGATTCCGATGGTCGTAATCCCTTTATGACTTGTGTTACTGGTTTGGCAATTGAGACGAATGACTACGATTTAATTTTGGGCAAATTGGATACTTCGACCAATTGCACAATCGGGTCAGTGAAGCTTTAATAGACATGCTCGTATATAAATTTTTAACCAAAATATTTTGTTTTGTTTTGCAGAGGCCTCTTCGAGCAATTCAACTGTGCAAACTTTGAAACAAAGGTTTTGGCTAATATGATCGGCGATGAACTTGTGCGACGCGGTTTGTTTGAAAACGCCGTACATCTTTACGACATTGCTGGCGTATGTATTCTCAAAGTAGTATGATTAAGACATAACAAAATAATTTTACCCATTTTCAGTTCCACAACAAAGCTCTCAAGCACCTGTCCGGACTCATTTCTCAAGTCGTCCATCAATTATCGAGTCCGCATTCGATTCGTGAGCGTTTAAGCATTAAGGCTGAATTATTCATTGAACGTTTGGATGGTATGTGCTTAGATGCCATTTGCCTTAAAAAATTCTGATTAATTTCATCTCTATTTCCAGCGCACCAAATCGAAGTCGATAAACAAATCGCAATCACGTTTCGTCTACTCCATGAGCTGATTAACTTCTTTAATTACTATTACGAGGGCAAGCACCGTCTGGCGCAGGAAGTATTGACAAACGCAAAACTGGCGCCTCTCAATGTGAACGAAGTGGATGAGTGTGTGATCAACTTCAAGCGTTTGGGCGCTGAAGTGTGCAAAGTGTTCCCCGATGTGATGGTCGCCGCCATGGACATTATCTACACAGAATATAAAGAGTTGAAAGCCAAAGACTCACCTGCGTTGGATACATGCAAAGAGAAGGAACTTAGAATGCTGCGCGAGAAGGCCAAGGCGCTTACCAATATGGTCGCCTCAGTGCCATATCGCATGCCCGCCGACACCAACAGGCGCCTTGTTCAGACCGAAATCTTAATGAATTAGATCCGGTTTCACCTGATCACTATTTTTTCACACTTCTATTTAACATTCAATTTGTGTTTCCTTCATAGTTCCTCATTTAAATGGGCATCTAAATTAATGATCAAATAAATGCCATGAAACAAATAATTTTCGACACTGTTCATCAATCAAGGGCATTAACGTAGCTAGTCATCGACGTTAAGTTACTTTAGACTATTTTATTGCCTATGCCGTGAGATTCTTCCAATTGTTTTTCACTAATACCGTAATTGTCATCGCCCTGGGATAATCACCCTTTAATTTTGAAATTGAGCCTTCGCTATGTTCATCCGAATTACGCCACCGGTGGAAAAACAAAACAATTAAAATTTGGCGTTTCAGAATCATAGATTGTCATCTTTCTCCGAATCAAACAAAATTTCTACACTTCATTGAAATATAGATAGATTTACACAAGCTCTAATACATAATCTGGCGTGTAAAGCGATAGTGGTTGTTCAATATAAATGACGATAAAGTGCTTCCCGCATCATTTTGGCTGAAGATGATGACTGAGTCTGAGTCCATATTGGATATGTGAATCATCATAATATCTTACTGATATTATTTGTGTTAAAACAAAATGAGTGAATGTAAGAAAAATTATATTTCTGTTTGACATAAGAAATGAAAGAAACTAAATTAATGAACTAAAACAGACAATGTACATATTGATTGAAGTACAACAGTTTTTTTCTAGTGTATTTATTGACCGCATCAACTAGTGTTTTATTTAGAGCCATACAATTATTGCCTTTCAACACTATTGGCCGGCTTTTGCCAATTTGGAGGTGGCGTCTTTTCGAAAAGTTGTCAGTAGTGCCGTCGTTGGGTTGAGTCGTATTTAGGTCTTATTTTTTCATTAAATTTCATCCTCGGCATATTTAACTGAACAACGAATAAAATTGAATAATTAATTTCGTAAAAAAGATATTGCACGATGGATTTCAACACGCTGCTGCAACAAGCGCAGCGGTTGGCGAGCGAAACGCGCAGTGACACCGAGTTTCCACATGTGGAGCGCACCCTTGGCCAAGTGTTGCAGGCATCGAAGGAGTTGCACTCGCGTGTTACTCAAACGGACACAAAAGACATTCAAGCGTAAGTAGAAAGAAAGTTTAAAACTATAGTAGGGTCCGAGCGGACACCAAGACTACTGAATGAAGGGTAAATTAAGCATTAATTCATTGCTTGAAACACACACCTTTGCAGACACATTTTGCTCGGTTCAAGAGGCATTGATTTACCCAAGTTAACTCGTAAATTGGAAGCAATTAGTACCCGTAATACTTTTGAACCCTTGGATCCCGTTGGCGATACGGATGTACCAAATTTCCTAAAGAACGAGCGAGAGAACATCGTCTTGTCGGTTATGGACGAGCTGAACAAGAATGTAAGTGGTGGCCAGTAGTTCAATTATATCGGAATTCTTTAAGTTAGTGTGTCTTCTCTTGAATTTCTCAGATATTCGAAACTTCGCGAAAGCAGAAATGGAACTGTGTGCGATCGGAATGGAATCAGGAGAAAGCACGCCTGTTGAATTCTATGGTAGGGCCATCGCAAGAATTCCTGGAGATACAGCGTTTACCGGAAGTGACTGTACTCAATGAGACCTCAAAACCTTCGAGACTCAATCGTCTGGAGACACACTTCGCCGAAGCAATTTGTGAATACAATGAATCTATCTTCCGGGGCGGTTTTCGACCGAATCTTGTGCAACTGTTTTCAGCAATCGTTGACAAATTGTGCGAAGAAGAGGTCAAAGAAATGTGGTCAATACTTGTGCATATGGCCGAAGTTGTGCCGATATCACGGAACGTGGATCCCATCAAAATTCGGCAGAAAACACCACAATTCATTTCGCAAGCTAAGAGTTTCCTCGAGAGTCGTTATAAGACGTACATGACCAGCGTAGTGAATTATAATCTATCCTCAGCCGAGCGTAGCGGTGTACCGAGCATTTACAATCTGGTTACCTCGTTTGTGAGAGTCTATTTCAATGAGAACAACATCATCGGATTGGTGGATTGTATTGGTAATATACCGCTGTGGCCGCTTGTGTATTATTCTTTACGCTGCGGGGACATGGCGACAGCTTTACAGTTTGTTAAGGAAGCCGGCCAACAACATGAGGAATTCGCACAAGTGCTGCAAGACCTTTTACAACATCCAAATCAGAAAATAAATTCAAAATTAGAGGGACATCTGAAGTTACAGTATTCGAATAAAATCAAAAACTCAACGGATCCCTTTAAGAAGGCAAGCTACTGTGTTGTTCTTGGCTGTGACTCACAAGACTTACACCACGAAGTGGCCAAAACAAGCGATGACTTCATTTGGATACAATTGTCAGTGTTGCGTGTGCATGAGGATCGCGATTACAACTTTGAGCAACTCACCTACGCTGGCCTGCAGTCACTGATACTGGAGAGATATGGCGAGAACCATTTCAACGATGCGCACGCCTACTTCCAGGTCCTTGCCCTTTCAGGCCAATTCGAGGCAGCCATTGAGTTTCTGGCACGCAGCGAAGCCAATCGCCCACATGCTGTCCACATGGCACTGGCGCTAAACGAGCTAGGTATTTTGGGCGAACCGCGTGATATACAGCAGCCACTGCGTGAGTCAATTAATGCGTGTAATTGAACCATCATCATCATCATATTTTCCTCATCTTTTTATTGCCGCTTTAGTGTCCGTGGATATCGAAGATCCGAAACCATTGTGTCGTTTGAACTTGCCACGTCTACTCATGTTGTATGTGAAGTGCTTCGAGACCACGAATATTCCCGAAGCGCTGAATTATTACTTCTTTTTGCGTTCGTACAAAGATTCCGATGGTCGTAATCCCTTTATGACTTGTGTTACTGGTTTGGCAATTGAGACGAATGACTACGATTTAATTTTGGGCAAATTGGATACTTCGACCAATTGCACAATCGGGTCAGTGAAGCTTTAATAGACATGCTCGTATATAAATTTTTAACCAAAATATTTTGTTTTGTTTTGCAGAGGCCTCTTCGAGCAATTCAACTGTGCAAACTTTGAAACAAAGGTTTTGGCTAATATGATCGGCGATGAACTTGTGCGACGCGGTTTGTTTGAAAACGCCGTACATCTTTACGACATTGCTGGCGTATGTATTCTCAAAGTAGTATGATTAAGACATAACAAAATAATTTTACCCATTTTCAGTTCCACAACAAAGCTCTCAAGCACCTGTCCGGACTCATTTCTCAAGTCGTCCATCAATTATCGAGTCCGCATTCGATTCGTGAGCGTTTAAGCATTAAGGCTGAATTATTCATTGAACGTTTGGATGGTATGTGCTTAGATGCCATTTGCCTTAAAAAATTCTGATTAATTTCATCTCTATTTCCAGCGCACCAAATCGAAGTCGATAAACAAATCGCAATCACGTTTCGTCTACTCCATGAGCTGATTAACTTCTTTAATTACTATTACGAGGGCAAGCACCGTCTGGCGCAGGAAGTATTGACAAACGCAAAACTGGCGCCTCTCAATGTGAACGAAGTGGATGAGTGTGTGATCAACTTCAAGCGTTTGGGCGCTGAAGTGTGCAAAGTGTTCCCCGATGTGATGGTCGCCGCCATGGACATTATCTACACAGAATATAAAGAGTTGAAAGCCAAAGACTCACCTGCGTTGGATACATGCAAAGAGAAGGAACTTAGAATGCTGCGCGAGAAGGCCAAGGCGCTTACCAATATGGTCGCCTCAGTGCCATATCGCATGCCCGCCGACACCAACAGGCGCCTTGTTCAGACCGAAATCTTAATGAATTAGATCCGGTTTCACCTGATCACTATTTTTTCACACTTCTATTTAACATTCAATTTGTGTTTCCTTCATAGTTCCTCATTTAAATGGGCATCTAAATTAATGATCAAATAAATGCCATGAAACAAATAATTTTCGACACTGTTCATCAATCAAGGGCATTAACGTAGCTAGTCATCGACGTTAAGTTACTTTAGACTATTTTATTGCCTATGCCGTGAGATTCTTCCAATTGTTTTTCACTAATACCGTAATTGTCATCGCCCTGGGATAATCACCCTTTAATTTTGAAATTGAGCCTTCGCTATGTTCATCCGAATTACGCCACCGGTGGAAAAACAAAACAATTAAAATTTGGCGTTTCAGAATCATAGATTGTCATCTTTCTCCGAATCAAACAAAATTTCTACACTTCATTGAAATATAGATAGATTTACACAAGCTCTAATACATAATCTGGCGTGTAAAGCGATAGTGGTTGTTCAATATAAATGACGATAAAGTGCTTCCCGCATCATTTTGGCTGAAGATGATGACTGAGTCTGAGTCCATATTGGATATGTGAATCATCATAATATCTTACTGATATTATTTGTGTTAAAACAAAATGAGTGAATGTAAGAAAAATTATATTTCTGTTTGACATAAGAAATGAAAGAAACTAAATTAATGAACTAAAACAGACAATGTACATATTGATTGAAGTACAACAGTTTTTTTCTAGTGTATTTATTGACCGCATCAACTAGTGTTTTATTTAGAGCCATACAATTATTGCCTTTCAACACTATTGGCCGGCTTTTGCCAATTTGGAGGTGGCGTCTTTTCGAAAAGTTGTCAGTAGTGCCGTCGTTGGGTTGAGTCGTATTTAGGTCTTATTTTTTCATTAAATTTCATCCTCGGCATATTTAACTGAACAACGAATAAAATTGAATAATTAATTTCGTAAAAAAGATATTGCACGATGGATTTCAACACGCTGCTGCAACAAGCGCAGCGGTTGGCGAGCGAAACGCGCAGTGACACCGAGTTTCCACATGTGGAGCGCACCCTTGGCCAAGTGTTGCAGGCATCGAAGGAGTTGCACTCGCGTGTTACTCAAACGGACACAAAAGACATTCAAGCGTAAGTAGAAAGAAAGTTTAAAACTATAGTAGGGTCCAAGCGGACACCAAGACTACTGAATGAAGGGTAAATTAAGCATTAATTCATTGCTTGAAACACACACCTTTGCAGACACATTTTGCTCGGTTCAAGAGGCATTGATTTACCCAAGTTAACTCGTAAATTGGAAGCAATTAGTACCCGTAATACTTTTGAACCCTTGGATCCCGTTGGCGATACGGATGTACCAAATTTCCTAAAGAACGAGCGAGAGAACATCGTCTTGTCGGTTATGGACGAGCTGAACAAGAATGTAAGTGGTGGCCAGTAGTTCAATTATATCGGAATTCTTTAAGTTAGTGTGTCTTCTCTTGAATTTCTCAGATATTCGAAACTTCGCGAAAGCAGAAATGGAACTGTGTGCGATCGGAATGGAATCAGGAGAAAGCACGCCTGTTGAATTCTATGGTAGGGCCATCGCAAGAATTCCTGGAGATACAGCGTTTACCGGAAGTGACTGTACTCAATGAGACCTCAAAACCTTCGAGACTCAATCGTCTGGAGACACACTTCGCCGAAGCAATTTGTGAATACAATGAATCTATCTTCCGGGGCGGTTTTCGACCGAATCTTGTGCAACTGTTTTCAGCAATCGTTGACAAATTGTGCGAAGAAGAGGTCAAAGAAATGTGGTCAATACTTGTGCATATGGCCGAAGTTGTGCCGATATCACGGAACGTGGATCCCATCAAAATTCGGCAGAAAACACCACAATTCATTTCGCAAGCTAAGAGTTTCCTCGAGAGTCGTTATAAGACGTACATGACCAGCGTAGTGAATTATAATCTATCCTCAGCCGAGCGTAGCGGTGTACCGAGCATTTACAATCTGGTTACCTCGTTTGTGAGAGTCTATTTCAATGAGAACAACATCATCGGATTGGTGGATTGTATTGGTAATATACCGCTGTGGCCGCTTGTGTATTATTCTTTACGCTGCGGGGACATGGCGACAGCTTTACAGTTTGTTAAGGAAGCCGGCCAACAACATGAGGAATTCGCACAAGTGCTGCAAGACCTTTTACAACATCCAAATCAGAAAATAAATTCAAAATTAGAGGGACATCTGAAGTTACAGTATTCGAATAAAATCAAAAACTCAACGGATCCCTTTAAGAAGGCAAGCTACTGTGTTGTTCTTGGCTGTGACTCACAAGACTTACACCACGAAGTGGCCAAAACAAGCGATGACTTCATTTGGATACAATTGTCAGTGTTGCGTGTGCATGAGGATCGCGATTACAACTTTGAGCAACTCACCTACGCTGGCCTGCAGTCACTGATACTGGAGAGATATGGCGAGAACCATTTCAACGATGCGCACGCCTACTTCCAGGTCCTTGCCCTTTCAGGCCAATTCGAGGCAGCCATTGAGTTTCTGGCACGCAGCGAAGCCAATCGCCCACATGCTGTCCACATGGCACTGGCGCTAAACGAGCTAGGTATTTTGGGCGAACCGCGTGATATACAGCAGCCACTGCGTGAGTCAATTAATGCGTGTAATTGAACCATCATCATCATCATATTTTCCTCATCTTTTTATTGCCGCTTTAGTGTCCGTGGATATCGAAGATCCGAAACCATTGTGTCGTTTGAACTTGCCACGTCTACTCATGTTGTATGTGAAGTGCTTCGAGACCACGAATATTCTCGAAGCGCTGAATTATTACTTCTTTTTGCGTTCGTACAAAGATTCCGATGGTCGTAATCCCTTTATGACTTGTGTTACTGGTTTGGCAATTGAGACGAATGACTACGATTTAATTTTGGGCAAATTGGATACTTCGACCAATTGCACAATCGGGTCAGTGAAGCTTTAATAGACATGCTCGTATATAAATTTTTAACCAAAATATTTTGTTTTGTTTTGCAGAGGCCTCTTCGAGCAATTCAACTGTGCAAACTTTGAAACAAAGGTTTTGGCTAATATGATCGGCGATGAACTTGTTCGACGCGGTTTGTTTGAAAACGCCGTACATCTTTACGACATTGCTGGCGTATGTATTCTCAAAGTAGTATGATTAAGACATAACAAAATAATTTTACCCATTTTCAGTTCCACAACAAAGCTCTCAAGCACCTGTCCGGACTCATTTCTCAAGTCGTCCATCAATTATCGAGTCCGCATTCGATTCGTGAGCGTTTAAGCATTAAGGCTGAATTATTCATTGAACGTTTGGATGGTATGTGCTTAGATGCCATTTGCCTTAAAAAATTCTGATTAATTTCATCTCTATTTCCAGCGCACCAAATCGAAGTCGATAAACAAATCGCAATCACGTTTCGTCTACTCCATGAGCTGATTAACTTCTTTAATTACTATTACGAGGGCAAGCACCGTCTGGCGCAGGAAGTATTGACAAACGCAAAACTGGCGCCTCTCAATGTGAACGAAGTGGATGAGTGTGTGATCAACTTCAAGCGTTTGGGCGCTGAAGTGTGCAAAGTGTTCCCCGATGTGATGGTCGCCGCCATGGACATTATCTACACAGAATATAAAGAGTTAAAAGCCAAAGACTCACCTGCGTTGGATACATGCAAAGAGAAGGAACTTAGAATGCTGCGCGAGAAGGCCAAGGCGCTTACCAATATGGTCGCCTCAGTGCCATATCGCATGCCCGCCGACACCAACAGGCGCCTTGTTCAGACCGAAATCTTAATGAATTAGATCCGGTTTCACCTGATCACTATTTTTTCACACTTCTATTTAACATTCAATTTGTGTTTCCTTCATAGTTCCTCATTTAAATGGGCATCTAAATTAATGATCAAATAAATGCCATGAAACAAATAATTTTCGACACTGTTCATCAATCAAGGGCATTAACGTAGCTAGTCATCGACGTTAAGTTACTTTAGACTATTTTATTGCCTATGCCGTGAGATTCTTCCAATTGTTTTTCACTAATACCGTAATTGTCATCGCCCTGGGATAATCACCCTTTAATTTTGAAATTGAGCCTTCGCTATGTTCATCATATATACCTATATGTTCATCATAATTACGCCACCGGTGGAAAAATAAAATAATTAAAATTTGGCATTGAAATTTCAATCTGAACATAACTTCACTCTCTTCGTAAGTGTTGACACATTTAAAGAGAAAAGGAGGAACAAAGTTTTTCTATTGAGCCACATAATGAGCAACCAATACTGACAATGGATCAAGGACGCAAGGTAATGGCAGGCAATACGAGCGCAGGTTAAGTAACATACAAATTACAAAGAATAGCAGAAATGAAATAGTCGAAGAGCGAAATCAACAAGAATTGGTGGATCTCCTCCTTAGTTCTCAGTGTGAGAAGAGTTTGGCCATATTCTTTGACTAAGATGGGCAGAGTGTTCTGTGCTGTTCCAACATATCAGATATCAAAGTTTACATAGTTTTAAAGATTTCCTTAAGATTTTAAAGGTTTCCTTAAGATTTGACAGTGCTTCAGTCATCTGGTCCTGCCAACATAGTCGCGGTCTTCCTCTCCTTCATTGAGCACCAGTTGCCGTATCGAACAACTTACGACCTGGAGTCTCCACACGTACCACATGACCCAGCCGGCGAAGTCGCTGTGCGTTCATCGTCTGACCACATCAATGACACCTCATATATATTGCTCATACAGCTACTCATCCCATCGAATACGGTAGTTACCGTCAACGCATAAAGGACCAACGATCCAACCAACGACCAATAACGGTTACAGCCGATTTTATTACTGTCCAGGCACTGGAAGGATGAGCGTCTTGTAAAGAGTGCTTTTCGCCTGTCGAGAGAGGGGTCTACTATTCAAGTGCCTACTGAGCCCGATGGTTTTAGCAGTAACATTTCGTGAAACCATCATCCACAGAAACGGCTTGTCCAACTCCACTGTCGCAGATTTAGATGCGCTTTCGGCGAGAATTGGTAAAATGGCCTTAGACCATGGTGACCGTTTACCCATGACGTTCTCTCCTTTCAAGACGGATAGATGCAAGATCATAGAAACTGAACTTAATGACACAAAGAAGAATGTGATGACACAGTTGACACACAGTGAGAGCTGTTTCTTTATTGAATTTCACAGATATTCGATACTGGCCGCCAAAGGAAACGCAAGTCCCTTTTCTCCTATTGGGGTAAGGAAAATGAGCGTATATTCAATTGCTTCTTGGAGCCCCCCATGTTCGGGAATTTCACTGTAGAAGACAGCCTTGACGAATCTTCAAGTCTTAATCACATGGAATTGGTGTTTGCCAATAAATTATTAAATACAATAAGATCGGTAAGCGAAATGCTCCATTCAAGGAGTGTCCATACATATATCGTTCGGAAACATGAAGGCGATGGCGCGCAAAAGTTGTGGTTCCTAATAGAACACCTGGCTAGTGTTCCGGAAGATGCTTTGGAATTGGGTCCGGTTAAAGTGCGCAAGAAAAAAGACATTTTATTGCATAGACCAAGGGCTTCTCGAGGCGCAGTACATGGCTCAGGCTAGTTTTATTTGCTCATTGTTTATTTGTTCATTGTAAGTTGGCCATACACATCCAAAGATAAGATCTACTTATAAAGTTAAAGCAATCGAGACACTTACTGTACTGTATCACATATGAGAAAGTATATATTTTTTGTCTTAACTTCCAGTTCCTCAAATCGAAATAAATAGAAAGCTCTTAGACGCCTATAAGACGCTGTGTAAATTCAAGCTCTTCTTTGACTATTGTCACGGATGCTGCCGGGAATTTGCTTTGGACATGTTGACTACTACAAAATTAGTGACTAGTAAGACAAAGGACGTGGACGAAAGTCGTATTACATATTTGTAAAAGCTTGAGTAGTGAGTTACGCAACGTACTAACAGAAGTTTTGGTCACCGCCATACGCATCATCTCATCAGTATATGAAAATATGAAGGCTAATCATCCCTGTGCTACTAACACAATGAAGGATCTACATGAAAGAGCCAAAGCGATTGACATACCGGTTGCGACAATTCCCTTGGAACAGGCATTTTTTTGAATCTAATTGGTCCTTTATTCTATATAATTTTTCTTGTTATTTGCATTTCTTGTTTATTATTAAAATCTCTTGTCGTTCGTTAAATTTTTTTTTTTTTTTTTTGCTAAAAAAGGGGCGTCTTAAAAGCGCATTTCTTTCTACTACAACGGTTACTAAAAATATGGCTCGAAAAAGGCTTATTTCAAAGGTTTTGGGGGGCCCGATTCAACTAAATTTAGAGTTTTAGCTTTTCGGATTTGGAAACAGTCCGAATTAAGTATCTTCTTAATATAAATGCCGAATATTTCGAGCTGCACCACGAAAGTCATTTTCCGTGGGATTCTTCATTCACAAATACACCAAGCGGATTGGTTTAACTGGTTAGGCTGTGCTTTCTGCACATGGATTCTCGACATTGACATCAAAAACTCATTTCATCTGAGCGCTTACCACAAATAGGTTTGTTTATTGTATAAATTTATAAATAATTTTAGTTAATGTAGGCATTACTTTGTGCGTTTTTTGCCGTTTCTTTGTTACTTTTGCTTGTATGCGTTAAATGCCATGGTCGTCTTCATTAAAAGCATTGTCGTGTCATCTGTGATGCAAGTCAGTTTAGCTTCCCCATCGTTGCACTCCACAGGAATAACGTTTTTTTTTTTTTTTTTTTTTGGACAACAACTTACAGATCTTAAACTCGAATTACATAAATGCACATGAAATTTGCGTGCGCTTGCTTGGTTGGTTTGTATCCGTCCATTAGCCCAAGTATTGATAGGATGCGCATACCGGTTCCTGGTGGCGTACATGCGACGTTGGCTGCGATGCCAACAGTTGCAAGTGGCAGGCGCGGCAAAGCAGGCGACCATCGAGGGGATAGCAACGTTTGTCCGGTTCATCGGTCAATTGCATGCCACACTGTTCACAGATATAGCAATCGACATGGAAATCTTTGTCCATAGAAACAACGCGCACCGTTTCATCTGTGCCCTCGACTGGGGTTATGCCTTGTCGTAAAATAGAATAAGCAAGATATATATATGTACATATAGAGTGAGAGAGAGAGAGACGGCGAGAGAGAAAGAGCGCGAGCGAAATCAACTTACCCTTGCCGCAACTTGAACATTTGGGCGCAAACATTCGGTGATAATCGTTGACGCAGTAAATCTTATGATCCACATCGACTGTGAAGGGCACACCATCGAGACATTCATTACATATGCAGCAGCGAAAGCAGCCAGGATGATAGGATTTACCCATGGCTTGTAGTATCTGTTTGAGTTGTGCATGTATTTGGCTGTGAATGATTACCTTTAAATAACTAAATTCAAATTTACCATTTCCATTATCAGATGACCGCAAATGGCGCACTTCTCGGCGGTCTGTTGGAAACCAGAATACATGTAGTCCTCCTCGCAGTAGACACGCCCGTGCACATTGTAAAACGCCTTGCCACGCAGCGCCCGTCCGCATGAGCAGCAAATAAAGCAATTCGTGTGATAGAGATTACCCATGGCTTGGCACGCTTGACCGGCGCCCTTTACCTTTTCGCCACACGTGTGACAGATGCCTGTGTCAAAGTCAAAAGATGACAGTTTAGTTACGATTTTCCAACAAAGGTCAAGCCTACCAAAATATTCGCCATGCTCCTCGCTTTGCTCAATCTCCTCCTCCAGCTGGCGCGTAAGCTCTTCAATTTTTCTTTGTGCTTCAGTCGGCCCGGCGGGACGTGGTGGCGTAACACTGTACGGCAATAGATTTTTAGTGAGGCCTATTTATGAGATGAGACAAATACACAGATTGATTGGTCAGTAGAATGGAGCACATTGAAATGATGGAAGGCCAAACCTTTCTTGGGCATTCGAGCACCTTACGTAAGCAATGTGAGGATTATAGGCATTATCATTAAAAACCGTACATATGTTTATTGGGGCGGTTCGGCATCACTGAAATTTCAAAATTACCTGTGCTGCTTTGCGAGGGCGTTGGTGAAGCTGCCGCCCCACCTACTGTGCCGGAACCACTGCGCTGCAGTTGCGCTGGCGATTGTGTGAACTCACGTTCGCTTTGAGGCATCACAACTTTGCTTGCACCAGCTACGTGCTTTTCCGCCTCAATTGAGGCAAAAGTCGCTGATTTGGGTACATCGATTTTTGGTGCCCCTATACGCGCTGGCATTGTTGGCAGGGGTACGACTATGGATGCCGCTGCTACATTAGCTACGTCTGTTGCTGGCGGCGGTGGAGGTGGTGGCGGTGGACTTTTCACTGTCGTGCGGTTCAGATTGGCGGTCATGCAAACGTAGTCGGAACTATTGATGTCCTCAATATAGTTAGGATTGACAGAAACATTGATCGCATTGGGCGCGGCAAATTTATGCTATGGCAATTAATAGTGTTTGGATCAATAGCTGAAGGAAGACAGAGCACATTTATACTAACTACATTCTTAATGGGCGTATGTTGGTGCAGTTTGTAGTCATTGCTTCTTGAACCTGATGTTGGCGAGGCGGGCACATTGCTTAAGTGGCTGGGCAGTGAAAGATTTCGATAGCGTTGCGTGGGCGAGTTTAGTGCAGCTGCAGCTGCAGCAGCAGTAGCAGCGCTGAATGCAGCACTGCCAGCACTCGTCGGTGGAGCGGTATTCGTGGAGCTCTTTAGCGAAGAATTCGAAGAGCTTCGCCGATGCATAGATGGGGCAACCAAAGCCAAGGTATCCAAGCCAGACTTATCTCGGGAATGTTGTGGCGCAACAGTTTGCCCTTGAGCGGACCGCGTTAGCTCCGTATGCTGATACATTGTTGCTACGGCTGGCGAAACTTGTGGCTGTGCGCGTTGACCTTTGAAATGGTTGTATTGTTGTTGTTGGTATTGTGTTGATTTCTCATTTCACTACTCACCGGGATGGGGTCTTAGATTCTCATAAATCGGTCCCACTGTTGTGAACGTATCCACCATGTGATCTGGTACTGGCGTGTGTGCGAAACGACCACCAGGGATGGGCTGCATTAGTAAATAATCGTTGATAATCGGCTTTTGACGTGTGGTTAGACTCTGCGGTTGTGCGCGCCTCTGACTTAATTCGAACTGAGTGGCGTCCATATCATCCCCATGGCCACCAATCCCGACGCCTCCATAATAATCTATATTCTCATAGACGGGCGAATGTTTTTGTGCTAGTCTGCGACTAAGTTGAGATTGCTGTTGTTGCTGCAGCCGGTGATAGTGATGGTGGTACTGCGAATGAGGCTGGCGATACGGCCGAAGTTGATGCTGGTGCTGATACTGCTGATTGCGGCTGCCATTCGCCACGCACACACTGCCAGGAGCAGGAGTTGCACCACCAGCGTTACTGGCCACGACTTGTTCTACCGGCTTTGGCGTGGCAAATTTTGAGGCAGCAATAATGTTACTACGGCCGTACAATTTGTACTCCTCTGTAAATTTTTGCTGTTGTTGGCTCTGAGGAAAGTTGCTGCGTACGTAGTTCTCAGTACCCGGTGAACGCTGACTGCCTAGAGTTGAGCGACCTCCCGCACCGGCGTTGATTCTCTCTTCTATCGGCGGCCTAGAGGACCTGATTTGCAAACGCTGCATTAGCATCTCATATTCCGAGTCGCCAGCGGCGGCGTTCGTATCCTTTTGCGAGCGTTGATTGGACATTATCACTAAACACTATGGTTGGGTGGTAAAAGAAGAATTTGTGCCGTTGTTGTTTGTTTGTGGTTGATGGGCTGAACTCAAATACTTAAAATAGTTTTCCTAAACGACTTACAACCAGTTGCTGGTATCTTCTTTAGCTTCATTTGCGGTTCTCTTTAACGTTTACTGTTGGCTTTCATTTACTGTTAAATATCCCACACACTTGAACAAAGGGCAACAATAAACCAAACACAAAAATTCCTCCACAGCTTTCGGCTTTTCGCACTGATGTCATGCGGCTTCTTACAACACTGTTTGATTAACTCAGACTGAAAGCCCCAGTCCCCCATTCAGACGTGCCAGTAGGAAAAATTTGAATTCGTTCATTTAATTTTCTATTCGATAAATGTCAAATATAACCACTTCTGTGTTACAAGCATACTCATTATTACAATTTTAATTATAAGTATGAATGTTCCCTAGAAAAAGAAAGAATTACGTTGAAAGAAATCCCAAAGGTCTGATGATAGAATAGTTGACGCACTTTTTGGAGAGACAGTATTAATCATGGCACTTATTTAAAGGACGATGCTATATACATACATATTCACTATTTCCTCTCTCAATCCTAAAAAAATATATTTCGAAAGGATGTTTGTAGTAATAATTGCCCAAAACGCCACTCCTGACTATGAGCAAGAGCAAAACATACCAGAACAAATATATCGCGTTGTGAACCATATCTTGACAGCCTTCTTCTTAGATGTTCAATTACCTATTGCCAAGGTTAGACTACCTTTTTCAGTTAGATGTTTTTCAGAAAAATATTCCAACACGAGGTGTGCCGATTTGTGGCATTAATCTACATAATTTAATATATGACATTACAACAACAACATAATACACGCTAAGCTCTTGAATTTCACTACTGATAAACTCCTTATCTGGAAAATATATAGCAAATTACAGAAACTGACATGGCTTCTATGACCTTCTAGTAGATTGCTCAACTCTTCTCTATATAAAATATAATAGATTCAAGATCTTTTCGAAAGTTGATTATGAATGAATGTACGGATGCGCAGGCAGAAATTCGTAAAAGAAGGTCATTCATAAAGCGTCATAAAAAGGTGTACGATTACGGTTGTTATTATTATTAAGTTGAATTTCTTGGCCTAAGGATAACATAATTGAATCACCAAGATTTTCTCTTTAATCTTCGATGAAGTAATCAAATTATGGATTTGTATCAATTGTAGTTATGAATAAAAAAGGATTATTAAAAAAGTTTTCGAACAACCGAGAAAAATATAGTAGAAGTTTCAAGATCTTCTCTCAAGCAATATGCGGGTAGGCAGTTCAAAATTTGCAAAACAGGATCATAAAAACTTACGGTTGTAATTAAGTAGAATTTCTGGGCATAATGCTCAATTAATGATAACATAATTGAATCATCAATGTTTTCCCTTTTATCTTCGATACAATAATAAAATTATTGCTTTGTAACCATTGTATCCTCAGGATTATTAAAACAACGTTTTCGAATAACCGGAAAATTTCCCAACTCCTTATACAAAACTAGATGAACTCCGCCCACTGGGCATGATTCTCTAAATAAATAATTATATTTTGACAATTGCCAAATTCAATAATTTACTTAAACCTTAAATTTAATGTACTTTAATTTACTTTAAACATAATTATAAATAAATATTTACTCATACATAAGCGTGGGCGTGCCCTTTCCTCTTTTTTTTTTAAAGGTTTATGCATGTTTTTGAAAATTTTCTATATTTATCTACATTAAAAGAAAAACAACGAAATTCGTTAAAGTTAAAAGTAAAAAAAAAATAAAAGTTTAAACTTAATCTGTCTTGTTTTTGTTTTTAGAAGTTCTGTCAATTTTGAGTTTCCAATATATTAGCAATAAGCCTTAGATGTAGAACGCGACAAAAATGGAACTGCTAATTTCAACATATTATTTTAAAGCGATTAATTTTACATTAAAATAGAATAATGTAGCTTTCTATTGACAGGTGTCATGTTGAAATATATGCATGTGTTTTCTTTTTTAATAAGCTTAAGCATAATTTAGAGCGCGACATTTAGCATGAGACAAATTTTTCCATCAACATATTAATATGGATTAGTCCAAGTAATTTTATTTCGAGAGAGCATAAACTGCCAAAAACGTTTCATTTATTATTAGAGCTATATTATATTATTAATAATATTGATTGTAGAAAACTTTGCAAGTTATGAGGAAACGATTTTATGATTTTTGAGCAGCCCTCTAACAAAAATTTATATTTAATTTTTTTTTATAATTAGAGTATAGTATCGCAGTAAATTGCATAACACATTTGTCGGATTAAAAAAAATAATGACGTGAATAAAAAAATTAGACTTAGGCTAAATTAAAAATGATGCTAATTACGCCGAAAAGGCAATGACATAGAAGGCTGATTCCTTCTTTGAAATTCGAATGTTGAAAAAAGTAAGACTTACACATTCACCAATAAACTCTTTTTTAAAAACCGGGTAGGCTTCTGATACAGTTACCAGTATAAAACGATTATTAATTACTTTAGGTTTTTTCGCTAAGTCCACTGGTAACGCATTTCTTGCCTTCTTCATTGCATTTTCAAATGCTTGCTTCATGGTATACGGCCGTTCAAATAACTAAATCTAACTAAATCAGTACATCTGCTGGTCAAAACAGAACAATGATATTCTATACAACTGTGATGGACTCGCGACAATTCGAGGTTTTAATAACGTAGCCGCCACTGGTAAGATGGTAATAGGACAACTATAAGTGCTTCCAGACTCTATGTGGTAAAAATGCTTGATCTTTAAGGATAATGAGGGGAAATGCTTTCACATAAAACGTTTTAGTAGCCTCTGCAAGGTTACGGGTCTTATACTTATTATTCCTTTCGGAATTTGCTCCATATTTTACTTGTGAAGTAATTTAGGACAACAGTTGTAAACAGTCCCACTGGGTCATTACAAAAAATTAGAAAAAAACAACAACAGAACAGGTGGCAAAACTATTGCATCAGCCCAGTACTGCCACCTTAGCCTTTTATAATATGCTTATATAACTTCTATTGTATAATAAGAAAAAAAAAAATATATATATATATATATATAATACAGAAAATAAATATACGAATTTTAATAAATTATCTGCAATTTTTACTTTATTTACTTTCTTAATATAATGATTATTTAATTTGTTTATGTTGCATCTTGTAACTCAAGTATACAGACTATTTGAAAAAGGGTACAATCTTTGTATTCGGTTGGCAGCCCTAAACAATGGTAAAGTATATAAATAGTGCATTGCACACGATTCCCGTCATTACTTAAATTGAGTTCAAGTCGATGGCGTTGCGGGGGGATTGCATTAATAAAGGAGTAAATATAGAGTTGGTTCGTTTATTAAGTGAAACTAAAAACAGCAAAAATGGATTTCGATACTCTGTTGGACTTTGCAAAAAAAAACAGCATGTCGTCGAAAGTACAGGTACTCCAACATTTTTATTTGATTAAATTTATTGGAAAGAAAAGATGTTAAAACAATATTGAAATGGTTAATTAGGGCAATAAGGAATACGGAGTATCAAGTGGCAAGTGGCGTCACCTTATTAATGTTCATGCAATTTAGGAATATCAGCTGGATTTTTGGTCAACGTTGGATCAGCAAAATATAAAAGTTCGTGATAACCCAGTTGTTTGCATACGGATAAAATGCACGGCCTCCCGTATTCCGCGCCATATGTAAAGGGGATAAGTTCGGGCAGCAGGTATGCAGGTAGAAATTCGTAGATGTGACATCATTTTTTGATAATGGTTGAAAAATGCAACCATCATAAACAGGATTCGAGTTTCGGTCGTAATGAAGTGGAATATGTTAAGCCCAGCGATTAGTCAAGGATAAAGTAATTACAAGAGTGGAACTAATTAAATCAATGGATCTTCTAACTTGCGTGTTGAAACCGACGCATACTGATTCTGTATTTGAATTAGTTGTTTTTAATATCGGCATACCATGTTCCTCCATAAGGAGGCTCGTAACATTTGTGCGTGCGGCAAAGTGGTTCTAAGTTGGTGTAGACACTGTGCATATATTTGTCTTGAATGTGTGAGATGACGGGTTACTTCCGTTATCCGTAGTAATGTACGCTAATCTAGCCTTGCTCCTTCGTTATTTCGTATTCCGCTACAAGAACACCAAGAAATACCTATTTAAACGAAAACATTCATAAACATATGTCAAAAATTCTTTGTGTATTCTTTTTTAGGGAAACTACTACTGCACAAAATATGCGCCACCCAAAAAGGAGAGCAAAGATAAAAAGCTCTCGGAAAACATACAAAAATTTCTACAAAAGCGAGAACAGGAAGAACAGCAACGGAAGCGTGAAGAACTTCAAAAAGTGACCGAGTTAATTTCGAAGCGTGATGAGAAAGCCAAGAATAAAATTCGTAAAATGCTCAAGGTAACCAAATCGGCCGACAGGTCGGTGCTCGATGTTGACAAAAATGGTGCTTCAATAGCAGTGGTGCCAGAAGCGAGCCTCGACCAGGACGATTACGGATATGTGTCGACAGAGGCAAATCTTTTCTACCAGAAATATATCGAAAAGGTGAAAGACGTCAAAGACGATAAAGGATTTTCTCCCTGTCGGCCAAGGTCCTTGTGTGATCTCTCGAGTACAAAAGAACGCATGAAAGCAGCAATAACGCGTGATCGTGAAGAAGTCAAATCTCATACACGACAACGCACATCCGCTGCTGGTGCTGCGTCGACCATCAGTGTCACCGCACGAGAGTCCAATGTGCATGTAGCACGTGCGCATGCGACATCAAAAACCCTATATGATCCGGAAGCGGAACGACGTGAGGAAGGGCCTAAAAAACAAGAAGAGGAGCAGAAGAAGGCAAAAAACCGTAAACCGCAACCGCCACCGATAGATTTTCAATCATTGCTCAAATTGGCCGAGAAAAAACAATTCGAGCCGGTGCCGATTGCAGTGCCTGGTGTCAAAAAGAAAGCCGAACCTGAGCGTCCGCTTACGGCGCGGGAGAAACGCGAGCTCGAGGAACGCCAACGCTACAAGGAGGAGCGTGCGCGGCGTGATCGTGAACGTGAAAGCGAACGCGAACGCGATAAAAGCAAAAGTCGCGGCAAAGAGACAAACAGTAGCGGCACTACCCTGAATCGCATGGATCCTAACGGTCGCATACCGAAATTGAATCAATCATCAAAGAGCAGAACGCCACCCAAAGCAGTTCAGAGCTCAAAAGGACCTACAACAAGTGCAATCAACAAACCAAAACAACAGCCAACTTCATCTCCGTCAACAGCCAGAATTCCCAACGGTAGTGCGAAATCCACATCCAGCACGCTTACGGTCAAGCCCCCAAAACCGTCGATGACACCATCTAATAAAACTACCATGAGCGTTGCCACTTCCTCTACGTCGTCAAATGCCTTAACTAGCAGTCAACAGTCGAGGAATCCTTATGGGCCACCCAAGAGTAACGCTCACAATGGTGCCACTCGTGAGTTTCCACCACGCGATGCGAACTCAGCCAAGACGCGTCAATTTCCGCCGACCGATGTGCAGCGCACAAAGCAGATCCCACCTGCCGATGTGCAGTGCACGAGGCAATTACCTTCGGCTGATGGGCGCCGGCCAAATAAGCCGCTGAATGGCAGTCGTAAGCCAATAGCTCACGCTCAAAAAAGTAAGTATTTTTGTTTGACTTTGTTTTGCATGGATTGGCTCTTATTTAGCTCCAATTACAGGACGCATTTATGATGACGATGAGTATGATTCTGAGTTGGACGACTTTATTGATGATGGTGACTGTGAGGAGGATATCTCCTCCCACATCCGCGATATTTTCGGCTACGATAAGCGAAAGTGTGTTGAATTTATGTCTTGTCAGAATTTAAAGGTTGTTAACGTATATCGTTTTCTTTATAATTACAGGTATTCCGATTTCGATGATGATGACGCTAATATGGAGTCTAGTTTTGCGCAAGTACAACGCGAAGAGCTCATCAGCAAGAAGCTCGGCATTAAGGAAGATCTTGAAGATATGCGTCTCGAAGCAATCCATAAGAAGCGCAAGATGCAAAAGAAACGAAAATTCCTGGACGACGATTAAGATTAATTAGATTAATGAGCGATGTCATTATCACGAAATAGTGTTTTTATTTTAAGTCTAATATAGCATTATAAGTTCTATTACATCGGGTGTATATGTACATATATCCATTTATGAAACTAGAAGAAAGAAAATGTATCAAAGTTAACCGTAGAACGTAGAACCCAGTAATGAAAACATGGGTTACAAGTAGGAATTAAGCACGCATATTGTTATTTTATGACTTACTATTATTGAAAATTATTGAAAATTATTACATTATAATAATACACATTTACTGCAAAAAAAAAACGTTTTTCTTTCGTCTATTATTACTTCTTTTCAGCCAGCCACTTCTTCCGAATTGCTGCTGTAATGAAGAGCATCTAAGCATCGACATAGCCAAAGAATGTATTAGTTTTGTTGTGATTGATTATTTTGCCTGCATTACATATGAATCGGATATTGGGAAAGGGAAATTCCAGGTGTACTGGTTTCGATCTGTATCTAATAGGCATCTGTACTTTATTTTGCTTCACCCATAGGATGCGGATTAGGGGATTTAGGTTATCTGACTATGTGAAGTTTGGTGAAGTATGGTACGAAAGTCTACCGGAAAAGTTAGAAAATTCCATATTATGTATTGATATATAACGAACTCTCTAAAATTTTCTTGTAATGTTTATTGGTGTACTTAATAGACAACAAATATAAATGTATAAAAATGGATGTTCTCAACTAATCAATCGGTGAGTTCGACAACAACAGCACTGCCGACTCGTCGTCTATCGCAAACGGGTTGCGGTTCATCGCCGAGTAGACCGATAGCGTTAAGCGCTGAGAAGGCTTTGCCAACGGGCAGATAATTAATTTTGTGTCCAATGCCGTTCAGATAGTCTATTGTCTCATCGGGCACCTCGGGCTCAACGTCCACATGCATGGGCGTTAGCTGGTGATGTATGCGTCCCGCATGTACGGCCGTGTCAATGGGTTCGCATAGCACAAAGTAACGTAAAGTTGTTTGCGCCACTGAGGTTGTGATTTTTGAGCCACCGGCGCCATCTACTATAAGCTTTACATTGCCTTCTATATCGAGTACAATGCTTGGACAGACCGACATTGGTCGTTTGCCCCGTTTAATGTAGTTAGCTGGACTTGCCGGTATACCGTATGTGTTGATCAAGCCAGACGTGGAGAAGTCGTCCATCTGATTGTTGAGTATGATGCCAGTGCGACGTGAGCGCACTTTTGAGCCCAAGTGACTGTAAACGGTACTCGTGACTGAGATGGCATCACCGTTCGGTGCCAGTACGGATATATGCGCTGTGCCATAATCCTCGACAATGGTGAAGTTGGCGCCGTAGTAGGACATATCGATGAAGGTACGATCGTCACGTATTAGCTAGCGTATTTCGGCGGGGAACTCCTCATCGATGAGTTTCTCGTAGAGTTCGCATACGTCGGGCTCGTAGTGTATGTCGCCAAGATTGGTGCGACGACCGTAGGCGTGCTTGAATGTCTCGATTAGACGCTGACAGTACAGATTGTGATCGTTGGTGTAGAGTGGCTCCATCACATTCAATATGAATATTAAGATGGCACCACTGGAAGGCAACGGTTATGTGTACAATTGATAGCCACCCGTGAAGTGCGATACTAGAGGCTCCTCCCAACGCACTCTGCAGCAAAATAAACCCTCAGCTTATGTCACACCAAAGTATTCGTTATTCATACGTACTGATAGTTCTGCAGATCCTGTTCGGTGATAATGCCGCCCATGGCTTGTATATCCTCAGCTAGCCATCGGCCAAGACGACCACCGCGATAGATGACACCAGCGCCCTCAGTAGCTACGATCTCTAGCGTATCCGCTAACACAGGGCGAAACATGATCTTACCCTCGCAGTAAACCTCATTCGTGACAGGGTTTATGAAAATTTCGGCCAACGACTCCTCGCTGCGTATGTGCTCCAGCGAGGTGCGTTGGCCAGGACGCGTGAGACCACAATTCCATTGCGGCACATATCGATGGTCGGCTGAAAGAGTGTATACCGTATTTCCCACGCAGACGCCAATAGACGTAGATTTCGCTTGGCATAGCCGGCGTAAGTGCGCCCGTGATTTCATTGCCGACGAACATGTCCTGTGTGGCAGCAGCAGCAGGCGCCGTTTCGCGTGTAATCAGCGTCTCAATACGACCAGTGACTTTGGAGTATATCGTCGCTATAAAGCCACCACCGACGCCCAGACTATGAGGAAGCATGGCGCCCTCACACAGGATAGTTGCGATGGCGGCCTCGGCAACCGAACCGCCCACATCGAGCATTGTGCTAATGACGGAAATGGAATCAGATATTGGTGAAATGTTGGCGAGGTATCATAGTGACTATTAGCCATTCAGTTCAAAGAGTTTACCCGCCAATCTCGGCGCAGCCGATGCCATTCGAGGCGACAGCGCCAAATCGTCGAGTCCTTATGCTCTGCTCTAGGCTGTCATGACCTAGTCCAAGTAACAAGCCTAAGGTTACGCCTTCGATTACCACAATCAACATAATCCATCAGATGGTCCTTCTCCTATAAAGGTAAGGTGAGGACGAGGACGAGTTAGAGTACTACTGAGCAACGCATACAACTTTAGACTCAGCTGGATGTTTCATTGGAGGTCTACTATTTTGGCTAAGTCTGTTTTGCACAACAATTTAAGGCTTTGACTTAAAATTCAAATACAAGTCTGCAGTCGCTTTGACTTTAAAGAGCCTTAAGCAAAAAAGGGAACAAAAATTACCTACATAGGAGGCTGATGTTAATGGCGGCAGAATTTGTAGATGACAAAGGAGGGGAATTCTCGGCGACTTTAATATGTAGGTTTGACGTCGTCTATACATATACATATATATATGAGTTAGTCCGGAGCATGGCAAATGGTCTTTCATGTTATTTCTGTATTTTTTCTGCCTTGCAACAGCCCGCTCAAGTGCTTAGACTGAGGATGTAGTCAAAGTCCATAGCGTGCCTCTTTTGACCTTTTCATGGCCAGAAATTCTTATTCCTCTAGATCAGTAGCAACATTGGAACATCGATGGATAATCTCGCGTTCAAACAACTGAAGTCTTCGCTTTTTATTCGTCATCTCGTCATCTCGCTCAACTTCTCGATTACTTACGCCATACCGATCTTCTCAATTAAGCGTTGAAGAAAACTTTTGGAGTCAATGAAAGGACAACGTTTGCGACACTGACCGTTAATCAAGAGTACTACGCGTGTTTGCGACGTTCAGCGCATTTATAAAGATTAAATTTCACATCCGGTGTCGCTACCGGGATTATCACACATTCTTGTGTGATAAAATAAATAATTTTCGTTTTTAGATAAGACAAGACAGACACCTTAAAAATCGCATATGTGTTTATCTGATTGGCCTAAGTTGGTTGTATTGATGTGTCATGCCCAAAGAAAAGGCCAAAAACACATTGTCCAAACCAAGAACGTCGCCAAATTCAGTGACACTTTGCTAATTTTTTCTTATTATTACTTATTTTTTTATATTTTATTTTGTTTTTAATACCGCCAAACGCATGCAATTTATGTTTGCCTGACTAATCTACAGCAGAAATTAATTCGTTTATTTATAATTATTTTTAATTAATACAATAACAGAAAATAAATAAAAAGAATGCAGACTCATCGATGAACCGAGCAAGTGATCGACTAGGTTGTTGGGGGAAGAGACCTTTTGGGGAAACTTTAAATCGTCATTCAGCATATCCTAAAATATAAATTTGAACTGCGATTGCGGAAATTGCGGCAAAGTCGTCTATCGAAAGTACGAGTAATTAGAAAATATCGATTTGATTTAACGGAAATATTCAAAGGATAGGGCGCAGTTCAGCCAGATGAGTCCACCTAGCATTTGTCATCTTTATGATTAGCGCTGATGTGACTGCAGCCGATGCGGTTGTGGTTGATGCTGATGAAAGGAGCTTTTATTTGTGGTGATTATTC
Organism: Cacoxenus indagator; assembly: GCA_035041755.1. NCBI lineage: Eukaryota > Metazoa > Arthropoda > Insecta > Diptera > Drosophilidae > Cacoxenus > Cacoxenus indagator. Next base: position 73,602 of record JAWNKX010000250.1, read on the forward strand.
TCTGTATTATGATAACTCTATTTTTTTTCATTTTGAAGAAAAATCTTTTCCCCTTCGCCCTTAACCCTTCATTTCCATTTACTGGCGAAAGAATTAAGAAGTGAGAAAAAGAAAGTGTACTTATATTAAACTAAATAGTTATACGACAATATTAATAGGTCAAGATTATACTTTCTTTCTTGTTCACGCTGACGTGTCCAACACACAATTCATATAGAGAAATGTAATTGCAGTAGTCGCTGTTATGATTAACATTTTGCTCCATACACAGCAGCGCTGTTAACCTTAGTTCCATACGCATTCAACTTTTGCATGCTGCCAACTTTTAGTACATTTCGCTTATTGTGTGTTTGATAACACTGTTAGTTTAAACGTCGGAGAGTCGAAGTGGATTGGAAGTGAGAGTGTTAGTTGAATGGAGCGGTGCGCCCGATAAGAAATAAATTCGTTTTTAATAAAAGAATTGTGAAAACAAAATAAAACTATAAATTAAAGCACAACAAATAAGAAGAACGTTTGAAACAGTTGTTTTTAGCGCCACGTTACTCGAGTTGTAAGTCGTTTAATTAAGCGCGTTTCTTTCAATTAGATTTGGCTTATTCGCTTCTGTGGCTGTGTTTGTGTGTCTATTCAAAAGCGCAAAAAAATAACTAACATACTACACAGAAAAGGCGGCAGTTGAGAAAACAGAGGAAGAAAAAGGTTAGTTAGGTTGAGTGGGCTGGTTGGTTGGTGGGTCAAGGTGTCGTCGGCGATTGTTTTAGTCAGTCATCGTGCGATGCGTCTTAGTTTTTAAGTGGGTTACTTTGCTGGAGTATTTGCTTTGTGGTTGGTTGGTCAGTTTGTTTGTCAGAACCAAATCTGAGCGCTTAAAGCGCTCGTTAGGCGTGATCAAACCCTTTTTTTTGCGGTTTTCGTTGCAAATTTGTGAAATGGAGTCGCCATATAATTTACCACCAACAAATTTATTAATATATAATTAAATAATGTGTTCATTAAATCCTATGCTCAGTGAAGGTTAACGAATGGACTTCCCAAACAATTTCTTTATTATTGTTTAGTTGCATATTTATAAACCTTATAAATACGGAATAATGAACGTTGTTAGACATTGGACTGCCCGATGGTATGAACTAACGAAAAATATGCCCTACTCAGCTGAAGGTTGAATGGAACTGAAACAAAGACTCCATCCCTACTGGAAACTGGCATAAAACAATTTGAGTCGAAGCATTTTGAATTTACCTGGGGTTATATGATCTCTCGTTGCTTGCTGTTTGGTCAAGTCTTTCATATAGAGGAAGGTAAGCAAAAATGTGACCGTCTGAATCCAGACTTGTTCTATCATTTGATAATTTTCTAAATAATGGCAACAAATATTTGAACACTGAAATTAATCAAACCCTAATCACTAGGAGTACAAAAAAAAAAAAAAAAACTGAGTTTTCAATGTAATTTTCAATCGAAACGGAGAAGATTGGTTTTTCCCAAATAAAAAAATGTCAACGTTTCCGAACAAACGCACCATACTCGGAGAGCTCTTATAAAAAAAATAGACACTGAAAAGGGTCCTAAATTTATGTCAATGTAACTCCAAAAATTATTCAGGCGCAAAGTTGCACGTTGTCCACTTGTGGGCAAGTGATTACAGAAGGGGTAAATAAGTGGGGGCAGGAATGAGATGGTAAGCAGAAGAAGGAAGAAGTAGGAAGGTTAGAAGTTCGATAATAAAAAATAATAATCTTAATTATGCAAATTATGGGAGTCGACGTGACTCTAGTCTGAGAGAACGGAACTTCAACTTAATGTTGATTGTCTTCTTCTTTAAATAGATTGGGGGTGGTAGTTGGGTTCCCCTCCCCACTAAGAAATACCCAGCTCTGGTTGCATGGGTGGCTACATCTTTTTTTCTTCTTATTAGTGGATTTTTAGAAGTTTGAAGAACATAACCTCACTAAGTTCGATACTTAAATTTTCTAACGCAGCATATTCCAGCTCCAAATCAGACGTTTCAAGACAATTTTTCTCATTCCCTTAGTACAAAGACCTTTGAAGAGCTGATAATTTATCATTGTCTCAAATCATAGTACTATTAAATATCCAATAAAGCCATATTCTAAGCAGACAGCTTAATTTGTCATTTAACAGTTTTCCGACAATAGTAACAGTCAATCCCTTTGTGTTTGCTACATAATTAAAAAAAAAATGGTTCTTCTTCGTCCATTCCCTATACTTCAGCAAGGAGAAAGTCGCAAAAGTAAGGACCTTTTTGTATTTCGTCAGTATTCGACAATATGACGAGCTATGCGGATGCGCTCAGCTCGAAAGGATTTCGCAGTTTTGGCTTTGACACAGACGTTGAGATGGAATACGACATGGATGCATCGCGACGCATCGAAAAGAGGAAAGCAATGGGTGAGTCACAAAAAAAAATAAATTCATATAAAATCCATTTGTAGGTGAGAGGCCCCTTAAGGAATGAAAAAAACTTGTTGCCAGAAAATGTTCATCTTATGCACACCCATCGCATTTGGGCTTGTATTGCGGCAAATGGCGTCTGCACGTATAACGGTTAATTCGATGACACTAGCAATTAACGTCGCCTTTGTTTGTGCAATGAGAAAGCAAATACCAAATGGAAAACCCAACCCAAAGGGACAAAGAGAAATGGAAAAAACAATTTTCATTTCTCAGGAAATTAAACACTGTCAATCACACACACACACACACAAACACAAATGTACAAAGAGATATTATATCGGTGTGTATGTGTATGCATGCTGACAAAGTTAAGAAAATTGTGAAGGCGAACGTGCATGTTCAGGGAATAATCATTGTTGTTCTTGTGACTGTGACAATGATTTTCATTAGACGCGGCGAAAGTCTTCGTATACAGTCGAACTTCTATACAACGAAGCTCTCCTTATTACGAATTGATTTCAAGTACACAGCTTTTTCGAGTATACATTATTTCAAGTACACGTCATAGCTGTATGACGAATATTCCATATAAAGAAGTGATTTTTTGGTTCTATGTGGATTCACTATAGGGAACGTTGACTGTAGTACACTTAACCCTTATCTATAATAATCGTCGACCATTTTGATATGTGATGCTACTGTCAAAAAACAAATACATACATATGTATAAAAACACGTCGCATATGTTCGAAACTCTGACAACGTTACGCTTATCAAAAAAGTACAAAGAAGAAGAAAACTCTGTGTGTTATCAGAAAAAAAAAAACAACAATTTCAATTTGTAGACCACGCGTTTTTGTTCGCCACGAAAACATTTTCTAAAAATAAAATTATAAATCATTGCAATTTTTTTATTCCTTATTGAACTCAAAAATAATTTATTTTTGTTTCTTACATATGATTTTTTATGACATTTTTCCATTAGGAATTCGGAAGTTCGCGTATTTGAAGCAGCTCGTTCGTATTTACCGTTATTAATAAAGAATAGCGCTCTCAGAAAAATCGATTTTACATACAATCCAATGAAAAATCTCATGAGTTATACATCTAGCTAAAACAACATTATTTTCTCCCTCACACAACACTCCTGGGAGAATGTTCAAAAGCAGAGTATGCAATTTGTTTGGAATCACATGCGAGATCTTTTTAAGCACTAACGCCTTCTTTGTACTGCACTGTGGATAAGGTGTGACCTTTGTTAGTCAAAGCTGCTATAATTCATGATCAAATTTGTTCGCTTGCTCTACATTTTGATTACAATGGCTTGAGCTGAGTAGAGTGTCTTAGAGAAATTACTTTTCATCTATCCTTTTTGTTCCTTTTTTTATTATTTAAATTTAAGTTGTATGACAGACATTTTTGGTCAATATTTTTTTCGAGCACTCTTTTGCTTTAATCGCATCACTCGTTTAATTGCTCATTTTGCTCTTTTACGGCTGCTAATTGCAAAGGGAGAATTTCTTATAACGATAAAAAAGGCTTGCGACTCTGACTCATGAATCGCATGCTAGACAACCTTTTTCTGGCTCTCCTCTTTACACGCTTTTCGACATATATATGTATATATAAATCTAGAGTGCACTTCTCGCACTTTATTTGCATCGAAGCACTATTTCTCTTCATTACACTTTTACTTTTGATCGCTTTGTCTCACTCGTTCATTAAATACAGCATATCAAAAAGAGTTGCGCGTTTAATGATACCAAGCAGCAGGATATCGATGATGAGAGCTAGCTACTTTCTATTCTCGTAGTCACGCCAGATACAATCAATTTTATACGTCACCATCATCAACGTCATTATTATAGTGATTGTTGTTCTTGTCATCGTTTGGCGACGTACTAGCCACCGCTCCTAATGCGCCATGAATGAAAAGTCGAAATCAGTTGAACACGAAAAGTCGTAGGAAAAACGCTAAAGCGCACCTAACAAAAGAAAATCCCAATTGGTAACGTTAACGCTAGTTTTTTTTCTTGACTCTTGTTAGTGTCAAACGTTTGTGCCAAAGTCACAAAGAAAAGCAAGGACAACAAAACGTGTAATTTGTTTTTGTTGTGAATTTTATGTATATTTTCACTTCTCATTATATAATGAAATATGAAAATGCGATAATTGAACGGTCAAGAGTTTAATAATAATGATGCTGATGATGATGACAATGATCTAAAATGGGGGACGACAATGGCGAAAACGAAAAAGCGTGTAATGAATATAAATTTCACAAGTGCTTATTCATTTCAAATAAGCAAAAGAGAAGAAGAAGAAGACGGAAAAAAGAAAATTTCATAAACATACACAAGAAAGCTGGCGGCGGCGGCGCCAAGCAAAATGAATTAGCATAAATCTCAAAATAAGTGTTAATAATTATACACCGAGTATGAAATAGTGGGAAAGTGAAATGGATAGCAAGCTCTAATAAAAAATAAAAAAAATTGAATTAAACAGAATTTATGCGTATTTTCGTTTATGTTGTCGTTTTGGTTGAGCGTTTGTTTATCGTTTGATTCATTTCGATTGCAATTCACTTGAACACACTTCAACACACACATACAGACACCACTTATTGGCTCAGTTTCTCCCATTCACTTGCAACGCTCTCAGCAAGTAAGCATTTGTTGATTTCGCGGCGTTCCCTCTCACACACTCACAACCAACGACAAGTTAAGGTGAATTGCATTTTCTATATTTAAGCACAAAACACAAAGAAGCAAATAATAATAAAAAGTGGACAAAATCGAATTTAATATTTTTGCTTCTTTTATTATTCTGGTTTTGTATTATTGTTGCATGCCAAATTGAATTGTCAGTGAGCGTTTGCTAATTAGAAAATTGTTTCTCATGCAAATGCTAACATTGTCGTTATAGTTGTTGTTATTCACTTTGTTATATTTGTTGTTGTTGTTTTTGCACATAATTTTGAATATTTATCAATTTAATTATTGGCATTATTACTGGCAATCGAAGCGACTAGCCGTGATCGAAGCAATTTGCAAAACGCATAAAAGAAAGCCAACGAAATGGCTCTTTTTCGATCCCGTCGAATATTTGATACTCTACTCTCGATAGATATAGTACAGGAGCTAATTGAGTGACGACATTTCAAATAATATATATATACATACATATATAACTTAAGGTAATGGTTTAGATACTAATGGAATCTAATGGAAGATAAGTAATGGAAGGAAAGGAAAGATGTACCAAGAAAGACAAATTACCGGAAATCCATATAAATGAATGGCAAACACATGCATTGTGTTCCCTTTCCTGCTTAAACCAATGAACCGATTTTGAAAAAAAATAAAATAAAATACCATTTGAAAGGTATTCTTCGCAAGATGTGCACAATCAAATTTTGATCAAAATCGGGCTTAGATTAGAACAGATGTTAAAGATAACCTCGTTGCAACAACAATAACAATACACAGCCGGCAACAGAGAGGTTTGTATACCTCTCTCTTCTATTCTATCGGTATTTTCGTTTCATACACAATGTGGGAAGAGGTAAATTTTGTGTGTTTGCGCTCTCTTTGCTATCGTTAATGTATTAAGTAGGAGACAGAATGGTGAGGTTTAAGCTGAAGCCGCTTAAAAATTCAAATACAGCTGTTTGTATGTGAACGAATACAAATGAAGCTGAGGCTTAGTCTGAAGTTGAAGACGTGAAGTCAAAGTAGTTTGACTACCTACCTCTATTACAAAAATAGGACAGATCAACTTTCAGTATATACATATATAGTCAAATTCCCCATAGCCGGATACCCACCGTCGCAGTGTTTTTTTCCCAGTTATGGGAGTTGTCCGGTTATAAGGGAGGAACGAAAATTTGGTTTAAAAGGCATTGCTTGCTCGAGTCACCCAAATGGACAGGAACTATTGCTTATTTTTAATTACAATATATATATATATTTATATATATATATATATATATATATAGTACAAGCGTATATGTGCGTACATTGTACACATGATAAACCAGTCTACTGGGTTAAAAAAATTTGATTATAGTAAATTGCTTATACTTGCATTGCTTTAACTTCCAATGTTGAGATTCAAAATGAGTCCCTACATTCTTCATGTGGTGAAATACTATAAAGTCATCTCTGGGAAAATGTTCTAAAAGCGCAACTTCACACGAAGTAATGGGGTCACTAATTTATTCATGTGGTTCGGCTTCAGATTTACTCAGATTGCCGCAGTATCTCTTTGTTTTTCTAATTGTATTGCAAGATTGATATTTTGAGTTAAGAAAATTTCATCAATTTTTAGAAATTTGTCAAAACCATTTGATAAAGCGAACCTTTTTTGAAATTGTGCATAAATTGCCAGAGGGGTAACAGAAATATAAATACTTTGACTTCCTATGCTTAGCGAATCAATCAAGTGCCGTTTTGTCTATGTCACAGCCACCTTTTTTAACAAAACGCCTCTTTTGATGAATATTCACTCCAGACTCACATATAGAACAAATGAATTACTCATTGTGTGTAGGGTATATACAAGTTTGCTTTGACTCCACTGATTGATCAATTGCTGGGTACACACGTGCCTGTTTGCCTCGCTCTTTGTGTGTCACTCAACGTGGTTTATTGTTGATCTATGTATGTCAATGCATTTATACATAGGCCACGATCCCGTGCATTTAATACTTTTTGAATGCTAACCATATCCCCGTTTAACTAAGAATATGTTTTTGGGAGTAAGCAAACTTTTTGGAAAATTACTTAAAAAGCCATTTTCGTGTTCTTTCGTTCTTTCTTCGCTTTGGATAAGGTGTCATCGAGTAAACGAATGCTGCCGTGTATTTAATTTGTTCTTATGTATAATACCTTTCCCACATTTAAATCAGCAGAATATTGCAATCCATAGACATGGCTAGCAATGATAAGTTGTATAGACTTTGAATTGTACTAGTATATATAATGCGCACCACTGGTCTGTACTTACGTCGACATTAGCGTCGCAGTTAATTTTGTGTTGAATGCGCCATAATTTCTTTCAATGTTTTCTTTGCTTGTTTTTTTATTTTTTATTATATATTTGTGCTAAATTCATTGTTTACTTTTTACGCTGTTGCCATATTTGTTTTTCTTCTTTTTAGTCTTCGTTTTTTTACTGTATTTATTTATTGTTAGATTGCTATATCGTCACAAGAGAGCATTAGAAGTTTACAATCGTTAGATCGATTGAGATAAAGTTAGAGAGAGGGAGAGAGAGATAGAAAAATAGAGATGGGGAGCTTTTAAACAGGTAAACTCGGTGTTTCGTCATTGACGAAAAGAAAGAGCTAGCCAGACTGTTATGGTGGGTAGAGTATCAAAGAAGAGAGACAGTTATAGTGAGAGTGTGTGGGAGTAATTTATTTGCTAAAGTGCTAATTGCGAATAGTCACGAAACACTTCGATTCCGGCATCCACCGCCATTGACACAAAAGATCGCTTTCTCGCATCGCAATCCCCGGAAGACAGATGCAGCATTGGCAGCGGATACTTTCGAAGAAATCTAATAAGCAAAACAATAATTTTTATTTCGTTTTTGTTTCGGACGCTCGATAGTCTGTCAAAAGTTAAAACTTATATGTGATTTTTTTTTGTTTTGCTTTTTTTTTGGTTCTCCCCGTTCAAAGAAATATAGCTAAAAGTACTAGAAGCTCTAAGGCGAATCTTTGAAAACATAGTTGCCCAAAGCACGCCGCCGACATCGCTGCTGTCATCATTTGTTCTTCGTTCTTCAAATGTTATCGTAGAACTGTTTTCGCCGTTATTCACGCACAAATCGCCGATAGAGCAACAGCAGAAGCAGCAGCAAGACGCCAGCAACAATAGCAGAAACAACAACAAAATTGACCATTACAAAATTTTCGCGCTGTACTACCAATCTGTTTATTTTGCTCTTTCAACCAATTCAGAAGGCCTCGCCTTTCTCTCTTCCGCTCTCACTCTCTCACACTATTTCTCACTATCTCTCTCACTCCCTCTCTCACTCTCTCTTGATCTTTCGTTCGATCGCCTTCGCGACCGGTTGTTTGTTTTTTAAAAGCTTCATCAGTTACCTCTGCCGGTGATTTGTTGTCATCATCATCGCGTTTTGTTATTGGTATTGCTCCTGCCTACATTGCTCAATATTCTTAGAGAAACTCAACGTACTTGAGGTAGTGGCTTCTAATCCCAAACGAAATCGAAAATGTCTTTTCGTGGAATGATCAACCAAACCGATAAATCGACGGACGATTTGAAGGAGGAAAGCTCAGAAGACTCTGTGTTTGAGCGCGAACGCCGACATGAAATACGCAAAACGACTCATGCAGTCGTTTACAATCGGTTGCGGCAGCGGCTAGCAACTACTACAGCAAGTGTTTCCAGTAATAACTCTAAAAGTGAAACCGTTTACCGTAAGTTATCGCTCAACAAAAATAAACTTCATATGTTTCGAGTACTTACATATGTGTATCTGATTCATAAGGTACAAATGGTGATCTTAGTAGTACATTGGGGCTATTGAATATGCTTTGCTCTCTCGTTTAGACGTGTCACGAGACTATTTTAGTTTATATACATAGTTTGAAGTCTTACGAATATGTGATATGGAATAAGAAGAATTGATTTCTAAACCTTCTTGAGGACTTATGTACATACCCCTATAGCGAATACTCATTTATATTGAAAATTCGTTATACAGTTATGATATAATCAATTGGTAATGGGAACAGCTTCATTGTATAGAAGTTCGTTATAGGGTAGCTCCACTGTATATTAAAGGATCTTGACTTTTATATGCGGGTATACATTTTCATTATAAGGAGATAGCATTAGCGTCGACGCCTTCAACTCTATTTAGAAAAGAAAGTTGATCCAAGTTGTAAGTAACCTACGCCCTCAGTTTTGTATACCATATTGAAATCAGTTGTTCTGTTATTCCCCACTCCCTCACAGACAACACAAATTTGTTTCCTATTAATATTAACAACTGCACAAACGTAGGTAAAACAACGTTTGCCACATAAAGCTAGTATTATATATGTATTTCCTCTATATTGGCAGATGAGACTGTTTATAGATAATACGAATGTAATGTAATGAGGCTGGAAAATGGACTTTCCTACTATTTATTTCCTTTATTACCGGTTCTATAAATTTCATAGATTCAATGTACATACATATACGCGGTAGGGCTATTAAATAACGACTGACGCTCTCAAGCAATTTAATTTGACTTCATACATATTAACTTATTATCACTTTCAATATACAACCATCCTCTATCGCTGCAACGCTCCATGCGAATCGTCCATTGTTCGAAACAGTATTGGAAGTCTTCTTCTGTCAGCTTTTTCACGACGCATGACGCTTTTTTTCACATCTTCAACGTACTTAAAACTTGTTGTTTTTAATGTAGATTTCACCTTAGAAAACAGATAGAAGTCGCACGGCGCAAGATTCGGCTAATAAGGCGGATGGTCTAACACTGGGATGCTGTACTTGGTTAGAAACCTGCGAAACGCGTGTGAATTTTAGGCACAATTTTCAGCGATCGCATGAGTCAGATCGAATCAGTTATCCAGTTTTAGTGTGGAAGGGCGACCCGGGCGTAATCATCTTGAGTGTCTTTTCATCTTGAAAACATCTTAAACCAACCACTCGAAAAGAAGTGCACACGATAAACATTCGTTGCCTTTTCAATAAATTCAAAGTTTTATGTAAAATTTCACAACAATTCGTTGCTCTATTGTTGCATTTAACATTTTTCCGGCTAAGCAAAAGAAAAAAAAGAAAAAAAATACAACAATACAACAACGCTAATGCAAACAAAGGCTACGGCTATACTGATTTGTTTACAGAAGAGAGAGAGACTGCATTCAAAAGAGAAGGCTCTGCACTACACAGCTGTCTTGCGCTGGCGTTTAGCGCATGCACACTTCTTTAGCAGCATCAGCCTCGTTATTTAATAGCCTCACCTTGTAATTCACATAGAATATGGAACTTATTTATTTTTCTTACTCTTCAGTAATGGGTATTTGTTTGGTCCATCTGTTTAAAAATTAAATGTAAAAAAAATATATATAAAAGAAATATACTACTCATATGTCTCACAATTCATCTTTAAATGATTAATATACATGACGGTTGTAGTGGGTTTCACTTTCAGCGTAGCTGAAGTTTATAATGTTTTGTTGTTTTCAGCTCTCCTCTCAACGGAAAATGCTGCGCTGCGTTCATTCACCCCCCCAAGGCATCAGAGCAGAGCCGAATGCACTTGCTGATGCCCTCAGTAGCGATAAGACGCGATCGTTTGATGTTGATAGCATGTTGCCCTCTGTCAGAAGGAACGCGAATCAGAGCATGATTTAGGTGTTGACCAGTAGCATGGGGGGAGGCGGTTAATCACTAAAATTTTTTGGTTTCTACGCTTGAAATTGTGAATGATTTGAGTTACACTTCAACATAATCTCATTATTAAAGCTTTTTTTTTTTGCTGCTGCTGCCGAGGAGAGTGAAAACACTCGAAATCGGCGTCATTAATGTAGGTGAAGGCAGCGTAGGAAGAATGCGACACCAACGACGGCAGCAGCAACACAAAAGGAGCGAGCAACAAAGTTTTTAGTTAAGTCGCAGCCATTGAAGCGTTTGTACGCCGTTTAGTGTTCTTTCCATCTCTGAGTCTTTCGATATACATGATAATTTTCTATAATATTTTTGGAGTAACATTGAATTATTGCGGTTGTTATTGAGAAATCTGTGTTCAATTAATTTGCGATGAACTTTAATCGCATGGATAGCGCCCAACGTCTTCGTGTAGATGCAAGACTCTTTGGCGGTGATCTAATGGGGTCCCCTCCAACAGCCTTCTTAACAATGTCAACAGAAGTAGAACTCCCAAGTCAGTTTTATATATTTTTTTATTTATTATTACGTGTATTATTATTAAAAATTATTCCCCAACATTTGCAAAGTTGAGCTAATTTATTCAAATCTCTTTCTCTCTCTCTTTCTGTCTTTATAGGCGATTTAGTGGACAGCGATGAAACCATTGCAAAAGGAGCGGTCACCAATGAAATATCAGCACCCTATGAAGTACCGCAATTTCCGATTGAGCAGATCGAGAATAAGTTACAAGTACAACGGCAACTGCAGACAAAGTGAGTATCTCTTGTATTCTTTGCCAAATACGCTACACTTATTAAGGTTTAATGTATCTACTGAACGCTGAATATTATGTGGTTCGGAGTGATAACCGACAAAAATCTTACTTTGATCAGACTTTGGTTTCTATTTCTTTGGTTAGACCTGTTGTGGTCTCTGTAGAGAGTGAAAATCTTGTTTGTTATGAGTTTGTAAAGATCGACGTGATTTGTGCGAATTTTAGAAATCCAAGGTATTCCGGGGTATTTATGTCGGTGGACTTAGATATACATACCAGGCCTAGATAGAACACCAGAGATTCGGACATGCTTTCTGCGCTTCTTGCAGGTTTCGTTGCGAATGATGCCGCCCATCTTCTTTGCTTAAGATGCGGATAAGTAATGTCTTTTGAGGGTAACTGCAGGCGAGTTCTGTGAGGGTCATTCTTGTTATTATGTTAAAATGTGTGTGTAAAATTTCTGGGTTAAGATACATACACATATCAAATTCGCAATATTCCTTGTAAATACTACGTAGTTGTTGTTGCTATTGTTGCGTCATTGCTTTTGTTGTTGTTTTGTCGACTCTAATTTAATATAAGCCGCGTAATGCTGCCCCATGTGCCTATGCCCATGCCCATGCTCATGCCCTTGTCAGTGTCGGTGGATATCGTGTGTATGTCATGTATACAACGGTACAACGTTACAGCACACACCTCACAATTCGATTTCCCTTCCGGCTGGGCCCGGCCCGTCACCGTCACCGTCACCGTATTGCAAACACATATGATACATAACGCACGTGCCAATTTGGTTGTGAATAGGCCGAATTAGCGGTGTACGGCTTTCATGCGCGTCTTGCTTCATTTGGTGTTTTGTCCACACATGCCAGTCCATCTGTCTGTCGTCCAATTGTGGCAACTCGGCAACACTTAAGCGTTCTTACGTTTAGAAAAATTTTCTATTTGTTTTGTTTTTCCAGCCATTCGGTATGTCTCTATATGATTCGACTAACTACCTTTCAATATGTTCTATCTATCACTTGCCCATCCAGTGGGCAGTCAAACCTCCCTTACCATCCATCTATCTATCTATTCTCATGTCTGTTTCGACATTTGTCTATGCGTTAGTTGGGCAGTTGCCCTGCAGTTGGTATTTAGTATGAATCTTGCATTCATATAGCTAGGAACTTGTCTGTCTCCAATAAAAGCGTAACTAAGTCAAGCAACAGTAAATTGTTTTTAATAAAAATAAAAAAATTAATTAAAAAATAAACGAAATAAAGAAAAAGAAACGTTTTTCGGTCTTTGTCGTCGTTTTCGTCGACGTCGTCGTCATCATCATCATCTTCATCATCATCCAATCATAATTCAAGACAAGCTTCCCTCTTCTTACAGTTCAAACACTTGATCGCCTTTGAATTAGCTCCTTTATACGGTTGTATTCGACTGTGTGTGTGTGTGTGTGTGTGTGTGTGTGTGTGTGTGTGTGTGTGTGTGTGTGTGTGTGTGTGTGTGTGTGTGTGTGTGTGTGTGTGTGTGTGTGTGTGTGTGTGTGTGTGTGTGTGTGTGTGTGTGTGTGTGTGTGTGTGTGTGTGTGTGTGTGTGTGTGTGTGTGTGTGTGTGTGTGTGTGTGTGTGTGTGTGTGTGTGTGTGTGTGTGTGTGTGTGTGTGTGTGTGTGTGTGTGTCCACTTCAATTGACTGACATCAGAGTGCGTTTATAAAGTGATAAACCACAAGAAACAAATTGTTTTTAATGTCCTAATTCCCCTGAGCGGTATCATACATTTTGGGTACATTTCAAAGAACTAACTGTCTGCGTTCCTCCCAATTAAAAACCGTAAAATATATTCACCGATTTTATTTATTTACTTATTTTTTTTATTTTCATTTTTGTCATACATATTTTTGTTTTTCTTCACAATATTTTTAGCTTTTTCATGTTAAAGCCGCAATAATAAATGAAAAATCTATTAAGGTTGACAGTTCACTTTTTGCACTCACTTCGGACGGTTGTGTTTCGCGCAAAGTCTGTAGTTTACTATTTTCTTTACTAATCGTTATCAGTGAACGCGATCGCACTGGGCCGCGCACGCTGTGCGTCTATCCACGCATTAGTTCTATTTTTAGACACCGCTGATAGTGGTGTTGAAACCAGTTTGACAAAAACACAAAAATAAGAGTGTCTTTTGAGAAATTGTGTTATCTTGCCCTTTGGGCAAGACTAAAGCCCTCGCGTCTCGGGCTCCAAAAACTTTTAAAGTGAAACAATTATTCTGTGTGTTAGGCAAACGCAATATTTAGTAAATAAATATTGTTTGTTTTTGCCAAAGAGATCAATATCGTTTTGGTTACTTGCTCGTATCTTGTGTCAAAAAAGTCGAGTGAAGAATTAAAATAAATTATAAATAAATAAATTATAAATAAAATTAAAAAATAAGAACGGGTAAAATTAAGCGCCATTCAGCTCGCCGCGCTGCGGCAAATGCATTAAAAATGGAAAAAATTCGGAATCTTTGCGACGTTTCGGGTGTTAGCAATTCTAACAGAAATGACTCAATTCAATCTGACTCCGAGTTGCGGCGGGTTCCTAACGATACCTCATGGCTACATGACAACTGTACATCAACTACGACAACAACAACAACAACATCAAATGTCTCCAAGTATATAGTGACGCATTCAAGCGCCTTACCTGAAATGTGCTCGTTCGTTGATTTGCAGAGTCATTTTTTGGCTGGCGCTGCCCCGGTGCCAGCTGTTTCTTTTAGCACGGTTCCTATTTGTACCACAACTGCGACTCCTTGTGCTCAGGTGTGTTGGCAGACGGCTGCGTCAAAAAGACCACCCAGTCCACTTTCCCGTCATGGTAGGGTAATGAAGGGGAAAAAGAGGTCAGCCCAAACCGTGGAATCTTCTATTTCTCTGGAAAGTCCTGGCACATCATCAAATCGCTTTGCTCTGCTATCTGACGCTGGGAATGAGGATGAGACCACTGAAACACTTGCCGAAGCCGAGAAAATGGTCCTTGACGCTGATGCTCTGCTTGAGCGAATTGATACCGAAAGCACTCGCAGGACTAGAAAACCACCCCCTATCAACATTGATAATGTGAGCAATGCTCACCTTTTGGAACAGGAGCTGGCTCTGGTCTCCGGACCTAACAGTTTCTCACTTAAAGTTATGAGAAATGATACTGTAAGGGTCTATACTGAGGATTCTGATTCGTATCGTATTCTGGTTCGTTACCTAAAAGAGCGTAACATTAAACACTACACATACCAGCTTAAGGAGGACAAAGCTTTCAGGGTATTTGTTCGCAACCTGGCCAGCACCACCCCCCACAATATTATCAAGGAAGCCTTTTATACCAAAGGCCACAATGTCACCGGTGTGTTTAATCCCAACCCCCGCAAATTAATCACTAAGGTTAATGGAGCAGACATTGAAAAGATGGTACCAAACAACTTCTTCTTCATCAACCTTGCCAAAGCGCCTAACAATAAGGAGGCTCTGAAAATTCAGCATATAGGCAGGCAACGTGTCCTGGTGGAAATTCCAAAAAAAAAGAACCTGGCTGTCATTCAGTGCTATAGATGCTTTGGATTTGGGCACACCAAAAATTACTGCCTGCGACAGTTGATTTGTGGAAAATGTGGGCAAAACCATATAACCACCCAATGTTTGGCTGTGGAGGACCTTTGCTGCATAAATTGCGGTGAGAAACATGCTGCTTGGAGTAAGGACTGCCGAGTTTTCAAAAAGAAATTAAACAGCCTAAAACCCAATATATCAATTTCGGCGCGTGGCAGCAACAGGGAAGATTCTATGAGAAGAGTGAGTTATGTCCCGGCGGTAATGGTCAAAGGAGACACCTCATATGCAGACACATTACGTGCTGGTTTGCATATAACTAATCCTCCGAAGCGATCTTGCAATGTTAACAACGGAGCTGTGCATCTACAGCAATCGCCACAGACCCCTGACAGCATTAGCAGGTTAGAGGCTGCAATAACGGCCCTCACAGCTAAAGTTGACACAATGACATTAATGTTTAATGAACTGAAGGAGAGCAATCAATTCCTCAAACAATTATGCCTCAATTTCGTGAATACCCGTAAATGATGACCCGTTCACTTAGCCTTGGATTGTGGAATGCTCATGGAATTTCTGGGCATGTTGAGGAGCTTAAGCATTTCCTAACCGACCATAACATTGATGTGTTGCTCATCACTGAGACATGGCTGCAAACTGGAGTCCAGATCTCTATACCTGGCTACAACATTCACAAGGCTGATCATCCCAGCAACAGGCAAAGAGGAGGAGCGGCTGTGCTTATTAAGCAAGAAATCTGCTATTCTTTACAAGAGCCAGTGAGAACAGCGAAATTACAGATGGCCACCATCCAGATTTCAACCAGTAGGGGCGAGTTAATAGTCTCTGCACTATATCTACCTCCGCATCTTAATTGGTCATCTGTAGACTTCGAAGATCTTTTAAACAATCTTGGAAGAATGTTTATCATAGGTGGAGACTTTAACGCCAAAAGCAGATTCTGGGGTAACTTTAGAGCGGATACAAGGGGTAGGTGCTTACAGGAAGTTGTGCAAAACTCAACAGCTCAAATCCTGGCAACTGGTCAAGCGACCCATTTCCCGTACGCCCAAAGGCACACACCCAGCGCTATTGATTTCTTCATTTATAATGGGCTGCGTTCGGACGAGTTGTCTATCAGGACTGAGTATCAACTCTCCTCTGATCATCTCCCCCTTGTGGTTGATTTTGATTCCACTCCGAAGATCAAAACAATAAAAGGACGACTGCTGCCACCTGGAACTGACTTAGATGCATTTCGCCGAGATCTGGATGAATCTCTAAATTTAAACTTGGAAATCCTGATGCCCGAAGACATTGATGACGCGCACTCGATCTTTCTAAATAAGGTGCACTCAGCTGCTCTCATTGCTGCCCCCTTAAATCCACCACATGGCTCAAGAGTGCGTTCTGGACTTCCCCCAGCTATTGAAGCACTGCTGCTTATTAAGAGGAGACTTAGGAGACAGTTTTGTCGCACCCGCGACCCTATTGTGGACAGGGTTTTTCGTAGAGTGTCAAATAGAGTCAGAAAGCTGCTGACGCTGCATAAACAGGAAGAAACTGACAGATTTTTGTCAAATGTCTCCCCCGACGACCCCACAAAGCACTCCTTGTGGAAGTTGGCGAGAAGGTATAAACAGCAGGTAACCCCAAAATTTCCAATCAAGAAGGCTGACGGATCCTGGGCTAGATCTTTAGGCGAGCGAGCCGAGGCTTTCGCTGAGGAATTGGAAGTTCGATTTCAGCCATTTGATACCAGCTCAGAACTCAGCGTTCAACAGCTCCATATGAGACTTGAAAGTGCCGGCCAATTATGCCTCCCGGTTGCTCCCATTACAGCTGAGGAAGTCTCAGCACATATTAAAGGGTTGAACACTAAAAAGGCTCCAGGTGAAGATAGACTGGACAACTTTACACTTAAGGCAATGCCGCTAAGAGCTGTGCTATTTCTCGTCCTCATTTTTAACTCAGTGCTGAGATTGGGATATGTGCCGAAACAGTGGAAGAAGGCGAGAATTTGCATGATTCATAAGGCCGGCAAGAGCCCTTACACCTTAGATTCCTACAGGCCAATTAGCCTGCTACCCACTGTAGCAAAATTGTTTGAACGCTGTTTGCTGACACGAATCCTTGACTTAAAAAAGGTAAAGCAAGTAGTTCCTTCCTTTCAATTTGGCTTTCGTAAATCTCACGGAACCCCAGAGCAGCTGAATAGGGTGGTTAACTTTATTCTCGAAGGATTTGAGGCTAAGGAGTACGTGGTGGCAGCGTATCTTGACATAAAGCAGGCTTTCGACCGAGTTTGGCATGACGGGCTGCTCAGTAAGCTCAAGAATCTCTTGCCGCCTCAACTATGGTTAATCGTGCGCAGCTACCTTGAGAATAGGACCTTCTCAGTGGTACTGGATGGTGTGGAATCTAGCATCAAGGCGATTTGCGCAGGTGTCCCCCAGGGTAGCGTTTTGGGGCCTACACTCTATACCCTGTTCACGCACGACATGCCCACTGAGTCAGAAATACCACTGAAGGATCCTCTGGATCTGATCATTGCCACGTTTGCAGACGATACGGCCATCCTCGTCAGAAACAAGTGCATTTACGAAGCCACGGACTCACTGCAGCAATACCTGCATATTTTTGAAAACTGGACACGACGTTGGAACATTTGCATTAACAAAAACAAATGTGCCAATGTGACGTACGCCTTACGGCCGGATTACTGTCCGGGAGTTTTCATTGGAAACCAGCTGATGCAACACCATTCAGGTTACAAATACCTGGGTGTGTATTTGGATAGGCGGCTAACTTTCAAGACGCATATTTCAAGAATCACAAAATCCTTAAGTCAGAGGATTGGTAAATTGCATTGGCTTTTAACTAGCAGGAATAAATTGTCCTTGGGAAATAAGGTGAACATTTACAAAACCATAATTGCTCCTGCTTGGCGATACGGTTTGCAGGTGTATGGCATAGCAGCGAGGTCAAACATCACGAAGGTGAGAGTACTGCAGGCCAAGACATTGCGAATGCTTACTGGTGCCCCTTGGTTCATGCGAACGGCGGATCTTGAAAACGAGTTAAAAATACCGAAAATTGGCGATGTGATAAATCGTCAGGCAAAAAAATATATAGAGAGATTAAAAAATCATCCAAATAAACTAGCAAGGCGCCTTCTAAAACGACGCAGAATGGGAGGAGTTAGGGTGGCGAGACGGCTGAGAAGATCGCACCCTGTCGATCTCCCTATTAGATCCTTATAATATTATTATTAAATCATTTCCCCACTTATTATTTAAGTTGTTTTGTTAATTTTTGTATATACAAGTTAATTTAAGTTGTTCTAATAATAACAGAAAAATTAATTTATAAAAAAAAAAAGATAAAAAAAAAAAAAAAAAAAATTAAGGTTGACAAGCAGGTCGATCGATAGAAAATCTATAATTTTCTGTGCGAGCAGATTCGAACAACAGCAACAACAACGACATTCAATGCAAAATATGCATTTCACTTTAAGTAAAATTTATTTTTAATAAAGCAAAGCAGATATTTCCTAACCAATGTTGAATAAGACCCATTTAGCTGATTTCTACTGATTGGTGTTCTCCCAGAGGTGGAATTCAACCACTATAGCGACAATGCGAAATAGTAGACTACCATTCATTTAAATCTCAAAATATATTTTTTGGAAGGCAGAATTTCTAAGATGATCCAATCATGGAAGGAATGATACGACATTTCATTTCTATTGTTCCCACGCACATTTCTCTTTCTCGTTTATATGTGACATTGTGTTGTGCGTCGGTGTGTCATTTCCTTGTAGTTATGTTTGTGACAAGTTTTAACTGTTTTTACGCCTACAATACCTAACTAATTTTATTAAAAAAGTATATTGTGAACATCTGCTAATGAAAATCTGTCGAATGGTAAATTTTTTATAAAAATCGGTTATAGGGTTTCGGCGTAAGATGCAGATAAAGAAAGTGTCTTGGTCTATTTATATATAGAGTAGGGACTTGACGCATTGCTGCCTTCGCGTGCGACTCGCTCTTCGGATATTTCAGCATCTCTGCGCTCTATCTATTGCTGCGATTTTCTTGTTGATCTTCCAGTGTTTGACTTTTTGGCTGATTTTTCAAATTCTTTTTCATCGAAATTTGAATATCTCGATTTTGTGCAGGTGGAGCTTTGAGCAGCACTGCCGGGAGAGGAGATGCTGCTTTGTTTTTGTGTTTTTATTTGTGTCTGTACAGTTTGAGAAGCATCTGGAAATTGAATTGGTTTTAATATTTAGCAAATTCGACGATGTTTTCTCACCAATATTGACAGTAACCTTCTAAAGGCTATTATAGAGATTCCCTGAAAATTTCATCAAAATCTGTGCAGCGGTTTCGGCGTCCATAGCGTACAAACCAATAAACAAACAAATAAACAATTTCAATTTTATATATATATAGATCGATTTATAGGTATAAAAATAGTAATACTCTCTACTCTCAGATAATATCAATTACATAAATTTCTCCCGACGGAAATGATTACAGTTTAAATAGGACAATAGGGACTCCACTGTGGAATCGAACCAGAAAAATATTTACTGACCAAGACATATAAAGTTAAAGTTTTGGATACGGTGCTCAGGTAAAAATGTACAATCAGTCAGTACCTGTTGCGGCACTAATCGTTTCTCAGTTGGTCTGGTTTCGGCGAACCAGATAAATATTCACGCCACATCTACACTAATCTATCAAACAACCAACGCTACTTATACTGAGGAGAAGAGCCGTAGCCGCGAACAATTTGAAAATATCCAAAATTGCTGACAATCGATGTAATTGTTTTGTTTCGAGATACTTTTCAATTACCGGCATTTCAAAACTTCCAAGCGGTTTTCACTGCTCCTCTTGGTGATGGTGTTCGTGTTCGTGTTGGTGTTGCGCGCAAAGCATTTAATAATTGCAAGCCTTTTTCTAGAGTTATTATTGGCGTTGTGCTTGTGAGTTTTCATGTACAACAACACGCGACCTTCACTGACACTCATAGTGATACCAACGGCAGGTAATTGAAGCGCGCCACCTCCAAGTTATACCGTTCGTGTTGCACGAAATAAACCAATTTCAATAAATGCCAAGAAAGTAAGAAAATAACAAAAAAATTAAAATAAAAAATAAATATGAATACAACTTTGTACTTTTATGTTGGCGGCAACTCGTATTAAAGTCAACTTTAAAGACGGTTTGCACTTTGATTAGCTTGTATCAGCCCCACGGACGAATTTTCACCCTCTTCATCTTCTTTCTTTTGAATAACTTATTGCGTGAAAAAGTCAGACAATATTTTGTATGACTTCAATTAGTAAAAAAAAAAAAAAATTGCTACGTTTATCCATCCAATCCATCACAATCCACCGTAACCGTAAGTTTTATCAAGTTCCCAAAGTTAACGACGACGACGACGATCAGCGACAGTGACCAAGCGTCTTTGTCAATGAGTTGAGCCGTTTTCAGTGCTTCTTAATTATTTCTAAAAAAAATTAATAATAATAATAATAAAAAGAGAAACGAAAGCGATCAAAAACAGTAAAGCCCCCCTGGCTCACCATGTCCTTCACTAATGATGCGTATAGCTTTTGTCGTCAGAATCATCAGCCACGTTTGCAACGCCAGCAGGATTACGTGCCACAGCAGCTGTGAGGGTGCCCTATATTGTGTTGTTTTTTTTAACTATCCCATTATGATAAGATAATCCTATATTCCATATACGAGTGCATATGTAGCTTACATCCTTTTTTGATTTGTATTATTTCCAGGCAAAATAATTTACAACAACGCAATTTGCAAACACACCCACACCTCGTCGAATCAAGCTCCAATGATTCCACCACTCATGAGCTAATACACGAAGAACTGATCAATTTCCAACGTGTTTCGATATCGGGCGAAGATACCAGCGGTGTACCACTCGAGGATCTGGAGCGCGCATCAACGCTACTAATTGAGGCATTGCGTTTGCGTTCGCATTATATGCAAGTATCCGATCAGTCGTTCCCAACGACTACGTCGCGTTTCTTGAAAACGGTACGCATGCGCCATCAAATTCCTGATGAACTTCTGGGGTCCAAGGTTTCAGGTAAGTTTCGGTCAAGTGGTCTATGTTGTGCTCAATAGTGTATGTCTGTCTGCCTGCCTGCCTCCTCGCCTGCCTACCAGCACTTGCTAGGATTGGTTTTGGTTTATCGATCGATCATTTGATTAGTCATTTAGTTGGTTAGATGTCTGGCTGGTTGGTTGGTTGGTTGGCTGGCTAGTTAGTTAATCGAGGCCAATTGTATAACAGGGTCAAAGAAATACTTAAGTAGATCATAATATTTATATTTGCTTGAGTTATTATCGTTGTACATACATATACTCGTATAGAAAATATCGATTGTCATTGTTCTTCTTCTTTATTTTGTGCACCGCCTTGAAAACGATTATGGTCAATTTATAGCAGAATCAAAATGTCACTTTGTCTTAATTATAATATGTTAATTAAGAAAAACAGTAACAATATATTTACCCCTAGCACTATTAAGGAAAATTAAATCTTGCAGCATTCTAATGCATATATAAGCCCCTTTGACAAAATCTATTTTATATGAACTTCTCTGTTCCTTGATTACATAATATCAAGACGCACTCTTTTTAAAAGGTATTGTAAAAAACAATCAATGGGCTTAACCATGATCGCATATATAAAACTATTATGTAACCACAATTCAGATGTTTTTTGAGAGCCTTTTTTATTTATTTATTTATTTTTTTGTGTAAGCCAAAAACATGTTGCACTCAGCTTAGTGTTTTCGATTCAGCTGCTAATTGACCATGATACAATATAAGCGTTGAAGAGAATAACGATTAACATTTACGTAAGCGTGGTGGGTCTTACGTTTTATTTAAAAGCTTTTACTGTGGGTGCTCTGCTCATTTCCTTATTTGCTGCTATTCCGATTTTTTGCACAGGCGTTGCACTTCACAATTCTATATAAGCTACATATAAACAATTTAGAATAGTTTCGCTCGGTTCCGTTCTGTACTTTTTTTTTACTATCCACCTACTCACCACTGGGGGGGGGGGGGGGGGGGTGTTGTTGAATTACAAGCGCGTTGCTTTCTTACTTCATTAGATACTTAACCTTTTTTTCTTTTTTCTTTTTAAATATACATATGTATGTATGTTGTCTCTATAATTTTTTTTTGAAATATTTGAAAACCTCTAGCGTGTTTATCCTTTTGTACAAATATTTCTTTCATCGTTTCGTTTTATAGATATAATCCGCAATATGAGTATCTCAAGTTTAACAGGTAATTCGTGCGTCGGCCCTCCGGCGCGCGAATCTCATATCCGTTTAAAGTTTCTGTTGCGCTTCATGTACTTATTTATTGTTTCTATTTTTTTGCTTTGTTGTTAATTTCTTATTTGTTTTTTTTTTTACTTTGTCATTTGCCTTCAACTTAAACATTTTATTTCTGTTATTTTTTGTATTCTTTTCTGTTGTATTTTTCTTTTTCCAATTCACTTATCGCTTAATTTGAATCGATCAACGCACGTTACCGAGCCAGCCCTCTGGCGGCGAGTGATGCTGACCATAATTTTTATGGAGTCAGTGTGCTTTAAAAAAAATAAAATAAAATAAAAATTATTATGATAATAATAAAAAAACCTAGACATACAAGTTTGTGCCTTACATTTTTGAATTAATAATTATAAACCAAAGTACTCTGAGCAAAAATTCAAGTAAACAAACACTGTTCAAAATTGGTTAACCGCCCTATTCTGTGCACTCTATCAAATGAATAGATATATTTTGAAAGATTTTGATAGATTTTGATGGGCAGTAAGCGACAAAATATTTTTATGGGATTTTTTGGATATTTTGCTCATTTAGAAAAGCTCTTTACTCTATGTAATGCCGATTTTTTAACACCTCCTCATCAGGTCATGTCAAAATATTTCGCACACTATTAACACACTCCTGAAATGGATAACAACGTGATTTGCTGCCTTTTAGCAAAATTTTTGAAAGATGAAGAAAATTTTTATAATAGAAGTGTCTTAAAATCATTTCGTGATAATAGTGATCCATTTTCAATATCGGCCAATGTTTTTGAGAGAAACTATCGACTCTCTAAAATATTGTGCCACCTATTGATAGAGCAATTGAAGCCGCGGGATAATGGAAACTCAAAAATTCCATTTGAGTTTCGTTTCTTGGCGGCTTTATATTTCTACGTACATGGGTCATACCAAAAGTGAGTAGGAACCAACCAATCCAAACAATTTTAGAACTGATTTGCACGGTGAAACAAGGCGAAGTGAGGTTTCTTCAAGCAAAAAAACATACCATAATCTCCGTTGCGGTATGGTATTTTTTGGACTATTACGAAAAACAGCTTTCTTTTAATAGTGAAGCTTTCCCGTGCGCGCCAGAATAACAAAAATGACAAAAGCTTCTAACTTTTCAATTAATATGAATTTTATAGATAGAGTGCACAGAATAGGGCGGTAAGTCACCACATACAAAAGTCACCCAATTACAAAATCACACAAATCAAAAAGTAACCAGTTGCTCACCAAGCTAACTAGTGCTTTCTAATGCTAAGTAGTGTTGACCTGAGGAGTACAAACACAACAACAAAAACCACATAGACTAGAATGAAGTTCGTAAAAGACGCCTGAATAGTGCTGCTCTTAATAAAAAAAAGAAGACTATTGGCGACCAAAAAAATATACATACAGTAATATAATATATGGCTTATGAAAGTTGTAGTAGTATCCCAAAAGTAGATAACATTTTTAATAATTTCGAATTTGGTAGCGGTTGGGGTGGAGCGAAATGCAAAGATCCCTCCGCCATGATACAAAATTATTGTAGACTCATGCTTCGTATGCCATTCGAAGAATTTTTTTTTTTTATCGGCACCCAGGACTTGCATGTTTTATACAGTGACTCAATTTTGTAGTCTCTTTAAAGTACAGAAATTTTTTGTATCTTATCATCAAATATAAGGATAATTACTGCAATTTTAATCATCTTTATTTCTTGGATCTTTTTAAGGTTTCTGTTTGTGGTATAGATTTAGTTCGATGCATCAAAACACAAGAAAGTTGTTCATACAAGGACTAATGCATTGAGTCATGCAGACATCTTTATATATATATATATATATCTTTATCTATATATCTTTTGGTTATATCGAACTGAAACAATGGACAACATATATATAGTTATATATCCTGCATTAACGCACATCAGGCAATCTATGTTTGACAAGAGTCATAAGAGGTGTTTGTTTAGCTTATCTTATAAAAATGGTTTAGTCTATTGTTGCGATATAAGGAGTGTTCCAGAAGAAATGATCTAGTAAATGTAGTTTTGAAAAATAAGTTTTAGTGTCTTGACTATGTCATGCGAGACCAGTGTTAAAAGCAGTGAGCGGTTCAGAAGGTTGGCTTGTTTGATCAATGGTAAGGGCCTAACTTGATCAATTGATCTTAGGATCCATATATATATATCATAACGAAAAACAATGACCATTAGTTATATCGACTTTCTTAAATTTGGTAGATTGAAGAGGTTGAGTTTTACCACCCCATTCTCAATATTGTGAATATAATTCTTTAGATTTTGGTGATTCTCGCTCACTTTGAAAGCTGCACTATTAATAAACGCTGTTTCATACAAATCTGTAAAGCTTAGTTGAACATATGGTATTTGAAAGTGCTTTTTCTTTACTGTGAAAAACTGGACACGAAAACATGCTGAAGTATTACCAATACTTAAAAATTATAAATTGATTTATATAGTTTTTAGGAAAAAAGAAAAGAACGCACCACATTTGCATTTTTGAGAATCGATAATTTCTCAATATAATTTCAGATATAAATTTCTCAATAATTTCTTATATGTAAAAATATTTACATCACCTGATGAGGAGGCGTTAAAAAAGTGGTAATAAATAGAGAATAAATAGAGAAAGAGCTTTCGGTTAACGAGCCTATTCTTTTAAAAATGCCACAATAGCTTCTGTTAGACGCTAACAGACTTTTTATTTGTTGGTAGACTGCTGAGAATAGGTCGGATAAAATGCATTAAAAAGAAGCGTTACACAAAAGGCTCTAACTTGGGTTGAGAATACTGATGATGAAGATAATGTAGTATCTGTGTATACTTCTTTTAAACCTTATGCACATACATAGAACTCACAGTTGCATATACACATGGATACACACAAACACACACACCCACGTACACACACGTCTTTGTATGTAGTTCGTGTTGTGTTGCTTCTTTGTCCTTTTGCCACGTAGTTTTTAATTGAAAATGAATTAATTTTAATTATAGTAGTGTCTAATTAATGCTTAACCCATCGCAACTAAATAAACAATAAACATTTGTATTTTGCAGTTAGTTTTTTGTTCAATATTTACTTGATTTTGTTTGAATTGTTTTATCGTAATGGAGTTACTAAAATTGGAACATTTTTATCTCTTTTTTTTTTGGCATACAATAAAAAAATACAAACAAAATAATAATAATTTAAAAAAAAACCAATGAAAACCCCACACACCAATACACCAACGATTTTTGATAACAACAACAAACAACAACAACAAAAATTTGTTTGCATACATCAAATGCACAAAAATATAAAAATCGAACAACAACAATACCAAAATTGCGCATATTTTACCGTACTTCGACACTTTGCAACATTGGAACTTGTCATAGATTTCACGATTCATCCACCGCCGAGCACACGGGATCCTTGGGATGTTGATTTCCTAGAAGATGAAGACTTTGACATCAAACCGGTCAATGGCGTCTATCATATCTATAAGAAGAACGTAAGTCATTCTTGGCCAACACATCAATGAATTGAGATCCAACGGAGCGGATGCTGATTGATTAACTGACCGACTGAATGACTGAATGAATTTTTAAAATTGTTTCTTTGTTTGTTTTTGTGTGTGCTTACATTACAATTCCTGTATTTGTTATTTGCCCATCTTCTTGCCGCATTTATCCCATTACCAAACAACAGGAAGCTTTGGACTTTAAATATCCCGTGATGGAGGATTTCGTAAACGATATGCGTGTCATGTGCAATATGATTGCCGATGGACCACTGTAAGTATAATGTACTCTTATTCTATCTACTCTTCTTTATAGAAATAAATGCAAGGTATAAATAGTTAACATGAATGTTTTTGTAATATCGATTCGACATCGAAATCAAATAATATGAATTTCAAAGATTATTATTTTTAGTGCACTAATATATATTAATTAATTAATTAATAATATTATAGTATACTAGCTAGACCCGGCAAACGTTGTTTTGCCCCCAAAGAACGTTTCTGCATTTGTTAGTATTTATAGGTAACAAATTAATTAAATAGTTGTGTGTTATTATTGAAAATCTTCATAAATTTTTATTTTACGTACAATCTGTATATAGAATCGCAATGCCTTTAAAACTGTGAATGGTGAATGACAAAACGTGATATTAATACTATAAACAAAAAAGGCATAAGCTACTTACAATGTGTATCACAAAACAGAACAGCTGGATTTTACTTTAAAACAGTTCAAGAGAATCTATAAAATTGGAATGAGAACTCTGTGCCGATAAAGGCTCGAACAGAACCCATGGTAAAAATTTGAGACCGATAGCCCTTATGGATGCTGAGAACATACGTTTATAACAAACAAACGCCCAATATATATATATAAATATATATTTGAATAATATTAAAAACTAGTTGTACCCGATCACGCTTTAGTGTGGCCCAGCTCAGTCTGGTTAAATGGGAAAGAATGAAAAACAGCTGTCGAGAAAAATTTAATATTGAGCCACAGCAACGCGCAAGCCACAGCACTCAACAGTTAAGTAGTTATTGAAACAAAAAACACAGTGACACTTTGAATTCGCCCGCACCACCCACAGCCGACTTCCGTAGTAAGAACTATCGATGAGGTTCTTAATCAAGCTGGTGTTGGAAAATAGTCATGTGAAAACTAAACAGCGGCTAAGCTGAATAACTTTTTAAGAAAGTTTTTACTAGGGTTGTAACGGAACTTCGCCTCCGCCACCGCCATCGCCACCGCCTCCGCCTCCGTATCCATCACCGCATGTTTTAGTTTTAACGGAGGTGTTTTTACATTTTGGCATTCAAATCTGGTAGTCATGCTCAAAAACAGTAGTGACGTTGCAGAGGAAAATTGAAATGGCACCAATGTAGCCAATAGGTACCTCATCTCATATGGATATCGTTAATAAATGAATATAATAATCAGAACCGGTTTCCACTAAACGGATGGCCCTTTATTATTGTGGAAATACAATAAAAAATTTAAAATTTAACGTCGTCGCCAGGATTAGTGGAGCCGATTTGATTTACGAACCCTAGCGAAAACGCTTAAATGTAATTTACCTCTCATTTATTTTGATTACCAATAGGTATATTAAATTCACAACATTTTGTTTCAATAAAAGTTAAATAAGGAATTGTTTGCTTTATTAATCTACCTCCGCCTCCGTTAACTTCCGTTTTCACGAGAGTTGGAGGCGGGTGTTTAATCCGCCTCCGTTACAACCCTAGTTTTTACATATTCCAAATTTAAAAAAAAAAGGGGGTAAAAGAATTTCCAGAGATTTGCCAGTTTGAACAAACGAATATACATTTTTATATATACGATTCATTGTTGAAACCAGGGTTCAATTTTTGATTATCTACATAGCCGCAATTAATATACATGTACGTTTTATTGGTAGGTTGCAAAGGTTTGTTCCATAAGTAATATTTAGCGGAAAGGTGGTTCAAATTGTTGTTGTATCGTTATGTCGTTGTGATCCCATATCCCCAAAAGCCGTGGGTTGACTGTCTGTAAAAGGGCTAGACGGACGCAGTGCGAGGAGTTTTTGTTAAGCAAGGGCAAACTGTACTTGCTAATTATTAATGAATGGAATTTGAAATATTCACAGTAAATCGTTCTGCTATCGACGTCTCTGCTATTTGTCGTCCAAGTACCAGCTACACGTGCTGCTCAATGAGCTACGCGAACTTGCAGCGCAGAAGGCCGTGCCACATCGTGACTTCTACAATACCAGGTAAGTTATATGCATCACTGACTTCTATACCGCATTAATTAATTGAATTTTATTTGACATGCAGAAAAGTGGATACCCACATCCATGCCGCATCGTGCATGAATCAAAAGCATTTGTTGCGTTTCATCAAGAAGACACTGAAGAATAATGCCGATGAAGTGGTCACCGTTTCGAATGGCAAAACAATGACGCTCTCCGAGGTATTTCAATCAATGAATCTGACCACATACGATCTGACGGTGGATATGCTGGACGTGCATGCCGACCGTAACACGTTCCATCGTTTTGATAAGTTCAATTCCAAATACAATCCGATTGGTGAGTCACGACTGCGTGAGGTCTTCCTGAAGACGGACAACTATCTGAATGGCAAATATTTTGCGCAAATAATCAAAGAGGTGGCATTCGATCTCGAGGAGTCAAAGTACCAGAATGCCGAGTTACGTCTGTCGATTTATGGCAAGTCGGCGGATGAGTGGCAAAAGCTGGCCAAATGGGCCATTACCAATAATGTATTCTCGACCAATGTGCGTTGGCTAATTCAAATACCGCGTCTATTGTAAGTTTGGCGATTTCGCGATTGTGATAGTAATGATAATAAAAATTCTTATTTTTCACTCTCTTTCTCTCTCTCTCTCTCTCCCCTCTCCATCTCCCCCCTCCCCCACGAGTCTCTAAACTACTCTACTCTAGTGATATCTTCAAATCGAACAAGCTGTTGGACTCATTCCAATCCATAATTGACAACATTTTTCTACCGCTGTTCAACGCCACCAATAAGCCAAGTGAAAATCCAGAACTGCATCGTTTTTTACAATACGTTATTGGCTTCGACTCTGTGGACGATGAATCGAAACCAGAGAATCCGACCTTCGACAGTGATGTGCCACGGCCAGAGCAGTGGACAGATGAGGATAATCCGCCATATGCTTATTACTTGTACTACATGTACGCCAATATGTGTGTGCTAAATCATTTTCGTCGGTAAGTAAGAAATGTGTATCTAATAAAGGACGGAGGGGTAAAATATTGAGGAAACATTATTCCTTCGCCAGCATTGGAGCATTGCAAAGGTCGATAGGGGTGTAGTGTGGATAGATACATTGAGACTTTCCAATGAAGTTTCATCAAATAGCAAACACAGCATCTTTTCCAATTAATTAAATATGCACATTTCATATATTAATCTTGAAAAGAGGTTCGACATTGATTAGCTGTCAAACAAAAACTTGAGTGGTCAAATCCTGTGAGCCGTTTGGAATTTATGACACTTTAAAATCAAGTGACTAGACAAAGATTCAATACTATATATATATATATATATATATATATATATTTGCAGATCCCGTGGACTCAACACATTCGCTTTGCGTCCGCATTGCGGTGAGGCTGGTCCCGTGCAGCATTTGGTTTGTGGCTACTTGCTAGCTGAGAATATATCACACGGACTGCTCTTGCGTAAGGTCCCTGTGCTGCAATATCTATACTATCTTACACAGATCGGCATTGCCATGTCGCCATTGTCAAATAATTCGCTCTTCCTCAACTATCATCGTAATCCGTTGCCTGAATATTTGGCTCGTGGGTTGATAATCTCACTGTCCACGGATGATCCGCTGCAATTTCATTTCACCAAAGTGAGTAAAATGAGAGAATACACAGAGTGTAAGAGAGAGAGAGAGAGAGAGAGAGGGAGAGAGAGAGAGAGAGAGAGAGAGAAAGAGAAATGGCATGTGGTAGACAAACAATGTTCTAATTTAAAATGTTCTCATTTGCACAGGAACCGCTTATGGAAGAGTACAGCATTGCCGCGCAGGTGTGGAAGCTAAGCTCGTGTGACATGTGCGAATTGTCACGGAACAGTGTCATTATGAGCGGTTTTCCGCATGAAGTGAGCTCCCATTGTAAAATACCCCAATTAGTTCCTCAAGTAAAATCTATTATTCTTCTAGATCAAGAAACATTGGCTTGGGCCGAACTATCAACAGGAAGGCATCGAGGGCAATGACATTACGCGTACAAATGTGCCGGAGATACGCGTGGCCTATCGCTATGAGACTCTGCTCGATGAGCTATCCAACATCTTCCGTGTCAATCAAACGTCGCGTACGGATATGTCAAAAGTATGAAGTAAAACATGTCAATCGCTGGCTCCTAATACGCTCCTCCATTCTATATCATCGTAGTCATGAGCAAAATTAATGTTGCCGATGTGCTGGCTGTCCTGGCGGCGCCAAACAAGCAATTTCAATTGATCATCGAAGCAAGCAGAATTTATAAACTTAGGTTTTCAATTAGCCATATAAATATATATATATATATCAGAAATTAAAAGTTAAAAAAAAAACAAAAAAAAAAATAAAGAGAGAAAATAAAGCGTAGTGAAAAATGTGGAACAAAACCCAAAGCAATCAGGTGTAGGGCACGTGCCGACGCGACGTGAGTTTGATGATTTCGTGTTTCGGTTTAATCATTTGTGTTCCATTCATTGGCTTTAGTGATAAAAACAAATAGACTACACAAGCAAGAACTGCTCATATTGAATACACAGCCGCTACATTTGCTCGGTGTTTTTTTTAACTGTAACAATTTCTTATTATTTTATTACTGTTGCTGTATTTTTTTTTTTTTTTAATAAACATCTTTTATTTATCTATGCTACATTACATGTTATTTGCATCTAAACATATGCTTATATATGCATACTTATACGATATATATGTGTATATATTTCAATATTATAAAGGATTAAAAATCTGTGTAACTGTTTTTGGACTTGTTAAATGCAATAAATGCTTATTTGGAGTATAAATGTTGTCGAAGCAAAGATATTTTTTATTTAAGCCTGGTGGAAGTATGCTAAGGCTGCCGTCCTAGAGGTCGGCGGTTCAAGCCCCATGGTGGGCAGAAAACAATTTCAGTTTATTCAATTCCCCTACGGTTCAATCGTTACGTCACCACCATTAGACAACCATCTCTAACTTGTGTGGAGGCGTTGATCTTTGGCGGCGCGAGTCGAAACCACACCAAGCATCGGATATCCAACAAAAGTGGAAGAGCCTTGTGGATGCCCTATTCTCCCAAGAGGAGTGAATAAAGATTTACAAAGTGTTCTAGGAAGTGGCTGAAAGAACCTTTCCTAAGCACTGGACAAAGTAGTCAAGCCATTCATCGTTCCAGCGAAAGGTTGAACCAAAAACTACCAGTTTCCTATTTTAGTATTCCGTGCTACTTTTCAACATGTATCTGTAACGAATCAAACACACAAAAATTCAGTGTCTGTTTGTGGAGAGAGAGGGAGAGCAAAAGAAAGTAACATATATAAGACGTATATGCGTATATGCATTGGCTCACGAGCTACTTGCTATATTCATATACATTCACAATTAGCTAACATTGAATCGCGAATCAGCTTGACATTCGCAGGCAACAAAAGCCAAAGCAATTAATGAGTGCAGCTCATGAGTGTGAATGGAGTTTTTCGTTGATCCGATTGCCATGAAATGCCCCACTACGGCGAATTCGGCGGTTAGCTTGATTGCTTGATATTAGAAGTGTTGCCACCGGGCCTGGCGTTGGGGAATGATTAAGCCACTCAACGGGATAATTTTCCTCATAATTTCCTTGTTCTTTTTGATCTCTTTTGTGTTGTGATCGGCCCGCGTTGAATACGCCAGAGCTGCGATGCAGTTTGTGGTGCGATGGCGATGGCGATTCCTGGTTGCCATGAATTCATATTGAGGCGATTACAGTGACCCATTCTACACCGAGCATACTGCTCTTCAGCTGTACGGGGCCAATTAGGGACTACGTTGCTGTGGTGTATAACTTCCTCACGCGCCTGTTCCATCACCCTTGCAGTCGGTGAATTTGCACAAGTCATCGTCGCCATTCCCTTGCAGATTTGGACTTTTATTACCCCATCCAGAAGTTCCTCTGTAACTTTAAATTGTGGTGGTGCGAGTTTTATTGGTGACTTAGACTTATATTTCCACTGGTTCCATCGTGAGCAGCTGGCACTCGCGGCGATGTTTGTTGCGGAGGGGTTCCCTCGCGGCAATGCCGCCGTTTTGACGCACGGCTTGCACGAACTTTGGGCATAGTAGTCGTCTACGTCTTAAAGTGTTCGTATTTTATTTCATTGCCGTTTATCTTTCAATATAAGACTATTTAATACTTACCGCTTTCGCCTGGGACCACTCTCTCAGAGGAAAATCGTGCATCGTGATATTTTGCTAGTTGCTTGACTTGCCGCAATTTCTCGTCCCAGTAGTCTCTATCTTCTACGGCGACGTTTGTTGTGGAGTGGTTCCCCCGCGGCAATGCCGCCCTTTTGACGCACGGCTTGCACGAACTTTGGGCATAGTAGTCGTCTGCGTCTTAAAGTGTTCGTATTTTATTTCATTGCCGTTTATCTTTCAATATAAGACTATTTAATCCTTACCGCTTTCGTCTGGGACCACTCTCTCAGAGGAAAATCGTGCATCGTGATATTTTGCTAGTTGCTTGACTTGCCGCAATTTCTCGTCCCAGTAGTCTCTATCTTCTACGGCGATGTTTGTTGTGGAGTGGTTCCCTCGCGGCAATGCCGCCGTTTTGACGCACGGCTTGCACGAACTTTGGGCATAGTAGTCGTCTGCGTCTTAAAGTGTTCGTATTTTATTTCATTGCCGTTTATCTTTCAATATAAGACTATTTAATCCTTACCGCTTTCGTCTGGGACCACTCTCTCAGAGGAAAATCGTGCATGTTGATATTTTGCTACTTCCTTGACTTGCCGCAATTTCTCGTCCCAGTAGTCTCTATCTTCTACGGCGATGTTTGTTGTGGAGTGGTTCCCTCGCGGCAATGCCGCCGTTTTGACGCACGGCTTGCACGAACTTTGGGCATAGTAGTCGTCTACGTCTTAAAGTGTTCGTATTTTATTTCATTGCCGTTTATCTTTCAATATAAGACTATTTAATACTTACCGCTTTCGCCAGGGACCACTCTCTCAGAGGAAAATCGTGCATCGTGATATTTTGCTAGTTGCTTGACTTGCCGCAATTTCTCGTCCCAGTAGTCTCTATCTTCTACGGCGACGTTTGTTGTGGAGTGGTTCCCCCGCGGCAATGCCGCCGTTTTGACGCACGGCTTGCACGAACTTTGGGCATAGTAGTCGTCTGCGTCTTAAAGTGTTCGTATTTTATTTCATTGCCGTTTATCTTTCAATATAAGACTATTTAATCCTTACCGCTTTCGTCTGGGACCACTCTCTCAGAGGAAAATCGTGCATCGTGATATTTTGCTACTTCCTTGACTTGCCGCAATTTCTCGTCCCAGTAGTCTCTATCTTCTACGGCGATGTTTGTTGTGGAGTGGTTCTCTCGCGGCAATGCCGCCGTTTTGACGCACGGCTTGCACGAACTTTGGGCATAGTAGTCGTCTGCGTCTTAAAGTGTTCGTATTTTATTTCATTGCCGTTTATCTTTCAATATAAGACTATTTAATCCTTACCGCTTTCGTCTGGGACCACTCTCTCAGAGGAAAATCGTGCATCGTGATATTTTGCTACTTCCTTGACTTGCCGCAATTTCTCGTCCCAGTAGTCTCTATCTTCTACGGCGATGTTTGTTGTGGAGTGGTTCCCTCGCGGCAATGCCGCCGTTTTGACGCACGGCTTGCACGAACTTTGGGCATAGTAGTCGTCTACGTCTTAAAGTGTTCGTATTTTATTTCATTGCCGTTTATCTTTCAATATAAGACTATTTAATACTTACCGCTTTCGCCTGGGACCACTCTCTCAGAGGAAAATCGTGCATCGTGATATTTTGCTAGTTGCTTGACTTGCCGCAATTTCTCGTCCCAGTAGTCTCTATCTTCTACGGCGACGTTTGTTGTGGAGTGGTTCCCCCGCGGCAATGCCGCCGTTTTGACGCACGGCTTGCACGAACTTTGGGCATAGTAGTCGTCTGCGTCTTAAAGTGTTCGTATTTTATTTCATTGCCGTTTATCTTTCAATATAAGACTATTTAATCCTTACCGCTTTCGTCTGGGACCACTCTCTCAGAGGAAAATCGTGCATCGTGATATTTTGCTACTTCCTTGACTTGCCGCAATTTCTCGTCCCAGTAGTCTCTATATTCTACGGCGATGTTTGTTGTGGAGTGGTTCTCTCGCGGCAATGCCGCCGTTTTGACGCACGGCTTGCACGAACTTTGGGCATAGTAGTCGTCTGCGTCTTAAAGTGTTCGTATTTTATTTCATTGCCGTTTATCTTTCAATATAAGACTATTTAATACTTACCGCTTTCGCCTGGGACCACCCTCTCAGAGGAAAATCGTGCATCGTGATATTTTGCTAGTTCCTTGACTTGCCGCAATTTCTCGTCCCAGTAGTCTCTATCTTCTACGGCGATGTTTGTTGCGGAGGGGTTCCCTCGCGGCGATGCCGCCGTTTTGACGCACGGCTTGCACGAACTTTGTGCATAGTAGTCGTCTACGTCTTAAAGTGTTCGTATTTTATTTCATTGCCGTTTATCTTTCAATATAAGACTATTTAATCCTTACCGCTTTCGTCTGGGACCACCCTCTCAGAGGAAAATCGTGCATGTTGATATTTTGCTACTTCCTTGACTTGCCGCAATTTCTCGTCCCAGTACTCTCTACCTTTACGCAGCTTATACTCTGCATGACGGACTGCATTCTGATCCTGCTTCGGGAACTGAACATCTACGAACATCTTTACAGTCTCTCGGGTGTTATGTGGAGGTGCGCTTTTAGAGCGAGTTCGCCGCAGGTGCACAGAATTATCAAAGTTACTGGTCGTAACTGCTTCATCGAGACTCGTTAAGCTGCTTAACGACACATTGCTGCTATTCTGATAAACAGCAGCTCGCTTTTTCCGGGGCGAACAGCTAATGGAACGCACATGTTGCCGAAAAGCCGTTGACGTATTTTCATGAGTTCTGCCATGTAAACGGCACTCTCGTCCTACGTCCACGTCTTGCATCAAGCGACGGTGGGGTCCGGAGTTCTTTTCTTGCAATTGCACGCCTACATATGCATCTGTTTTCCCCGGTTGATGTCCACATCTAGTGCACATTTCGGACACATTCTTATTGGCTCGCATGGTCAGCGGCTGTGGTAAAACGAAAATAAATAAAAAGTGATATAAACGACAAGAAAGAAAATGGATAAATGAGAAATGAAGGGAACAAATCAACAAAGAAAATTTGCAGGATGGAGGAAATAAAAAACCTTATTTCTTCGGAAGAACTTGACAATTAATTGCAAAAAGGAGAGTGGAAGGATGAAAAATAAATAAGTAAATAAGAAGAACGTTCAAAAAATTGAAGGAGGCAATTGGAACATGAAAAAAATTCAATTCGAAGAGAAATCCAAACAAAAAAGAAAATGTGGAGAATGGAACAATTGATGGATAAATTTGTTTCTATATGAGTTTTTTTGCCGTTTGTTACTTGACTTGAGCTTACGTGCACTAGCATCCGTTGCGCATTAATCAAGTGTAACTTTTGATTCATCTTAGCGGTTTTTTTTGTACACCGAGTTTCGCCCACGAACTACGCGTTTCAGTTTCGTTTTCCAACCTCAAACAGTCTTAGTATTCATAAATTGTTTCGAAAGCAAAATACATTAAGCGAGTTGAGGCGATTTTACCACACCGAAATTTTGTAATTTATTTTTCCAAAAAATATATAAAATGTAAGCTGATTAACCCGAAAAGACAGTAATTTTTTGATTTAGAAAATATGATGTTGAGTTCGGAACAGAACAACGAACGTTGTGAAGTTGAGATGTGAAATTGACAATAAGATATGAGCCTACTATGTTTTTCCAATATAAAACATCAAGTTGCAATTAGCACAAACACAACACAACTCGAATTATTTGATTTAAACAAGTTGCATTTCTCCAAGGCATTATCATTTGATTTATATATCTAGTGTCCGAGGTCTGAGTTACTCGCTTGGGGGTGTTTTATTTCTGGAATTTATTCTCCTAGTCACTTTCTGAGGGATCTACTAGTCCTATATGATGGTTCCTATCATCATGGCGGCTGTAAGTCAAATTAATCCTATAGATATATATAGATGTATAAAGCAGACAGTGGTATGTCCGGAACTCTGTTATCCATCAAGATCTGTAGACCCCAACGACCAAAGATGAAAAGTTTAAGGTCGTCATTAGGTTAAAGGACCATGCCAACCAATTAGCAATCAACCTGCTGGAAAACAGCAGATATACGCGACGCCTGAAAAGACTCACCCTTTAGATCTATTTCATACTTCTTAAATCTACACAGTGCTCTTAAATGTTATTGTTGTGATCTATACTAGAGTATATGTATGTGATTTTGAAGGCTATGAAAAAATTCACTAAGTAACCTCTGATTATAGTAGGAGATATAGTCTATAGAAACAACTAAAAAAATTCCATTCGTAGTTCTGTTCTCAAGTCAACAAGATCGTATTCTAAAATTCTAACAATTTGTGACTTTTCGGCCTTCATCTTATACTTTATAATATATTTTTTTTATTAAATCAAAGTACAAAATTTCGGTGTGTTCGATTCGGTCTAACTCGCTAATTCATTTTGCCTTCAAAACACTGTGAATATTCAGACATGAATCATATGCAGAACTACTTGGCTAATAGAAGACTGGCAATGATGCAGGTAAATAAGCTCAAATTCAACGGTAACAAACGGTAAAAAACTACATATAGGAAAACAAGAGGTGGTGTCGTGGGACATCTGGGTATAGCGAACTTACGAATCCATTGGCCAAAGGATGATATTTAATTAAAAAGGAATGGGAGGGATTAATTATCATTATTAACTTTCCATAAACTCAATGGTTACAAAACCTTGATAGGAAAAAGAAAAACCGACCGGCTAGGCGTACCAGTCCAACTCTCAACTAAGGACTGAGGGCAACTAGCTTCACTTTAAAGGGAAAATCTGACGTTTGTTTAGCGTGACGAGTTTTGTGATCTCACATGCGGCACGCCACAACGGGGACAAAATAGCTTTGTTCCAAAAAAGTTGCTCCATTCACTTTTTCAATTTTTCTTCGAGTTTTTCATCTCTAATTTTTTTGATGTTTTCTTCTTATATTTTGTATTCCCATTTTTGTAGCCTCCGTTCTTATTAGCACCGTTTTCATATTTTATTATGTCCTTTTCATTGCATTCAATTTGTTCATTGCATATAATTTTCCCACATATTTTTCATATTTCTGTATTTTACTTTTCCCCATTAACATCACCATCATTCATCATTCCTTGGAAAAGGCCAATTCGTTTCATTTGTCTGAGTGCATTATGCATTTTTCTCCAAATTGAAATTTCTTCAATTTTTTCCTTATTCCATTCTGAATTCTTATAACTTTTTCTACTTTTCACATTTCGAATTCTTTGCTTTTCGTATTTTTCAATTGTCCCATTATCTATTCTTTTTTTTAAACCTTTTTTCACCTTTTTATCAAATACTTTTTCCTCTTTGTACCATAGCCTTTAGCCCGCATAGCCACCAAGAAATTGGTGAACATGGCCCTTAGATTGCAAGAGCAACCCAGTTATAAAAATTCTTCTGTAGAAAGGCCATTTCTCGAAAAGAACCCCGGACCTCTCCGTCGCTTGATGCAGGAGTTGGCAGGCGAACGAGAAAACCGCAATAATGACAGAAGTCATGAAAATGCCTCAACACCTTTTCGGGGCCGTGCTCAATCTACTATCTGCCCGCGACGGAAAAAACATTATCCAATCTACAAAAATATAAATTTTGTGTCTTCGAGCAGCTTATCCAGCGTGGACGAAAGTATGGCAACTAACAACTTTGGTGATTCTGTGGACCTGCCAAGAACTCGCTCGAAAAGCACACCTTCGCGCCGTGCAGATTATAAGCCTCGTAAAAATGATGATTGGGACAAGAGGTTGCGCCAAGCCAACCGGGAGCTTTTGGAGGAGGCTGGTAAGCATTTAATAGTGTTAAATAGGAAGCTCGTTGAGATTAAAATAATATAATGAAATATCATGTTTTATTAGATCGTGGCAGGGATCATTTCCTTGTCGAACACCATGATGGTGGCAACATTGGTAAAAGTGCTCACTACAAGACAGTAAAATCGCCGATCGCGGCGACTGATGGCAGCTCGCGACAGAGTCAACGAAGACATGTGTCTAAGTCACGGCCAAAAGTCGCTTCACCACAAGTTCAAATCGCAGTTGAATTTCCTGAAAAAGGGTTAAAAAGAGCGCCGGACTCGGCCACTCAGGCTATATTAAAAAGAGCAGTCCAGGATAGAGACGGCTATATGGTGGACTCTAATTGGCCGCGATCGGCGAACTTGCAAATAAGAAAAGCCAATGTGCAGGTGCAACCTAAGGAAGTCAAGTCAAGGCAATCTGAAACCAAGTACCGATAACCGATGTAGGAGGCTAAATTTAGTTGAAATGTGGACGTTCAATCGGTTATGTCGTTATACAAGTTTATAAATCTTAACTC
This sequence comes from Cacoxenus indagator, assembly GCA_035041755.1. NCBI lineage: Eukaryota > Metazoa > Arthropoda > Insecta > Diptera > Drosophilidae > Cacoxenus > Cacoxenus indagator. Next base: position 112,454 of record JAWNKX010000250.1, read on the forward strand.
AGGTGTATGGCTACCCAAACATGAACTAAAGAATTTGTCGTTTTAGCCAGTTAAATGCGATTAATGTGACCGAGCGAAATCATCGCCCATTTGAGGAATCTTACGACGACCGCCTAATATCAAACTTTCCCTTGTTTTCGCATGTATTTCAGGATTATTTATCGAAATTATTTTGTTAGTACAATAAAAAGGAAAATATGCACAGATCTGTTCTAGAAAAGCAGCCATTTCCTTGAGACATTTCAGTTTATAGAACAGAGCGGCTAGTCTATCATTAACAAAGGAACACAGAAAGTTCAAGGGAAATTACATTATTAAAACATACAAAAAATATATACTCTACATACATATATATAATAATTATAATATTAGTAAACAATTTAACTGTAACTGTGTGTGTGTGTGTGTGTGTGTGTTTGTCAAAAATTGTAAAAACGAACATCGCCCATGGCACAAGAACATTGCGGATGTCAAACTAACACAAGTAAAATGCTTTAAATAATAAGCTCGAACAAATAAATGAATTTATATAATATAAGATAAAATAAATTAAATTAAATATGCACAGCTAAACGGCTTGGCAACACTGCAACACTCGTTACGTTCGGTCGATCCATCCGTTTTTCTCCATCCTTCATTTAGTACCAATATCCCTTTCGTGTTGGTCATCGTGTCTTTCTTTTTAATGGGGAAAATGCGTATTTTTTGTTGTTAAAACAATATATATATATATATATATTTGTTTTTTTTTTGTGAAATTCTTTAACTGCAACTCTCGGTGGGTCGCTTAGAATGGTGAATTCATGCCCAGCTTGGTTCCGAAATCTAAACGAGCACGTCGCTGATAGCGTGAGTTCACTCTGCGTGCGATGTGTGTGTGTGATAAAAGTATATATGTATTAATGAGTGGCTCTATTTCAGGTTCGCTGATTACTCACTTGATTTCATGCATCTTGGTCAGCTCGCTGATGAACAAACTAAACAGGCAGCCGCAGTAGAGGATGACAATGGCTGGCCAAACGTTCGGCAGCAGCGAGTAGACATCCTCGTCGAGAAGTATCTGCGCACAGCATAGCACCGCGTGCAACAGCACCAGACCTAGACAGGTGAATGTCCAAATGCGATTACGGAAGGGATTACGCTGCCAAAGTGAATGATCACGATGCACAAACGATGCAGATACGGTCACTGCGAAGAACAAAAGGTGAAGGTGGTCAGTCAATTGGTGAAGTGTTGGATTCCGTGTTTAGTAAGTGCTAGAGGGACAATAATTGGGCTGCGCACTCACCGAAGTGCAGTAGAATTCCAAAAAATGAGAAGGTGCGTGCGATGTGCAAAATTTCATGGAATTCCGGACTATCAGGATTATCGTCGTAGTCATTGTTCAAAACTACTTGAGTACTGCCAGCACCGGAACCAGAACCAGAATCGATATCGTGTTCTTCATTAATAATATTAGCAATGCGTGGATGCGTCATAAATGCGCAATATGATATGATCTGGGAGTGGATACGCATACGAAAGATCAGGTGTCAATGTAGATCTACATGGTCAACTATACATAATACTCACCATCACCAGTACGGGCGCAATGAATTTACAGCCGTAACACCAGACAACAAATCCAAAGACTCGTGTATCGTACTCAGTCTGTTTCTTGCCTGTGGCGCGATTCATGATCTTTGGATCGAGATCGATATGGGCGAGTGCCAGCGATATGAGTGGAACCGGTATACACATCAGATAGATGACCATCAACGGTGTCAAAATTGGCGGCAGTGACAGGACAGCGCAGAGCATATTGATGACGGATATAGTGCCCGCACAGCAAGCCCAATATTGAATACAATTCCAAAGGCCGGAGGAGAAACGACGTGACAACTCAATAATGGCGACCAACGAGAGTGGATCCTCACGACATATAGATATGGAGCAGGGCAGTGAGTTGAGCAGACGACTCAGATAGATAGGTGAAATTGTGTTGGCGGGCGGTTGCATCGGACGCGCACTGTGCGCGTACAGGCCGAACTCGAGCAATTCTTGACTGATGTAGGGATCTTCATAGTCCATGGAGGCAGCGGCAACGGAAACCGCAGTGGTCTCATGATTTTGATGACGCTTCTTCCTGTTGTTGTTGTTTTTCCGACGACGCTGCTGCTGTTGTTGCGTACGCACCATTCGGAGCTTATTGTTGTAAATGTTGGCCTCCGTATACGCGTCGATATCTTGGCACACTTGAGGATAGAGCGGCTCGACGGCGATGCTGCAGTCTGCTTGCAAAAATATCTCCGCATTCGAGTTGCTCGCTGACGAACCGAGACAGACAACAATCTCGCCATAGGATTGCATAATGTCGAGCATTTGTCGTGTCGCCTCCGCGGAGCAGTCGGTGAAGAGGGACACCTGCAACGGCACATTGTCCACTTGCTCGAGATGCGGTCGAATGTTTTCGATGCCACGCGGCAACTTGGCGCGGTTCGACATGTCAAAATTGACGGGCGCACTCTGCTCAGTGCTCTCGGTGAGTGTGCTCAACGACCGACAGTTCTCATCCATGGCCGAGTCGAGTGAGTGGCGTTGGCTTGGCGTTGCATCGCCACTGGTCTGGCGTCCGGATTTCGTGCCCGGATAAGTTTGGTTCAGTTGATGGTTGAGCGATTTTTGGAAACCGTGTAGGTCGTCCTCGTTGCCATCGGCTTCATCGCTGCTACTTACTATGTTGAACGCCTTGCACTCGTCCGGATTCGAGATAGCGCCGGGCGCTGAGGAACTCAGCGTCTTGGAAGACTCTAGATTGGTTGGCAGTCCGAGTAAAAGTTTCAAATCCGCTTTTTTTGTATCACCGACGGCGATGCCGTCACCGCCACCTATAAATGTATTATTATGATCGTCATCAGTGGTGCCGTGTGGCTCAATGCATTGGTTGTTGTGGTGTTTATCATGATGATCATCGTCATGCGGGAACATGTAGATGAGCTTGGCGCTTTCATGATTGTCACACGGTCTTGAACTGGCATTTGATGTTGCCACCGTTACGCCAGTTGCTGTTCTTGTCGATGGTACTAGTGGTGGTGGTGGTGGTGGTGGTTTTAATGGTGTTCGTATTGTGATCGTGCTAGTGCGGCTATTGTTGTTGTTTCGATTATCATGAACTAACGATTCAGTGGCATTAATGGTTATGGTCTTTGTGGTTGTGGTATCTGTGGTCGTGGATTTGGTAATGGGCATGCTTTTGATACCAACATTACCAGAATTCCCCGACAACGTTGCAGCTGCGACTGAAACACTCGTGCCGCCACCCACATGATTTGCCGCCAGCTTGTCCTCGGCCTCGCTCAGTAGCGATATGTGACAGTTCCAGCCAGATTCGAGACCCATTTTCTCGGAGAAAACGCGCGAGCGCAATTCGTTCTCCTTGCTGAAGTGCACAAAGCGTATGCAAGCGCGCTCTAAACGCTCCACCAACTGCACAATGTCAGTTTGCGCCTGGTACTGCATCGTCACCATGCCGATGAAGACCTGATGGCATTGCATCTCAAAACAACTCTCAACATCGCTGGCATCCTCTTCCTTGGTCTCGGAGAAGAGTAGCGAGTCCGTGCTGATGCTGTGACTCAACTTCGCATGGTGACCGCTCTCGAAGTCGCAATGCATCTTATCGACGTGTCGCATGCGTAATTTGGACTCTGGCGGCAACTCGAGATAAGCGATCGGACCGCCATTGTGCTGGGAGCCACTAAGCGCCCCATTGATGCCGTGTCGAAGCGGCCGATAAGCGAATGCAGTGCAATAGGCCGTTAATGCACTGCGCTGATAGAAATCCAATGCTCGTTTTCGATCCTGCGCCGACAGCGAACGCAAATCCTTCCCATCCCAGAAATCATCGCAACAGTCGAGTATAATGTCAGCGGTGCCTTGAGTGAAGAGCGACAAATAACCGCCCGGGTTCTCACTCATCACCACCGACAGCGAATGCGGAAAAGGCACTTTCACCTTCGACGACAACTGCAGTTGACGTGCAAAGCGGATATCCCGGCGCACCACATCGGGTTGCTGAAATTTTACGAAGCGACGTCATTCACGCGATTTGCCCATTAACGAGTTAAATGCACTCACCAAATGCCTGTAGGAGGCCAGTTGACCCTCCAAAGCGAAGCGATCGGTCGCATGATCAGTGAAGCCAATTTGCTTGGCCAGTTCGCACAAACAGCGTCTGATAAACGAAATAAACGATTATTAGCAGGGAAGGACGCTGGCGTGAAAGCTGCGTTAGTTAAGTTAGTGGCGACGTGTTAGCATGCAAACGTATATAAGTATGGAGTGGTGGTGGGTGGGGTTTATGGTGCCAATTACATGACATGGTGGTGGAGCATGTATAGTACGAATTTACGCATAGCTATTGAAAGATCAAAAATAATAGCAACAACAACAACGACAATAACAACTAAACACGACTTAAAAATAATATGGGATGTTAGACAAATACGGACAAAAGCAGGCAAGCGAGGTGGCACTCGTAGTGGCTGGCGGGCGAGCGGTTGATACAAATGGTTAGCGGGTTGGCCGGGTGCTCGTCATTTATGGTGGTGGTCTGACGGCTGGCAAAATAAAAAAAATTAACAAAACTAAAAATAATTAAGAGCTTTCAATAAGAGAGCATTTCAATTTACCATTAAAAAGAAGACCATGCTTTTCAAGCGACTTTGCACAAAATAAAAATATATATGTACATATATACATACGTATATATATATATATATTTTTTTTTTTCTATGAATATTCATAATAATTTCGATTAAGACTACCAAATTCAATACGAAAACGAAAAAGTGCTTAGTTCGGCTATACCGCAGTTATTATACTCTTCACGCTCAAGGTACTTGAATATGATGCATAGGTTTGCATGGTCGCCATGCCATCTAATACGCCGGGCAACTTCAATTTGTTCAAAATGTTGCCATTAGTTCGACCCCTCCAGAAATTAACAAGTTTTTTGTACAACCATCTGATCCATAGAAAAATTGATCTACAGATTTGTTGGGGAACTGTCCTTAGTATAATGAAATGAAGTTTTCCACAGATGGGAAATCTGATAGATCAGGAAATGAAAATGTTTTTACTTAAAGAAGGTAAATTTGACCCATTGTTTGTATGGAAGCTGTACGTTAAAGTGATCCTAGCATTATGTATTTACGACGGTTAGTGTCTGTAAGCGTAGGATATTTATATGATTTTATGATATGATTCGAAAGTTGACAACCTGTGGCCAGAGAATGGTTCTCAATGTTGGGGAGCTCTTCTGAAAATTTAGTCAACCATTCCGCATCATAGATGAGTGAACAGTCAGTCATCCTTAGTTATTAGTGTTCATGTGATTTTTAATCATTATAAAATTCGATGTATAACGCCTGACGATAGTAGCAAATAAAGATTACCAAAATAAAAAAAAATTATAGCTCCATTCGGTGGCTATGTGATTCAATAATCCAAGCATCGTGAATTTGTTACAGTTTGTATCTATCTATCTTTGGTCCGAATATAAGTACTGAAATTGTATGGGTGGCTACTACTACTTCAACTAAGAAGATCTTGCCGGTTTCGAGTGTATTATAAAAAGGAAACTTGGTGGTAGAATTCAGTTTTCTAGCGCAAAAACAGAGGAACTATTTGGCACACGTAGAGGCAGACACAGACGAGTTAAACGTGAACTTGTTTTGTCTGCTTCACTCTGTGACAAACCTTATGATAATGTTCTAGTGCCGTGCATAACGTGTAAAGAGAATAATAACGAGATATATATACATATTTTAAATTCTGTAAATTTCCAAGTATGTAATTTTGTTGTTTGGATCGACGGATGGTCAATTCGTGTGTTTGTTTGTGTTGTTCACATTGTTTGCGAGCTGAAAATCAAAAGATAAAACGCATTTTTTTTTGATATACAAACTTTACCAATTACCAATCGTATGTGGTTGGAGTGAGATGTTCATCCAAATTTTGTTGAGGTTCGGTTTACGAAAAGAAAAACGGTTACAAAAACCAAAAAGAGCCAAACAAAATTTAGTTTGGTTTGAACATTTGTTGAAATAGGAATTTGTAAAATTAAGAAATTTGACCAGAAATAACGTTAATCGAGTAATTGGAATTACAAAAATAATAATAGTAATAATAAATTAAGACAATCAATCATTAAGATGTATGATCATGAGATAATGGCAATGAACTACGTACCCATGCAAAAAGCTTTTCATACTGGATTCAAGTATCGCATACCGATTAGTAACGGGCACGAGATCTTTGTCGAGCATGGCAACGGCGGTAACATGAGCACAGAACTGTGCATAATGGGCGTGGGTGAGCGGCGAGCAGGTGTTCAACAATATGGCGAGACCTGGTAGTAAGAGCGAGAGGGAGGGAGAGAGAGACGCATTAAACCACTTGTTCCAAAAGCTCGCGAGACTAGTTTACAGACCCAGCGGTTTGAGTGATTTAATATGCGCCTTCCACTCGTTATCGTCGAACTCCAATCGGAAAGGACAGTGTTGATCGTGCGTAAGATCGAGTACCTCAGCCACAATACCGCGTTCCTTATTTTCCCCGTTGACATCCGGCACACCATCACTTTCGGTTTGTAACGACGACTGACTGTTGCGGCCTTCATCGTTTTGCTCATCGTCGGTGTTGTGCAAAAAGAAGACTTTTTCAGCCGTCGGGTTTGGCCACGATAGTATGCCCTTCTTGTCGACACAACAAAGCGCCGTAATCGAACCGAGCACCTGTACAACATTCGCGGAACGGGGCAGAAATTCGCTATCACCACGCCAGAGTTGAATCCATGTACGAAGTACGTTCGAACGCAGCAATGATATGTTCTCGTAGTCGAATGAGGGGGTATCCAGATCTTCCTCATATAATTTGGCTGCACTTTTGGCAAGCACCGCTTGTGGTGTTTTTAAAAAACACTGCAAACGTGCGATGCCCCACAAATTCATCGATATCCACATTATGGGAAATATGAGCGGCAACAAAGGTATCACAGTTGCCGCTGGGGATTCGATGAGCACAAAGCGCCAATTGTGCTTCTCATCCGTAGGGAGTCCATAGCCGTGCAGGCGCATCATGCCCGCGAATAATGTGACAATAAATGCGCTAATGAAGCCCCATTGTTGTATGTACTTCGTGACCAACTATAGTTTGGGTAGACATAGACGAGTATTTAGCAACGAAACTCTTTTATAAATGAAACGTTTGCGCCTACCAAATAACGTTGCTGATTATAAATCGTCGGTGGACGTTTCAGTGAATTTTCCAAACAAGTGCGCAGATTCTTCAAATAGGGTGTGCTTTCCAGGCGACAAATCAAATCAGGTAGCGGAGCACGAGCGACGGGCTTTACTGGAGGATCGCAAATTTGCGAGGCACCATATATTTCGTGTGCATTGAAGTAACGCTTCGAATTCAACTCCTGACAGGGTCCTGGCGCAATGTGTCCGGGGCGGAGAACAATGCAATCGCCGCGCACCAACAAAGCCCAAGGCAAATTTACAATGACACCGTCACGATAGGTCCACTGCAACGATACACACGGCGACATGGGACTGCAGAGATGGGCATAGTTGCACGATTGCCATTCGTCGCAAAGGTACTGCTCAGCCAGCTTTAGTTCGCCCAGCACGCGTCGCGTTTTGCGGAACATCTCTGTCCGGCGCATATTATTCTCACGTACGACAATGCATAGATCAAGTGATAAGATAGCGACCAAACATAAAGCGGGTAGATACATGCCTGCCACAAATAGCGCCAATGTCGTCAACAGTGTTGTGCCAATCGATAGCCATCCCAGCGGACTCTCATAGCGCTTAACAAAGGCCGAGCGCACTCTGATAAAGTAACTGAAAACGACAAAAGGACGCAAGAGCAGAAGGTGGAGAAATTTTTAATATAAATATATGTACGAGTATAACAAGGTCGGTGCACACGTCACAGCTCACCTCTCTGCGGCGTGCCGGCATTCATATTCCTGTAGCACCTTCAAAATCGTCTCGTACAGACGTGCTAAGGCGACTTTAGTGCTGAGACCGCGTGCAGATGTCTTGGTACTTCCAGCAGTTGCTCTGCCATTTGTTGAAGTTGTTTTTGCTCCCGTTTTCGGTAGTGCTGTCGTTGTCGATGCAGATGTTTCTGTTGGCGTTGTCGCTTTTGGTGAAGACGCATTCGAACAAATTCTAGCGGAGGAGGCAGCGACAGCGTTTGTTGCGTCTGCTTCACCTGTAGCCGTGCTTTCATTTAACATGTTGCGTTTTGTCCAATACGTTTTATTTTTACGCATGCATTCGGTTATAACATATTAACACATTCTAGTATCCTCTTTCGTTTTTATTGGAACTCTCGTATTGCTGTATTTAATGCGGACGCAAACACACACATTTACACAGGCACTCGACGTATAGACGCAATCACATACATACATGAAGGTAACGTCCACCAGTACCTTTGTCGCCTGCTCCATCCTATGCAAAAACATTTCTTTCCAAACAGCTGATCCCCACAGTGTTGACCAACTAAGTGTTGCGAAACAAGAGTCGCACGGCAACGATGGCAGCAGGTGTTGGTAAATACTCAGTCGAATAACGAATTGTTTGTAAAAGACGCGCACTGTTGACACGGAGCGAGTGAGAGAGCATGCCGTCAAGCTCGAACAATAGAGCGAGAACACTTTAACGAAAACAGGAATCGTCGTCGTATTATCCTTTGGCATATGAACGCAAAACCGAAACGTCCTGTATGCCTAATCTAGAGGGTGTGACCAAGTTAAACGACAAAAAATTTTCATACTTTGCTCGGTCTTCGGAATGTGAAGTTCTTCGGGGGACAGTTTTCGTGTTTGACGGCGGAAAATTGTTGTGTGTTTTATGGAAAATTTGTTGCAGATTTTTTTTTTTCAACTTTTTCGATGTGTTTGTGAATAATGTATTGTTAAAATGTGTCAAATAACGCTAACTGTTGAAAGTTAAGAATGCATTGCGTGAAACTGCAAGTCGGCAACAGTAAGAGTCGAATTGGAAAATCCAGCGAGAAGCTTTATTTGTTGTGAAAAATTGTGTGTACCCATTGAAGGGAGTTGCAAATAGGCGAAATGCAAAGTAAAATTAAGCAACTCAAATCAAAAACGTTTTCGCATTATGGCCCTAAAAAATCTAGTGAATTAGATAAATAAAATTAAGTCTGTATAACTGAAAAATGTTGGGAGGGCCTCAAGTAACGAAGGATGGAAGTGTGTTGATGAAAATCTCAGTTGACGGTAGGACTGTTAGTAGGCGTACGTAGAAGTGTTAGTAGGCATACGTAGGCTTGTTAGTAGGCGTACGACAGGTTCTGCTAATAGATACAAATAACAAGGCTGTGCAAAAGGACAACTACAGCAGCAACAACAATGAATACAACAACCCAGAAAGCAATGAGATGACACTTAGCCCGGGGCGTTGTTTGCTACACCTTCTGACACTTCTCAGTTAATCAACCAGGCAGTCAGTTTGTAAATCCGCCTACCCACAACCCAGACAGCAATCTTACTAATATTCAACCTCACAATCTATTCAAATGTTCATCCAACAATATCTAGCAATTCAAGCAATAATCTACATATCTAACAAACGATCCCACATTCAAACCTACAATCTATCCAATCAACTCCATTAAAATATACACTCAACAATTTTTCCAACTATCCATCTAGTAATCTATCCCACAGCAATGTAATTATCTATCAAGTAACCCATTTATCAACACATTCAATAAACCATCTAACAATCCAATAATTTATTTATCAAACCAACTAACAGTCTATCCAAATATCTGTCCGCCGATTTGTCCGACTGTCCGGTCGGTTTCTCCTGCATTTGGATGCTGTGTTGCACATCCGTTTGCTGGTTGGTCTCTATTATGACTTGAAAAGTAGTGAATGGTTTCGATGCTGCGGCGAAAAGGGTGTCAACGCAACCGTCGCGATCTCACCCTTTGTTGTTGTTCGCGATGATAGTGTTGGTGGTTTGTTGCTAGTGTCCGTGAGGTGTTAGCAGTTTCGCACACTCTAGCAGAGAAGAGCAGAAAAGCGAACTACTTTTAATCAATAAATATATAAACACAGCGTCGAATACAGATTCCCTGTAACGGAATATAGAAGGATAACAATACAACAAAGTATAACAGCACATATGCTTGCCAACGAATGTGCAGAGGCAGGCAGGGAGCAGTTAGGCAAGCACGCACAGGACGATTCCCCTGATTTGCAGAAAGAGTGAGCAACTGTAAACTTGAGTTTAGTGTAACAGAGAGAGGACGTTAATGAGAGAGAAGAAAAAAAAACGTGGCGTGTGTAGTGCGTACAAACCAGAGAGAGAAATAGAGAGTCAGTGTAGGCAGAGAGAGCGAACGCACAGCTGCCAACAAGAGCGAGAGAGCGTCGGCTACATTAAAAATATGTGAAATTATTAGTCCGGAAGAGGATGACAATGGCGCACGCACAGCAGCACAGCAGCCATGCTAATTTAACCTACGAAAACGCGTGAGAAACCGTTATAATTGATACACAAAGAATATTCATTAGATAAGGACCTTAGGACGGTTGTTAGGTCAAACATACAAAATAAAACGAAACGTGAAGACTAGAGACGATGCAATACGAAGCGTGCCAAGATGAGACAAGTGTTTAATAGTGTCGATTGCACTACGTTGTAGTGCACTCGATTGTGCCAAAAACAAAGACAGAAGAAGTAGAGTAGTAAGCAGAAGAACGGCAAAAAGGATGCTAACAATGTGTGTAGTACGTTCGCAAATTGTGTGGGGTCGTGGTCGAGGGTGTGGATTTATAGCGGTGTATTGTGCAGTAGCAGCGGAAGAAGAGCTGAAGCTGAGTGGGAGAGGCGTGCATATAAAGATGAGTGTCTGCGACCGTAGCAAATAACCATTTAGGGCACGGCACGTAAAAACGTTAACCCATTTGTTTGAGACAACGTACATACATTGTTGCAACTTTCTCTCATACTCATTCGCTCAGTCCCCTTCCACACACACACAATCACACACATACACACTTTTAATCTCTCTTTCTTGTTTCTCGGTTAAGTGAGCGCGGATTTGGTGTCAAGTTAAATCTACATCAACGACATCAAAACGACACTATCATCACGGAAGCGAACTCAATTTGTGTCGTGAAATCGTGAAAGAAGAAGGCGAACCCGTTACAACGACAACATCGACGGCCTTAGAAGTAGACACATATCCATCTGCGTATCCGTTAACAGAACAAAACCGAATTCGATTTGATTTGATTCTTTGAAAGTACGTAAAAGTGCGAGGACAAATCGAAGCCGATTTCAGCGAGTGGCGGGTCGTGCCACCAAATAGTAGCAAACATGGGCGACTATCATGAGTATACGGATCAATATAAGGTGCCGGTTATAGCAAAGTTACTACATGCCCTGCCACACTACAACATAACCTTTCATAAGATCAACAGCACATTTCGTCCAAATGATGAAATCTATTTGGAGGTAAGTACGCTCTTCTTCTTATGCTCCCGCAAAAGTCACAATTCATCGGCACATTTCTCGCCTTTCATCTCGTGCACAGAGTTTGGGCATTTTGGGCTCGGTGCCGGCAGCTTTACTCATTATCTCGCTGCTAGGCCTCCTGTTGTATTTGATGACACGCTGTTGCGATCGCAAACCACGACCGGCGCACTCCATAACCAGCCTGAAAGTGGCTTTGTCAATTGTCACGGTTATGTGTTGTGCGGCCATTGGTCTCGGGCTCTATGGCAACGACGATTTGCACAATGGATTGCTTGAGGTATTGACCGCCGGCCGGAAGGTGGACAATCTGGTGACCACCATACGCAACCAAACGCATATTTTGGAGAACACGCTCAAGAATCGTATACGGCCGCAGTTGGTCGAATTAGCCGATATATTCGATCAGCCCGTGTCCAATCAAACGGCGCTTTCAATACTATTTGTATCGTTGAACATCGTGCAGGGCAATGTGACGCTTGCCACGAATGCTGCCAGCGATATACGTCGTCCTTTGGTGGGCATATCGATGACACAATTTCTTTCGGTGGGTCATTGCTTACCTCCGTTTGCGTAACGCCTTCTTATACTTGTTCTTTTCCCTTGCAGCGTGGCGACCAATGGGAACTCATACGTTGGCCAGGAACAGTAGCCACTTTGGCTTTGTTGCTGGTGCTTTGCGCCGTGCTATTGGTGGGCGTGGCACGACACTCACGCTGCGCGCTTATATTGTTCAGTGTTTGTGGTCTGCTGGCCGTAACGGGATCCTGGCTGATGTCCGGTCTGTATTTGTCTTCGTCGGTTGCTGTTGGGGATTTGTGCATCAGTCCGGCCGACTTTCTTGTCTCTGCTGCACCACGTGATTTGCCCACAAATGTGCTATTGCACTATACACAATGCGAGCCGGGCCACACCAATCCGTTCACTCAGCGGCTGCGCGAGTCGCAGAATTCATTGAACAATGCGCGCAGTGCTATGGCCACCGTGATGAAAATATCACTGGTACTCTTTAAGTCATCGGGCTTACAGCCAAAATTGGGCGCAGTCAATGCGGATCTGAACAGTAGCGAGCGTCTGCTGACACAGCTCACCGCACTGGTCGATTGCAAAGTGGTACACCACAACTTCCTGGCGGCGGCGCGTGGCCTATGCGAAGGTGGGCTATTAGGTTTAGTCCTAATGCTCATCGCTAGCTTTATAGCTGCCATTTTGCTCACGATAATGGTGTGGGTCGATTCACACACCTGGATATATATACGCAAACGCAATGACTATGCCCAGGTGGATGAGCCCTCGTACATATCACATCCGGCACCACAGAATCACCAACAGATGATGAATGCGGCACGCACCCTGCCGCGCAATCACAATGGGTAAGTGAATCGCTACGTTGGCGACAGATTAAAATGTTGGTTTTTCCGAAAAAAAAAAACACCCCTTGCAGGCATTTCAGCCCACCGGTGATCAGCGGTTCGCACACCCTACAGCATCCTTCGAAGCGGCAGCAACACGAAATGATGGCACACGCACACATCCAGCAAAACATGAGGGCTATGGGCACGCATACTTTAGGTAGACTGCCGTCGCACAATCATAGCCCTACCCATCTGACTGGTAAGTCTCTAGGATCAAGTGAAACATAACAACAACCACAAAAAAAAAAGAACCGCTCCATTTGTTGCTGTCTTTCTCGCTCGTTTGCTTGTTTTTTTTTATGGTTTCTCTCGTTTGTTCGTTCGTTTTCTCGTTCTCCTGTAATCTTTTCATCCATAGAAGCGTAACGCACGACCTCGTTTGGGTGCTCGTATGCTTACGCTCACCTACTCCGATGACCATACTTACCCACTTACACACATACACTGACATACATACATAAAATATTTATTTGTAGTTTTTGGTAGACTATTCACTCGATTGCGCCTAATTTGGCGGCATCCCATCAATCAAATCAATCAACCAAACGAACTCCATCTCTATGCTTGCATTTTTTACTACAGTTTTGCTTAAATTTTAGGTCCAAATAACGGTAAATATGCAACATTAAGCAAACAATGCAAAACTTTGGAAGCAAATGATTTTTACTGAAATCAACAATCATCATCAGCCTGCGGCGATCAACTGCAACGGGGTCAAGCACCACCGACGTCGACGACACAACACCAACAGCAGCAGCAACAGATGCCACCCCAACCGATATACTGTCACCATCCGCATTCACATCCCCATTCCCATGCAGCGGTCGCTGCTGCCGTACAGCATCAGCACGCCATCTATCACCAGCAGCAGCAGCAACAACAACAACAGCAGCAGCAACAATATGGCACCTATTCAACAGCAGCGCATCACCAACAACAGCACCACATGCCACCTTTACAGCAAAGTCAAATCTATCAGCAGATACCAGCACATCTGGCCCCATTGGCGCCCAATGGAAATCCGCACTCGATCTATCAACCACTGGTGGCCGTTAATCAAGGGTCAATCTATGTATCGAATGTGGCGACAATGCGCCGCCAGAATGCACAGGCTGGTCCTCAGATACCGGCGCATCATCATCCCGTTGTGACACAACCACCGCCACCGTCGCATCAGCAACAGCAGCAACAACATCATCATCAGCACCAGCCGCAGCAGCAGCAGCAATTGGCGCAGCTACAAATGAAATCACCACAAGATGTCACCAGCGGCGTTGGTGCCAATGGTGGAGATGTGCCTATTTCGACTAGTGTGGACACATCGATTTATGATCGCGATAAGCAAATCTACAAATGCTCGACACTACGCCAGGGCGGCAAGTTCGATCCGAAATATAAGCCATCAATTTTGAACTGTCCCCTGCCCGAGATACCTAAGGATGCCGAAGCGCCCAAAGTGGAGTCAATATACCAACAGCAGCAGAGTTACTCCAAGTAAGTGATGTCAGCTAGACCAGCCAAAATCTACTCTGTTCTTATTTTTACTTCTTGCTTTTTGTTCATACCCGTTTGCACGAATAGAACACTGCAGAGACCACCAATGAAGTTACCACCACAAATGAAAGCAATACCGCCACCGCGCATCGCTACACCAACATCGCCGCCGTCATCACAAGCTGCCGCCGCAGCAGCAGCAGCAACTGCAGCGGCGGCTGCTGCATCAAAAGTCAGCGGTGAACCGCACAATGGTGCCAATTCTGGTGGTAGCATGACCAATGAGCAACTGCCCAATGGCGCTGTTGGGAGCGGTGCAATAGCAGCAACAACAACAACAACGTCAGTGACGTCATTGGCTTTAACGTCAACATTGGCAACGACACAACAGCTTAACATGGACACAACACTGCCACCGCCACCAATGGAAGCTGTCAACACGGATGGTATGCCACCGAAAGGCTTACGCAATACACCTGTGTCCAACAACCACAATAACAACAATAACAACAGCCACAGCAGCAACGGCAATAGTAACGGGCAAAAGAACAATGCTGGCATACCATTGCACAATGGTAGTGGTGTGGGCATGGGCAGTGGCGGCGGCGCATTGACAGCGAATCACATGGATGACGACGATGATCTGCCACCGCCACCACCAGCGATAACAGATGAGTCCAACTATGCAGTGACAGAGCTGTAGGTGATCCAATCAGGTTTGAGTGGAGGGGATTGTGCATAATGATGAATCGTGTCATCTCAAAGCAAATATAACGGAATAAAACGAAAACAAAAATAACTACAGTGTCGGCGGCAACGCCATTGACCATGAATATGTCAAATGTATCTATGCATTTCATGTAGTTCTTTAGTAATTATTTCAGTATTGACCTTTTTTTTTAATGACACAATGTATGAGTATGGGTGTTTGTGCGTGCGTGTATGTTGTGTAGTGTAATGAAATAAGGCCATGCCATTTTGTTGTAAATATGTCTTTGTGTCGTTAACTGTTAATTGTGCATCGCCAGAAATGTCTGACCACGACGTAGTAGTCATCGTAGTATAACTAGTATTAGTATTAGTAGTAGTAGTAGTAGTACATACAAAGTCATACGTTTATAGCATATAGAATTGCGTATTAGATTAAATAGTTAAAACTAAGTTATGCATCTACATACGCACAAAACAGCGGCGCATTTCGGTGACGGAGGTTGCCGGAAGCGTTTTGCAGCAAAGTGTTGTTGTTGCAACGTTCCAAAATTGCATTTAAAATTGAATTCGAACACTCACAGATTGTCTGTCGGTCGGTCTAACTGTTTGACTCTCTGTGTGATGTTCGTTCAACACATAAACATACAAACATTAATACATATAAATATAAACAGTATATATAAATCTATATAGTGTATGTAATAATAGTTAATATGTATCTCCCTATGTATAACACTTTTATAATGCAATATATTTTTTAGTGATTTATTTATTTATTTATTGTCTAAACCGAAAGTAACGTTTTTTTCTATGGCGTTATACAAACTAATATACATAATATATATACATATATATACATCAATATATATAGCCAAAGTACAGTATAGGATTAATTATATACATAAGTATAATGTTATATTGTACTACTGACATAATACGTATACATACATATATATAAAAGTAAGTCGAGAGAAATGAATGCTTTTTTTAGACTTACACTTTGTAAATAATTGAACTTTTGATGTTAGTGCATTTAATAATATATGGATAGACATATTATAAAAGTTTTTCGTTTATATAAACAGTCTACGCTCATATCTATGAGAAGAATTGCGACGCAAAAATGCAAAAATATTTTTTTTAAAATATAGTAAAATTTCAATAAGCGAAAATGTAACAAAATTGAAATGAAAGAAGTAATTTAGTTTAATTTAATTTAATTTATATAATTTCTGTAATGTTAAAATCGAATTGTAAGTTCAAGATGATCTATGTATTTCCAACAAAAATTCTCCTACTTTTGTTCTAGAATCCGTTTTTTTAATATATTTTTTTGTTTTAATTTAGTTTTTTTTTATTCACGTCATTATTTTTTTTGATCCGACAAATGTGTTATGCAGTTTACTGCGTTAAATGTTATAATCTAATTATGAAAAAAAAAATTTTTTTTTAAGTTTATTTCATATTTTAAAAAAAATTTTTTTGTTTATGTCATATTTTTTATTATTAAAAAATTAAGGTGTTTTATTATTAAAAACTTAATTTAAATGTTTGGTTTATTTTCTGGCTTTTTTTTTTGTAATAATGTTCAAAGTATTTTTTTCGTATTTAGCGATTCTTTTGAGTCTTAACTGAACAAAGGCGTACATTAAATTATACTATGTGATTATATATATAAATAAATAAACAATAAGTAATTTGTTTTCAAAATTTTAAAGCTCGAGGTACACTGTCATTCGCAAAATGACACAAAAAGAGCGTGCAACGAAATTTTATTTTTTTATTAATTTTTCGTAATTAAAAAAAATTAAGCGTAGTTTTGAGAGCACTTTTCGGAATCTGTTATTAGATGCCATTTGCTATACAGTCTATATACTCAACTCTTGTAACTGAAAATTTCCTATGTAAAATAATTTCAATCAGCTCAAACATAATTTATGTTTTTTTTTTTTAATTTCGAAATATTCGTCGACGAACACTGCCAGCTGTGAAATCGAAGATGCTCGTGCAATTGGCAAACCAGAGTTCCTTCTACAACGCCCACCACAACCACAACAACATTTTTCTAATCCTTTTGTACTGTCTTGGTGTTGTTTTACTTTTTTTGGGCCAAATGCATGTTGCGCAAAACGGGACTCTTATTTTTCCAAATAGAAATTTTTGAAACTTTTCGAAGCCAATTTTCCTAAGCAACATTTTTTTTGCCAATATTTTAAACAAAAATTTTTAAAATTGAATGAACTTCGAATTACTAAGTATTTCAATAATTGTATAATTATAATAAATGTAGGTATCATTAAGTAAACATACAATAGTTAAAAAAAATTAAAACAAAAAAAATAAATAAATAAAAACAATAAACTGTACAAAATTCAAATTTGTATAAATAAGCAATTTTTTATTCGCTTCCGAATGTTAAAAAATATAAGAATAAATAAAACAAATTAAAATTAAAACAAAAATAAAAGTAAGTAATAAAATATAAAATAATTATAAAAAAACACGTGCACATAAACTCGATTGCATTCCAAGTAAAACCTTAAAATTATCAATAAATAACAAAAAAATATTAGAAAATAAAAAAAATTGAATTAATTAAGCTAAGCTATTTTGAGCGTTTTTTAATTTGTCGTGGCAAACGTTAAGCCCTGAAAACAAAAATGAAAACGAGGAGAAAAATTAATGTTAAAATTTCAATAAAGTAATTTAAAAATTTAACTAAATAGCAAGCAAAACTGAAATAGTTTAAATATGAAAAAGTAATACATTAAAATAAACACAGATCCAAACATAAAAAAACACAGAAACACACAACAGCCACAAACACACATACATTTAATTATACATAAGAAAATATATTTCTGTGTTAAATGTTGTCATCGTACGCGTTGTAGTTATAAACAAATATGAAAAAAAAATTTAAAATAAATAAATTATTAAAAAGTATTAATTATGAATGCTTAAAGAAACGATGATTACCTAAAACCGGAAACGGTATCGAAAATGTCGTATAAACAAGCACCCCTAAAAGGCATTTAAGCTTAACAATAAAAAAAATTTAATTAAAAACAAATCAAGAAAAACAACAACAAGTACGACAAAAACAATGCAAACTATATTTTCAATTAATGCATTTACTTTAGCTAAATCAATTATTTTACTCATTTAAAATTCAGTGTTCCTTTTAAATAATATACCAAATATTGATTAATTTATTAATTAAGAAATATTAAAAATTTTATTGTTTTGTAAGAGTAGTGTGCAAGGAAAATACTTCACTTTATTTATTTAATTTTGTTTAATTTTTCTAATTTTGCATATTTCTTTTTTTATATAATTAACCTAAGCCATTTAATATTATATAAAAAATAATAATAAATAAAAATAAAAAGTAAAAAAAAAAACAAATTAAGAGAAAATTTAAAATTCATACAATACAAAAAAGTGAGATTCATAGAATTTAACTATTAAGCATTAAGCGGTTTTAATGACCACAAATAAAATAAAAAACAAAATAAAATAACAAAACACCGAATTTCAAAGAACGCATTGTAAAAATGGAAAACTCGTTAGAAAACAGACAATGGACAAGCATAACAAAGAAATGTGGAAAAGCATAATTACCAAAGATAATTTGAGTGCAGTGAGAAAGAAAGAAAAGAACGCAGCAGATAAAGGAGGAGCAAGAGGAAGAGTACATTTAAATTATAAATTATTATAAATAACAAAATACAATATAATGATTCATAAATAAATACCATGAAAGTTAATTCGAAATCGTTTACATTCGAATAGGTTCTCGTAAAGCCCTTTGAAGTTTATCACAGAAGGAGTGCCGAAGGAGTGTGCAGTTATAGTCCGATTCATCTATTTCGAAAATAAATCAAATCAAAATCAAATTCGACTTAACGGAATTGGTTTGACAAAAGTTAAATAATGTTATATTACTTAAAATCTACCATAAGTAATTTAAATTTAATAAGTGTGTTATCGGTAGAAGATCCTACGTCCCCTTTGGCGTCCGTCTACCCATATGTAATTTATTTTATTATGCTAATAACTGTTAATAACCCTTAGACTAGCCAAAGAGTTAGTATTACAAATACAAACGTAGGCAATCTTATTAACACATTGTGTGCGATTATTATTATATATTCAGTGATTGACCGATTTTTTCGCGCACTGTTTGCACGGGGGCTTTTTATGTAGAAGTACTGTAGAAAAGAAAAAGAGTAAATTAAGGCGTAATTTAAGAAGTTTGTTTTGGGCAATTTGCAGACACCTGACTGATGTGTGTGTGGGCACAGTCACCACCAACGTGAAATCCATAAAGCGAAATTGGGAGAAATATTGTTTAAAAAAAACTCAAATTGTGATGTACCGACAATTGTGACTTTCGATTAATCAAAGGATAGAGGATGCATATAGTTTCGTTGACTTTGTCAAGAATTTTGGCAATGTGCATTTTGAATGTAAATTTGCTGTCTAAGTGCAGCCCAAGATATCTGAGGTTGTTGGTCCAGCGTATGTCCCTGTTATTAACTCTCCGATTAGCATTAGGTAAATTAATATTCTTTCTTCGGCGTTCAGTTAGTTTCTCCACTTTTTGTAATATACGTCTAGGTACAACAATGAACGTTAAAGTGAACGTTAAGTATTTCAGAGAAGTTGTTCTCTGTGCAATAAAGGGCCGTATCATCTGAAAAGACGAATGTGTTACAGTTATTCCGTACAGGCAAATCATGCATATATAAATTATACAAATTGTTGTTGCTAATTCTGTCGTCAATTATTTCTTCGTCATTATCGTTGTCATCCAAGGTTTGCAGCGAACGAAAATAATTTATTATCTTTTGATTGTGGTTTCTTTTGATGTCTGTTGAACACGAATGATAGAACGCATTGGTTTAGTTGTTTTAAGAAAAAAAAAGTACAAGAACAAAAAAAAAATTTCCGTACATTTTATTTTGTTTCCATATTACTTCCCTTATTTGACATAAAACGCGAATTGACTTGTTACTCTGAGACTGGTTTTTATTGTTGTAGTATTAGTATCGAGCAGTGCTTCGGTAGTCTAGTAGAAGTGCGTTATGGCTGCCGTCCTCAGAGTTCATGCTCATGGGTCATGGTCATGGTCTCAATACTTCCAATCTCCGGTAGGTGGCATTGTTTCTTGGCGACGCCTGATGGTAGGCTTGGGCTAATCAGTCTCAAAGTGAAAACTTCTTGGGGGGCATCATCTTGTTTCGGTCTTACCACATGTATTGATTTTTTGCTATTTGTTTTTAATTACAAAAACAAAAAGGTTTGCATTGGGGTTTGCAGTGGATGAAACTCTACTCTGATCGTCTAGGGAAACATCGTTAGATATAACTTTTGCGTGTCAGAACTTAAGCGACCAATGTCAAAGAGGAAACAGCAGATGATTGGGGACATGGGCGTCTTACTTTAGCCTCTCCACTGAGCTATACGAGTATATCTTTGTTGTTTCAGTCCTACTCTCACTCTCGTTGAGTTCAGTCGCAAACGCACATGATTTTTATCGGTTCAGTGAGGTACAACTACAACAACAACATTTTCGTAGCAGTGTCGTTATTGTGCGTCGTGTCTACCCTTTGACAAATTTGTTTTTATCTAACGTTGGCGTCAGTAAAGGTGTCTCCTGGCAGGATACAGTGGATAACTGTATCTGCTACCAGAAAACCCTCAGGGACCATCCCCTATGGAACAGGTGCCAAAAAAATTCAAACCTCCTCCAATCTTCATTTCCTTGGTGGAAGACATTGAAATTATGCGAGAATTAATTAAAAAAACCATCGGTAGTAATGATTATTCCTACAAAGCTGGACGTGACGGGCAAGTACGCATTATGCTGCAGAACAGTGATCACTACAGAGAGCTGGTAAAGATATTCAGTGAAGAGAGAGTTTTATTTCACTCCTATCAGTTGAAAGAAGAAAAGGCATATCGTGCGGTAATTAAAAACTTGCATTATTCCACCTCTCTTTAATACATCATTAAGAATCTCCACGAACTGGGTCACGAAGTGAGACACATCGCCAACGGTAAGTCCCGCATTACCAAAGCTCCTATGTCGATATTCTTTGTTGATTTTGAGCCAGCATCAAACAACAAAACAGTGTTCGAAGTCAGTCCGAAACTTTGTAATGCTATGGTTAATATAGAGCCTCCTAGAAAATTTGACGACTTGGTACAATGTCATCGCTGCCAGGAATTCGGGCACACTCAACGTTTCTGCAACAAGCCATACCGGTGTGTGAAATGTGGCGAAGGCCACAAATAAATTGAATGCATAAAAACAAGGGAAGACCGGAAGTTGCGTCCATTGCAATGAAAACCCCACGGCTTCCTATAAAGGATGTAGGATCTATCAGGCTACTGTTCAGAGAATTAATGCTGGGAGGAAAAAGGCAGTATCTCACTACTACCCATAGGCACTTTCAGGACAACAACAAGTCAACTCGGTCTGGCACTCCAGCAGCCGCTCCACGTATGCTAGCGTAACTAGGGGTAACGTTACTTCCCAGCCAGATATTCCTCTTGAAAACCTAAATACGGCTAGTAATGCAACGAATAGTCACTCCAGCTTCAGAGAAGAGAGAATCCTGAAACGTGTAGAGCAGATGATTCAAGAAATAGTAAACACGGTTACTGCCAAGTTCACCCAGATGATCTCCAACGTCTTGTCTAAATCATGCAAGTAAATCTCAGGATGACTAAATGGAATGCTAATGGACTATGCAAGTATAGGCCAATTGTTGAACACTTTCTCAAAATTAATAATATTGACGTTGCACTCGTTTCTGAATCCCATCTAAATTCCTTATCCTACTTTAAAATACAGGGGTACGATCTTATCACTGCAAACCATCCAAGAGGTACTGCTCGTGGTGGTGCAGCAATTCTAATCAAATTAACGTTAACATTTTCTGAACAAGTTTCAATCAGTCTTGACTGGTTCCAAGCTTCAGTAGTCAATGTATCAAGCCCTCTAGGAGACATTACTTTAGCAGCAGTTTATGCACCTCCTAGGCATAATGTTTTGCAGTCGATGATCCAGCAAGTCTTTGGTAGACTGGGCCAGAAATTTATAGCATGTGGTTTTTTTAATGCGAAGCACACTTGGTGAGGTTCCAGACTTTGCAATCCAAGAGGAGTTGCTTTGTATAATTGTATTCGTACCAAGCAACTCACTAGTTACTCCATAGGTGAACCAACGTTCTGGCCCACAGACCCAGAAAAGATCCCAGACCTATTGGATATTGCTCTCAGTAAAGGCATTGATTCCAACAAAATCTCTACTGTACCTTTTCATGACCTCTGCTCTGATCACTCAGCCGTATTAGTCAACATAGATATCCCCATTGATGTTGTACCCAGACCAGTTAGAATCGTTAGAAGAAACACCAACCTAAATCTATATCATACTTGGCTTGAACACACAACTGACTCAGACACTCAGCTCACCTCTCGTACCGATATTGAATCAGCATTAGAACACTTGACTTTGAACATCCACGAAGCCGCAACCTACTCTACTTCTCTCTACCGAGTAACCCAGTATCCCAAACGCGACCTCCACCTCTGGTCTCCTGAGATTGCTAGCATGGTCCGAGAGAAGAAAAGACTGCGAAGAGTTTGGCACCTCAGTAGAAATCCAAGGGACAAAACGGCGCACAATCGGGCAACGAAGAAGCTGACAGCAGTGATTAACGAGGCAAAAAACAAGGCAACTTCATATTTCCTTGAAAAAGATGAACCAGGGAGTGCGGAACACAATCTATGGAGAGCGATAAGATACCTTAAAAGGCCAACAAAGAGAAAGGTGCCTCTTCAGAGTCATAGTGGTGCCTGGTGCAGTTCCGGCGAAGACAAGACTCAAGAGTTTGCGAAGCACCTTGAAGCAACTTTCACTCCGTTCAACTTCTGGTCTCCGACTGATGAACAAGAGACAATCGAGTTTATTGACTCTGCATGTCAGATGAATCTCCCAATACGCCCAGTAGAACTTCAAGAAATTTAAAATTAAATTGCTTGTCTAAAACCAAGCAAATCTCCTGGCAATGATAAAATAGATACTCTTGCCATCCGAGCCGTGCCCATCAAAGAGCTGTTGTTACTCCTTGCGAACTTTAATGGAATTTTGAGGCTCAGTCACTTCCCTGCGCAATGGAAGTGTGCTGAGATCATCATGATTGCCAAACCAGGGAAGCCAGAGCACAAGCTAAGCTCCTACCAATTTGGCTTCAGGAGATTCCACGGAACACCTGAGCAGTGTCACAGAGTGGTTCAACACATTGTGCAAGCATTCGAACACAAAAGGAATTGTTCCAGAACTGTTATACAAACTGAAAAACTCTTCCCAGCACCGTACTATCTGCTCTTCAAGTCCTTACTTGAAAATAGAACTTTCTATGACACTTGTGACGGTAAGGTCTCAGATATAAAACAAATAAAAGCTGGTGTGTGCTGGTGTCCTTTATACATTATACACTTCTGACCTTCCGACTCCAAGCGAAGGCAGTATAAAGATGGCTACATATGCTGATGACACAGCATTCCCAACATCGAACAGCGATCCAAGTGCTGCCTCATCAATTTTGCAGTGTCATCTAAATCGATTAGAACCATAGCTTAAAAGGTGGAATATTGATGTCAACAGATAAATCTACTTATGTCACCTTCACTCTCAGACACACACCCTGTCCCTCAGTCCAGCTAAACGGGAACGTTATACCTACGCACACATTGGCCAAATACCTTGGATTAACACTTGACAGGCGCCTGACATGGAATCCCCACATTAAGCTCAAGAGGAAACAGTTGAACCACAAACTATATAGGATGAGATGGCTCATGTGGTATAGCTCCAAATTAAGTATTAGGAACAGGTTTTACTCTATAAAACTATCCTTAAGCCAGTATGGACGAATGGAATTGAACTATGGGGAACAACATCAAAATCGAATATTCAAATCATCCAAAATTTTCAATCCAAGCTCCTGAGAAGGCTTTTAGGGGCTTAATAGTATGTCCGTAAATCAGTCATTCACAACGACCTACAGATTTTGACTGTGAGTGAAGAAATCGCGCACTGCAGCAAAAAACACATAATTCGACTGGAAACTCACGGAAATTATCTTGCCGTCAATTTACTGGACAACAGCCTACAAATTTGCAGGCTCAAGCATTTCCACCCCTTGGATCTCCCATTTAGAACACCTGACGACTAAGTGTTATCTACTGTATTTTAAAAACACATTAGCCTTGTTAAATGAACAGCAGATTTGTTGAGCTTTGCTTTTCAGTTCAGTGCGGCAAATAGTTCAACAAAGCATTAAATTGTCCTACAAAGTATAGTAAAAGGGCTAAAAAAATGTTGAATATGTTCAAGTTCGATCTTCTGCGACGTGTCGGTTTGGTGAGAAGACGCGACAGGTAATTATAGTAATTTTCGATGATACATTCTTCAGTGTCCTAAAAGTAACATACACCACACTGTAGCATCGCGGAAGATTCTCCTTTGCCGGTGCCTGTAAAGCGTCCACGTTTAAGCGAAAAAGAGAGTTCCAATCCTGTGTTTGTAAATGATCGATTGAAGTGTGTGTTTTTGTGCACGGTGTGTCAGGATCTGCCGCAACCAGATGAGATAACCCAATGTCCTTGGGGACACATAATGTGTGAGTCATGCTTATTGCGTATAATGAGCGATGCAGTATTGGAAAGAAAGCAGTCTTTATGTCCGAATTGCCGCCGTTCGTTCACATGGGAACGGGTGGAGCGTAATCCGGCGATCAGAAAAGCCGTGTCGGAGCTGACCATTAAATGCCCCCTTTGCGAGGGAATGATCGCGAATAAAAACCTGAAAAATCATATGCTGACAGAGTGCAGTGTGCGCAATGTGGAGTGTAAGTACAATGTCATCGGCTGTCTGTGGCTTGGAAAAGTTGTAAATCAGCAGGTTCACGAGGCAAAATGTGTGTATCCGAAGATGAATGCACGTAATCTACTCGTTAACATGCAGAACATTGACGCTATGAACAACGTCCATGACACCCTCTTTAATCAGATGAGCGCTCAGCGCATATTTAACGACGACCTGAAACTCGTTCTGAGGATGCAGGGTCCGTCATACTACGCCTATTTCCACTCTAATGACTTTATCGCATTTGACTATTTGTGGGAGCTGCGCATACGCGTCTACCAGCTGTTGGTTAATCCAAATAAACGTGTAATGGAATATAGCATCATATTAAATTCGGGACCAACGGAGCCACTCAAACTGCATTTCAAGCTAATGAAATGTGAAAATGCGGCCCCTAAAACCCGCTCTGATGTCTATTCAAAGGTATTCGAAGCCAAACACGAGTCAAGTGATTACAAGCAGATGGACTTGGTCGATTCGAATGAATGTAATCGCTTATTGGTTGAGAAAACTATTCGGGCACGCATCTTGATGTTTTTGAATTAAAGCAGAGAATGTGGGCGAGAAGGATTTGGATGGGGATATATTTCTGTGAAAGCAGTCAGAAAGTCCAATGTATCTGTTATCTGTTGTTGTTATCTTTGTTGATTTTTTGTTTTGTTAAATTGGCCACATTTGTATGTAGGAGCTTGGTCTTTCTGTCGTAGTCACTAGATCACTTTTGAAGATCTGTGATAATAAAAAGATGCCAGCTCGACATCTGAACGACTCCAATGCTCTTCTATTTGTTGTTGCATGTTGTTTTTGTGGTTGTTGTACTCTGTACCTAAGACTTCGTTGATTACTAATACGACCAGTAGTTGAACGGGGCCGCACCATTATCACTTTTGGACCAATGTTAATAATTTGAATATATAAAATTTTGTTTGGACTCTCACTTTTTTTCTTAATGAGTGAAAAAGTGGGCTATTAAAAGAACTGGTATTAAAACAAAAACAGTAAAATAAGTAAATGTTAAGTAGATCAGTAATTACTTTTTAATAAACTCAGTAAAGAGTATTGTAAAATTTACTATGCGATAGTATACTACGTATATTCTATATTATATTATACTATACTATACTATACTATACTATACTACACTTTACCATACTATACGATAGTATCAATAAAAGGAGATTTTATTTAGGTACACTTCCATGATGAATACAAGACTCTAAGCGCCAAGGCTCAACTATCATCAAAAAGCAAGTGTTAGGAGCACTAAGCTAAGGTCTACAGAATTACGCATTTTCTTGTTGTTCTAAAAATACCAACTCTGTTGTACTCTCTTTTGTTAAAATACATTACATTCGTTCGTAAATTGTCAAGCCATACACACGCATTTCGGCGCGTTTTGTTTTTCTTCGTAATTCAATCATTTCTTGGGCTTGTCAATCAGCGGTCAGCAGAAACGCTTGCTGTACCCAAAACGTTGGTGACCCCGTTGTGATATTGGCAAAGCTATTGAAGGAAATAGCGGGGATTTAATCGTTAATCACATTATTTCGCGTTTAATTTGCAAATTAATTTGTTTTTTTTTTTTCTGTATACTCTTTATGGAAGCAGCAACGTTAAATCGCGTTATTGCTCTGCATTGACCTTTTGTCTCGCTTGAATCGTTTGGTGACAACAACTACAACATTCGTGCGAATTGGCTTGCATTATTGTTGTGCTTCCGTTTCATAATCATCGCTTATGGGTAAATCATCACCGCTCGTCGCAACAGTTTCACTTGTGTACGTTCTCCTGCTCCCCATCAATTGCTCGTTTGCATTATGCTAATTTGTGCAGTTTGGATATTGAAATCACAATACCAAAGGCAAATAGAGGTTAGAAATCCGAATTCGTGGAAACGGTACATACGAACTGTAAATACCTTAAGTGGAAAAGTCAGTGGTTTTTAAGCCAAATGCAATGCACGCTTGATGCAGCAGCTGAAAGCAAACTACGGGACTTGGATGAGTCCATCATAGCTTTAAAATTGGAATAGCTCGAGAAGTTGCAGTCTCATTTCGGAGACAACCAAACGCAGCTCGAACAAGTCTGCGTAGGTGAGATAAATAGCGATGCTCGCATCGGATTCATGAAAGCATTCATCATGGCAAAGGCTTCCATGACCAGATATTTAGGCGTGTGATCCATGCAAGATTTGCCCACGTCTACTCATGTTGAAGATTTGGTAGCCCCTGGCGTGTCAGCAGCTAGGACGCGTTTGCCGGCGTTACAACTGCCTGTGTTCAGTGGTGCAGTCACTGACTGACCAGACTTTTGGTCATTGTTCCAGGCTATTGTTGACAAGGAGCCAGCTGTGAGAAGCATCGAAAAGTTCCAGCATTTGAGATCGAGTTTGACTGGCACAGCTCTGGATGCAATTCGGTCTTTGGAGATTTGTCACGAAAATTATTTAAAAGCGGTAACTTTATTGAAAAGGCGATTTGATATTAAAGGCATTCCATTTTAGGCATATTAGCCAGCTAAGCATGGCTGAGAATTCGGCAGCTGACTTGCGAGAGATTATTGACAAGAGTATCGCGCATTTTCGAGCGTTGAGCACTATTGCGACGAAAGAGGATAAACTCGACATCCGACAAATACTCTCATCCATTTGATTGGCAAGAAGGCAGATGGCGCTACGCCGCCAAGGTGGGAAGAGGAATTACCTGTACATGGTCTACCGTCATGGGAATTAATGACAACTTTCTTCGAGAGCCGAGCTCGGATGTTGGAGAATGTGGAATTGGCCTTGGCAAGACGTACGCCAGGCAGTCAGGTGAATTCTAAAAAATTATCAGCAAAAAAATCGTTTGTGACCACAAGTTCTACTAGGCGATGCGTATTTTGTCAGGCCGATCATGCCATCGTAATTGGTCCACTGTTTTAAAATTTATCGCCATCACTTCGCCTCAAAGAGACCAAAAGGCTGAAGTTATGCATCAATTGCTTGGGCAAGGGCTATTTCTTAAAATACTGCAAGTCAAGTTGCTGCAGGTTGTGTTCTACCAAGCACCGTTCATTGTTTCATTTAAATCAGCAGGTTCAAGAAAGAATCCAAAGCCAGGATCGCCCCGAAGCTAAAAGCGCTCTTGTTATTGACCTCAAGCCTGCTACATTGCTTAGCAGCAACCATGCCACGAATACTGTCACTATTCTCGCCACTGCTGTGGTCATGGTCAAAGGTCGGAATGGAATTTTGTTTCTATGCAGAGCATTGCTTGACTCCGCTTCGCAACTTCATTGCATAACAGCGTGCCTAGCTAATCGGTTGCAAGTCAAAAAAGTCAAATCCAAAACTATTATTTCGGACTTCGGTCAGTCGGACATAATTGCGAAAGAGAACATTATGATATCTTTGCAATCAGCCGATGGAAATTACAGTACCTCTTTTTCAGCTCTCGTCGTTCCTACGTCATTTATAATCAACCATCTGTTCAGTGGAATATACCAGCGAATATCAATCTCGCCGACGCCACGTTTGATCGGCCGCAGGGAATCGCCATGCTTATCGGTGCCAGATTATTCTTCAACCTGTTGTGCGTGGGACAGCTGCGACTAGGTCCAAGTATGCCAACTCTTCAGAAAACCGAGTTAGGTTGGATCGTCTATGGAGATGTTAGTCGTCCAGTGAAGCAAGTTGCTTGTTGAGCAGTTGCCCGTGTCGATTCGTTGGATCATTATTCTAATTCTGCTTTACACGAGCTATTGAAGCGCTTTTGGGAGGTTGAAGGACACACTCAACTGGGCATCAAGAGATCGAAGGAAGACATAGATTATGAGTAGCATTTTGTGAGTAGTTTTCGCCGTTTCGATACTGGCGAATATGCCGCCCGGTTGCCAATAAAGGTTGACTTGAGTGCTCTAGGCTATTCGTACACACGAGCAGTAAATCGGCTGAGGACATTAGAGAATAAATTCGTTAAACAGCCTCAATTAAAGCAAGAATATTCGGTATTCATTAAAGAATACAGCAACCTTAAGCACATGACGCTGATTAACTCGGTTCCAACAGGCATATCATCTTATTTCTTACCGCATAACTGTGTTTTGAAAGCTGACAGCACTACGACTAAATTACGTGTGGTGTTTGACGCGTCAGCCACAACGTCTACAGGTTACTCACTGAACGATATACTGATGGCAGGTTTTTTGCAGCGTATCGTATGGCGGGAGCATCCTGATGACGCATTACAAATTTATCGATTGGACACCGTTATGGACGAAACAGATGACTTCCCTCTTGGCTCGAAGATAGTATTGCGCAACTTCTATTTTGACGATCTCATCTCGGTTGGAAGTACGGAAGATGAAGTTCTAGAAATCATATCGCAAGTAAAAGCGCTGCTTTTACGAGGAAAGTTCCTACTTAGCTCGCACAACGAGCGGGTCTTGCAAGCAGTTGAAGAATCTATCAGGGAGCAAACGATAGCATTCAGTGATGGCAGTGATTGCAGAAAAACTCGCGGATTAGTATAGGACCCAAAGGAGTATAATTTTCTGTTTTCATTGGCTTCAATTGCGGTTGCCGATCGTGTAAAAAAACGCCAAGTGTTGGCTGCCGTGGCAAGGATTTACGACCCACTTGGACTAATAGGCCCAGTCGTTTTGAAGTCTAAGGTGTTTCTTCAGTCGCTTTGGAAGAAAAAGTTGGCATGGGATGAAAGTGTGCCACAGTCGTTACACTGTACTTGGAATCAATTACGTTCAGAATTGAATACAGTCAGCAGCATTCGTTTCCCTCGATCGACGCAAAGGGTATACGCTTACGTGTGTCGCTTCCTAAATTCAAAGACGCACCGATGGTCATCGTCTAAGCTCACAGTGGAGGAGATAGAAGCTGGGACCAATGTACTAATTCGGATGATACAAAGGGCAGCTATGTAGCCTGACTACAGCAAGTTGGAGGCTTAAGTTAAAATCGGTCGCTCTATCAAATCGCATCTCTAAACCCGTTTATCGACAAAGCTGGAGTATATTGCGCGTGGGTGGTCGATTGGAAAATGCAAATTTAAGTTTCAATGAAAAGATCATCCAGTGACAAAGAGCATTATAGTTGATTATCATCAGATGCTATTGCATGCTGGACCACAGTCCTTGCTGGCGAGCATCCGCATGAAGTTTTAGCCCATTGGCGGACTGAAGGCTGTGGCTAAAGTTCTAAACAAGTATATAAGATGTTTTCGTGCAAAACCGGCGTTGATGCAGCACATAATGGGCAGTGGGGCCCATACCTTTACAAGTCGGATGTGTGGAATAAGCAGCCGGTAAAGTGTTACATATGTCTATTCGTATGCTTCGCTACGAAAGCTGTGCATTTGGAGCTGGTAAAAGATTTGGCAACTTCTTCGTTCTTGGCGGCGTTGAGACGCTTCGTAAGCTTGTGTGGACGGCCTCGGGTAATTTGGTCGGACAACGCGACAAATTTCGTTGGCGCCAGGAATGAACTGTGGAACTTCGCTATTTGATGTTGAATGAGGAGTATCAAAATGAGGTGGACAAGCATTGTCTCAATGAGGGGAAAAATTGGCGCTTCATTCCTCCGAGATCGCCGCACTTCTGTAGCCTCTGGGAGGCTTCGATGAAGTTAGCAAAACATCATCTTCGTCGCTCGATGGGTCGTTCGGTGCTCAATTTTGCAGAACTTAGAACTCTTGTTTATCAAATTGCAGCCATAATAAACTCACGACCTCTTTTTCAACTCACAGAAAGACCTAATGATCTACAAGTTCTAACTCCAGGGCACTTCTTGACTGGTGGAATGCTGACAGGAGTTGCGGAGCCAGACCTATCCAGCATAAATCCAAACCGTTTGAGGCATTGGTAAGTCGTTTGTCAAATACAGCAGTCATTCTGGAAGGCATGGAGCACGGCTTATCTCACTCTGTTACAGGAGAGAGCTAAGTGGCGCTTGAAATCAGCAAACATTCCCGAGGGCGCTCTCGTACTGCTCAAAGACGACAACCTACCACCGATGAATTCGCAAATTCGAGCGTAGCTCGTGTTGCAAACGTTCGTACCAGCACTGGAATCAGTAAGCGAGCCGTAGCCAAGTTGTGTCTACTACCAATGGATGATATTGAAAGCCGTAGCTCTTCAACGGGGGGATGATGTTAAGAGCAGTTAATTGCTTAATTAACACTTTTTGTATTCACCACACTAAGCGAAGGTCTACAGAATTACGCATTTTCTTGTTGTTCTAAAAATACCAACTCCTTTGTACTCTTTTTTGTTAAAATACATTACATTCGTTCGTAAATTGTCAAGCCATACACACGCATTTTCGCGAGTTTTGTTTTTCTTCGTAATTCAATTATTTCTTGGGCTTGTCAATCAGCGGTCAGCAAAAACGCTGGTGTACCCAAAACAGCAAGCTTAAGTCGATTCACCCAATTCTTGATTCGAATGGGATAATTCGCGTGGGCGGAAGGCTTCAAAATTCTCAGTTGGATTTCGATGACTGACATCCTCTGATATTGCCACCATCCCCTAAACACTTCCCGCTTCTTTGCGGCAAAGATTTTGGACCATCGGGGGGCGCAATACTGTCACAAACGTCATCAACAACAAACGACGAGTTGCCATCATCCGCACTGCCGTTGGCATGGTAAAGAGAGCTCGCCGTTCTGCCCCTTGAAACCAACACGGTTGGATTTCAGATTTCCACACCTCATTGCATGGACATTTTTCCAACATTTCCGTAATAGGTTGAGTTTTACGGAAGTCCATGCACGAGCAGTTACCAAATGGGGTCTTTAAGGGTGAAGTTTTTTAAGCATTCCATGATAGATAAACTATAGGATAAAACACTCCATATCAAATACAAGACGCCTTATAAGCATGTCTTTCTTTAACTCACTAATTATTTCATTTTTTCGTTAACGGTTCATCACCAAAGGTAGTACACAGGGCAGCCAGCACATCCGCTTCGTCGTTGTTTAAATTAAAATTAACCCCGTGGGACAACCGTAAAACATTGGATAGCATAGCGTAATGGATTAGCCCTGACCCTGTGCGCGGGCTCGATATAGCACCCGCTCTCGTTCGAGATGTCCTAGCTCCTTTGTCACCCGTGTTACGAACCAACACACCACGTCCCACTACTTATCCAGCATAAGGCCGACTATGGTATCTGGTAGCACGGTTCCTCTAAGTTGAGCCTCTAGAAACTCATGCTCATCTCTACATCTCGGGCAGTGTTAAAGGAGGTGTTCAGCGTCCTCTACAATGCTCCCATGGTGACACCTGTGGAGGTAGCTCCTGAAGCAGCCAGGGCCACTTAGAAGTTATGCTAAATAGAAATTGATGCTGCGATACTTCCTGCTCATCCATACGCTTAGGTTCAGAATTGGTCGGTTTGTCCACCAACCTTTTGCCGAGGTCTCCCATTTCGGCATCACGTCCGCAATGATCATCGCCGCATCACCGGAAATAGTACGGAACGAACTGCATACTCGCAACGCGGCGAGCATGTACGTAGCTTTAAGGCCGCGATTGTAGCTCATGGAATCCTTGGTCCGAATGGGTGAGCGTATAATGCATATCTGTGTGAATGTATGCTTGCAATGTAGTATATGAAACACAACATAATATAATATACTCAACTAATTTTTACACGGTGGATACGTTCTACAGAGAACCGTCCACAAAAATGTCGAGGAAGACTCTATTGCAGAACTCCCCCTTATCGAAAACGTTGAGGATATGATCCGTTACTCGATGCAGTTGCTCGATGGTACTACGACCAAATTGATGGGTGGGGGTGGTTTTAATGATGTCCAATACAAGCCGGGAGATAATTAATCGTTCAACTACCTTCGATAAAGAAGGTAGAAAACTAATTGGTCGGAATGATTCCGGGTCCTCTTCGGATTTTCGCTGCCTGAGGAAACCGACATTTCCATAATTATTTTGTCTGAGGCACCAACGAAGCTTGTAAGTTCGACACTCTTTGGAATATAATGAAGATTGATACATACATATGCATGGAGAAGTTTATTGCATTAGCATAATGCGAAAGTCGGGAAATTCCATCACATTTTTTATATGAAATTGTCTGAGAGTATAAAAATATCAAAATAGCTTCATCAGTTTGCGTTGATATGTATGTCAAATTCAAAATCCAAAGTCTGTCAAATAGATTTAATAAAAAGAGGTCTACTTTAAAGCGAAATTTTAATGCGTTATTGGTGGTGATCAATTTAGTGTGTTCCAAGTTGAGTCAGTGAGACGGACGAACAGCGTAGTGAGCGTTTGGGACAAATCGAATAAGAATTTCTCAAGCGGCATTTATTGAGTCCGGAACAACGGATACAGTTAAATTCAAAAAAAAGGCTAATCATAATGTATTTTGACGCAGGTAACAAATTAATAATTATAATAATATTAATAATAATAATAATAATGCAGGCAGCTCTTAGGCAGCCATCGTTGAATAAAGAACTGAATAATTATTGATCATTTGTATGTAATTTTGTATGTAATTTTGTGTAAGTGTAAGTTAACTCGCGCGCCTTGTTTCTTGTAGCGCACACACAGCCATACGCACACTTATATTTGCAGCAGCCTGTCTCATTAAATCATAAAGTCATTGAATCGCGTAAATTGAGTCTAAGCGTTGACTTTTGACGAAGCAGCAGGAGCGGTAAAGCAACCACGATTGGACAGACCAGAGTTGCCCGCAGTTTCCTAGCTCTACAGTTTTGGCTTTCCTATTTTATTTAACCGTTTATTTTATTTTATTTTTTAATTAATTTATTTATTTATTTATTTTTTTTGTTGGTCGTTCGTTTTCATTTGGTGCTCTTCGAAAATATTTTTATGGCAGCCGCTTTCGTAACTCGCTTATGAAGTGCAGTAACTGCAGTGGCAGGGTAGTGGAAATGTCAGTGGATAGTAGCTAGACAACAACACTATTACATTGTTGAGTTTATTATAAGACTTCATTAAATGGAGCACGCCAAGGCGACCAAACTCAATTCAAGTGAATGCAGCGACGATGGCTATGGCGATGGCGACGGACATGGTCGATGGCAAGGACAACGATTATGGTATCGTGGTGGCTTACTTCACATTTACAATTGGCAACATTATTTTGCAGTACTGGCGCAAACTTTGTCGTTGATGCTCAGCGCTTTTATTAATGTGTGTTATTAATGTGTGTGTTTGACAGAATTGAAAATTACATTATTGAAAATGTAAAACTAGAGAATTATAGAGCTGAAGTATAGATTTAAATTAAATGCACAGAGCCTAGTCTCTGCGGGACTACCGTGAAACGTTGCTTCGGAGAGAGACTTTGACTTCAATTTTGACACTTTGCTCGAGACGTGATAATGTCGGCTTCACTTGATATCATCTGTTCAACCAAGTTCTCCGCTGTTAACTGCACTCCTCCGGTTTCCATTACTTCCAGATAATCTCCAGCAAACGAAGACCATGTTCTCTGCATCCCCGTTCATTGCCCAGCTGAGATACCGCGGACTGCTGGTATGGTGGAACCTATACATAAGGCTACTAAAGCACCCATGGCCGCTCAGTATTTGCGAAGACTGAAAGTGGACGCTACGGAGTCCCACTACTCTTGCTATTTTCGCAATATTCGCACTTGAGCTTCTTTATGGATGATGCATTTGTGTTCTGCTGTTCGTCCTTCTGTTTGTTTAGCCCTGTAGCTTCTCTCTTCATTGCTTGCTTTTCGACTGGCACCATTCGGCGGTAACCAGTGCCGCGTCGGCCGATACCGTGAGAAAGGCACAGCAAAGGCCAAGTCTGTAGATTGCCGCCAACTTTCCCATGTAACTAGGAGTCCTCAAGACCTTTAAAAAATTGGAGCATCGTATAAGGTGATGCCTCTTAGCTCTCCCTTAAGGAGAAGTTTTCTACTCTGCCTCGTTCCTCTTGCCTTAGTCATAATTCTTCTCGGCCGCCTTCTTCTGCACGTGCCGTTATATGTTCTCTGAAGCAAAACCGCTTACCGACCATGACTCTAAGGAATCTGATGGCACGTTTACTTTGGATCACTGTTCCTCCGACCAGGATGATTGCCTCCTGTACATGTTTCCCGTTAGTGATTAAGACCGCTTTACTTTTGTGTATGTGCCGCCAACTCCAGTCCGACGTCGATAAGCCAGTTGTGAAGTGTCCGTCTAGTGCTATTAAGGCCACGTCGTTCGCGAATCCTATAATTTTTTCGCCATCGGGCAGAGACAGGCGAAGAATCCCATCGTAAAGCACATCCCATAGAACCTTGCGGAACTCCACCGATGAGCCTATAGCTTTTCTCCCCACTCTCCGTGTGGAAGAGAAGCACTCTATTATGGAAATACCTACTTATGACCCTGATTAAATCGTCCGGAGTTTCAAACTGGGTCAGTGCCTCTAGGATCTTCTGCCAGTCCGCGCTATTGAACTCGTTTTTGACGTCCAGTGTGACAACCAGACAATGCTCCTTAAGTAGGCAGATCACCTGCTATCCCGGCAATTTTTGTTACTTCCCCGACCATATTCTTCATGGGGATCTTGTTCCCCATGTTCCACATCTAACTTTGATGTGTCTTCCATCATTGTGTTGAAAAGGCGATTTGATATTAAAGGCATCCCATTTAAGGCATATTAGCCAGCTAAGCATGGCTGAGAATTCGGCAGCTGACTTGCGAGAGATTATTGACAAGAGCATCGCGCATTTTTGAGCGTTGAGCACTATTGCGACGAAAGAGGATATACTCGACATCCGACAAATACTCCCATCCATTTGATTGGCAAGAAGGCAGATGGCGCTACGCCGACAAGGTGGGAAGAGGAATTACCTGTACATGGTCTACCGTCATGGGAATTAATGACAACTTTCTTCGAGCGCCGAGCTCGGATGTTGGAGAATGTGGAATTGGCCTTGGCAAGACGTACGGCAGGCAGTCAGGTGAATTCTAAAAAATTATCAGCAAAAAAATCGTTTGTGACCACAAGTTCTACTAGGCGATGCGTATTTTGTCAGGCCGATCATGCCATCGTAATTGGTCCACTGTTTTAAAATTTATCGCCATCACTTCGCCTCAAAGAGACCAAAAGGCTGAAGTTATGCATCAATTGCTTGGGCAAGGGCTATTTCTTAAAATACTGCAAGTCAAGTTGCTGCTGGTTGTGTTCTACCAAGCACCATTCATTGTTTCATTTAAATCAGCAGGTTCAAGAAAGAATCCAAAGCCAGGATCGCCCCGAAGCTAAAAGCGCTCTTGTTATTGACCTCAAGCCTGCTACATTGCTTAGCAGCAACCATGCCACGAATACTGTCACTATTCTCGCCACTGCTGTGGTCATGGTCAAAGGTCGGAATGGAATTTTGTTTCTATGCAGAGCATTGCTTGACTCCGCTTCGCAACTTCATTGCATAACAGCGTGCCTAGCTAATCGGTTGCAAGTCAAAAAAGTCAAATCCA
This sequence comes from Cacoxenus indagator, assembly GCA_035041755.1. Taxonomy (NCBI): domain Eukaryota; kingdom Metazoa; phylum Arthropoda; class Insecta; order Diptera; family Drosophilidae; genus Cacoxenus; species Cacoxenus indagator. The sequence continues at coordinate 149,058 of JAWNKX010000250.1, forward strand.
AAACTATTATTTCGGACTTCGGTCAGTCGGACATAATTGCGAAAGAGAACATTATGATATCTTTGCAATCAGCCGATGGAAATTACAGTACCTCTTTTTCAGCTCTCGTCGTTCCTACGTCATTTATAATCAACCATCTGTTCAGTGGAATATACCAGCGAATATCAATCTCGCCGACGCCACGTTTGATCGGCCGCAGGGAATCGCCATGCTTATCGGTGCCAGATTATTCTTCAACCTGTTGTGCGTGGGACAGCTGCGACTAGGTCCAAGTATGCCAACTCTTCAGAAAACCAAGTTAGGTTGGATCGTCTATGGAGATGTTAGTCGTCCAGTGAAGCAAGTTTCTTGTTGAGCAGTTGCCCGTGTCGATTCGTTCGATCATTATTCTAATTCTGCTTTACACGAGCTATTGAAGCGCTTTTGGGAGGTTGAAGGACACACTCAACTGGGCATCAAGAGATCGAAGGAAGACATAGATTATGAGTAGCATTTTGTGAGTAGTTTTCGCCGTTTCGATACTGGCGAATATGCCGCCCGGTTGCCAATAAAGGTTGACTTGAGTGCTCTAGGCTATTCGTACACACGAGCAGTAAATCGGCTGAGGATATTAGAGAATAAATTCGTTAAACAGCCTCAATTAAAGCAAGAATATTCGGTATTCATTAAAGAATACAGCAACCTTAAGCACATGACGCTGATTAACTCGGTTCCAACAGGCATATCATCTTATTTCTTACCGCAAAACTGCGTTTTGAAAGCTGACAGCACTACGACTAAATTACGTGTGGTGTTTGACGCGTCAGCCACAACGTCTACAGGTTACTCACTGAACGATATGCCGATGGCAGGTCCCGTAATACAGCCGAAGTTAGTTGAGACACTTTTGCGCGTTCGATCGAACAGGATTGCCATCACCGCGGACATATGCAAGATGTATCGCTGTGTGCGGATGGGAGAGCCGGATTCTTTTTTGCAGCGTATCGTATGGCGGGAGCATCCTGATGACGCATTACAAATTTATCGATTGGACACCGTTATGGACGAAACAGATGACTTCCCTCTTGGCTGGAAGATAGTATTGCGCGACATCTATTTTGACGATCTCATCTCGGGTGGAAGTACGGAAGATGAAGTTCTAGAAATCATATCGCAAGTAAAAGCGCTGCTTTTACGAGGAAAGTTCCTGCTTAGAAAGTGGTGTTCAAACAACGAGCGGGTCTTGCAAGCAGTTGAAGAATCTATCAGGGAGCAAACGATAGCATTCAGTGATGGCAGTGATTGCAGAAAAACTCGCGGATTAGTATGGGACCCAAAGGAGTATAATTTTCTGTTTTCATTGGCTTCAATTGCGGTTGCCGATCGTGTAAAAAAACGCCAAGTGTTGGCTGCCGTGGCAAGGATTTACAACCCACTTGGACTAATAGGCCCAGTCGTTTTGAAGTCTAAGGTGTTTCTTCAGTCGCTTTGGAAGAAAAAGTTGGCATGGGATGAAAGTGTGCCACAGTCGTTACACTGTACTTGGAATCAATTACGTTCAGAATTGAATACAGTCAGCAGCATTCGTTTCCCTCGATCGACGCAAAGGGTATACGCTTACGTGTGTCGCTTCCTAAATTCAAAGACGCACCGATGGTCATCGTCTAAGCTCACAGTGGAGGAGATAGAAGCTGGGACCAATGTACTAATTCGGATGATACAAAGGGCAGCTTTGTAGCCTGACTACAGCAAGTTGGAGGCTTAAGTTAAAATCGGTCGCTCTATCAAATCGCATCTCTAAACCCGTTTATCGACAAAGCTGGAGTATATTGCGCGTGGGTGGTCGATTGGAAAATGCAAATTTAAGTTTCAATGAAAAGATCATCCAGTGACAAAGAGCATTATAGTTGATTATCATCAGATGCTATTGCATGCTGGACCACAGTCCTTGCTGGCGAGCATCCGCATGAAGTTTTAGCCCATTGGCGGACTGAAGGCTGTGGCTAAAGTTCTAAACAAGTATATAAGATGTTTTCGTGCAAAACCGGCGTTGATGCAGCACATAATGGGCAGTGGGGCCCATACCTTTACAAGTCGGATGTGTGGAATAAGCAGCCGGTAAAGTGTTACATATGTCTATTCGTATGCTTCGCTACGAAAGCTGTGCATTTGGAGCTGGTAAAAGATTTGGCAACTTCTTCGTTCTTGGCGGCGTTGAGACGCTTCGTAAGCTTGCGTGGACGGCCTCGGGTAATTTGGTCGGACAACGCGACAAATTTCGTTGGCGCCAGGAATGAACTGTGGAACTTCGCTATTTGATGTTGAATGAGGAGTATCAAAATGAGGTGGACAAGCATTGTCTCAATGAGGGGAAAAATTGGCGCTTCATTCCTCCGAGATCGCCGCACTTCGGTAGCCTCTGGGAGGCTTCGATGAAGTTAGCAAAACATCATCTTCGTCGCTCGATGGGTCGTTCGGTGCTCAATTTTGCAGAACTTAGAACTCTTGTTTATCAAATTGCAGCCATAATAAACTCACGACCTCTTTTTCAACTCACAGAAAGACCTAATGATCTACAAGTTCTAACTCCAGGGCACTTCTTGACTGGTGGAATGCTGACAGGAGTTGCGGAGCCAGACCTATCCAGCATAAATCCAAACCGTTTGAGGCATTGGTAAGTCGTTTGTCAAATACAGCAGTCATTCTGGAAGGCATGGAGCACGGCTTATCTTACTCTGTTACAGGAGAGAGCTAAGTGGCTCTTGAAATCAGCAAACATTCCCGAGGGCGCTCTCGTACTGCTCAAAGACGACAACCTACCACCGATGAAATCGCAAATCGGCCATGTGGTCGAGAGCATTACAGGCGATGAGGGCAGAGCGTAGCTCGTGTTGCAAACGTTCGTACCAGCACTGGAATCAGTAAGCGAGCCGTAGCCAAGTTGTGTCTACTACCAATGGATGATATTGAAAGCCGTAGCTCTTCAACGGGGGGATGATGTTAAGAGCAGTTAATTGCTTAATTAACACTTTTTGTATTCACCACACTAAGCGAAGGTCTACAGAATTACGCATTTTCTTGTTGTTCTAAAAATACCAACTCCTTTGTACTCTTTTTTGTTAAAATACATTACATTCGTTCGTAAATTGTCAAGCCATACACACGCATTTTCGCGAGCTTTGTTTTTCTTCGTAATTCAATTATTTCTTGGGCTTGTCAATCAGCGGTCAGCAAAAACGCTGGTGTACCCAAAACAGCAAGCTTAAGTCGCTTCACCCAATTCTTGATTCGAATGGGATAATTCGCGTGGGCGGAAGGCTTCAAAATTCTCAGTTGGATTTCGATGACTGACATCCTCTGATATTGCCACCATCCCCTAAACACTTCCCGCTTCTTTGCGGCAAAGATTTTGGACCATCGGGGGGCGCAATACTGTCGCAAACGTCATCAACAACAAACGACGAGTTGCCATCATCCGCACTGCCGTTGGCATGGTAAAGAGAGCTCGCCGTTCTGCCCCTTGAAACCAACACGGTTGGATTTCAGATTTCCACACCTCATTGCATGGACATTTTTCCAACATTTCCCTAATAGGTTGAGTTTTACGGAAGTCCATGCACGAGCAGTTACCAAATGGGGTCTTTAAGGGTGAAGTTTTTTAAGCATTCCATGATAGATAAACTATAGGATAAAACACTCCATATCAAATACAAGACGCCTTATAAGCATGTCTTTCTTTAACTCACTAATTATTTCATTTTTTCGTTAACGGTTCATCACCAAAGGTAGTACACAGGGCAGCCAGCACATCCGCTTCGTCGTTGTTTAAATTAAAATTAACCCCGTGGGACAACCGTAAAACATTGGATAGCATAGCGTAATGGATTAGCCCTGACCCTGTGCGCGGGCTCGATATAGCACCCGCTCTCGTTCGAGATGTCCTAGCTCCTTTGTCACCCGTGTTACGAACCAACACACCACGTCCCACTACTTATCCAGCATAAGGCCGACTATGGTATCTGGTAGCACGGTTCCTCTAAGTTGAGCCTCTAGAAACTCATGCTCATCTCTACATCTCGGGCAGTGTTAAAGGAGGTGTTCAGCGTCCTCTACAATGCTCCCATGGTGACACCTGTGGAGGTAGCTCCTGAAGCAGCCAGGGCCACTTAGAAGTTATGCTAAATAGAAATTGATGCTGCGATACTTCCTGCTCATCCATACGCTTAGGTTCAGAATTGGTCGGTTTGTCCACCAACCTTTTGCCGAGGTCTCCCATTTCGGCATCACGTCCGCAATGATCATCGCCGCATCACCGGAAATAGTACGGAACGAACTGCATACTCGCAACGCGGCGAGCATGTACGTAGCTTTAAGGCCGCGATTGTAGCTCATGGAATCCTTGGTCCGAATGGGTGAGCGTATAATGCATATCTGTGTGAATGTATGCTTGCAATATAGTATATGAAACACAACATAATATAATATACTCAACTAATTTTTACACGGTGGATACGTTCTACAGAGAACCGTCCACAAAAATGTCGAGGAAGACTCTATTGCAGAACTCCCCCTTATCGAAAACGTTGAGGATATGATCCGTTACTCGATGCAGTTGCTCGATGGTACTACGACCAAATTGATGGGTGGAGGTGGTTTTAATGATGTCCAATACAAGCCGGGAGATAATTAATCGTTCAACTACCTTCGATAAAGAAGGTAGAAAACTAATTGGTCGGAATGATTCCGGGTCCTCTTCGGATTTTCGCTGCCTGAGGAAACCGACATTTCCATAATTATTTTGTCTGAGGCACCAACGAAGCTTGTAAGTTCGACACTCTTTGGAATATAATGAAGATTGATACATACATATGCATGGAGAAGTTTATTGCATTAGCATAATGCGAAAGTCGGGAAATTCCATCACATTTTTTATATGAAATTGTCTGAGAGTATAAAAATATCAAAATAGCTTCATCAGTTTGCGTTGATATGTATGTCAAATTCAAAATCCAAAGTCTGTCAAATAGATTTAATAAAAAGAGGTCTACTTTAAAGCGAAATTTTAATGCGTTATTGGTGGTGATCAATTTAGTGTGTTCCAAGTTGAGTCAGTGAGACGGACGAACAGCGTAGTGAGCGTTTGGGACAAATCGAATAAGAATTTCTCAAGCGGCATTTATTGAGTCCGGAACAACGGATACAGTTAAATTCAAAAAAAAGGCTAATCATAATGTATTTTGACGCAGGTAACAAATTAATAATTATAATAATATTAATAATAATAATAATAATGCAGGCAGCTCTTAGGCAGCCATCGTTGAATAAAGAACTGAATAATTATTGATCATTTGTATGTAATTTTGTATGTAATTTTGTGTAAGTGTAAGTTAACTCGCGCGCCTTGTTTCTTGTAGCGCACACACAGCCATACGCACACTTATATTTGCAGCAGCCTGTCTCATTAAATCATAAAGTCATTGAATCGCGTAAATTGAGTCTAAGCGTTGACTTTTGACGAAGCAGCAGGAGCGGTAAAGCAACCACGATTAGACAGACCAGAGTTGCCCGCAGTTTCCTAGCTCTACAGTTTTGGCTTTCCTATTTTATTTAACCGTTTATTTTATTTTATTTTTTAATTAATTTATTTATTTATTTATTTTTTTTGTTGGTCGTTCGTTTTCATTTGGTGCTCTTCGAAAATATTTTTATGGCAGCCGCTTTCGTAACTCGCTTATGAAGTGCAGTAACTGCAGTGGCAGGGTAGTGGAAATGTCAGTGGATAGTGGCTAGACAACAACACTATTACATTGTTGAGTTTATTATAAGAATTCATTAAATGGAGCACGCCAAGGCGACCAAACTCAATTCAAGTGAATGCAGCGACGATGGCTATGGCGATGGCGACGGACATTGTCGATGGCAAGGACAACGATTATGGCGTCGTGGTGGCTTACTTCACATTTACAATTGGCAACATTATTTTGCAGTACTGGCGCAAACTTTGTCGTTGATGCTCAGCGCTTTTATTAATGTGTGTTATTAATGTGTGTGTTTGACAGAATTGAAAATTACATTATTGAAAATGTAAAACTAGAGAATTATAGAGCTGAAGTATAGATTTAAATTAAATGCACAGAGCCTAGTCTCTGCGGGACTACCGTGAAACGTTGCTTCGGAGAGAGACTTTGACTTCAATTTTGACACTTTGCTCGAGACGTGATAATGTCGGCTTCACTTGATATCATCTGTTCAACCAAGTTCTCCGCTGTTAACTGTACTCCTCCGGTTTCCATTACTTCCAGATAATCTCCAGCAAATGAAGACCATGTTCTCTGCATCCCCGTTCATTGCCCAGCTGAGATACCGCGGACTGCTGGTATGGTGGAACCTATACATAAGGCTACTAAAGCACCCATGGCCGCTCAGTATTTGCAAAGACTGAAAGTGGACGCTACGGAGTCCCACTACTCTTGCTATTTTCGCAATATTCGCACTTGAGCTTCTTTATGGATGATGCATTTGTGTTCTGCTGTTCGTCCTTCTGTTTGTTTAGCCCTGTAGCTTCTCTCTTCATTGCTTGCTTTTCGACTGGCACCATTTCGGCGGTAACCAGTGCCGCGTCGGCCGATACCGTGAGAAAGGCACAGCAAAGGCCAAGTCTGTAGATTGCCGCCAACTTTCCCATGTAACTAGGAGTCCTCAAGACCTTTAAAAAATTGGAGCATCGTATAAGGTGATGCCTCTTAGCTCTCCCTTAAGGAGAAGTTTTCTACTCTGCCTCGTTCCTCTTGCCTTAGTCATAATTCTTCTCGGCCGCCTTCTTCTGCACGTGCCGTTATATGTTCTCTGAAGCAAAACCGCTTACCGACCATGACTCTAAGGAATCTGATGGCATGTTTACTTTGGATCACTGTTCCTCCGACCAGGATGATTGCCTCCTGTACATGTTTCCCGTTAGTGATTAAGACCGCTTTACTTTTGTGTATGTGCCGCCAACTCCAGTCCGACGTCGATAAGCCAGTTGTGAAGTGTCCGTCTAGTGCTATTAAGGCCACGTCGTTCGCGAATCCTATAATTTTTTCGCCATCGGGCAGAGACAGGCGAAGAATCCCATCGTAAAGCACATCCCATAGGAAGAGGCCCAGGACCGAACCTTGCGGAACTCCACCGATGAGCCTATAGCTTTTCTCCCCACTCTCCGTGTGGAAGAGAAGCACTCTATTATGGAAATACCTACTTATGACCCTGATTAAATCGTCCGGAGTTTCAAACTGGGTCAGTGCCTCTAGGATCTTCTGCCAGTCCGCGCTATTGAACTCGTTTTTGACGTCCAGTGTGACAACCAGACAATGCTCCTTAAGTAGGCAGATTACCTGCTACCCCGGCAATTTTTGCTACTTCCCCGACCATATTCTTCATGGGGATCTTGTTCCCCATGTTCCACATCTAACTTTGATGTGTCTTCCATCATTGTGTTGTTGGGTCCCAAGTCCAGGCGATTATCGATATGCGTATGTCTAGTCACATATGTGCCACAACGAGCTTTTCTGAAGGCTTGTCAGAGTTTTAATGGAACGGAGGCAGTTTCAGCCATAGTCTGAAAGCCATCATCCGGCCGATATCACTTGAACTTACTGAGGTAACAGAAAAACTGCAGCCGTCAGCCCGAAGCAATTTGTATCATGTAGCGGTTACCAGTATGCCTTACTTGGCGTGGTCTTAATAGGTGTTATACCCGGGGGCACCAACTATCTTGTGGTCGGCGTCTGATCATCGTGCCTGTGCCTGTGCCTGTGTGAATGTGCTGGTATGTGTCTGTTTATGTATGAATTTCGCAATTTTATAAAATTGTTTATGGACGAACAAACATTATCACTTTTCTGCCACTACTGGTAGATGTTGCGGTCTTCTGTACCAACTTGTGTTCAAGTCTTTCATGCGTTCTCTTTGACGCGTTTGAGCCAATCGTTGTTTCCGTTGGTAATTTATTGTCGCTCTCCATTTTCGCCTACGTGTTGTGTAGCAATTTATGTGCTTCATGCCGATAAACGCAACTGACGTCAGTTTGACGCCATCGTCCCTCTTTTTTTCTCAATTTCACTTGGCTCAGCGCTTTTATCAGTTTCGTTCTTGCCGTTGCCCGCTTTTTGGCGCTTATTCCGCTATTAGGTTACTCATAAAAATTTCACTTTATCGTTTAAATTGTATTTTAATACTGCAGCGCTTATCCATTTTTCATGCTATACACTTTTACACAGTTTTTTCACGAAAACTGCCAAATGCTGAAAAGAAATATTAAACAAAAGTCAAGAATGGCGTTACCACTACTAATGACACTACATGGTGACATGGTGGTAAGATCTCGGTCGTAGCCAACTAGACCTACGAAAACAGACCATATCTTTTGACAGACAAGGTATCCAAATAATTTATTTCGTGTCTTATCTCCTTACTTCGGTAATAGAGTACACTAAAAGAAAGAAGAATCTTAGTCCAAAATTTCTAATCTGAGCGACACTTTACATATCGCAATTGACGTTGATGAATTACCCCGTCAATTACAATGCCATCTTCTCACCTATAAGAAAACAAGCCGATTCACCGTGGAAATGACTCCAAGCATATAGCTACTCATTACCCAACGGTATGTAGCTTTCGATGACTCTACATGAGTCCGCTAGACCTTTTGTAAGCTCTGTGGCGCACAGGTTAAAACGGCTTGGTCAGTTAGAGCTAAGTCAAACAAAGATTGTACATATATGGCGCCAGAATTCTGTGTCAAGAGACTGGAGGCAACAGCTACAATATAATTTAACTCCGATTTGGATTACAAATGTTGTTGTACGATGGTTATCAAATATGTGTGACTACTAAGAACCAGCTACCAGGCCATCTTCCAGAAGTTTTAGAGTATGTGTTGTGCCATGTGCTTGCGAACGTGCTCAATGGCTCCGTTCAGACAAGTGTTGGCCGGAGAGCTGGAGCGTTGGTTATGGTGAACAACAACGTGGCTCTGAGGCTCCATTCGAGATGTCTCGAGTAATGAGTAAAGGGTATTACCCACAACGGAGACCGTAACTATAGTAGGTCTAATCGAAAGCTAGCAATAGTTCACATACTTACAAATCAGGCACAATCCTGCACAAGGATTGGCATATGCTAATACTTCGCGGTTTACTTTGTTTTATGGAATAGATGAGATATTTCTCCGAACCTCCTTCTAGCTGACCATACCAATGGGCTATAGTCGCACTACCAGCATTACACACAGGTACGGCAACGTGTTTCATATGTACACCTGACGGCCAACAATTGCCTCCGATGAATGCCACATAAATTCAAAATAACATTTGAACCTCCAATTCATTTTGTTGATAATATATTTATTTATTTAGTTGTTTAATTATCAGTATTAATTATTAGTTAGACATTAACATTTGTATATAATATATTTGCATTTTGCTCAACTCGACATTCTAAGAAGATAAAAAAAATATTTCATTCTGTTCTTAAACTAGGAAAGCCATTTCAAAAATTTGTCTCGACCTACACTGAACATTTTTCCATTTCTTTTTTTTTCACTTTACAAACTGATCTGTGCAATGCGAACTTCCTTTTTATATTTTTATATTTAACTTTTTTAATTTTTTTTTTTTGCATATCTTCTTTGGGGCTTCTGCATCAGGTACCCTCCTTTTCGTGCATATAATGCAGCGCTAATGTAACGTCCGCTCTACTTGTCTCCGTCTAGTTTTCGCTCTCTCTCTCTCTCTCTCTTCCTCGACCCCTCTACCCCACCTGTCCATATCCTCTTCCTCAGCACTCAAATCAATTCAATTCGAAAGTTTTCGCTGCTCTGCTCCTGCTTTTAAGTATATTAAGATTCAAACAGACGTTCTCAAGTTGTTCATGTGTTTTTATTCCACTCAAATTCCCGCTTTATTTTAGTTTAGCTCACTTTTTGTTAGTACAGTTTTTCCTCATGTTGGTTTGACTTTCAATAGAGTTGTTTAAGTTTAAAGCTTTTTTAGTATTCACTTTTGGTCTTCATGTGTATTTATTAAAAACGAAAATATTTTTATGGATGTGGTGGCTTCATATTTGTTTGTAAAATGATTCGAAATACGATGGTTTGGCTTTGCAACCGTACAGATACAGAAGACATCATATTTACCGAAGTAGTACAAGATAAGATTAGAGATAAGACAAGATAAGAGTAGCCTCAGATTAGATTAGCTACAAAAGTAAGGTTATGGAAGTCGCTGTTCTAGTATAATGTAAGGAGAAAGGACTCAACTTCTCCTTAATATTGCTGACTTAGAAAGGTGGCGCTTTTTATAGCTTATACGTGTGAAAAGTAGTTACACCATTTTCATTTATTTTCTTCTTTAAAAAAACTATTTCTTGTCAAAGGGTTATAGGAGTTCGGAAAATCTTATTTTGGCTTTTATAAATGGAGAAGAGGTCAAAATTATCAGAAAAAAAAATAACTCGAACTTTTTTTGTAACACTTAAAAAACACACTGCCATGTAATTTGATAGTTACAGCGACTTTTGTCCCATACATTTACTGTTTCTCTTTCGGCTAGCAAACTATCGCCTTGTATTTATTTTGATTTATTGATAACAGAACTTTAAGAGTTAAGAATGCGCTCTGCTGATTTTACCGTTATAATTTAATTTATTTTTTCTTTGACTATGCCGAAAAGTTTAGCTTGTCCTGCATGCACTTGAATAAGGACTTTAGTTTGTGAATAATTATGCGTGCTGAAGGATACATTTTGTTGACAACAATAAACTGTTAATTCAATTAGAAGGATCTAATGTCAATAGAAAAATTCGAAACATCAGCTTACTGGATGTGTAACCTCAAATTCAGGCAAATTATGGGGAAAATACAAGAAAAATAATTTTCTAAACATCCATCAAGCTGTGGAAATAATATGGAATGGAACACTAAAAGCGCAATTTCTCCTTGAAGAATGACGATTCTTAGAGAAGCACCAAGCTGCACGCAAATAAACAACGCAAGTCATCGAGGATGTTTAACAGATTAACAAAAACAAAACAAAAATAAACTAAGAAACAAAAAAAAAAAAAAAACACCATTATTAAGATATGTAAAAATGCTTGTAATGTTTATGCTGAAGCACTGGCAAATCTTTGTATTACCAACTGGCGATGGCGCGCGCAAAGCAGGGGCGCCTGGAGTCAAATTATTCATCAGGCTGAGACCCAATAGGATTTGCTCTTAGAGCAAAAGTTTAATAGAGAGTAATATAAAATCTTGTTTTCTGATAACAAAGCGTTGAAAGGAGGTTACATTTGTGTTTGGTTATTCGTTTGACAGTTGGCTTGGGTCTTTAATCGTGCGCGTTATTTATTTGAAAAATGGCACCAAAACTGCAACATAAAAAGCACCATTTTTTAGCTATTGATAAAAAATTGAGATTTTAAAGAAACTAAAACAAGCACGTTTCAAGGTATGGAACCAAATTTATAAAAATATCAGGAGGAAAATTGTCAAACGATGTTGCTGCTGATGAGCCAATTATTGAGAAGCTCCGCACTAACATTAAAGAAATGGACATGTGTGACTCGCAAATCTATAATGCGGATGAGACTGCTTTATTTTGAAAAAAGCTATCAGAAAAGACTCTTGCATTACATACTGAAAAGTCAGTACCTGGTCGTAAAATTGGAAAAGAGAGATTAACGCTACTTGTCTGTTGTAATGCATCTGGCGATCATAAATTGAAATTGCTAATAATTGGTAAATCAAAAAAATCCAAGCGCATTAAAAAACGTGTCACTGCCCCTGGAATGTTAATAGGAAAAATGCTTGGATGGCTGAGATGCTTCTTAAAAATTGGTTCCAAAAAACTCATTCGTTGTACAAGTGCGTCGATATCTGAATGAAAAGAAATTACCAGTTAAATCACTTTTATTGATAGGTAATGCAACTTGCCATTCGGTTTCATTAATAACTTCCAAAAAAGATATTTGTGTTATGTTTTTGCCTACAAACAGCACAGCTCTTTTGCAGCCAATGGATCAGAATGCAATACGAATCATGAAAATAAAGTATCGAAAAAGTTTTTTATTGTTTCTGTTGTCCACTCCAACAGACAACTTTACCGATGCTGTCAAAAAGTTTTCCTTAAAAGATGTTGCATTCCTAGTTTCCAATGCTTGGAATGCTGTGGACGCAAATGTGTTTAAAAAATGCCTTAATACAATTTTGCGCTTGAAGAACGAGGCATGGAATTCAGATGACGATTTTCCACTTTCAAGATTGCGGTCCAAATAGTCAGAGGAAGTTATCAACTTGTTGAAATAAGCCCAGAGGTATATAACAATGATGAAATAACAGACTGGTTAATCGACCAAAATAGTGAAACCCTCATAAACGATGAAAACGGAGATGACACAGAAGAAGAAATATTGCATGAAAATGAAGCCCCCAAAACACCACGCATTCTGAACCTATATCTGCATTTAATATTTGCATTAAATACGCTGAAAACTATTAGTACATTGTCAATCAACAACATATAAAAAGTAAAGTACACAACATATGGGAAATAATAATAATAATAAAAATACGCTGAAGAACATAAGTTTTCAACAGGCGATATTTTAAAACTCATAGATATGAGCGAAAGCGCTTATACTAATATAAAAGAGGCAACACTGCGTCAAATCAAAATTTCAAACTTTTTAATAAAACATGTTACCTTACTTAATAATATAGTTACTATAAGCATTTCAATTATATTTTCAAAATTACAATCATAATGTCAAGAAAGAAAAAATTCAGTAATCCGGACGATTCGGTAATTCGGACACTGCCAGGATTTCGAAGTTGTACTGTAAATATGAAATAGGAAGTCTGTCTGTTCGTCCGTTATAGACGTCGAAACCGCAGTACCGATTTTGATGAAATTTTCAGGGAAACTCTAAAATAACCTGTCGAGTAAACCTGTGAAGTTTGGTGCATTAGTATACCGCGAAAGTCGGAAAATTCCAACCAATTCATTTGTATGAAATCAATATTGTTTCATCAGTTAGCCAAGTGATATGTCAAATTCAAAATCGAAAGTCAGCCGTATTTGTTCATGCGCCTGATAGCGAAACGAAAAATGTCATATATGACAAGGTGCTTCACTGAACGAATTAACCCATGCAGCCATTGTAATACTTGACTTTTCTACTTCTACTTTTACTTGAATTTTTATTTTCTTCGCTAATACCGATAAGGGCCGAACAACGTCTGGCGGGCTACGCTAATCAACTTATAAAACAGAATCATTAACAAACACAACTAATTGTTACTGGAGTGAAACGATAATCAGTCTAATAAGTCTCTTAATAATCGAAGAGGAAATTCTCGAGAAACAAAGGTAAAATACGCTGTTAAGTATAAACAAAAATGCATATCTATCGGTATAGTTTGATTTTCGATTTAGAAAACAGAAAATCTGCATTGGCAGGACTTTGACCGTATTTAAGTGTTATACATGGCAGTGTAAAAATAATAAACATCATATAAGAGAAGAAAGAAAGCCTACAACCAGATGTGACGAGATGAGATGAAATGATATGAGCAAATTCAATGAGATAATAGTTGAAAACCCAGGACAAGGTAAGATATGTTATGATATTATAAAGCAAGATAAGGCAAAATATGATTAGTTACAGTGGCAGCAAGTAATAGGCTGAAACAGAAACAGTTAAGCTGATAAACATTCATTGAAATCAGAGAGGGTATACACATAAAATAAAATGTGTTAAAGGGATGCGATGAATGTGAGATCGGAACCTCTCGCATTGCAACATATTTGTGCTCACCCATCTATATATGTGTAGAAATGAAGGAGTTATAAGGCTAGTCTTTAGGGGAATAATTTTAAGCATCCTGGATTAAATCTAACTTAAGTTTTTTGTTATATTTGAACTGGTCGAAATCTCTTACTTCTTACCATTTGAGAGTTTGGTCAATTTTATATAATATGTATATATTTTGTATGTAAGTAGAAAATAAGTTCATAAATATCTATATATGTATATACCTGTATATAATATATCCTTGTATATAGTATGTATGCAATAATTTGTTTTATCTGTGAAGTTATTTAAAAGCTAGTTTTCTTCTCGATTACGCGCACGACATTGTTCTTGTCCAAACTTCTTCATTGTTCTTTACTAAACTTCAAGCGACAATTAAAAACTCTATAGAATACAGTAATGTTATATAGTATATATGTTTTTGTTTTTATTTTTTATTATTTTTATATTGTATTTAAAAAAAAATATTCGTCCTTAATTCAAATGAATGGACTTTATTAGCGAAATTTCTATAGTTTTGGTACTTAAATAGATCGTGTTGAAAAAACCATTTAGGGTCAAGTTGATAGCTTATATTTTTGAGAAATGAATTTCAAGAGACGCACTTAGAACAAACAGTTAATTTGCTTGGTAAATTGAGAAACTTTATGCAAAAAAATATCAATTTCGATTTGCTGATTCTCTCTGCTAATTACATTTGCCTCGGCAATTCTTAAAACAAAATTTGCATAAAATTAGCATAAATTAGCATATAAACGTAAACTAAAAAGGCTGATTAAATTATTTTTTCATATCAAATTTCACACTCTTCTAGTTTTGTAAGCAGATAATCAAACCTACGAATGCCCTTCATGCTTAACAAATAGTTTTTATGTCTATTTCTTTTTTTCTTTCATTATTTTTAATTTAAAATTAAGTTACCAGTTTTGTGAACATAATGACAGTGTCTGCTAATTGTAGACGTCTACTTGTCAACTAATTTGTTAAGAAATTGTAACACGCTAAGAAATCTAGAACGAAACGTTGGCAACAGTCTACAGGCTAATTGCAAGCACATGACTGACGAAGCGAGACCAAATCAAACTCAATCGAATGGCATCGAATAAGCTTAAATGAACTACGCACGGACACAAAAAAACACTACAAGCGAATACTGTTGCCCACAATGTTTAACAAACTACATCATAAAGTTGAGTAAATATTTTGGCGTGGTGTTGGAGCAGCCTACAATTTAAACCTGCTCTGCGCACTCGTCCAAGACCATCGAGTGCAGGTCCATGGCGGAGCGAGTTTTACGCGGTGCTTTCGGCATCGTATACCGGCTGGGGCTTGGTCCGACAAAGACGGAGTTCTGGCGTGGCCGCGAATAGAATGCATTACCTAGCGAAAGAAACAACGCATCGAATTAGACAAGTAAATAGAGAAAAGGTATATGAGAAAGCAAGAAAACGTTAACTTCGGACATGCCGAAAATATAGTACGCTTCACCCAAAGAAATGTCTCAACTGATTATGGCAAAATTAAATTTCTTGAATCTTTCGAAACTTTCTTTTATGGCGGCAATACTTAGAACATTGATATTTTCGAAGCTTAAATTAATTATTAAATTGTACTTTAAATTAATGTTGTTATATTTACAATAATGTACTACAAATAAAAAGAGTAGCGTTTAAAAGAGGATTAAGTGTTAAGTGAAAAAAAAAAACTGAATGAGATAGTGGAGCAAAATATTAAAGGGCAAATAAAAGAAAGAAAAGAAAATATTGTGACTCAGAGGCTGTGAAAGTCTTGCGTTGTTTGCTCATTAACAGCAACACAGTGCACATCAGCATACACACGTAATGATAATCAAGTAAGCTTAAGCACACACACGACACGATACGACATACGCACACATGCGCACACATGCGCACTCCTCTTAATTGTTAATGCGACTACTAGCATTACAGCTACATATAACACGCACATTAGGCACATGCAAACACCATAAACAGAAAAAAAGCTGTGCAGCGTCGTTGAGTACGCACTCAGGCAACAACGCAAGCGGAAATGAGTTTGATGCTCGACGTAAGCGAAAGTTAATAGCATGAAATACGACGATTACAACGATTACGATGATTACGACAATGACGACAATGACGACGACGAGAAGCACGTTTCGGCTCCGCTTTGTAGTACATGGTTACCGGTCACATTTCTCTTACTTTTGTTTGGCCTTCGTTTAGTTTGTCCCTGCTGATAGTTTGGTTTGATGAACTTGGCCCTTATTTATTGGCCCCCTTGATTATTTCCTCGTGCATTTTCTACACTCACTTTGACACATGGTTCACAGGCATAAATATTCAAAATTGAGTTACGAGTACTTAGGCTGTACAATGGACATTGTATTTGGTGTAACTCGTGTTACACTCAGTACTGGTTCATAGAGTCAGACCTCCTAGAACTCCTAAGCTGAGGCCTGAGAACTTCTGTATGCAGAAGGTACTAGGACACCAATTAGACTCAAGGAGACTAATAGTGCGCTCGAGTGCTGAATTCAAGAGATTTCAGAAATGATGTCCGCTTTAGTGAGTTCTCTGGTTGTGAGGGCACTTTAATTTACTTGAAGTGAACATGGCACTACAGTGTCGCACTAATTAATCACACAAACAAACCATTGAAAACAAACACAGGGTGCAATCGTGAGCACCATAAAACAAATAAGATGAGATTTTCTATCCTCCTTCTGAAGTTTTCATTATAACTAACTGTTTGGTCATGCGCTCCTAGCCAACTTAGCATTAACATATGTAGAATTTTTGTGGAATGTAACGTGCAGATGTTGACGACTGGAAGCGCTCTCAGCTGTTATGTTAGGCAGATCTTTTAATTATTTATAAATAGTGTTTCTGATTGCAGAAAGTGTATAATTATTATTAAAAAAAAGAAATCGGAGAGTCAAGTAGTTTTAGGCTGTTTTATCGTTGTTTTTATGCAAGTGAAAGGAATCGCGTTCGTTTAATTGCAATTTCATTGTCTGGCTCCTTCAGCGCTTCATTCCAACAGCGCACTGCAGTTCTTCTTGTTTTCGTCTCAAATTTGCATTCAAAGTGTCACGGAAAAGCCCATTGCTACACACTAACTATTGTATAATTCTTTCGATGACAGGAGTTTTCGTAGTTTAATACGCGAAAAAACGACCAACCTTACTATTATACTAGGCAGTCTACGGATAATACTCGTATTCAATAGCAATCTGCAGGGAATTGGTTTGTACCTGACAATTTCAGCATTGAAGATCAGAGAATCTCACGTCGATGTCAAATTTCGAAAGCGTTTAGAATTTCCAGGCCAATAGTTTCCGAATAGGATTGATTGAGATGCATTCTATGTTGAAAACCCTTCTGCAGTGGGTGAATAAATGTAAACCAAGCTTATCGACTTCGAAATCTGATATTCATGAATCCAAGTCAAAGTTTAAACCTATTAAAGCCCTATTTGAGATTCCCTCATTGGCTATTAACTCTTTTGTATTGACTTCGGACACCATATTCTTCCCCGTGTCGAAACCATCATTCAGAGCTACCTAAACATTTTCAACTGACAAGTTCTAAACAACTAAGTATATTCAGCAGACACTGACTCGATTACTACTTCTTTCGAACGACGAACAACGGCTTTATTAACCAGACTTTTAATTTTCTTATTCATCTTGATATTGGGGCTCCACATAAATTTCCCTCAAAAAACCAGTTCTTTTAACGTGGAGTTCCTTGAAGAAGGTCACTTAATTATTACGGTGCTAACTACCTGGAATTTCTGTGCAAAGCTCAACTAACCATGCGTCACATTCGACGGTTGTACGCGTTTTGTTTATTTTTCCACTTTTTTTATACATTTGCATAGTTCTGCCAATTGCTTCACATTAAAAGTTAAAGAGCGTAAAAAATTGGGTTTTATGTACTTGCACTATTTCTTGCCTACTTCAAGCTTTATTCTATGAATTCTGGCATTCAATTGTCTGCCAAATAATTAAAAGCAAGAAGAAAGCCAACAGAAATAATAATTGTTGAATAATTAAGTTGCACCACAGGCGTCATTTACGAAACTAAAAAAAAAAAAAACGATATTTTCACAGCGTCCTTTTCCAGTGCTTTCCACGTTGCCACAAAGCATTCTTCATCGAATACGAGTTGCGTCCCGCACAAAAGTATGCAACGTTTAATGCGCGCGTAGGCTAAAATATACGTGCCTTTTGTTGGAGTGTACGCACGTAAGTAAATACGAGTGCTTGGGTGTTGGATGCTTGCCTGTGGTTATGTTAATGACATTGTTCGATTTTAATTGCATTTGCATTTTCATGAGTTCGAACAACAGTATGCAAATGCTTGACAAAAGGAAAAAATCAAATGGAATGCGTGAATTTAATTCAAAATAAATAAATATTTTTAAGTACTTCGGCTACGCCGATCACATGGTACTCTATGGTAAGGGAAAATTCTTTAGTCGTGTTGAGCGATTTTTCGTAAGGCAAAATCTTATGAGTCCACGTTACCGATCTCCTATTTTTAATTTATTTTTGTGTTTTGTAGTTGTTTGCTTCATATATTTAATACACAGACTTTTCTCGTAAAGTCGATTACTCGCCAAACTATTCTATTCATATATTTATACCAGAAGTCGCAAATAATAGTCAACACTTCGTTTCAATGCAACCTGTTCAGTGTGAAACGGAAAAAAAATGAAGCAGACTCGGTTTCTTACTGCGCAGAACACGTAATTATGCTGTTCTTATATTTTCGCTCATTTGTTTCCAATTGTATGTCCAACAATAAAAACGTCAAAGAACAGATTTGTGAAAGAGATTGTCCGTTTTTGTTGTTGTATAACGTGAGTTTAGTCAGTCGTCGCGAAGGAGAAAGCGGGAGATAGCGCGCAAAGCAACACATCTATACATTTATATACAGATCAGAGAATAGCAACGGGTGATTTTTTGCAAAAATTTTCATACACAATCAACACCCTAAAAAACATTCCTTTGCGTTCACACGATCAAATTTGTACGAACACATATAGTCGTCGGTCTTGATCTTAAATCAATCAAACCGTGCACCTTTTGTTGGCTCGGTGAGTTTAATCATTGCTCGACTTATTCAGATCAAGCACCACATGCTGTCCGTTCGCCTCAACAACGATTATTTTGATTGAGAATAAAACACAAAGAGCAAGAGCGCACGCGTATGAGTTTCTCCAAGCGCTGGTGTAAGCTGGCATCATTTGAATTGAACGAAAACTTGGTCGTCTGAAATTTTTTTTCTAATTTGATAGCCGAAGTGTTACAAAACGATTAAATTGAAGATGGACTCATACGAGGGCAAACGATCTGTAAATTCTGGTAACCTGAACCTGAGATATGGTCTGTCAAGAAAAAGGTGATATTTGCCGTTCTCTGATAAACAACAACACTTCAAGCGTTTTTGAGGAACAAAGCGTCCCGTATAAAATCGTGTGCGAAAGGAAAACGAAACAAATGAGTTTGCTCGGTTGAGACCACTTTGAACAGAAAAAGTGTTTCGTAGTGTCCGTTCTTTTTTCAGCGACCTGTTTTTTTTTTTTTTTTTTGTGTATACCTGAGAGTTTTGATTTTTATTTGCAACCTCTGATTTATACGCTTCGCTCGGCCAAAAAAAGCCAGCTAGCTGCTTTCATAGTTTAATTAAAAAATGAACAGAAATTAAATTATGAAAGATATTCATTTAATTTTGTTTCCTTTTTATTTCATAGTCAGTTAACATATTCTCTTAGCGCATGTGGTGATATATAAATTCATTACGATTCGCAATCTACAGCAAGCTTGCTGTACTACTACTACTGAGCCTTAAAAACCAATTATTCCTTTAAATTAATACCACAGTGCCTTAAAGTTTATCCTTGGCTAACCTTAATGGTATTTGCAGTCATTTGAATTCATTCGCTTATACCTCTTCTCCTGAACATTCTGACGCGATGTCATCTTTTGGCACCCATATCTACAGCCATCAATATTAAAACTAACTATGATTGAAAAAGTAACCACCTGAGAATAATAACCTGACTCTGATATTTGCAAGTTCTTGTTTAAACAGACTGACTGTCATGGCTCTAACACGAACTCCATGACAAAGTCATAACACCATAACATGCATACATAGTATAAACATATATATATATATATAAAAAGTTGATGAATACAGCATCCAATTGAAGTACCTTTTGTGTACACGCTCGGATTGTAGGCAGCGAACTGATATGTTGGCATATTTAAATTCTGAACCATCCCCATTGACATGCGTGAAACGGAGGCGCGCTGCGGTGCGGCATCGAATTAATTCGCACGAAAATTAAATGAAATTCAATTAAGCGAAATTATTATCAATAATAGCGGCATTGCCAGTAAATAATCGTCAAAGAGTGAGAGTGAGCGAGAAAGAGTGTGCGGTGACCAAGTACGGCTTACCTGATGTTGTACGGCCTCTAGTTCGACCAGTGGACAAGACGAACGATGCTGTTGCTGGAATTTTGGCTGATACGGCTCCAACATTCGAATCTTGCCCCAGCGATTAAAGAAGAGCATAATGGCGGCCACCCATAGCATGAGCACCAGACCAACAATGAGCACCTCCTCGATGCGCACAATCACCTTGGGACCTGCAACGAGAAAAAATAGGAGAACGGAAACAACGTCGAATCGAAATTAAGCAATTGCATTCTCTGAGAATACTAATAAGGATGGCATATCTTCCGACTGAATGTTGACAGTTTCCAAAGCACGTCATTTAGTTAAGCTGGCTTAACGGTGCCACCCGAAATTAATGTCATATTTTTAAATTCATCGGATTGTATCTAAAACAATATGGCAACGACACCTTTAGTGAAGTGCGTTGGCTGTTTTGGCTTTATTGCGCCTTTTTGTAGTTCTTCAAGTGTAAATAAAGACGGAACACAGCGATCAGAAAGAAACGTTTTCTTTCATTGTTGGTGACACCATTGATTCATCATCACATTTATTGTTTGACTGGTTTATCCTTATTTTTCTATGTTTCGTGTTGTTATTTTTCGTTTTGTAGTAGGGAAAACAATCTCACACATTTGTCATTTTTGTTAGGGTTTATTTTACTATCAAAACGTGCAAAAACCCAAGCCAAGTCCAACGTTCATGAAATTCCAGTGCATTTTCTAAAAGACATTCATTTTGACTTTGGTGTAAATCCTGCGTCAGCTTAAGCGACGTGCTTCTTGTGAAAATTCGATGCACCGAGAGGGATAAATGCGTCTTCTTCTAATTCTTCGATTCGACTTCAATGGAATTTGTTTCGAGTGAAATTAAGAGTTAACTTACCCTGCATCAAGATTGTGTCATTGAGGCTTGGTGCTGCGACAATCACATCCTCACGGCTGTTCAGATATTCCGCACTGGCACTCGGCGGCGAGATATTGCCAGCTTCCTCAATTTCCACAAGGAAGTTTGTGCCCTTCCAGCCAGAGCCCCATTCTGGTGATTAGAGAATGTGCATCACAGGAAATTATTATACTAATTATTATACATATTTGTTGTGCATTTAAAAATCAGATTGTCAAGAAGTTTTACAATGCGAAATAGTTGGATACAAACTATTAGTGCAGCTGAAATGCACTATACTATATATAGAAGTATACACCTACAAGAGCGCAAATTTGGAACGTTGGTGAATTTCTAGTCTATCAATCCGTTTACCTATTTGTCTACATATTTTGACTACTTAATATGAAGATCCAACACTACTTTATTCAGTGTGTCTTGTCGTGTAGAAACTTGCCTTTAAGACAGCGAAGACATGGGCAAACCTTTGAAGTGGCAAGTGAGGTCGTCCTAGGAAAACTGATTGTATTGAAATTCTTCGTTTTGTACATTTTAATCTATGTTTAAGAGCCAAACACGGACTCAATAATGCCCTACAATGCACTTTGTGGCTGCGTTAATATCAACAAGTTTTTTGCAAACATAATTTTTATAACATATACATGAAGAAAAGAGGAAAAAAATTAAAACAAGACGTGGTTATGTGGACTGTGGAGTACGGCCGATGCTGGTTAGTCTACGGTTCAGGCCCCGCCTGCTCCAGTGGGGGAGCCTTCCGTAGTCCTGCCTCTTAAGGCGTGTGACGCATTTTTTATTGGCCAGCTCTATTGCTATGTGACCGTAGGTCCTTCATGATGTCTTTCACGCATTCCACTTCTAAGTCATATTAATGTAAACGGTACTACCAACATTTTATTTGTGTTAATGCCTATCAATTCGACGTCTGGGACCGGGATGTCGGCTGCGTATATGGCACTTGCCATGCGTGGAGTTCGGATAATGAGCCAGATACGAATAGTAACCGAAAAGTTTGAGACTGGTCGCCATATTGAGCCGAGTCTCACTCGGGAGTACCACGTCAACTCGTAAGTCATAACTTTTAGTAAAGTCATTTCGGGATACGCGCTTTAAACAAGCCCAGAATTTGTGTTTGCATTAAAAGCATTTGCTTTCACGTATCCATGAGTGCGTTGATCGACACGGTGAGCGTGGTTATTGAGTCCCGCAGATCGCTCAACGCGCTCTGATCGAATGAATTGGCCCGGCTAACGGGAAAGTTTCCAGCAGGTAGAGACCCCATCGCTGTGTGTGTGTGTGCCTGGTGCTGCAGAACGTATGGTTTATTTGCTGCTTCCGGAGTATGATGTGCTGTGAATGGTTGCCTTCTGGTGGCTGCTCGGCATTGGCCGCTATTTGCAAGATACTTTTACTTGATTTTTGGGCGCCCTGTTTTTACCCTTGACCTTCTCAGAGTAATACGTGCCAAGAGTGGTTAGACTTGACGTCGGTGGCTGATTGGCAGTGGCCGCTGTCGTTGCTCGGCTGAAGCGACAGTCGGTGTACGAGTGTTGGCGCTTGCCATGTCGGGCTTACCCTTCGCCCACTTAACATACCGCTGGCATGCGCCGCAGCCTTTATAGTTGGCTGGATAGTCCAAACCACAGTTTGCACGTGTGGCTTTTGCCGACGAAGAACTGACACAGTTCTCTGAGCGGTGACTATCACCACACACCACGTACTGGGAGGCTGACGGTAATAGTTAGCTGTGTGGCCAAATTGTTGCCAGCGGCGGTACCTTGTTAAATCGTCTTTTGTTCGTGCTTCCTCAATAACAACTCGTTGGCCAGCGAGACTCTTGATCCGGTGCAAACCTTTACGGGTAGTTGCGATGTCAATTTAACGAAAAAGAGGTTCATCGGCTCTTTAGTGTTACGTTTTAGAGGGCAATGAACATGCAGGACACTGTGGCCAAGCTCGTTGAACGCGCTTTTAATTTAGCTTTCAGGCATAGAGTCGTGTAATCCCTTAATAATTTTTGTTGTTGTTGTGTGGCCGATCTTTGGAGAGCTGGTAGGCGAAATAGGTGCCGAATACCGAATAGACGGTCTAGACTCTACATTAGTTAGGCTAGTGATCATACCAACCATTTTAAAGAGTAACGGCAGATTGAAGATGCTGCGCAGTGATATTGGAGGCGGTTTTACGGGTTTGGCTGGCGCGCCTGAAAGAGGAATATCATATGTCCATGATGGCACCACTATAGCCCTATGTATCATAAATTTATTGCTAAGGCTAAGTTGACTGCTTTGACGACTATGCTGTTTTACGAAAACAGTTTATAATATTTGCTGCTTTCACTTTATCCTAAGAGGCTTTAATGGAGCACAAAGCGTCGAGCACATTAACAGCTTTTGACAGCACTGATGCTGATGTGGCTGTGTCCATCTTTGATGATATTTTAAAATTTTGAATAATGCCTTTTTGTCCGCCTGCGAGAGTTATCTAATATAAAGTGTAAATAATGAAGTGTCCACGTTCGGTCAAAGGAGCGTCCGCCCACTGGAATGTATGTTGTTCTAAAAACATAAACGTAAAATTTGGGCCTAAGACATTTGTCCGGCCACGGGAGATGTCCGCCTAAGAGATTTCATTGTATACATATGTATATAAGACATCAAGTTTCTTGAGGTGACCTACATCTTAAGTAAACTTTTGCTGTGTGTGGAAAATACCTTACTAGAAATCAGCACAAAGTTTCTGTAGCCTCTTGTTCTGATGGATACGTGGATTGTGAAAAATTATGACTTCAGCATGCAAAGAAGTGTTATGCAATAGAGAGATAATTGCTATTTGTAGAAGTTTGTATTAAAGACAGCAAATTTGAAGTAAAAAAGGCATAATTTTCTCTGCAACTGCTTAAAACGTACACTTTTAAAATAGACCCCAATACCTACCTTCCGAAATGCTTGGCGTTGTAACGATGTTTGTAGTAAGAGCCTCCAGTTTGGTAACTATAATGAAACAGAAGAAAGGAAAGTACATTTAGTAAGATCAACCCAATGTCAACATCAACATCAACGAAATTAACAAGTATAAGCTGAGTATGAAAAGGCTTTGGCTCACGTATTAGGTGACACAAGCCTCTCGTGTGAGTGGCTTACGAACGAGAATATTAAAAACATACTGGAATGGACATGAGGGCAAATTGATATCGATTGTTAGGTCGACTTAAATATTATCAACGTAGTTTCGCAAACGCAAACGAAGCCAACTATCTCGGTATCTATATGGACATGAAACTGTCATAGAAATACAACAACAACTTTGCCAGATATTGAGTGTCTCTAAACAACAAATTTCTTGTTGCCAGGAAATAGCCGCCATACCAGCCCAGACATTGGCAAAAGTAATGTAAAATGTTGAAAAAGGAGCACATGGTCAGGGTGACCATTTGTGCGATATCATTTTCAAAAAGTGGTGTAATAAAACCTGCTTCAACCAAATAAATTAGCCCTCAATTATAGTTACTCTAAAGTGTGTTTCTTTCATGTCTCTGTTTCTTAGTAAACGTGTCCAACTAATATGGCCCACCTTGTATATACTCGTACTTGTACTTCATCAAAGCAAGTGAAATACTTCTTACCCACAAGGTGTGATCTAAAAATAGCCGAACTTTTAACTTAAAATTAAATTAATCTACGTAGCGCCTATCTATTAAACGAATACAGTGCATAAGTGCATGCCGATCGACTGACAGGCTATAGAATTACGCATGTTATAATAACAGCAGAATAGAACAAAGAGCAAATATTAAATTTTGTTTTCAACTCCGTAAAAAACTTGCTAAGACTTACGAATTGTTATAAAAAAGTATATGTTGATGATTCTATGAGTCGTATTCCACTTTACACGTGCTTTACACGATTGAAAAATGGCCATGATTATATGAATGATGATCCAAGATCGGGACGACCAGAAGCATCGAATCGTTATGAGTTAGTGCAAAAAGTACGCTAATAATCGATATCGATGCAAATTTCACTGTGAGAAGGCTGGCTTCATTTACTGTACAGTCTACACAATATTAACTGAGCATTTGGGTAAAATGAAGGTCGGTGCCTCTTTTTTTTCACATTTATTGAATGCATGATAATGCATTAGCTCATCAGATCAAAAAGTCAAAGAATTTTTAATGAAAAAACAGATTTTTGTCATCGAGCCACCTCCGTATTCAAAATTTTTTTCAAAATAATTTTTTTTTTTCAAAATTTGTTTGTTATTATCAACACACTGTGCAAAAAAAGGACAACGACTTAAGCCCGAATTTTGACGCTCTCAGCTAGACAGAGATAGAATTGCAAAGAGAAAAGTAAGGTGAGTAATAATATTTTCCCAGAGAAAAA
Source organism: Cacoxenus indagator (assembly GCA_035041755.1). Classification (NCBI taxonomy): domain Eukaryota; kingdom Metazoa; phylum Arthropoda; class Insecta; order Diptera; family Drosophilidae; genus Cacoxenus; species Cacoxenus indagator. Next base: position 174,645 of record JAWNKX010000250.1, read on the forward strand.
AGAGGAAATACAGTTATTTAAGAATAATAACTAATGTATAGAGAGCAAGAAGGAAACAGAAAAAGACTAAAATAGCAAAAACTATTTTAAAGGGAGAGCAAAGCAGGAAAAAAAAGAGATAGAACTCAATACACAGGAAAGACAAATTTAAGCGTTGTACTTGCCAAAAATAATTAAACATTGATAAGTACAAAATTTACACGGGCGAAATGAGCCATACACCACAAATAAATTTACTTATAAATTCACTTAACACCGGAAAGAAAATAAATATTAGTAACGATAAACGACAATAGACAAATTAATTGCCAAATGCTAATCAAAATCAAAATGCGGAGCAGAATCAAAACACGTCTGTTAAGCACAAGCTACTAACTACTTCGACTGATCTATCACTGCATGACTAATTTCTGTTCCCAAAACTCACAATTGCATTGTTTTCTTTGGAAGAATAAATAAATACACGATGTCTCTACAGTCTAAAATCTGCAGCTATGTGAATTAATCCATAACCTTTTCTACATTCTTTTTGTACAATCTTACGAATAAGGCTCTGTATTATTGTATAAGACAGAACATGATTATTTGTAGCGACTTTGCTAATGGCAGTGAGTATTGCCAATGTTTAGCATGTGGTGTGCTGCATGCACTAATAACATAAAGAAGCCACACAGCTGCACCACAACTGAAAATAAACGGAGCCACGCTGCAAAAGAACAAGCATCTGTGCAAAAAAAAAAATCCAAAATAACGCGCTAACTAGCAAAATTTTACACACGCCCTCAAAAAGAAGAAAAGGCTTTCCACTTCGCAATTTTTGGAAACTTTTCACTTTTACTTTTGCCTCCGTTGGTGTTACAGCGACAGAAGAAAACAAGAACCTCATATTGCAAAGAGTTGCGAGCTTTAGTTGAAAACTTTTGCAGTAAGGAAATATCCTTCCCGCTCCCACGCAACGTGTGTGTGTGTACAAGGGTTGGCGTTAAAGAATGCATCCCGTTGCGCCACTCGTGTGGCAATGAAGATTTGCGTTTGCAGACCAAACAGCTGCAAACGTTGTCCTTCGATTTTGCCAACACTCTCCGCTTTCCAGGTCGAACCTTATTGACAGGCGGCGGTAAGTGCGAGTGAAGTTTTTCTAACTTGTAAGTGAAGTGCTGCTGCTTTTACTTTCCTTTGGTATTTTTCAAGTCAAATTAAGACATGACTTGACTTAACTTAATTCAATTGAGCTTAGCTGGAATCGTATCGGCTCGACACGTATCCACTTAAATATGCGCATAGTTTTGAGAAGGGCGTGCGAAAACATGCACCCGGCACGTAGTGCATTAAAAGTCTTTTTATTTAATGTAATTAAATGAGAATGAAAAGTTTTCCGGGCAAATCGAAATTTTCTTGTTAAGAAAATACGATGATTTTCATTTGGTGTACTTTCAATTTGCACTTGGGGGAATTGGCGAATTTGCAGATTTTCAATGAACTTTCAACACGCTTTCGTTGAAATTGACAATAGAAATCATTTACATGGTTCATTTCAATTTGTAATATTATACTTTTCATATTCGAAGCACTCCAAAATAAAGCAAGGATTTTCTATGGAAACTACATGTATGACGCAATAATCATAGGAACTTAGTTATTCGGGTAAGAAATAATTTTAGATCGTATAGGAAGTTCTAATACAGTTTTAGCTTGATGCGTCAAGAAAAAGGTGACCTATACAAATATTGTATTGAATTTGTACTCATGAAATATATACTAGCTAATAGCTCTATAACGTTGAAATGTTTACATCTTATATCTATGGTTTTGAAATGAAGTATCAATGCTAGAACAAGGAAGCAGACGTTATCCAGGAGTACCTCCACTTACTAGAGAATTGGGCTAGACGGTTGAATATTAAAATAAACAGCTCCAAATGCTGTAACGTGTGTTTTGGTCTGAGGAAAAGTGTCCCACCAGCTGTGCAGCTCTGCACGACACTGTCCCACAGTTCAATAAAGTGAAACATCTGGGACTGCTCCTCGATCAGCGGCTCACTTTCAGACATCCCATCTCATTAATGGTTCATAGTTGCCGCACAGTGTACTCCCAGATATTTGCCCACCATGTGGAGGTGCTGTATACCGATTTGGGGAATAGCTGCCTAGCTAAAACGCAAGAGTGTGCAAACCCTCCTTGTAGATACATCAGACCAATTGGCACAAACAATGCACACCTGACCGTAAAAAGTAAAACTTTATACAATATTTCAGCTCTGTAGGCCAATAACCTAGGAAGTAGTTTGCATACATAGAGAAAGAGAGGTGAACAGAAAGTCAGATGCATAGACAGACAAGCAGACAGAAGTAGAGACAGAAGAACAGACAGAAGAACAGACAGACTCGTCTCGTGAACTCACCAAGAATACTTATGCAACCAAATGATTTTGGTCGCTAGCACTTTTGCGTTTTGCATATTTGTCTGAGCCTAATGACAATTGAATTGTCCCAAGTAGAGAGTCTCAGCATGACTTGGTTACGCCATTGATGACACACACACACCAAACGCACACGCACTGAGTCACTCACACTCAACAGCATGGACGCACTCGTGCACGCATACAATTTCAATGCGTTGATCGTGCAACGTACATCAGCGTTTTTGACTCTCAGTACTTAGCTTGTTTTTTCATTAGTCCTTCGTTTATATCATTCTTTGTCTGCCACACCCCTTTCCGATGTTATCTCTGCTGCTCGACGTATGGCGGATACGTCATTCATTCGAATAGTCTTTATTTGGCTGTTCTGATTAAATTTTTGCGTGTGCATTACAAACATTTCAATGCATTCTCTGTCTCCATCCACCTCTCTCTCTCACTCTGCCCCAGTTAAATGGATTTTTTTTTTTTTTTTTGGTTTCACTCTAACTTTGTGGTAATTAAATAATCAAGCTAATTTTCGAGCGACCTTTTTTCAACTTCCGCTTTCATTGCCCCTGACGCCAAACATGATAGCTGGCATAATATAGTCTGAGTGTGAATTAGCCCATGTTAATTAGTCATGCAGTTCAAATGCAATTGAAGTACTTGTACTTATCTGAGTTAGGTAGATACGTTAGTACAACAAAATTTTTAAACTTTTGGGCAGGTGGATATAGGAGGCGGTGTATACATATATATGCATTAACTAAACAACTAAATCGTTAACAAGCAAGCACAATAGATCTATTATCTCATAGCACAAAAAACCACCTTAAAAAAAAAAACAAAATATATATATATATACAGTCGAATCCCGATAATTGGAAATTGCTAGGGAACAGCATTTATTACGAATTACAAGCGTTTTCAATTTATCGAGAGTTCGATTTGGCGAACTTAAAAACACAAAAATACGAATTAACGGGGCTTTTATATTTCGTTTGTTATTCACTTTACTAGAATTGAATAACTAAATATACATCGAATATTTACATCTTACATAATATTAATTTAAAAGGAAAATAAAAAGATAAAAATAAAGTAATATTAAAGAAAAATCAATTTTTTATTGCTTGTGGTGCTGTTCGCTTATTTTATAACAATTGAGTGTTCCAAACTTATTAAACAATCATAAACATTTTTTCGGATATCATCATTTGTTATATTTGTATGATATTTTAGTTGTTAGATGGCCGATTTTGCTTCTTTATTCGTTATAAGTTCTTCTTCAACTAACAGCCGCAGCTCTTCCAAAATGTTGTCTGTTAACATACCGAATACAGCCCAATATTGTCTACAATAGTAGACCCTTTTCTATATCCGGATATAGAAATCGTTTTACTTCCATAATAAATTCTTTCTTTTGTAGAATTGAAGTGATGATTTCGAATTGTTTCGCTACCTCATCAATTGCTGAAATTAATGTTTTGTTCGTGCGACATTGATGAACTTTTATGCATACATTTTCACAACACACCTTAACACTTGCAAAGAAATCAGCAAACTAAGAAAACACAAATTTGGAATAAAACAAAAACGTGCGTGTAAGGCGACATTTAGGTGACAAAATGTTCTACAAAAGTTAACGGTAAAAAGAAAAGAAAAGATATTTTTAAAAACGAATTACGATTTATAAGAGTTTCAATATTCATTGCGTTGCAAATAAAAATACGAATTAACGAGGGGACCAAAATGTATCGGATTTTTACGAATTAACGACGTTTTTTCAAGTGACCGACACTTTGTTACGAATTATTGAGGTTTTTGGTTTATAGGGGTTCGAATTATCGAATTATTATAGTTTTCTAATTTCTAAACGCAACCATTGTTTCTTCAAATATGCAAATTTCCATTTCAAAGTTGACAATTTCTAATTCGAACAATACCAATGAACTAAACATTTTCTACAGCAATTTTTTCATAGTACACAGATAAAATTTGAAGGTGAAAAGATAAAAAATTGGCTTATTAGCTACCATTTAAGAACTTTTACCGCCTTCATTCAGCACACCGCTGCCGCTCACATAATAAATGACACTACTCGAAGTGCATGGTCTATGTACGTCTACCATAGCGCACAGAATTGCTATTAATTTGCATGTGTTCATATATATATATATATATATATATATATATATAGCTTGTCACAGTGATATGTTTTATGATTCTGATAAGGGCCAAAAAGCCCTAAACTTAAAACTTGCCAACTTTCATTGCGCACGCAAGTGGTAGCGAAATAATAAAGCCACTCCCTTCACATAATTTGGAGTTTGAATAACGAAAAAAGAAATACACTTCACACACCCAAAACTCAAAGTTTCAAGAGTCTCGAAAATTTGCGTAAACTTTCGCCACTGTCTGAAACGGGCGCACAGCCAAAGACACACTAACTAACACATACAAACACATAACTAAATTAGTTTGTTTATTTTAACTTTTGTATTGTCTGAAGGGATTTTCCGTTCGTTGCTTTTGACATCACTAATATAGTTGGAGTTGTTTTTCGCTTGCTATGATCTCTAAAACTTCAGCAATAAAATTAAAACAACTCCAAAACTTTTTCCACGGTCAATAAAAAAAAATCAAACAAACAAACAAATATATTTACATATAATAATAGATAAATAAGTAATAAATACCCATTAAAAGAGAGAGCTGATGGACTATCGCATTGGCGTAAAACCAAGCAGAAACATTCGCAGTTGCATTGGCTACAAGCTGCGTCAATGCAATGCCATACAAAGCCACATCAGGCCAAGTTGCAGCCGAATTTGGGTCTGGGTCAAAGTTTTGTGTGTCTTTGTTTTGGGGGCCCCGTTCAATCTGGCAACAGAGATTGAGTTTTCATCGTTTTGTCTTATCGCACCGCCAAGTCACAGCATTCGCAATCAAGTTCAACTGTACGGATACGCTGAAAATTGTCGACATTTGCTGACAGCGCAGCGCTACTAGCCGACGAATGCATAAGCTAGAGAGACCTTGTCGCCAATTTTCAATACTATAGAAAATCAATAACAATTCCAATGCATGTGCATTGTGTGTACGTTTGTGTCGGTGTACAATGCACGCGCACAAATACACAAATGACCGCACGTGTCTCTAGTTGCCGTTATGAATTATTAAGCGTGTAGTAAATGGGTTCGATTCGTTTCACTTCGCCGGTTAAAATCATGTTTCACTTCATTTCTGTTATATTGAATGTCATGTCGTAATGCCAATTAGCTGTATGTGACTCGTAATTGTGTGTTCATTAAAAGCAACAAACCAATAATCAAAGCAACAAAACTGCATCATTTTATACATTTACATTACATTAGCGTACATTTTTGCTGCTACTACTGCTTTTCTAGTCGTTAGACAGGAATTGCAGTATGTTGAAATACTATCTCGTGAATGATTAATAGTAGTAGTAGTTCTTTATTTTAATATTATTAATTATTAATATATATAGTAGTAGTAGTTTTTTATTTTAATTTAGTGGTATATATACAATTGGGTAAGAATTCAAAAAAAATTTTGACAATTTAAAGAACTTTAGTTAATTGGCATGGCTCCTTGCTGTCTGCATAGACATATGCTTATAAAACACGAATAAAAACTAAAAATATATATATATCTGTAAGTGAATTCCGTTAGTTAAAACTCCTTTGTCAACCCTCTCACTTACTACATTAACCTGCCCCGTTTGTGATTTAGCAAGATAGCGGAACGTTCAACGTTTGGGTTTTCTCCAGGTCTAATACATAAATAACTTAAATTATTACATACAATTTTGCTTAATTATTAAATTCGTCTATCATAAGTTTCCTGTATTTTATAGCTAGTTTTACATAATTTACTAGATTTGCCCAATTATCAAGGTTAGTTGAGATTTCCCCAGGTATCTACATCTGAATTCTCTAAGTACTGGACATCTGCCAAGAAAGTGGCGTTTATTTTCTTCTTCTTTCATAATACATAATGTGCATAATCTCGTTGTGCTCAGCTGATGTGGACTTCCATTTAAACACAGCAGATCACCTCGCGCCTGCATTATCCTCGATTTTGTACTTAGCGTTTGACTGTTCTTACAATATGTCACTCCTTTCTTTAAGTCTAGATCTTTGTATATACGCATTTCACTACGTATTGCCTGGCTTTAATAATAATGTACCTGTTGATGTTTTATTGCCACTAATAGCTCCACATAGTTATTAGACCATGCCCTCCGAGTCAATCCGTTTGTTAAGTGTATACGAAATCATCATTTTATATTTTTTTGTTTCTGTTTTGGTCTTTTTTTTTAAGTGAAACTAAAGGGCGCATTGGTAGTAAAAATTTGGAATATTTCGACGCCAAGACGCAGCGTCCTACGACAGAGATGAAAGAAAAATATGTAAGAGGAATAGAGAAGGAATACAACGCAGACGTACAAATTTTTTTGGAATATTTGTGTGAAACAATGAGAGAGCCGAGATAGCAAATCAGATCCGAAGTGAGCGCAGCTTAGCGAACTGCTCATGGAACAAAGCCATATTGAATAGTCATGTTGATTTGTCGTATGTTACCTACACTTAGTAACCAAATACGTTAAATTAATTTCGATAATGCAAAGTAAAGTGAAACGGATAAACAACGGACGCGTTCAGCAGAAGTCATCGCTGACCTTTTTTGCTGTTTTTCGCTCATTGTGAAAGCCTAATTCACAATTTCGTTGAAAATGTAGTGATTGCGGCGACAAAAAATTCATCACATTGAAAAAATAAAAGTTCGGCAAGTAAAAAAGTACCGCAAAAAAATTCTATAATAAAATGTTTTTTATTGTGAATATTTTCTATTCGAACACTGAACTGAAAATGAACTTAATTTGTCAAACAAAATAAACTGCTGCCCAAACAGTATCGATGGTGGAGATGATTCATGAGTGTGTGAGCCTTAGCAGCAGGAACATATAATTGTAGCCTGATATGTCGACTGCGAACGAATTTTTTCATTCAGAGAAACAGATTTTCCTTAAAAAAAAAAAATTATCAACGGCAATATGGGTCCAACCTCCGAACCTCGTTTTGGTTAAGTTCGATTAAGTTGTGGAAACTATCTACATTACTCACAGAAATTAAAGGGCGTTCTAGTAGCTTCGTTGAAATCCGACACTAGAAAATCTAAGCTTAGATTTTGTCTATAGGATGATGCTTCTTGGCAATCTCATGAGGAGCAGGCTTTTACTCTCTCTTTTACTCAACTCTACCGGATGAGACGGTTGCTTCTAATCACCGGGTTCTTACCAGAATTCATGTCTTTTATACACATTCAAGGCTAGTAATTAATACCGCTATCGTTTTATTTGCCACTGCGTTTAAGGTCATTTTGTGTGCGCCTATACTTCTTACTTCATCTGCTCTTGCAGATATATATATATATATATATATATATATATATAACTGTCTACATGCAAGCAGAGTTGATCAACAATATAGTTGCATATATAAAATATCACGGTGTTTCCGATGTCTGCATTGTATTACGCCATGACAAAACTATTATACTATCAACAAAATGTGAAGGATAATTATTAAGAGATGACAACAAAAATTGTTTTTATTAAAAGGATGTCCTTATACCACATGATTTTTGTCAGTGTGTTTGATTTTTTCAGTCAACAAAGAAACATCTACTCTGTCACATCCGTAAGCGTCAAAATTTGTTAATTTTTTGCTTTTTTCATTCATTGTCCATTGTTTGTCCAGATTTATGTCAACCCTGAAACATTGCTTTATTCTTATTTGATGCTTCCCTTTACTTGTCTGCTTTGCATTTCTTCTTTAAAGTATTTTTTCTTATATTATTTTTTATGGCTTCAATCGGCCCCTGGCACTCGAATACGTCACTCCATTATGCGTCACAACACGTAGAAACATTTGCCTTTGTCCCAACTTAAAGCAGACTGAATATACATCGATGTGATACTTTATCACTTACATGCACATACTCGAACAGTTTTATGACACGGCAGTGTGATGAGATCACCGCCTCTGGCCAGTGCCCTTCTTCGACGCGTTCGCCTGCCATCACTTAGAGCAACACGTGTGTTACAAGTGGTTTTAATATTTGATTGTACAAGTATTTGCACAAATGAAAGAGTTTCCTATAATATGCTTCAAGCCAAGTATCTCGAGTAGTGATAAAACTAACAGCAATCAAAGCACTCACGTAGCACAAGAAAAGCTCATGTTTTGACATGAAAATTTATGGCGTTCACTTTCAATCTCTCTGAAATTGTGATATCTAAAATTATACTATGAAAATCATATAGCTCAACACACAATCGCAAAGTTTATGAGCACCACTGAACCTACATATGACATCCGCCTAATATAAGCTTGTGAGATGATACGAACCATAAACAGAATTGGTAATGGATAAGGGTAGACGTTCAACCGCCATGGCGGGTAAAAAAAAAAAAACAATTTCAATTTTTAAATTTACCTGCGGCGAAAATAATATCCGCGTTTTACATCAAATATTTATATATATTTATTAATATTTATTTATTTGTAATCTAATTATTAATTATTTATTTATTTAGCATGCATAAACTACATTCCAGAATGGATGTCCCCTACAAAGTTACACCTCTGAATTGACTCTAAACTAATTTTTTGAACAAAGGTCGTCTATACTATTATATAAAATTGATTGTGTGGAATTTGTATTTAACGTTTAACTGACGTTATACGAATTTTTTGAAGGAATATTTTTATTTTATTTTAGTATTGAGTTTTTGCGAATCCACTGCAAGCACAACACAAAAAGTTGTTTCTTATATGCTTTTTCTTCATTTTTGTATTTGTGTTTGTAGGTTGCGTGAAAAACGCAACAAAACGATTATTTATTTATTTATTTAGCCAAAAATTATTATTTAATTTTTTATTATTATTACTTAATTTTTTACAGTGAATAGTTATTTATATCTTGAACTTGCAACTGAAATAAATTGCTGAACTAATGGACTTATTGTTAGATACATTTTGGGGCTAAGGAAAAAGGAGAAAAAACCTTAAGAACAGTTACGATAAAAACTTAAGACTAAGTTACTTAACTAATTATAATTAAATGTAGGCACTTGACAAGTCTAATCAAAAGATTAGAATAAAAGTGCCAATTACAAGCAATGTTATATAATTGAATTGCGATTATTGTAGTTTGTGTTATATTGATAGATCTCTTCCTGAACTTTCTGAATATTCGCTTTTTCATGTAACTGGTTTGTAGAGAAGTAGAATGGTAAATTTAATGACATTTTGAGTAATTTGTTCTGCGCAATTTGTAATTTTTTTATATGCGTGGGAGCACAGTCACCCCATACCTGGCACCCATGAGTTTATGCGTGGATAAACTATGCAGATAGTTTTGTTAAGTTTATTCAGAGTTTTCCCAATGTGTTCTTCAAATGTACGTTTTTTTTGTAAATGTTATCCGAGATAACGTTCTGTTATTTTGATGTTCACTGTCACTGTGGTAACACAAGCAGAGGGAGAGAGAGAAAACTGTTTTGGGTGAACATTGACCGTTAGTTCATTCTTGATTTGAGAGAATAGGCCTAGGAGGGCACGTGAGTTCGCCAGATGCAGATATTCATTGGGAGAATTAACTACATAGTGAAGAAAAACTATCTCTCAATCAAAAATTACCTCCTGTTCTGAATGCCGCCCTACAAATGTAGCTTTCTAAAATAAAAAATTTTTAAAATGCACATCACTGATGAAAGGCTTTTCAATGTAAATTAGCTGATTCATTTACGATTACCTCGGAAGTGAATTAGTAATTTTTTCACATTACGTTCCAACACTGACCAAATGCATTTAGCAGCAATTAAGCCTTGCGTCAATCACGCTTCATTTACAAAACATTTACAATGCAATTAAGAGTTTTTCAATTGAAATATTTCTTTGAAAATGTGTAAGTGTAAGATGTTAAGTGCTTGAAAATTATTTCAACTCAATTTTTAATATTATTTTAATATTATTAACCACGCAGATAAAATGTTACTACTTTACTCATGTCTCGCAGCCAACGCACACGCGCTGCTAATTGCTGGCATTTCCGTTTAATGCGAATACTTCGGCAAGCTGCCTGAAATGTGGGCGACCAAATAAATAAAGTGCAGCTACTTCCGTTTCGCTGCCTCTGGTGTTAGGCAATATCCAATTCCATACACAAACGTACACATACTACACATATATACGGAAGCAATATCGATTGGTTGAAGAAAAGCAAGCGCAAGCGGTGTCAATCATAGTGGATAGTCCAATTATTGAAAACAAAAGACAACTTGTCATATTTCGTTGATCACTCCTCTAGGGAGCACAGGGCCTTCACATGTCTTTTAAATTTTATATGTATATATATTAGAGGGGCTTGCATTAATTCCGATCAGTGACATCTAATGGTCAAAATTCGATGTATCAGTGTAAACATCTGACAATTAGCTGTCTAATACGATGGTTTTGACATTTCTCTACACTAAAATAGCAGCATTCCATTTAGTGGTATTAATTTATTTAATGAATATTGACGCTAATCATGGAACGTCACAAAAACGTCACTTAAAAGTGGTGATTTTGATGTTGATGTCAATGACAAAGAACCTGGAGGCCTGGAGCACCAAAAAAGAAAGACGGAGACCCCGCTCAAACTCTGAAGCAACTTGCAGACAGCTTAGCAGTGATGATGAATCAACTATTTCCAGATGTTTACATGCAATGGGAAAGATCCAAAAAGAGGGAAAATGGCTACCATACGAATTGAGCGAAAATTCAAGCCGATTTCAAGCCGCTTCAACATCGCAATGTCATTGCTTGCTAGGCCAAAAAAAGAAGAGTTTTCTGTGGCGTATTATGACCGGCGATGAAACGTGGATCTACTATAACCACTTCATATATATATATATTGGCGCGACAGGTCTATGGGACCCAAGGCCTAGCTTCTCGCAACCATTCGCTTTGTGTGGGTTTTCAATTTTTGGGACGAATGGAAGGGATCTACAATTTTACGCCGAGTCCAAACGGCTAATTGAGAAGCTCATTCATGACAGTTTTACTCTCGGATGTTTGTCAGACGTTCGCGAGAGGTGGCGCAGTGGAAAAAAACCTTAAGATGTAATTTGGCCCTCTCGGGATTCGAACCTGAGCCCCTCGCTTAGTAGCCCAACACACTACCACTAAGCCACTGCGCCACTATAACAACTTCAAGTGCAAAAATTGATGGGTTAAGCCAGGAGGGCCATCCATATCGACACCGACGCCGAATATTCATGGTAGGTCATAAGGTCTTGCTGTGCATAGGCTGGGATCAGCAAGAAGTTTTGTATTACGAACTTCAAAAGCCAAACGAAACTGTTACTGCAGATGTGTACCAACATCAGTTAAACCAATTGAATAAGGCATTGTTGCTAAAAATGTCAGCATTCTCTTGCATGACAACGCTCGGCCTCACGTTGCAAGACTTGTGAAGAATACACTGTTGGAGCTCGAATGGCAAATTCTGCTGCACTTCTTCAGATCCATGCATCATGGCTTGGTTGGTACATGGTCTCAAAATGCTAAGGAAGTACAGAAATGGGTCGATGATTGGATTGCTGCCAAACCACGATCGTTCTTTCCACGCGGTATTGCCATGTTGCCACAAAGGTGGGAAAACTTTGTAAAAAATAATGGAAAATATTTCGAATAATACATATTGTACCCATTTTTCGCAATAAATGCCTTTTTGCATTAAAAAATGGCCAGTATTAATGCAAGCTCCTAATATATATATTGACTTGTGGGGGCTGCATAAATCGAATAGTTTTTATCTGATAGGATGATTTTCCTGCCGTTACCAATCCTTGACGAGAGGAGTGCCAACAATTTGGCACCATCTACCTGAGTTTGGAGATATTGTCACCGTGATTGTGACTCACGGCCATTAAATGCTGCCTCCAGTGGAGATCGAACCCCGACCTCTGCGGTTAGCAATCATAGTGCACTTCCACTAGGCCATCGAGATACACAAAACACCACCTGAACTAGCTTAAAGTATTCGTAACCGACTTACTCCAAAGGGCAAACATAAGCATCCCCAAACAAAATGCAAGAAGTTGGTTGCATTCTAGTTGAAAGGAGTAGTTTTTGCCTCATTTCGACAAATCCACTCACGAGTGATCACAGCAATCACACCTTATCCGAAGACGTAGCTCTCTTAGTAGCTAGTATTATATTCCTTGATCTACTAGCCAAAGACGCAGAGGAAAAAATTAGATCAATTGGCACCTCAACGAAACAAACGCGTAAGTCGAATGCCAACGGTGCACGGCACAGTCAATATAGCCGAAGATAATATATAAAGGATATCGAACGTATCGATTTGGACGAATTGAGTAAACCAGTGGGAAGGCTACCTGCAATTAGTACAATGAGAGACATCATACTAAGCTAGGTATATTTTTAGCAGGTCACATCGTATCCTAAAGGAGATGCCCCGCAACCTGCATAACACGCGTTAACACCAAACGATGGTGGTGTCATAAATGAAAAATGAGTGGGTTGACGTTCCTAATGGATGACTCGAAAGTTTAATAGCTTATGTAATACAAACAGACACGTATGCCCGCTGGCGTATGATTTCAACGCAGCTCGATAAATAATCTAAGCACGTGCAACAAACAGAAGCAGCGTAACAAGGACGATGCATTTTTAGCTGTTCTTTTGATTTTGCTATTGCTGTTGTGGTTGTTATGCGTTTTTTAAAGCTATTCCGACCAACTGTATTTGCTTTTGGCTACTGTTTTTTGTTGCTGTTGTTTTAGTTCGGTTACGTGCAGATCCAATGCAAGATACACAGGGATACACCCAGTCGCAGAGAAGTCGTGAGATAGAGCTAAACCAGCAATAGGACAAGGCACACAGTGGGACGCAATTTCGCATAACATAAGTTGTGCTGCATTAAGTTCAACATTCATTTCACGACTTCATGTACAAGTAGACATCTTCACAGCTCGAGGACAACAACCACAGTTCAAATGATCCAGCAGATGGTGGTGAATATATTTCTCACACTCAAAGCAATGCCGAAGAAGTAAGCAAAAAAAGCCAAAACCTCCACAGGATACAACGTGAAAATTCCAACATATTGAATGCTGAGAAAATTTGTGTGGGAAAATTTGTTTGCAAGCCTCTGGATGATGGCAACGAAAGAGCAACGTCACGTCAACGAGTTACTACCGTGCCATGAAATTGTTGAATGTGTTGAATGCGTGGAAATTACCACGAAAATCAGCTCAACGAAAAACAATGAGAGGTGCGCGTTAAACAACCAGCTGGCCTCCGTGAAAAGGCACTGGCCGTGCGCATTTCTGGTTGCACTAGTACAATGTACCATGGGCCGGCGAAACGTTTGGTTGAAGACTGAATTCAGTTGAAGACGATGAATGATGATGTTTAAAAATAATCGACGTCTGATGGCTGCTACAAGGATGACGACGCAGAGAGCGCCAAAACAATTGTCACAAACCTTTAACAACATCAATTGATAGTTATACCTTTTTGCAAACGAGACAAAATCGAATGCACCAATGAATTGAAAGAAAATTCCGCTTAAAAGTTTATGACCATTGCATATTTGAAAAGAAGCAAAAACAACTATAAGCCATAAAAATGTATATGGCAAGCTTAATTGTCTTTCACGAAAATCCGAAAATGAATGCGGCTCAGAGCCGCAATAAAAATTGGTTGCATTCGTTTTTTAAGGGATTTAATTTTTTTTTTTAATTCAAAAAATTCAAAGTTCAATTCGGCTTTGCTCGGCGGTTTGCCAATTTTAAATTTAAATGAAATATATAGAAAATGTATCTGAGTTAGGAAATATAGTTGGTCTCAAACCGTTCGAATGGATGAGCACAAAGAAGGAATTGCGAAAGCGAAGTCGCATATCGAAGTTCATATATATAAATCTTATCGATGGATTGCTGATCAAGAGTTTCCTACAAAGCCATGAATGATGTTTTGCATTAGCTGTATAGAACACAAAGGGAAAAACAAACAAACAAACACACACACACACACACACACACACACACACACACACAGACAACAGGCAATGTAAATAACCAAGGCCGTCTTGAAACATTTGGACAAGACGAATGCTTAGCACTTAATCCGCGGTACGCGCAAAAGGGCAAACTATTTGGTGTCTATGAGTGCGAATGATATAGCGTTGTTGTCCGTACTTTTAGTACGGTCGACTTTAGAAAATGGCGGGTAATAAAATATTCTCATGAAAACGCTCGGATTAGCCATTGTAAAATGTATTGAGCAACTCCAGATTTGGGAAAGCACAGGAAACCAACGCACAGCCGTTTGAAAGAGAGCGAGTGGAGCAGGTAGACATACTTGACGAAAGGTCTCGTATCCGCACTTTGTACAAACCATCGTGTTGTCTTATCGCGGCACAAATGACGCAGGTAATGCGAATTTTCCAAGAAAGCAGAAAATGCAAAGCGTCCTTTGCGTTGTTGAGCGCAGGTATAGTGGCTAGAGGCAAGCGGCGATGTTCACAGTAGTGAAAAGTAAACGAATGCGTTCAAATCGTTGCACAATAGGACGAATGAAGAGCATTTCATATATTCGAAAACATTGCAAATTTTTGGCAATCGTTCCGCGAAGCAAGTATACTTCGACTGCTAATGAATATGGGTTGCTGTCCGAGCGGATGTAAAAGGCAACGCGACGACAAACTGGATACCACGTTGCACAAGGAGTACATTGGAAGCTACAAACCGCAAGAACAGCCGCATGAACAACAGTCGACAGTGGCCATCGAGTCGCCGCAAGGTAGCGCATCAAAGCGCAGCTTTATGAGTCCTTGTACTGGCAGTGCTAGTGGCAGTATACTCACCACATCGAGTGGCATCTTTAGCGCATGCACCACAAGCAGTGGTCGGAGTATACTCAGTGGTAGCAGTAGCACAGCTAGCGGCATATCGCCATTTCCCAAACCCAAGCCAAATAATCTAAAGTCAGAAAAGAGGAGAAGTCAGACCACAGCATCTAAGTCTGAAGCTGGGGTATGGAGAATGGACACGATTATATCCTATAACACACACTCGATTTGCGATGACTTTGGCGATGCAAGAGCGATAGAACAACAACGTGACCGGCAGCAACCGCAAGTGCGACCGGCGCACCAAGAGCAGGATGAGCAACAATTGGATAAATCTTTCGGTTACTATACCGAATCAAGTTATGCCTCAACACCAACTCCGTCAAATATGCGTTATGCACAAGATCATAGTATGATAAGAAACTGTGTCAACAATACGACTCCAATAGATGATTCAAAAGGAATGGACGCAGAGGATACAACGGATGCGATGTCGATATCCACAACGGCTGTCGTTAGTGATCTGGAAATGGAGATGTATATGATAAGGCATGCCGAACGTTTTATGCCTAAGACCTCGTCGCCCACCTTTGAGCAAAGTAAGCACGATGTAACGCTCGATGTTCACAATCCAAGGCCAATGTTGAAAGAATTACCAATCAGCTCCAAATCGTATCAAAAATGGCTTAACTATTTGCAAAGAACTCCCACCCATATGATGAACAATGTAACAAACATACCGGAAGCCGTTGCGGGACAATTCTCGCCATCGGGTTTTCCGGCTTTCAGTGATCTCGACGAAATGGTAAGTCCCGCCAAGCGTTACAAGGTCGACCTTACACCCGAGCCACCTGTAATATTGGACGGAACAGTGATGGATATTGCAAGGGAGATTGAAGTCGAGACGGAAGTGATGGAAACGTCGAAATATAAAGAGTATAGCTGTGTTAATAAGTTGAACATGTGTATCAGGTCATTCATTTCCACGGAACTGTAAGGCTCGGATCGCAGGCAACTAAGATCTTATGGCAAATGCAGTTTTCACTGTCAAAAACATTCGCTGTGATTCGATTGAAAGTTTACGAAATCCACCCACAAATCAATTCAGACTGAACCCATACCAAGCAATTAAACAGGTGTGCCGTGTTCTATTCATATGCCTTTCGTGGTCAGCGGCATGTGGCATTTGACATTTGCACTGCGGCATGTGGCATTTGCCATGTGGTGAAACCCTCCAACGCATTTGTCACAAATTGACGCGTACACAGCCAAGTAATACCCGGGACATCGTTGTGGCAAGTAACTAGCTAACCAGACGATAAAGCGCCAATAAAATCGGTAGAATTAACTGATTGCCAAGCAAAGCAATATACCTACATACATATATGTTATGTTATATGATTCTTTTTTTTCATATTTTTTTATAGCATTTTAATATTTTTGATGGTTTTTTTTTTTAATATATATATATTTTATTGGAAAGTAATTTCTACTAATTTAGAATTAATAGAGAATTGAGTTTGCCGGCAGCGCTGCTCAAACTGTACAAAGTCGAAATGTTCAAATATTCGAATGAAAATAAAAATCAAACAAATTAGGAGTACGAAATGCCACCCAAAAAGTCAAACACTGGAAGATCAACGAGAAAATCGCAGCAGTAGACAGAGCGCAGAAGGCAGCAATGCGCCGGGGACCTGGTAGTTTTATATAAATGTATTTTCTATTTTTATATTTTCGTCAGGCCTCCTTCGTTTGGGGCTACATTCAAAGATTAATTAGCAAATTGTGCATGAAGTCGCTATCCAACTGACAATTATATGACAGAGCTACAATTAGCATTAATTATTGTGCGCTACGAGTCTGATAAGTACTTAATTCATACTTACATTGACTGCTTGATTTGTGTTCGACACCCACACATTGCTTGTCGAATCTAATTAAGCCAAAAGTGTATCATAAAATTTTGGGCGTAGCATGCTCCAGACGAACAGCTAATAACACAAGCATAACAGGAAGGACGAGAATGTTAGTAGGATGCCATATTCGCCTTCGAAATTGCTTTCAGCCATAATTACAATGAAGACACGCATCGTCAGTGCCCATTTATTTTTGTAGACAAACGAATTGACTGGCTGGCTTACGGATAAGCATGCAGACAGACATTCAGAGAGACATTTAGAGAGCTGAACAGTTAGACAAGGAAACTCGTATTTAGTGGCGCTTGTGGTGTAGCAAAAGCAGAACAATTCTGTGAAGCCTCTTTGTTTGACTTGTGCGTCAACGAGTCGCGGGCTATCATAACAGCACAACAGAAGCATTTAAAACTAATCTTACAATGTACAACTAGCCACACCAAACTAGACTAGACGAGACAACACGGTACGAAACGATTCAAGGGAAGACTATGCCGTTGTCTTCTACTCGTATTTCGATAAACATTATTTGTATTATATTTGCTCTATTATAACATAAAAGTATCACAAATAACAATTAATTTTATTATTGTATGGTGTGTTGTAATGTAATTTGGAAGTACATGAATGTTATAATAAGAATGTGCTAAACAACTGCTATCTATGCCTTACTATTAATTTGATTAAGGCCAATTAATAGTCCTAGAGATTTAATACATCTCGCAGTAAGCTTGGAAAAATCGGGTTTGTTATATTATTGTTCCGAATAATCGTCATTTGTGGGATCTCTTGTTTTACCTCTTTAATTTAAAGAAGTCTGTAGCTGAGCCGCAGCATAAAATTAGTCTACTTTAAGCGACAGAAGTGCACGTTAGTCATTTTAAAATCTAAAGAACGGCGTGTGAGACAGAACATAATCCTATTATATAAAGTAACTAGATTTACCCAGCCCAAGAAACAAGAAAAACATTTTTCCAACGATTTGAATAAAATTAAAGCATCCTCCGTTCTCGAACATCTTCTGTTTGCTGTGTGCGCTGGCAGCAGCTTGCCTCCTTACATTAATAAATGGTTCATTAGGACTAAATCTTCTTGGCATTTATCTCAAAATAAATAATTATATTGTCACAGTTGAAAAATTCAATAACTTACTTAAATGTCAATCAATGACATTCAAAGCGAGTACTACTTATACTATAAATAAAAATCGAATTATGTATTTGCTCATACATTAGCGTGAGCGGGCACAAACGTTGTTTTGGTTCTTATGCTTTTTCACGTTTTAATTCTTGTTCGAAAGAAAAAGAAAAACGTTGGCAATATTTTCAAGTAGCATATAAAATGTTTGTATTGAAAAAGTCAAATAGTGAAAAGTAAAAACAGACAACATGAACTGTTTTGAATACTTGATTAATTAAATATTTATTTATTAAAAAAAAAATAAACAACATCGAGAGGTGAAAAAAATATTTCCCAAATGGATTGGAACCCTGGACACGTGCACAGCAAGCCGCGGTTCAACACCCTGAGTCAAGCGCCTGATTTAGAAAGAGTGATCATTGAAGGCACATAATGTTTTCATGTTTGCCATATAGAAAACAACGCAAGCCACAATGTTGTTGTTGTTGTTTTCACACAATACAATTTAGTTTTCGTTTCTCTGCTTCGCTTCTTTGTTTGTATACACAAAGAGCGAGATAACGTGTGTTGGGCCAACGTCCAACAGATGGCGCTATTTTTCAAAACCATATTTTCGCTTGCCACGCCTGTTTTTGAATGTTTTTGAAATACTTTTTTGTGCCTATGTTATACTCCTTATAAAGCTTCTTATTATTCAGTAATTAGATTTCGAATGCAATTAGCGCCTTTTACGCCAATTCTGCACAAAATGGCAAAGTCTACGATTTTATTATATGTATAGATTTGCTCATACATAAGCGTGAGCGTACTCTTTCCTTTTACGTTTCGGTTTTTATTTTTTTTTTGCCTCTCCGGTTTGTGTCGTAATTATTTACATTTAAAGAAAAACCAACTAAATTGGTTGAAAATTACGCTTTTACTAAAATTTGACCTAGACATTAGAGTAATAGCAATATACAACTAATTTTATTTGTCCAGCTTTTGTCGTCTAGCGGGTGGATTCGCCAATTCTTTTTGATTTTAATAAGAAAGGCACTGTTTCGATTTACCGTGTCTTTAATTTCTTATCACTCACTTCCAAGCAGACGTTCAAGTTTAAGTTGCTACAAGTTAGAAGTTGCAACAAGATCTTCAGTTCTCCCAAAAATTACATTTGCCGAGGAGTGTTATTATGTTATTTACTTATATTTTATATGTACTCTTATATTAGCTAAATCCTTGTTCTTTTTCTCCTCCAACACTGTTTATTTGAAATGTATTTTGATGCCAATGGGTGTAGTGTGTTTTGGACACATGTATTAGCACCATAAGGGCAAATTAAAACACCGATTTTCGATCACCTCAGTCTCAGGTCCTTAGTCTGAGTCCTCAGTCTCAGTCTGTGACACTCTCCCTTGACTGCACACTATTTAAACAGCTAAGTCTGTCAAGAAATATGGATTAAAAATTCGACCAGCCTATAAAACATAACAAACAATAACTAATTAAAACAAGCAGATGTTAGTATACTCGAACTAAACACAAACCGTGGTGACTATAAATCATCCATGTATAAACTGTCAAATTAACCATTATTGGCGGGACAATAGCCAACTCCAAAAAAAATCTAAGAGAGAGCGCACGATGGCGTCTTTGTTTTTGAACGAACAAATTTGACTGAAGACCAATATCTGCAAGAATTCGATTTAAAAAAACTAGAGATCAAAAGCTACGACCATAATTACATATATATTAATATAAAAATATTAATATATTACATTCGTAAGTAATAATTTATTTGCTAAAATAAATGTTAAAACCCTTTAAGTAGTAGAAGAGTAGGTAGGCTCACCGAAATTTCAAACTGTAATGAGGCTGAGCTATCTCCTACTTTAAGCCTAACAATAATCCAAAAAACATCATAAAGCATCTTTGCTTAGTTCACAGCAGGCATTATTTAAACAGGAACCCAACTTCCAACCCAACCCAAAATTGATTTGCAAAATTATTATGTTCATAGGGACCTAATCTAGTGCTCTTCATTACTAATTTATTCAACTTATTTAATGTTGAATTTTTTTAGTGTGGAATCAACTCGAAAACACACTTGGACATCAACAACAATACCACCGCAACACTGGAAAATGTTGGCCTTTCTGAAAAAGCCGTATTTATTTGGCAACTTGCACTCAAAAGTACTTACGTAGTTAAGCTGACGCCACTTCGCTGTTACATTCTTGTGCTATTATTGGGTTAACCCTTAACTACAAGTAAGAAGCATATAAGTAAATATGCCAAGACCAATCACCAATTATGGTCAAGACAAAAAGCTTCCCCGCCGTCCCGTCACAGCAAAACGTAACAAAGTAAAGAACAACAGTAATGAAATTGTTGGCGTGAATAAGAACAAAAACGATAAGACAATTCCTCTTTTCATAAATTAAAGACCACGATTATTGATTTTCACCAACATGCCCCTCGGCCGCTCTTCCACACATAACAAAACCAATGCTGAGAGACGAGTTGCACCACAGCGAGCATATCGAGCACTTACTATTCAATTGACATTTATGCCCTGTTTTTATTGTTTTTATCTTGCTTACAATGCTATCCTTCTTTTTTGTATGCCCACAACGAGGACCAGAACGTTGATGACGACAAGGACGACAGTGAGGACGAGGGCGATTACGAGTATGATGATAAGGATGTAGACGATAACGATGACGAAGGCTAGAAAAATAGTTTCCATAGTTTTGTAGTACGAATTGAAGTGTCTCAAACTGTGTAACTATACTCAGTGAGCATTTAGCTGAAACGGTCAATCAATCAATTGGTCAATAAATCAATCGGACATCAATACAGTCAAACATCTTAGCTTAACTTGGGCGCGACAAGATGGTTTGTTTGGCCACAGGGAGCTCATCAAATTGCTCAATGCACCTACTCGGTCGATCGATCAATGCGGTCAATAATAACTTTATAGTTCTGCCAAGCAATCAATTTGTATGGATTTATGGCAATGCGTTATGCGTTATTCATGTAGTTATTATAAAATTTTTCCTACTCCGATTTCGCTTATTGATGTTATTAAATAAAGCCAGAAGTTCACTTCAAATGCCAACTTATTGTCTAGCTCGCATTTTCTTGTCGACGACCTTTAGCCTTTTCAGCGTTTTCTTACATAAAAAGTTCCTTAAACATTATCCGTCAAGTTTGTATGTCGTTCGTATACAACTGTTGCTTTGATTGATTGTTGTCCGAAAAAGCTTCGGGACTTTACTTTGCAGTACTTAGGTCAGCGATAATCTTTAATTGGAAGTAGCCGTTTAAAATGGCATTTCTGCTGTAGTGCAACATTTGCATTAAGCTATATATCATAAGCAGGACTACCAGGACAGTTGTGTGATGTGTCTTTTTCGATGTTTACATTACATAAAGCCGACAGACACTCTTTCTAACGATATCCAATTCAACCTTCAATTCAGCTGACTTATATTTATGTAAATTTCCAGCTTAACATGCTTAATTATGGCTACAAGTACAGTATGAACTCGGTAATCGCAACCCCCAAATTTTGCAGTTATTTTATTATTATTTAAAAATTTAATGCAATTAATTTATTATTTATTTATTATTTATTATTATTTAAAAAACATAGCATTGTAACCTTTGTAAGTGCAACTCCTCCAAAAAGTTCACCTCATTATCTGCAACTTTATGTTAAAGTACCAGCATAAAATTTGTTTTTGTCTCGTTTCTTCTCATTTGATTTCAATTCTTATCACAAACTGTTCGCTTTTATGTCGTTTTTTCAGAGATGTCACCTTAGACCTTTGGGCACGCAATGGGGGCCTTCGTCAATCCAAATTGCTTATCTGCCACGAAAACACCCCTTCAACTGGTCTACTTTTTAAACTCAAAAGCCTTCTTCTTACGCCTTATTATCTTTGACTGTAATCTTACGTTTGGGATGGTAAATTCTACGTTAAATGCAGAGATAAAATGACGGAAATTAAGAACATTAGACCCGACGTTTCTCAAGATAGCGTGCTGCGTCCAATTTTGTATATGATATACACTGCGGACTTACAAGTTGTTTAAGACAACAACATCACAATTGCTACTTATGCAATTATACTTGGCATCGCAGATCTGGTTTCAAAAATGGAACAACGCTGTAGACATAGAAAAAATCCAAGCACATTACGTTTAGCTTGAGACATGGTGATTGTGCAACCGATATGCTTTTCGAGCAAGTTCTTCCACATTACACTGTTGTTAACTACCTTGGACTAAAACTTGACAGAAGAATGACAAGGAAAGACTCACATCAAATCAAAACGTCAACAAGTTAGTTCATCGGCACTTCGGTTAAACTGGTTATGGGTTCCGACTCGAAATTTCGCCTCGAATACAAAATGGAATCCAGAATTTAATTTTAAAATCCTGCAAAGATTTTAATCCACGCTGCTCCGAAGACTTATCGGAGCGCCCTGTTGTGTCAAAAACTCGTGATCTTCGTTTACCGACAGTGAAAGAAGAAATCGCCAGGTTTAGAAAAAACTACACTCAACGATTGGTAAACCATAATAATGTATTAGCTATCAATCTCCCAGACAACAGCAGCGTTACGAGAGAACTTAAATGCAACACCCTTTAGATTTATCTTTCTGAGTTAAACATATGTATTGCATATTAATATAAATTCAATTGTTCATAGACTTGTCCTATCCATTGGACACTCTCTCATCAAATTTAGTGTCCAATGGAAAGGCTTTTAAATATAATATTTGAAATAAAATAATAAAAGTTTTTTTAAATCGTATAATTATTTCTTCGCTAGGTGCAACAACCTCAAAACCTTGGTTCCCTTTAGTTGCGAGTTCGTACTGTAATTGGTTTTTATATGCCAACCTCCTCAAAAATAGCAATTACAATTCAAATGTACCGACTTGAGCACCACTTGGACATTGCTTGCAACTTTCAATCGATTATATCCCATATCGGGATGCTATTCACGTAACTTTTATTGTAATTGTTGTTAACAAACCACGGCTACTTCAGCAGTCACAGCAAAAATTCTCGACGCACGCAATTGAAAATCAAGTGCAAGTATAGGCCTTACAGTTTGCTAATAATTTATTTCATTTTTCTTAACATCGAGTGAGCTGAGTCTGACACTCTGTTAACTTAATGTTATGTTAAATCTAAATCTTATGTTACATTCATTGAATTTACCACACTTGACTTCACTTTCTTTATACAAAAAATGGCCTAAACAGTTAGCTAAGCACTATTTGATGAGGATTTTGGCTGATGGAAATATTTGCTCGTATTTGTATAAAAGTAATGCAAAATAATCGGTTGAAGTAAACATTTCTTCGTTATACACATATATCTATGAACCTTTTTATGGGGAATACGAACAGTACAGGATACTTACTCTGCCATTGTACAATTACAACTTTTGCCAAAACTACATACCGAATATTCGTAACTGATGTTTTGGAGACGAACTCTGTCCTCCGAGAATCTATGCGCCTTCCTTGAAAATTATAGGCCAAGTACACTGGGATTGATAAACGCCCAAACTATTTCCACTACTATATATACAATATCTATCTTCTTATTTTTAGGTTTGTTATTTATTTATTTATTTTTTTTTTTTTTAAAACATTTCAAAGTTGTGATAGACAACAAAAGACAAACGAATTTATAGCCCAACTCAATAAGCTTGCTTTAGCAAATGGCAAACTTTCAGATCGGTCTACTTCATTTTCCTTCGCCTAACTTCATTACAAAACTTTCCGCGTTCTCCGGAAAATTCCATTGCTGCACCGGAATTTTTATTTAATTTACTAAGCATGAATTTCTGGTGTTCTCAGACATCAAGTGCAAAGCGTTAAACAATTTCAAAACAAAGACATTTAAAAGTTTGTGTGTGTAATTGGAATTGTTGAAAAGTTGTTGGAGGCTTTGGCTTCAAGCCAAAACGGAATGCGACGAGGGCTAACGAATGGCTAAGACAAAATAAAACAGCAACAAAAATTGCGAATGAATTCCGCAAGGGGGTGTTGCGCACAGCTTCTGACTTTGACACTCTGGCAGACCGAAAAGGGCACGTTGCGTCCACTTGTTGCACGCTTGATGGTCTCGTTTGTGGTATGCATGCTAAATGCGTATAGCCATGGGTAAGTCAAAGTTTTTGCGCAAATCCTAAATGAAAATACCATGAAATACAAAAAAAAAAAAAATGAAGAAGAAGAAAAAGATATATGATTGAAATTGAATACGGAGCAACGAAAATGCTCCAAATACGAAAGCCAGCATAGCGCCCGAATGAGAAGTAACAAATCAAATCGAAATGTTTAAGCCGATTTATTAAATTAATTGTTCGTTCGCTACTGTTGGCTACACAGGATGCTGCAGTAAGCATTGGCATACGCATTTGCATGCAACCATTTGGTTAGGTCTGCTGAAAGAAGAGCAGGAGTAGCGTAGCGTAATCTGAGTTACAGAATCTTTGCGTCTGTGTGCTCGCATGGGTGTGTCTGTAGCACTAGTTACAACGTTGTCAACAAGTATGGTGCATGCAAATCTGCTCTAATTACATTGCGTACTGGCAGTCGAGCTCTGAAGGGGTTGGCATGCATTCGAATACATTCAAATTTGCAACGCGTTTTTTATTCCTCTATCCTTTCTCACTACAAACTAAACCAAGCATAGAGGACATCTGCATACGGTTTAATACGGAGTTGAACGCGTGATTAATGCGCTTTTTGCAGTATCGAAATCAAAGCAAGAGAGTGACCGCAACTCACGCCGTGCTCTGCATGTGAAATGCGTTGGGTTGGCGTCCAAACCGACACACCCACACACACACTTGCTCGTACACACGTAATCACATATGCGCTGTCAAAGCACAATGGTCACTTGAGTGGCTGTCAGTCGTCATTGCCGACTTCCTTGTGTTGCGCGCTTGTCACTTTGTTGATGTCTATGGCTCGCGGTATATGTCCTGAGGCGTTTTTGGAAATTCTACCGCTGCACAAGCCATGGGATTAGCAGGCATTCCGTAAACACTCACATGTCATTACGAGTCCGTGGTCAATCTTCTTAAGCCGTTTGCGGGATTTACAACAGGATCATGAATTTACTACAGTTACTTAGAGTTGAACTTTGGAATCAGAAAAGGACTCTTGCTGCGACTCAGGTCAAAAGAAATATAGTTAAATGCACAGGCATATAAATATATTCATGAAAAGGCAGATAGAAAGTAGATTAGAAATATACGAACAGAATAATACGTTGGCAGATAGAGTAGATTAGATAAATAGATAAAGAGACAGATAAGAGGTAGATAGATAGTTAGAGAAAAACATAGGTAGAAAGATATATAGACAGATATATAATTAGATAGATAGATAGTTCGATATATAGATAGATAGAGAGATAGACATAGATAGACAGATAAATAGGTAGATAGAGAGATAGATAAATGGATAGATAGATAGATAGATGGATAGATAGATAAATAGATAGATAGATAGATAGATACACAGATAGATACATGGATAGATGGATAGATTGATAGACAGATAGATGGATAGACAGATAGTTGGGTAGACAGATAGATGGATAGACAGATAAATGAATAGACAGATAGATACATGGATAGATGGATAGATTGATAGACAGATAGATGGATAGACAGATAAATGAACAGACAGATAGATCGATAGATGGATAGACGGGTAGTTGGGTAGATAAGTAGATTTATGATGGATAGATAAATGGATATGTGGATGTATGCGTATATTTGTAGACAGCTTCATAAAAAATAGCCATAGATATGTTGATTGAAAGTTTCACTGGAGTTCGGCAAGAGAAGAACTCAAACTATACGATTGATTGATAGCAGCAAACAATATACACAAAAAACAAGTTTTTTGGGCAGCGCATGCAAACATTTTCCATCTCACCATCAAAATCAGATTATAAAATCAATTCATTTAAATTATTGACCACAACAAATGGGAATTAGCTCTTTTAAAAATATGAAAAATTACCTTCATGGATTTGTTTAAATTCTTAAATAAAAAATTGTAAATCAAAAACCGATGAAAAAAAATTTTTCGAGATTAACAAATCTAATCAAAAATATAGACCCTCTCTGATAGACAGATTGCAATTTTTAAGGTAAATAAGGTTGCACGAAAAAATCGACAAAAAATAAAAATTTTTATAAAATTCAATTATGAAAGATGCACGAACACAACCGTTAAAGAACGGTGGTGAAGCTGAGTATCATAACGACGGCGGCAGCAGCCTGGGCATCAGGAGAAGAGCGCTGACGTAAACAATCAGTAACACTACACAATGTGTATCGACTTCTTTCACCAAATGCCTCGTAGTGTGCAAATAACAAACCAAAATTATATCAAGGTTGTTTGTGGGGGTATACCCCCATTGTAGTGTGTCAAAATTACATTAGACGCTGGGCGTTAACATTGATACCCGTACCCATGCAATCAGCCACACGCAGCTATATGCACATGCCATATTATGCCATTCCTCGCCACCGCTGATAGGCGTTCGATTGCCTTTCATTTTTTCCTTCCTTTTCGTATTTTTTGTTTCGTTATTTGTTTGCTTACAAATTGATTGATTGCTATTGCGTTGCGTGATTTGGCCTTAACCCGGTGTTACCACTGCTAGTATATAGAGAAAAACATGAATTCATACAGACAGACAGACAGACAGAAAATAATTCGCCACCGACGGTGAATCAACTTTATCGTGGCTTCTGGTCCATCTGCCTCTGCTTCTTCAGTGGCTTGCCTATTTCCGCTTTAGCCACTTTCCAATCACTTCCATTTACTGTTGCTTTGCGGCAGCAGATTCTTTGGGTAGTACACAGACTACCCAGTATCGGAAGCGAATTCGGGTTTTCCTTTGCTACCTAATAATATATTTTTTTATTACTTTGTGAAGTGAAACTTCTTAGGCGGCGGTTCGAATCGAGAGTGATATTTCAAGGCAATGTAACGTCTTTTTAACGTTGCAATACGTTGGACGGTCACCAAAAAGGAATAGAAAAAGTGCAACAACAACAACAACATTGACGTGCTAATGATGGGCACACACATATTTTATTTTAATTATTGTATTTTGTTTTGCCAAGGCACTTCTCCTGCATTATTAAAATATTCTTTGAATTCATTTCTGACTGTTTTTGCACAAAATCAGAAAAAATTGTGCAATTGCATTTGCATTTCTTTTTTTCACTTGATTTGGTCAACTGAATTCGAAGTGTTAAGTCGATTTGTCATCTACTCTCGCACTCCAAATTTAACTAAACGAAAAGTAAAACAACAACTACTAAAACAAAGAGTCAAGTCTGTTCTGGACTCAGGAATGCCTGTTGAACGCAGTCCCCCGACTACGCGGAGCATGCAAAATCAAAATCAGCCAGCAAAAAACATCATGAGCGTACCCCACGTTCAAACAGCTGTTAGCACAAAAAACAACAAAGCATACCTTATATCATCATACAACAGTTCAAACAACTACATCATCAACAACAACAGAGAATCTAACTTCACTTCCCGATAATTTAGAGTGAGAGCGTGCATACTATCCCTACAGCAAACAATTTCACACCCACAAAGTGAAAACGCATCATCAATACAAACAAACGCACCCTCTCGCTCTACCGCACAATTAACTATCAAGAGCTCTATGGCACAGGTAAAATGCAGCCCAGAGAGAACTTATTCATATAGAGTTCCCATTTCTCCCTTAAAAAAATGGCCGGAGAGACTTTTAAGAAACGATTGGCTTATGTTAAATTTTAAGCAGTTGTACAGATTTCTTGTCTGTTCAACCATGTGGCGTAAAATATTCTGTTGGTTTGCTTAAGGTAAACAAGCAAATGGACGGACTGCCGTAAAAGGGGAAAATATTGAATGATAAGAAAATTATAAAAACACAAGAAAGACATAATAAAAACAAAAATCAGAGACACTGTCTTCTTTCTTTGATTTTTTTGTTCAAAGTTTTTTATTTGCAAGGTGTTCGAGAATATTAGGCAAATTGTGTGGAGTTTTCTTTAATTTATGAAATCGTTCTTTAACAAACGAAGTCGAGCCTTGTATTTTGCCTATATTAATTTATATAAACGAAATGAAAATACCAGGCGGCCAGCAAAAAAAGTAGGCATGATCACAAAGCAAAATCGTACAAAAAAAAGGACGAAAAAGAAGACCAACACAACCTTATTTATATACGCACTATACTTACACAACACACTCAAACTTGTCACATTTCGCTCGCAAGGGAGACAATAAAAACCAACACAATCCCATACACGTACCACACCTACACAACAAGGTCACCCACACAATGGCAAGTTTTGATTTTTGACTTCAACTTCTTGAAGACAATTTCCGGTTGTGGCAGAAAACAAAATCCATTTCAAGAGCAAGTACAGTGAATTCGCATTTATTGAAAAGCCAAAGAAACCCAAGTGAAATTTTCTAACTACCGTCGAATTTCCATAGGTCGAACTTTTATAAGTCGAATATCTCCATGACTCGAATTGAGTACGTTTATAGCGAAAAATCAATATAAGATGTCTTCCACAACTCGAATATCCCCATAATTTGAACTTTTGTTATGCATTATGGTGATTCAAGATTTGGCAGTTGACTGTACGAGAAATACGCACAGTCCGCGAAGTTCGAGTATCAATCGCGCAAAGCAAAGTTCTCTCCACGATCGTTCATGAAGAAAGAGACAAATGGTCTAGACTTTGTTGTTGCGTGAGCGTAGCAAAAAGGAGGAATTTTTATTGCCGCACGCGCCCCACTTCACATCGTAACCAACAAGTCAATTTCGCTTGTCAGGCCCCGAGCGCGTTTCGTTGTTGACTTCAAATTTGCGTGCACGCAAAAAGTATACATATTCATTCAAGCAGGAATATCTCTTTTCTTTGTCTTCCCTTATGTTCGGCAAATAAGGAAAAAACAAATGTCACAAGCTTTGTTGTTGGGCGAAGGCAAAATTTATTTCTTTCTTTCCTGTATTCGCAGTAGCGCAGGTGGTTTGATATCGTTTTCACATGGGACACTTGCAGTTGTTTGCTGTTTTTTCTGTTTGCCTGGTAGTCAAGGTAGAATTAGCTGTATTCAACTTGGGTTTTTCGATATATATAGCGCAAAATATACATTTTAAATCAATTTTACTTATTTATTGAGTAATTTATTTCTTTATTTCTAACAGCCCGAACGAATAATTTATTCGTTATTATTATAATTATTTAATCATTAAAAGTCCCACCAAAACCAATATAAGTAGGTGGTGGGAATTGCAATAACAAAAATCATGTTCCTCATTCATAAAAAGATCGCGTCAAACCTATACATGTTCCTTTTTTGCTATCATTCCCACAACATTATCAATACAATCAAAATAAAAATGGGTGACGGCAATCAAAACAAACAAAACAAAGGTGATATACAGAAATTCATTTTCATGCTAATTCGCGCTAAGAACACAAAATGTAGGAAGACACATCAAGAAGGGGAAACAGCGCTTGCTTCGATTTCACAACAGTCACCCACCTTCTAATATTTCTGTTTGCCTAGTTACTTCAGTTCAGTAGTTAGCGGCTGCGCTGCTACTTCGATGTTAATAGCAGAGAAGTAATGTATTCCCATAGGTTCTATTTATTTGAAAAAAGCTCAAAAAGCTTTTGAGAGAAATGTAACCTCTATATAAATGAATACTCTTTGCCCCACACCATAAACGCGTAATATCGCAATGCTCAAATTGTCAAAAAATACCCCCACACGAGAAATTTCTGCACCAGAGACCCGATCTGCGTCAAATGCGCCGGTAAACACAAAACAATCGACCGCAAAATTGAAGCCAACGGTCAAATAAAATGTGCATTGTGCGGTGCTGCACACACTGCACACTGCAAACTACAAAGGTTGTGAGATATACAAGGCACTGAAAATAAAAAGATTTCCATCCCTTAGAAAAACTAGCCACCAAGTTCCGGCTGAGACAGTAGCAGTAGCTCCAATCGAGATTCAAAACTTAAACAAAATGAAGACCGGTTTATCGTAGCTAAGGTTCAAGTAGCTAAGGATAAGAATAACAACAATAATGGCAAAAAGAATAAGAAGGAACAACTCACGAATCCAACCAATGAATACATAAGTAAAAAAGGCAAAAATCTCCTCAGCGCTATGCAGTTCACAAACTCTAAACACTTGAGTACAGGCGAACCAACATATTGGCCAACAAACATTAATAAAACACCTGACTTGATAGATTTTTTCATCACAAAGAACCTGGACATTCGGAAATGTAAAATCTTATCACGACTCGAACTCTCGTCAGACCACAACCCTATAGAATCAATATATGACTCGCATGTCACGCCTACACATGCAAACAGACTTCTGTACAACAACAGAACTGACTGGCATACTTATAAGGAATACATTGACATTAATTTAATGACCGACATCCCTCTTAAATCATATGAGGACATCGAGTCAGCGATAGTATTCCTGAATGACACAATTATGAAAGCAGTCATACAATCGACACCAAAAAAGAAGCAGAAAAATTGGACATTTTATACACAACCTCAACTACGACAACTATTAAATAAAAAATGTAAACTACGGAAAACCTGGTCAACCACAAGATCTCCTGACACAAAAAGACAGTACAACA
This sequence comes from Cacoxenus indagator, assembly GCA_035041755.1. Classification (NCBI taxonomy): domain Eukaryota; kingdom Metazoa; phylum Arthropoda; class Insecta; order Diptera; family Drosophilidae; genus Cacoxenus; species Cacoxenus indagator. Next base: position 205,788 of record JAWNKX010000250.1, read on the forward strand.
AGGCAACTAAAGAGGTTAAAAAAATTATTCAGGTATTAAAAAACAAACAATTAACATCATATCTCAAGAGCTTAACACCCACGAGTCAAACGGACTACTCTTTATGGAAAGCTACTAAAGGATGGACAAATAAAAGTAATTATTAGGCTCCCCTAAAAATGGAAAACGGGTTATGGGCAAAGACGAACTTGGACAAAGCTAAAGTATTAGCGGACTATTTCGAAAGGGTTTTTACATGAAAAGACCACCATAGGAGAAATAAGAAAATGCATTAATAATGACAAAAAGGAAAAAAAGTCCCCTGGATATGACAAAATAAATGGGAAACTCCTAAGAGAACTACCTGTAAAAGCTATAGAATATCTAAGAAACATCTTTAACGCTATGTTCAGACTAAACTATTTTCCGAGAGTCTGGAAAGTAGCTGAGATTATTGCTTTCCGAAACCAGGCAAAGACGCATCAAAAGCAGAGTCTTATAGACCAATCAGTGTACTCCCTGTAATCTCAAAAATGTTCGAAAAGATATTAAGAAGTAGACTATTGCCACTACTAGAACGCAGGCACACCATTCCAAATCACCAATTTGGTTTTCGAAGAAGTCACTCAACGATACGACAAGTGCACAGAGTTACGCACAAAATTCTAAATGACATTGAGGATAATAAATTTTGTATTGGACTCTTCTTGGACGTGGAAAAAGCTTTTGACAAGGTTTGGCATAAAGGACTCAAATGGAAACTTAACAATATATTCCCTCAAAACATAGCACATCTATTAACATCCTATATCACAGGTAGATACTTCTTAGTTAAATACTCAGACGAATACTCAACCCTTAGAGAAATAAATTCAGGAGTTCCACAGGGAAGTGTGCTAGGACCTTTATTATATTAAAATAAACAAAAACAAAAACAAAACAGTACAAGTTATATACACTACTAAGACTAGATTCACACCAATCCATATAAATATTGACGGAGGCGACGTAACCATTCAAAAAGAAGCCAAGTACTTAGGATTATATATTGACAGTAAACTAAACTGGAAACAACATATACAAAAAGAGCGTGACCAAATCAAAATGAAAGTAAGACAACTGTATAAACTTTTCATTTGAAAACAAGCTCCTAATCTATAAGACAATTATTAAACCAATTTGGACATATGGAGCCGAAATATGGTGAGTTGCCAAAAAATCAAATTAAAGTTAATCCAGAGGCAACAATCAAAAAAGCCCAATGGTATATCACCAACACGGACCTTCATCGAGACCTACGAATTGCGACAGTAGATATGCAGAAAATACCAAACCAAACTTTCCCAGCATTCAAACGATGGTGTGAACACATTACCATTAGAAGAACTAACTCGGCAACGTGGGCTAAAAAGGGTGAGACCAGTGGACCTCACATAACACATTACTTCATTACATTACTTACTCATTGTTAATTGGTGTTATCTTTAATTGTTTATTTATTGTTAAAATACATTGTTAAAAATATTGCTATATTCCAGTCACAACACTACTTTACAAACTGATTGTAAAATTAAAATTCACCCACTTGTCCTAAATATTAATCTGTACAATAGTCGATTTATTTTTCTATAATAGATAATGTACTCTTCTTTTGGCAAAAACAAAAATTGAATTTAAAAAAAAAAAAATTGCATTTGCCGTCGGCGAAATGACGATCTGCACAGAACGAAAGCAGAGAAAAGTGACGTGCTGACGCAAAACGATTTGAACATTTCTGCCACATTTTTGAGCCGAAGTGTCAACTCACACGTATACCAGTATACCAGAAAATGAATCAACGTGTATACCCAGCATAATTTCTGTTTTGTGCTTCACAATGTCAACTTTGTCAACGACATGACGACCGCACAGCACAAAAGCAGAGAGAAAGTGTGTGATCACGAAAAATGCACACATATACACCCAACTCTTTTTTCACTCGGTTTTTTTTTCACACGAATTTTAAGTTACACGGTTCAAAAAAAACTGGTTTCTTGTAGAGTTTCTTAGGCTAATACGGTTTGTCTTGTAATTTCATGATCCAAACATGGACCGTGCCCTAAAATTCGAGCGAGATATGAAGAATTGTTTTGCTGGGTATCAAGAGTTGTGTAAAGAACCTAAAAAACTAAAAGTTCAACTGTCTATAACAGATTTTTTAATGAGAAAGTCGACGGCGCAAGACCTTTTGGAAAGTAGTCCGGCAGTTCAAAACTATATTACCGGACGAAAGTCTCTACTGGTTTTCTAGCTAAATATAGTTCTTTATTTCATCTTATACGGTTTTCAGATGACTTGGAACGTATGCCCAAAGCAGAATCGAACTGTGCACAGCCTTGCACTCGGCTTTTTGAACAGAGAGAAAGGGAATAGTCATGACTCTCCAGCGACAGTCATAAAATTGATTTGTCGTATTTTACCTACACTTAATAACCACAGGCGTTAAGGTAATTGTGACAATATGCAAGCTCGATAACACTTGAATATGTATGTAGAGTTTTAGCGTTGCAGATTCTCTTATTATTGTTGCAACCGTCGGCACCATAAATCACTTGACAATGCCTTTAGTTGCCAACTACTGCTATGCACAGTTGAGCAGCAATTATATTTGAAGCTACTCTGCACCAGGTGGCGTGACTAAAGAAGACGCATACAAAAGTATGCAAATGGAATTTTCTTTCACCTTTTTTCCGCAGTTATCCGAACCAAATACAATGTTACAATGAACAAAGCAGCGTGCACGTGAACAACGATTTCCGTAGAATACTGCATACTTTTAAGCTGCTTACGTTGGTCAACTGGGTTTGGTGTATTTAAAAATTTCGTTTACTTCCCTGAAAATATTTAAAAAACACAACTTCGAGCAGAGAATATTTCTTCAGCTATGATGTAACAATAATAAATAATAACATTAAACTTAAACATTACAACTTAAAAATATTGTCAGTATGATAACGGCAAATTAAGAATAATATTGGGATCAAGGCACAGTTTAAATCTGCTGATAATCTGCTTCAACTTCACTAAAGGGCCAAATATACGCTTCAAATATTTGGTCAAGTCGATGTTGTTGTAATTTGATGCGTAGCACACATACACAACAAACTGCGTTTGTCAAATTCCAATTTTATTTATTTATTATTATTTTATTTATCTTATCGGCACAAATTATCCGCGCACGGCCGTTCACAGCTTCAAATTTGACGAGAATGAGGAACAGGCGCAAGAGACGCTACAAATCGTTGTCAAATTTGACGAAATATTAAAAAATTTTGATTTTAGTCAAACGTTGTGCAAATGCAAGAACACCCTATGGGGGGGAACACGTCAAATTGAGTAAATTTCCCTTTTTTAGGGAACATCTGGGCAAATATTTGAAGCGTATATTTGACCCTTAACGCATCAAGACATGAACCACGAAAAAAATTTCACAGCACGAAGTACGAAGAATTAGACCTCCGGCACGTCGAAGGAGCACATATCTTTGATCAATCGGTGTTTCTGCTGAATTACAGTTATACTAGAAGTACTCTTCATTATGGACATTTCTAATTCATGGAATAACAACAAATTTTAACACTTCAGCAAACTCTACTCGAATCTGGGCGGTGCCAAATGTGCACTGTTAGCTACAGAGAGTATGTAGTTTGGTTTTGAGAGTGTCTACTAAGCGACGATCACGCAAAAAACTGTGACTCAATGCTTTGAGTGTCTTGTTGCCGAAAGTGGTTCTCATTTATGATAAGCAAATAAATCCAACCGTACATATCTCTATTCTCTATTATATAAATATGGATTTTTTGCTTTCATAAATGCCAACGTATTCGATAGCATATGTTCAATGCCCGTATACGGTTTTGTTGGACTTACGAATTCCACTTCCAATTTAAATGCAGGTGTAGTTGCATTCGCACAATGAAAATGTTTGCTCGCCTGTAACCACCACCATGGCTAATAGCCATTCCGTCAATGTCAACTTTTCTGAATTGATTTTAAATGTTTTACTGTAGCTAGACTTATCCTTCAGGCATTTTGCAACTTGTTTTATCGAAGGCACACTTATTACACTCTTTCTTTCTTTCTTACTCGATCTCTGTCTCTTTCGCTCTACGCTCAGATTCGACTTTGACAGAATTTACGGTTTCTTTAACTGCAACTTTGCTATTTTGTCTTTAATTGAAAAACTTTGCAGGCAACTCAACTCAAATGAATTATTTTGGGACTTTGGCAAAGTTTATACAAAATTTCATTGAAATTTGTTGATTCGAGTCAAATCGCTGGGATTGATTTGAATGCATAAATTCAATTCTATTGTCCTCACCAAATAGTACGCTAATTTTTCGATACCGTTATAAATATAATAAGGTTCATCACGAAACGTCGTAAATATATAAAAATTATAAAGTTACGCACTACATTTCGTGATGACCCATTTCGTCTTTTGAAACGAAACTGTTCATATCAGCTGTTGTCGTATGCATGATTACAAATCTAAACAAACAATTCGAAAATGCCGAAAATAAATGAAAAAAGGAAATTAATTGAAATAAGTACAGAAAATGCCATGAATAAGTTATTATTTTTTGCAAATCAATTTTTAATTACATTTAATTCCTAACACAAGCACTTTGTAACTTACCTCTGCCAATTCTTTTATCAACAATTACCATATGATTGAGCAGACTTGCTGTTCACAATAAGTATAAAAATGCACAATGTTGCCAACGCACAGAGTTAATAGTTTATCACACTCAGTGCTGTGATAAGTTTACGACATATGTTAAATTTTTTTTTTTTTTTGTATAGAGCTACTGTTAGATTGTTTACAACGTTACTATATAACTATATAACTTTTATAATATATACAACACATTTACAACGTTTCGTGAAGACCCTAAATATAAAGGTATAATTTTTCGCTTAGCAATTGGATATGCTATTAAAAGTTTTCCATTCTGCACAATAAAAATAAATTATTCAAAGTAACTGCACATCCTTTCCACCCCTCACGACCCAACGCACTCACAGTCATTTCATTTTGCATGCACCCAAAAGAACACAACAATTATTTTTTTTATGTTTTTCCCAAACTCTTCGAAATTATTTTCATGACTCGCCAATCGCAAATTCGGAACCGCATAGCAAGTTCACAATTTAATATGCATAGATAAACCGACTTTTTAATAATTTTTTTATTATTAATACATTTATTATTAATACATAGCGATAGAAAGCATGTTTTGCTGCCATAGCATCAACCGAAGTATTGCAAAAGCAAACAGTTAGTTTGAAAGCAACTCGAATGCAATATGTTGCTACATCTTAATTAGAGGTCAAAATCATAAAAAAATTCCTTGTTAAGTTTTACTGATCGAAAGCAACAACTTTTATGTGCGGCATCTCTAGCCTAGTAAAAGAGCTGAGCGAGAGGTTTGCAAATCACTAACAAAGTGAATCTCTAAGTTTTTAATATTTAATATTTAATTTTAACAAGAAGTTTTCCAATTTACAAGTGTTTTTTTTTAGTTTTTTTTTTATGCAACTCAAACATTTGATGGAGAACGTATGCTGTGACATGCTTTACGATTGTGGGTATATAGCGTATTTATAAAGGAGTACAGTTGAAGCCGTGGTTGTGTTAGGATAAAGACAACCAAGAATTGACATATAGACAAGTAGATGAATAGCTAGATAAGAAGGCAGGTAGTTATATATGTAGATAGAGACATGTTAGAAGAGATATTTAGTTAAATAAATAAATAATAGAGTAACCGAGAAGTAATGTGCTTTCTGCGCATGCCAACATTTTTATTTGTCATTTTTCAGCTCATTATGTACTACAAAAGCGAGCCAACGCCATTTTTAAGGTTTTAGTTTAGTTTGGTTGTTTATTTGGAGACATTTCAAGCAATCTTCAAGTTTTCTCTATAGTAAGAATGTAAGAAGAATGTAACTTAAGAAGAGCTACCTATCCGGCATGGTATATATTTTCGAAGTTCAATTGCATGGGATTTTCGTAAATGCCAAATTTTATATCCTGGAATTTTGATCTTTTCGACTTCTATGGATCAAGAATGCCATCTATGGAAGTAAATTTATTTCAGACAACTAACGTTGAGAGCGCTGAAACGTTGAGAGCCGAACCGACTGAACTCAACCACTGAACGGGATGCCACACATACAAAATACAGATTAAAATTCAAGTGCAAGTTAGAAAAAAGCCATATATTTTTTTTGATCTATTAAAGTGATATATTTTTTAAGTTAAACCCTTGGTTTATTTTGTCATCATCTGACATCTGCTCGCTCACAACACACATATAGTATGCTAAAGAACTTCGGCTCAACTGCATTTATTCTTTTCTTCGCTTTGATTTTACGTCATAATACAGACAATCTTCATGTGCTAATAAGCGACCACTCCAATTATCCGAGCAACTATTGGAGCAAAAATATGACAAGCTTCCTCCAACGGGAACATGTACTCACAAACACAGCCTCACATGCACAGCATCACATTGAGGCCGTTTGACCCACAACAATTACAATGTAAAGTAAGAAAATCAATGATTTGTTGTTTATTTGTTAATTAGCGTCAGCGGGTGCGCGCTACATGTGTTCCAAAATTCGACTAACTGTATACGTTCTTAAGCCTATAATTCATAGTTAAGATCCAACTGCGTCGTTCCAAAAAAAAAACGCTGACCCATCACACTCGTGTCGTCGCCTTTTCCCTACGTCGGTTTCATTTATGCTTATCTTGCAGGCATAGGTGGTCGTTGTATATTCTATTCGTCATTTTCATATCTTGCAGCATAACCATTTGTATTTACTCAAGATATTATATTAGGTGATATAAAAAGTATACGCGTTTTTTTATAACGAGATTGTGTTGGTATCCATATATTGCGCAATACTAATCCGATTGTGTCAAACGAACACGCGTTTGAAAGATGACATTTCAGGCTACATTTTTTGTGAAGACAGCTGTGTAATTCGTTGCTTGTGTTAAAAGTTATGCTGATTTAAAAATGAGTGAAATATCTGAAGAAATAGGTTATGCGATGCTTTTTTTTACTACAAAAAAGGTAAAACCGCTGCAAAAGCATGCCGAAGATTTTGTGCGGATTACGCTGACGACGCTGTGAGTGAACACTGGACGCAGCAGTGAATTGATCAATTCCGTTCCGGAAAATGTTGAAATTTTCAATGTCAACCATGCACCTCGTTGTGGTCGGCCAGTCACTAAAAAAGACGATTAAACGATTAATTCGCTCTCTATTGCTCACAACTCGACCGTGTGAATGAACAATCAAGGAAAAGCGACCACAATTGGCCAACAAAAATGTTTGTTTACAAATCAATATAAAAAAAAACCGAGTATACTTTTTATATCACCCAATATTTCGGTAATCATTGCGAAATTCGTTTTACACGAAGTCTTAGGCGATTGTGTTAACTTAACTTATCACTAATCACGACAAACGATTAGCATACTCTTTAATAAGTCAGTTTAAATGCAAATAACTCACAACTCTGAATATGGTATCATGCTCATTATTTTTTTCTTTCATTTTTCTTCATTTACACTTATTCTAAAAATAACTTTGAGCTCTGGAAATGTACCGTTATTTTGTTTTGCTATTTTCTTTGAAGTGAGACAAAAAATCATGCATTCAGCACATTTTTGATTTTTGCGCGTAAGTTGCCGGTCGTATTTGACTTATTAAAATTATTATTCATTTAACTGGACCAATTTCCAATTAAATAAAGTAAGTATGGGAAAAGCAAAAGCGTTGGATGAGACAGAAAAGGCAAAATGAAAGACTTACAGGGAGTGTGTTGGAGTGGCCACTCAATCTTTCAAATATCGAAAAATATTAAACGCAACCGTAAAATAATTTCCTCATTCTTAAGCAATGAGCATACCCTATGGGAAAAATATGAGAGGTCGGCCCTCTTCTGTAATTACAGCAGCTGACAAGCGAATTATTTTAAGGCACGCGTCAAATTCTCATGACTCAGCCGCCAAAATTAAAGGAAAACCAGGTGCTAAAGCGTGCGTGCGGACTATACAAAGAATTATTTCGAATGCTAAACATATAAAACGTTTGAAATTAAAATAAAATAAAAACACCTCTAAACCACCTTCGAAAAATGCAACGGCAACGTTGCAACGATTCGATTCCATCGAATATGTCCTGGGCTAAGAAGTGGGAGCTGCAGTCATTTCAGATGAAAATTGTTTAATTTGGAGGTTATGCTATTTGATGGTTATGCTTACTACTTTCATGATCTTAGAAAGGAAGAGGATACTTTAGATCGACTGTACAGCCATGTCGGTGTCGGTGGTATCATGGTATGGGGAGCTACCATATATTTTAGCACCATAGCACTGCAATTTCTAACTAGTCGTATAAATGTTACAGCATGCAATGGTGTACTGAGAACGGCTTTAACTGCAATCAAGAATATTTTTGGAGCCTTGGCATGGAAGTTCCAGCAGTATAACGCACCTATTCACACGGCCAGTGTCGTGAAGCCTTGGATTGAGAGCCAAAACGTGAATTTGCTGACTTAGACGAGTATGGCGCGCCCGACTTGAATATTATGGAAAATGTTTGGCGATGGTTAGCACGCAAAGTGTACGAGTCCGGCAGGCAATTCTCAACTGAAGCTGAACTTATTTAAGGAATAAAACGTGCCTGGGAAACTATTTCACTGAATTATTTTACATCAAAAAATTATATGACTTCTTACCCAAGAGGATGTATGAGGAGATACTTAACCGTGGTAGCTCAACACATCATTATATATTATATAAATATATATATAATATATATTATTTTATTATATTTTATAAATAAGTTTGAAAAGAGAGAAATTAGGAGAAAAAATACTTTTGGGTTGTTGTGTCCCTATTTTTTATGTTATTCGACATTTTCCAGTGGTTGTTCTAATCAAATGTCGCAAAAGTAAGTGTTAATTTTTTATGTTAAATTCTTTAAAATTCATTTAAAATGTTATTAATAAAGTTATTATCCTATCATTTATTTTTGTGTATAATTTTATAAACTTTTATTGACAAAAAGATTTATCTTGAATGCTCTATTCGATTGACTGATATTAAGCATCAAAGGCAGTTGGCCAAAGGTCTGCTAATCGGTTGTCGGGCAGTGTACATGAGGCATAACAAATTAATTGTTTTATTGAATTATTTATTCACATTCCGCAATGCTGTAGGTCACTATTTAAATGGCATTCAACATTTGAGCTGCAATGAAATGCTGCGTAGAATTGCTCAAGTCAAGCTTGCCGCCAAATGTGTTTTATGCAAATGCACTAGAAGGCAAAGGCAAAAGGCAAAAGGCAGAATTCAGAATTCACAAACTAACGAGCGAACGCTTGACGGTCATCACGTACAAATGCGCTGTACAGGCAAGGCAGCACAACGCAGGACGACCACAACAAAAACAATGAAACAACGATGACGTTGGCATTCGTGATGGCGACAACTTTTGCTCCAGTTGTCATGCTTGTAGAACAAAGAATGCTCAATGCTGCATGAATGTAATGATTAGAGGTCACTGTGCTAGATGCTTGCGCACAAGTCTGGAATGTTAGCGAAAAGGACATCAACACTTGAGTTTGAGTGTAAATGTAGAGGAAGGGTAACCAAAATGAAGACAACGACGATAATGACCATGACGACAATGTCGAAAAGGATATCCAAATAAAATCACCCACCCACACACACACACACACGCACACACACGCACACACTCTGCTCTCGTACTTGCGCCGCCCTTGCAACCATTGCAAATAGTTTCAACAATTCGTTCACTAATTCCGCACGTCTCATACAACCAACCAACAAATGCTTTCGGAGTTGATGTCGTGCCTTAACTGGTAATATGCAAGCATGCGTGAGCGGTGCGCAGCCCAAAGAAGTAGCTCGATGTAGGCTTTGTAACTGTGTGCGTTGGACGTGTGTGTGCTGTGATGTGGCTGTGTTATATTTGTCTGCCATAATTGACTTGTTTGGCCGCCGGTAATTTCGTTTAGTACATGCATCATACCAATAGCATTGCAAGCGACTACTTTTGTGGGAACTGTACCCAAAACTTTTAAAATATACTGTGCTCGTCTTAGTGCATATTTTTGTAGAGATAACTATGAAGCGCACTAAAATGCAAAGCCAACATTAATTGCAGTAAACACATCTGCGTTAAACCGATCGAACAGATCGTAAAGAAATTCTCCAACAAAGGCACACCGATATCCGCACGCAAATTATCTTGTGCCGCAAAGCCATAAAATGCAACAATGCGCATAAAAACTGAAATCTTTGAAACAAATTTTATGACAGTCGGGCAACAGATAATGCAATGCAATTTTACTTTTTCGCGAAGTATTCGTATGTCATAAAATGCGGCCTAATATATCTAACGACAAGAAAGCAGGTAGTTACGGATGGAAAAGAGATTGCGGGCAAATAACGTATGACCCTAGACAGATTAGATAGAGTAGGGTGGCTACTTAGCTTAGACGTTGCAGTAACTTGAATTCCGCGTGCGTAAACAGTTTTTGGCAAGCAGCTCAGTGAAGCAGTGCCAGTGGTAAACACAAATCAATATAAATTGAAGTCAAAATTAAAGTGTATTCATATGAAGTGAAAGCGAAGCCGAATTAGCTTAGTCAATTGAATTAGTTAAAATTTAATCGAAGCTAAATCACAACGAAATAGCATATAATAACAATAACTCGAATCTAGATTGGCGTGCAATTTTCAACAACTCACATAAAATTCAACTTGTATTTGTGTGGAAAGAAGTACTTCTATCACCAAGCCAAATTCACATCGAAGCAATTGGAACTTTCATCAGGTTGGTCTTGAACATTGAAATCAATACTGAGTTGAATCAACTAAAACTACTCTAGGAACATCGTGTTCAATGAAACTTACATCGAATGAAGTCCCTCTTACCGCAAATCTTCATCAAATGCAATCGAAGCAAAAACTTGCATGAAGCTCGCATAAAAGACCAAGAGTAATCCACGAGTTCACTGTATTGAAATTAATCGCTTCATCACTTAACCCATAAAATAATCAAAAAAATAAATAAATAAATAAATAAAAATGGGCAACTCACAATCAACTCCAACCGAAAACCTTCTACAATGCGCTCGACCGGAAACGACGTTTGGCAAGCTAAAACGCATGGTGGCCAAGAAATTGCAACGCTGGCGCATTAAGCAAAGAATGAACCGCTGGGCGGAGTCGTGTACGTTGACAACGACTGGCGATTGTCGGAACAAGGCGGAGCTGCGTACTAGTTGGAAGCGGTTACACTTGTGGCGCCCCATGACGCGTACTTCAACGTTTGTCTGGCGGCTCAAGATGACACCGCCGCCCGACATAATGCAATTCGCAAATAAAGACGAGGAGGATTACTACAACTGGAAGTATATGTTTCTGCAAGAAAAGTCGGAGCTGATTAAGAAACCGCTTTACGGAAGGGATGGCGTGCACGACCTTAGCGAAGCACTTGCCGGGCAGTTGACACCGGCGGGATTTCCCGCGTACACCGACAAGCGGCGTTGTCAGAAGCCTAAATCACTAGCAAAATCGAAGGCGTCACAGCCACCGAAAGCCGCGTCCAACGACAATTTGGACGCGTCTCAGGTGCGCAGTCAACGTTCATTGTCTTTGACAGCGCTAAGCTTGAGCTCAGCAGCGGAGCGAAAACCAATGTCGAATCAACGATTCCAGTTTACCGCAGAGAACTCAATCTGGAGCGATCCTAGGCATATCGACGATTACTTTGGAGGTGCTTACTTTATCTGAAATGGCATAGCCACAGAAGCACTTGGTAGATACAATGATGTTAGATGCAATGAAACTGTTCAGCGCCGAGTCAGTCACCGCATTTATTACAAACTAAGTTATTGTACGAGTATAAACTGATATTATCGTATAGCTATGAGTAGGTGTCGAAATTATTATTTATTTGCCGCTATTAATGTTCATTCATTCCTCCATTCCATTCGTCTGCATTTTATACACATACAAATTGGCATAATTCCAATGATTTCTACGCTGGAAAATTAAATGATTGTTTATGTTCTGCATATTCTGTACCTGCATGGCGCTATGAATGGCATTGCTGCTACGTAGCACCTTGCTAAGATCAGAGTACTTCAAGCGAAGATCCTGCGCAAACTGTCTGGCGCCTCTTGGTATATGCGAACAGAGAACCTTGAAATACTGCACAAAATTGGGGATGTGCTTAAGCAACAAGCTGCGGCGTATTTAGAGCGGCTCAAACATCAGCCAAATAATCTAGCTAAATGCCTTCTCAGGACGCGTAATAGGAGAAGGCTCTGGACACTGTATCCTGTCGAACTTGCGCAGAGATCTTTGTAATTCTGTTAACCAATCAATCAGTCAATCAACAATCCAACTTAGATAAGTTCACTCTTCACTTAGTTGTTATGCTTTTCTTCGTTTCCTTTAAGTTTAATTTAAGTTGTTTTATAATAGTAAAATTAATATATATGTATATATTAAAAAAAATAAAAATTAATTTAAAAAAAATCAAATTCTGTGAATAGTATCGGACATCGGGTTATCGCGGCATCGGGGCATCGGGGCATCGAAGACCTCATAATATCTATATATCGATGTGACGAGTTGATATATGGTAGCAATGTTTGTATGTCCCGCTGTATGTATGCAAACTAGTGTATCTCCATTTTTGCGATAGAAAGCTGAGCTGCTGCACGAACCCAGAACTGTTTTATATTCTTATTAAAATCTGTCCAAATAAATTATGATACACTATTATATTACTTCATTAAAAAGCACAATAATCCCCGCGCTTCGCAATCCACCAACAACCAGCAAAAATGTAATTTCGTTGTACATAAATCTCATCAATGAAATTATAAATGAATTCATAAACAAATGTTTGTGTGCGAAAAAAGACGCACGCAAAAAATGAACCCGTAACGTGGGGCAGGCAACGCGACAGGCATTAAAATACACAACTTACAAGTAGTGTAGTGTAGGTAACTGAACGAGCTATTTGATGGCTCGCACAGCAGCCGCCCACTGTGGCCGACACACAAATCTCGCACTTGGCTGAGCCCTATGCATTTCGATTGGAGAACAGAGAACCACACCGAGGCTGGGCGCACGCCCACGCTCACACTCCACCTTAAAATGCGCTACACTTGTGCGCTACATACGGTGATGAATGAATTTGCATTTTTTCTTCGTTTTTATGAAATGCATACATTTATGTTTTCCTTTTCCGCCATACATGTGGAATATAAAATTTTTATTTGCTGCTGCACGATAAAAATTATCAATCACTTCGCGATTCTTTGTAGCTCGAAGGTCTTTGCATTTTTCATTCGGTTTTCGGCTTTTTTTGCTTTTGTTTATTTGTGCAAAATACATTTTGGGTACAAGGCTCTATGACTGTAATTTGGGTGATTAATTACATTACATTTGGCATGTCTTAGCCAGACACACACACACACACACATATATATATATATATATATACAAATATACACAGATATGCACAGATCGAAGCAGCAAGCACGACATAGACGGGGCCTGTGTATAATGCTTAGCCATAATTTTTATGCCTGCTTAATCGTCATCACAGCGAATTTCCGCCGCTCATGACAGCACCAGAAGGTGCGTGTTTCGTATTTGACAAAGCCAAATAATACAACATAAAATTGAGTGTATTCGACTGGATTTGTACAAACTGACGCTGCACACAGCTTGCGCTCCCACATACTTTATATGACAATACGAATTTAGGTATACTTCGAACGAAATCATAACGAAAAAAAGCATTGGCTTATTACAAGATTACAGCTATGCTAATCAGATCGGAAAGCCATCTGAGCTTGACAGGTGCTAATGACTTGCTTAAAGTAACTAACTTATACGAGCCAGAGCAGTGCATAGAACTTCTTCTTTTTTATTAAAAAGTAGCGAGGAGAAAATTTGATTGATTCATCTGCGCAGTAGCTCATTTGCTGGAAGTACGCTGAATTGGACATATTTGTGTTGGGCCATCTTCTGGATAGATTCGATTTCATTTTTGATTGCTGTCTTATTTTTTTATCGCTATATATAATTTTTTCACTCCATACGTCCGGATTGGTTTTGTCAAATATTATATATTATGAGTTTATGCCCTAGAGGTAGCCTAGACTTTGGTTGAAGCAGCTGATGTAAAATAATTGTCTGATTTTCTATGTTCCATGAGAAATTTCAATTTTTCGAAATTGACTAGATGGAACCCCCCAATTCAAGTTTTTATATGAAGAACGTATTTTTAGCGTATCGAGCTCCATACAAATATGACTAGCAGAAATTGCAGCAAAGCCATGTGTGGTTTTATTTTAAAAACAAAAGTTACAAAATAATAAAAAGGTGAAGTAATAGAAAAAGTCGTAATAGTCGTTTAGTCTTTGGCTATCGTTGTCCAGCTCAACTGCGCACGATTGCATTCTCTTGTTTTGCTGCTACGCGTCGTCGTTCCTGTGGTGGCTTCTCTTGGCTTCGTCTTAGTGCTCGTCGTCGTTGTTCTCTCCGTCGTTGCTGATGTCATCATCGTAGTCAGCTGATCGTCATCGTCGTTGTTGCTGTCGTTGTCTAGGATTACTGCGATCAAACCTTGTCACATAAATGTAAGCATCTAAGATTAAGGTGCACATCGGCCAGTGCCCGCATGAATACAGAATACAAAAGGTACTACAAAAACCGTGTCTCCGTATTAATATATAAATACTGCCTGTACATATGATATGTAATACATACATAATATGTATAATAGTTTCGGTTTCTAAGACTTCGGTACTTGCCGTCTACACATTCGAGTTTGAGTCGTACGTGAACGCATGCGCTACAGAATGTGCCAATATCTGTATTTGCGCTTTCCCAAGAACCCGATTAACGTCACATCATGCATAACGATGCTCAATCACAAATGGCATCTGATAATGATGACGCAGTTCATAGTAGACCAAGATGTTTTTCAATACTTTTTTTTCCTACTTTAACAACAATATATTGGCATAAAAATTATCCTATGCACAGCTTTAGAACAATGCGATTCCAATCATATAATTTTCATTAAAATATATTGACCTTAAGTAGGGTAAAATGGTACGACAAAAATCATCTCTCTGTATTATTAGATTGCATAGTTTTCATACAAACTTTCGGTTAAATATTTTCTTCTTCATTCACTTTTTTCTTGGTTCGCTTTCATTCATTTAACTTAGTAATCAAACAAACAAAAAAATATGTGTATCAGAAGTGTCAACCGATCAGTATTGCCACTAGAATTTAACCAAATCGCATTCCACTTGCTTGGCGACATTTTTGCTGTAGGCACGTCCGCCAATTGACGTCCAGTCAACACAACTCGACTTTAATCGTCTCAACTGCGTCGTTGCGCTTGTGACGGCTTTTATGGCTGCCAAGCATACTACTTCACTGCCCACTTCTGCTAGTATTGCTGCTGTTTTTGTCATTCACAAATTTCAATTTGGCCCAGACAAATCTTTGGTGCCACATAAACTAATATGAAAATATGGATTTTTTGGGCGTATATCTTCACACAAATTGGCTGGCGCACTTGACGATGAGCACAACGAATTCCTTGCAAATGCCTAACCAAGCTAAGCGAAGTCAACGGCTTTGCTCTCTAATGGCAACTTAGCAACTTATAACGACAAAGCGCAAAGACAACAACAAAATCAGAAGCCAATTCAAAGCGCCTATAAGCAAACTATAACAATTTTATCATTGTGTATGCGTGTGCAGATTCTTTGTTTGTTCGAGCATCAAATATATTATCACTCTATGCGATTTGCCACATTTCAAGCATATTTAGGGTAGCACTCGTCCTTCCCATCCCTCGGCTGTTGAATTATGTCTTGGCGGATGAAGTCTGTGTTGGCGGAAAAAGTTTCACGCTCCTTGGTTTTTATATATTGCGTTAAATTTTTTTTTTTTTTTGGCCAACACAAAGGGCGTGAAAATAGCATAAGAATTCGAGTATTTCTCGGTTAAAGGTTGCCAGGAATTTGCCATATTGATGATGTGCGTTTATCAAACTGATGAAAGCTTAGCCCTCATGACATGAAAAATCCCTGAATGGGTATGTTTATGTTGAACGTACGATAGATACAGATATATCGGTTTGATGGACTATTGAGCCTTGAAAAGTTGTTGAAAAGCATACGAAATGCTTAGTTTTTAACACATAAAAGCAACGCTTTTATCACACTGACGAAATATGTATGTCTTAATGATAAATTATTAACCGAAATGCGTTGTTTGTGTTACATTGAGAGAGTATTGATCAAAGGGGTTAGTTTTATAATTCAATGGCCTGTTAAATAAAGTAGTTTTTCAAGTTAGATTTTTTCCATGGCAACTAACGAATGTAGAAGATGACTCATTCTTCAAAGCAAGGTCAAATATGTCAAACAGCTCTAAATAATATCCGCCAGTAATCGAACAATAGGAAAGGAACATGTTCATTTGCTCAGTTTAGCCAGCAAAGCAAATCTTTTTTTGTTCACTCACTCATGAGCAATTCGACACTCGATAGCAAAATTTATCTCTTACCACATTGTATGTTATATGAATATTATATATATATAAGCCGTGTTATAAATAAATAACACGGCTTTACCAAACCCTTAGAACAGAAGAGAGAGGCACATAAGCCTCTATATTTTCCCATTTTACTGCGCTCACAACATCAATGGCTATGTGTTTTATTGTTGTTGTAACGCTTTTATCTTTAACACCTTATCTAACCTAAACCACTGGCCCGATTTTGTGCACATCTGACGAAGAATACCTTTCAATTGATGTTTTTTTTTTTTATCAAAATCGGTTCAGGGGTTTAAGCACGGAATCGAACACAAGAAATTCTTTTATTTTTTTTATAATTTATAATTATATAGATTACTATATACTATATAGAATACTACTATAGATTACAACGCGGTAAATAAAATAAATATTTTCAACGTCTAGTCTTTTGCTTATAAATTTAAAATTTCATTCAATTTCCTTTTCTAGCCGGTAAATATGCCCCATACGATTCTGAGTCAATGAAAAATTGCATAAAAACGAAAGAGCGGTGGCGCACACAATTAGACGCCAGTAGGCATCGTAAATACTGCCATCATTATCATCATTTCATCATCGTCATTGACATTATCATTCGCATTTACATCAACAGCAGTGGGAGCATCGGTGGCAGCATCAAAGTGAATCGTTGTGATTCACAAGACTTGAAAGTGTCGCGCGACCTGCTGTTTGTCGTGAAGTATCGTGAAGCATATGGAACTAGGAAGCCTGCTCGCTTGTTTTTGTCACTTATTTCTAGATTATTTGATTTTGAGTATATTTATTTAAATTTCATTTCATCGCGATTATTGTAATTATATTCAAATTTTTCTTTTTCTTTCGCCGACGACGTTGGCTTGCAATTGCTTCCTGCCTGCCTGATTTAGACGACTTTTCTTCTCAGCGTTGGAGTTGACGCTGTCGTTGTCGTTGTTGTTGTCGCCTATGCTACAATATCCGTGCTTTTTTTTGTTTTATGTGTTTCAAACTAATATTATCGCATAGCATTTCACTTAGTCTATATATTTTGTTGACGACACTTCCAATCAAGCCGTGCATCACACACACTGCACTCACTCATCACTATGAGCACAACATACATACGCACACTTCACTGTTCGCTCGTTTGTGATTTTATGATTATGGTTGTTATTTTACCTTTATTTTTAATTTGCCTACTACCATACCATCATCATCAACAACGTGGAAGCTGAAAAAACATTAAAACTTTGAAAAAAGTTCTTGTTTCTAAACTGTGGGTTCGGTTTGTGGTTCGTGACGTCCTTTGAATAGCAACCGAAGTCACAACCCGAGTAAGCGCGATCTGCTAATATAAAATTGGAAGTATGTTTGTTTGTTTGTTTGTTTGTCCGTTATGGACGCCAAAGCCGAATGAAAAAAAAAATCTAAAAAGTGAAGAATACGAAATGCCACAAAAAAGTCAAACACGGGAAGATCAATCTGAAAATCACGCACGCGAAGGCAGCAATGAGCCGGGGCCCTGCTGGTATATTATATATTATAATATGTACTTATCAAGCAACTCTACTCTTATGAACTGACTTTGCGTATTCTTAAGAATGTTTCCACTTCTTCACAGCTTATATATCTCGAAATGCGAGAAATACTAGTCCTATTCAAGTATTTTTCAATAGACATTTTTTTTGAATCCTAATTTTTGTTAGCAAACACTGGTCGCATTTCCTTGATTGCTGCATTCAACCGCTTCGTCGGCTTTTTCAGTGACTGGCCAACCAAAGGAAGGTGCATCGTTGACATCGAAATTTCCGGAACGGCATCGAGCAAACCGGCGACTACTCACAGGATCCGCACCGTAAAACGCACAAATTTTTCGGCAGCGGTTTTATCTTTTCTATACTAAAAAAGCATAACATAGCATATTTCTCAGATATTTCAGTCATTTTTAAACAAAATAACTATTTATACGACCGACGAATTACAGAGCTCTCCCTCTTCATAAGAAATGTATCATCTTTGGTCACCTTTCAAGCAAGCGTTCGTTTGACATAATCGGATTAGTGTTGCACAATTTATATTGACATCAAGTAATGATAAAAATGATATGTACCGAAACTAGTAGGACGCTATGGCAATAGGTTGACTGGGAAAACAATTTTATTCACTACAATGTTGTGTTTTGTATTGTCGCCCAATACGGTTGAATTTCAACCACTGGGCGACCACTAGTATTACTCTAAATTGTCTGTCAGCAATCAGGGAAACGCAGAGCAGAAACTGTATTATGTGGAGCAACAAACTTTTGTGTATTGAAATAATCGAAAAAAGTGAGTTTCTGGAAATTTCTTCATTCCCAATTATGTTAATGAAATATCATCCTTTAGCCAATGAATTCATAAATGGCTCCGCTCTACCCGGATCTATCATATCCGCTTTCTTTTTATTTCTTTTCATTGTTTGTAGTTCATATTGTGTATGACAATTTGCAAAATAAATAATTTGCATGTATATTGAGGTCTGACGCTCGAATCTTGTGTGCGAGTTCATTATAATTATATTATAATAAGCTATTTGTCTACATATATGCAATTTTGAGTGCTGTGGTGCTGCTAATACACTAAGCGTTGGTGTAGCTCGTCGCCCATGTACCTGCTTTGGTGTCACTACTACTGGCCGCGATGGTCATCACGATGATCATCCATACGCTAAAGTAGAAGGCCGAAAATGACCGATGTGAATAGTTTATTTAATTAAATTTTAATGCCACCCAACCGACCAGCACAAAACAGCACATAAGCGAATAAACACGTGTGACACTACCTACTAAAGCCCATAATGGTCAAAATCCCCCAAAGGACTTGCATTCGCTCCATTTTTGTTTTGTGTTTTTCTGTACGATGAACTCAGTACGGAACTTTTCATTAAACGTGCTGTCGAATTGCGTTCATCGTAAGCAGCTCAAATGCCTGCTACTCCAGACCTTAATCTTAGCTGTATCTGTATCTGTATGTCTGGGTAATTTGTTGTTGTTCAAACATTTTTCGACTGAGCTTATGTAAGATAAGCATATTAAAAAAAAAGGAAAAAATAAAGCGAAATCATTCGACGCTTGCCTGTGCAGCTCTGAGTGACAGCGTCACAAATCCGCTAGAATCCATTTAGGCACATGAACTCCCATCCAAGGCAGAGTGAAGAGCACACGGCATAATTGGTTAGCTTCCCTTAATGACCAAGTGTGGTGTGGCATATAAATAAATGAGGGCCAAAATGTCAATACGGCGTTAAAGCAAATCCCAAGAAAGTTTTAACAAAGCAGGAAATACCAATTAAGGGCGAAACAGGCTTAAATTGAAATGTTGTGGCATACTTCATGGCGCGGTGACTTGAAAAACTTAATATTAAAATCCAAATAAAAGAAATTCTGCAAATAAAAAACTGAGCAAGGCATTCAAAGAAAAAGGCTCCGAGTTAATGATGAACAACTTTAGACAGAAACAAAAGCTGCACAGCAAATTATGTAAATGAGGCAATAATTGCAGCTATCAGAATGACAGAGTGCCCCCTTTTTGAGGCTGAAATCGACACAGCATCAAAACAGTACAACTTTTGGGAAGTGCGTACTGTAACAAATTTTGGGTTGACCATATTTTGAAACAGACCGTTGTCAATTGGCGCTTAAACTCTTTTCTAGTGAACTATGTAGCATACTTTTAGCAGCGTTACTGTTAGAAAATCCGTGTCATTTACGCATTTCCTTGGCTCATAATTTTTTGTATGATTTATTGGTATGCTTGGCGTCAACCCCAACCTTTTTAGGTCATTATTAAGATCCGGAGCATATTTACACTGTTACTTTATTTTGTTTTGGCAAATTCACACTTTTTCCCTTAAACTTAATTCTTTTTTTTTATATTTGTTCGTTGCGCTTATATTAATTCTTTGTTAAACGACAGGGCAATTGTCTAATATGGGCTGTGCATACCCATATATTTTATCTGTCGTTTGACCGACCTTAGTCGGTACGGTACCTTCACGTCTTGTCTAGTGTACAATTTGGCAGTCGACTCAACTGCTTATCTGCGATGAACAATGGCTCACTCATTTGCACTCTGAATTGGTTTTTGTTGTTTGCGTTTCGGTCTGGTGGTTTGGGCTCATTTAAATTTTCTTTTTTCAGTCTTTACTAACTTGTAATATAATATTTTTGCAATGAAGTTTAATTTGTTTAAATCTCTCTTGAAACCATTTGTTAAAAGGTTCAACAACTCCAAAATTTTTAATGTGCAATATTTTCAAATAATATACATTCGAAAACCAACAAGATATCAAAAGGTCAATTTAAACATATGTTTCTGCACTGTAGTGGAAGCTTTTGCACTTATTTAGGCATAGTTTATCCTTTTATTCAATAAATGCGTAAATACTGGCTGCCAGCTATATGCAAATGATAAAACAAGCTAAATGAATTGAAATCAGTCGATCAGTCAAGTGGTTCACATGAATTTGTATTTGAAATACAAGTATATCAACACTATCAATATCATCATCAGCAACAGCATTATCACGTAAAGTACTTTCACATTTCACATTTCACATATCATAAAAATTCTTAAGATATTTGCTCACCGAAAACATTTGTTTAACTCGAATTACGCAAAGTGTTCACGAATAAATTCGTTGTGGTCGCACGAATCATAATCAAATTGAATAGCGAATTGAATTTCACCCATCATTTCACGCTCTCACGCATTAATTCGCGCACCCAATTAAGCACATCATGGCGAAATCTACTCTAAGTGAATTGGTAATACATAAATAAGGTTGTGTAAGTACGGCCAATACGTTTAGTTACTGCTGGACTGAGTGCGGTACATTTATGGCTATATAAAAGAGCATGAGCTAATTTCACCACTGTTCGTATATTTATGCCCATTACGTTTATAATTGAACAACAAAAACTCACAAAATAATATTAAGTAAACAAAACCAAGGTCTTGGCAAACACAGTGCACTCAAAATAATGATTGCGTAATTACCAAATGAATAGTTCAGTTAAGTATAATATCGCCATTAGATGTATAGATGTATTAAACCACAGAGGTCCGGATTGCGATACAGCTCACATACAGCCCGCGTCCAAGTAGCAATATATCCAAATTCTCCTTAGCAATTTGGATATATGCGCTATAATATCGAGATCTGCAGACCCCAACGATCTGAGTGGATTTGCCAATCCGAATCCTGCATGTCTCCAATCATTGGATCCAATGATTTCACGTAGACTATGAAAAAGGAGTGACAATCCCAAATTTTGCACACTTTATCATTATATTACGACGGAGACATGATTGTTTCGGTGTTTTTTCCTTACATAACCCCAATGTTATTTAATGACAATTATATGGCTGTGAAGGTATTGTTCTCTAGATATTTGACCTTAATAATAACAACAACAAGCATTGAAAAATCCATGCGGCTCACTGTTTGCTCAGCGAAGTTGTTAAATGAGAGAAAAAAAAGGAAAGTTGTGGGTATTAAAAGAAAATAACTATGCCTGCCTGGTAAATGAAAATCGAAAAAATTACTGAGAACTGGGATTCCGGAGTCGACTAGCGAGCGACATCTGGAGACATCTGACACAATTTATGAACAATTCGACAATCATTTACACAACATTGAAAATGAAAATGAAAATGAAAATGTGAACGATGACTTTGGCGATAGTATCGACGAAGTTTTAGATGGCTTTTTAGCTTATGTCTCAAATTCAACCGCAGGATCGGCCAACAACTCTTCTGAGAATTGTTCAGAAATATCTAATGTGGAGAAATTAACAATCACATCAAGCCAAGCTCTTCAAAATGTAAAAAGCCCTATTGATATAGCTGCGAGCATCTTCCGGACTGAGTGGACCATTTAATAGGCATTAAATGTGCTTAATGTGTTAAAAAAATTACTGAAACTAACATTTTTAAACAGCCAATCATTTAACATTTCCTTAATTAAATCATAAGTACACCTTCATATATATATATAATAATTTTTTTTGTCCTTCATTACTCCACTAGGGAGCATAGGGCCTCCCACAAGTCTCTACAATTTATTCATAATCGAGACTGTGGTGGTTTCGTTAATCTAACTGCCAGTCCATGCACCATGAAAGATGTTTTTTTGTTTGGTGGGTAGGGGGGCAGAGCAGGTAATTGGCCTGCTGCTGCCGTGTACAGCCAATGTGGCGCCATCTATGGTTTGGTGGACAAAGCCTCTCCTTTCCAACATATGGTGTTTTATGGGCGATGAATTAATTATTACTAATTCAATTAATAACTATTTATTAATAATTAAATAAGAGTCCTTAATTAATTAAGTGCTTGGGAGAGGGAAATAATTTTTTTGGGAAGATGGGAGGAAAAATTGGAAAAGTGCGGTCCATGTCCGAGGTGGGAATCGAACCCACGATCTCTGCACTAATATTTCTAATAATAAAATTATTAATAATAAAATTAATGTTTATTGTTAGTCAATCAAAAAATAAAAGCAACTAAAAGAAACCCCGTTATAAGCTAACCACCTGCATAAGTTGACCAAAAACCAAAGTTGACAGGAACCGAAAATGGTTAACATAGACTTGACCGTATGTGCAAAAGTATCCCCTTATAAAATGGGGAACCACTCGTATACATTTATACACCTACACTCGAAACTTCATTGAAATTGAAAAAAACCACGACGACCAGTCTGCCTAACGGATTTAAATGTAAATCTAAACCATCTAGGAACCCACTCCAACACTCAAATTTAATCAAAACCGATCCGGCCGTATAGGGGGTGTCAAGCCCTTGTCATCAGGGGGGTTAATTCACCTACTCCTTTTAATTTTGTTAACTAAGACTATGTGCTCTTATATTAACTTAAACTTAATTCTTGCTCTGCTCCAACAAGGAGTATAGTCCCAAAGCATCCGTTCATATTGAATATTCATTTTCCCAGAAAATTCTTACCACTCGGAATTTGAGTAGGCAAAAGGTTCGCAAACTTCATTGAGAGAAGTAGAAATTGTGCTGGCGTGGAGAGGGTTCCGTATATTGAATATGATATCATTGAAAACCCAAACATTGAAAACCAAACCGAACGAAAATATTCAATCGTATCCACTCATTTCGTTTTGGTTAAGCAAGTAAATAAGTCACTCAATCATAATCATACTCATGACTTCAATGATTATTCTGAGGGACGACTACAAATTTTACGATTTTTTGTATGATTTACCACGTTATGTCCAGACCATAGACTTCTTGTAGGTTCTACCGAAATCTGTAAGTAAAGAACTATTTCCTTTTTTTTTTCAAAATTTTAGGCTGAGTAGTTTCGTAGATGTCTGATGTTAAGTAACTTTACAACTATTTATTTTAAAATTATAGAACAGTTTATTCGATGCTTTCAACAAACCCTTTCATTTGATATAACACACAACTTGATCGGTTCAGTAGATTCGGAGCAAATTGGCTGTAAAAGCGGCACAGAAAAACATCGAGTGATTCTGTATTTGGTTCCGTTTTTCACTCAACGCACGGAATCCTAAAAACTACATATTCGTCCTCATACACACATACTATAAATCGAGATTTTTCTGATGTTTGTTTTTGTTGCTGTTATTCTCGTACAACATTTGACATTCATATCCCATGCTGTACTAACGTCGGCCACTGTCCTCGGCACAAACAAGCCAAACAGACAAAGCAAAATTTCTAGCCGTTCTCGTAGCAGCTATAGGTTTGAGTGGCATGTGTCTCTGTACTGGATGACGCCCATTTCAAAGGAAGCGGTCAATGCAAACTCTGGGCTATGAACGGTGCATTGTCAGCAATAATTTGTGCAAATATTTGTGGCTTGGCGTTTGTTTTCAATGCTCTTGGCATAAAATACACTAATACTATGTTGCTATTTCCGTAGCCATTATATGCCAGCATAATTCTGGCTGCCTCAAAAATATGTTATGTAGTTTTGCGAACAGTTCAATGACAGACGTCCGCAAACGAATCAAATGACGTTGACGAGGTCGAGCAGAGGACTGCTACTCAGTGCCTTATGGTAACATTATTTCCGGCTTAATTACGCATACTTTTACATGCAGCATCCTTCTGGCACACAATATTCATACTTGAAAAACATCGACGATAGTGCAAAATGTATGTGTAATCCAAGCCAATGTGTATACAAGCCACGTTGGAATGTTCTCGTACCCGTACTCTAGCAATCTTGTAGCGATTCTCATCGAGGGGCGAATGTAGTTAACAAAAATGCCTTGCCAACCAACGTGTTCTTGCTCTGCCAGATCAGAGACAGGTTTAGGCAAAAACACAAAGTGACAAAGTCACTCATTCGTGGTACGGGGTGTTGCACTGAAAGCTTTACACTCGCTCGCGCTAACTGGACTTGACGTCAATTCTAAGCTTCTAACACAGAAAGTGCGCTGTCAATTGCCGCTGAACTGAACGCCAAGCCTACCTGGCAGGTTGTTTGCTATATTTCTTATGGCCTTATTTTTATTGTTATTTGTACTTGTTTATTTATTTATTTAATTTTATTTTTATTCTAGCTTTCGACCAAATATTGTTTACTAAACGAGCATTGACAGCGGCCCAAGTTGAGCGCGATGACAGTGGTGCACTTTGATATTTGTTAAATCTCCTTTGTCAGCATGCGTGGGCGGAGATATTTTGTGGCATAACTATTTAAACAAACACACTTCACTTTCCCGCTGTTTGCTTTAGCGGCTACATGTGTGCGCATTTAATTAATTTTTGAAGCATAAAAGAAACAACCACAAAATAGCAAGATTTTTCAATGTAATTATCTTGAAAGATTATCTTACAAAGAAAAATATGTACACATTTAAAAAAAAAAACAAGAAAAAACATCTATGCCGCGGGTGTAATACTCTGCACACCAAAAACTATCGACCAGTGCGACCCACTTTGATGACGAGAAACTCAATGTTTGCAAACACCTAGCATTAATAAGCATTAGTGATCGGATCCGACCTCTTTCGAAAAGCCTCTTGTAAGATTTCAACTCTTTAATTTAAAATGTGACAGATTTATTTGCGACGAACAGGCCCCGGGGACTAAATCAGCTCGCCTTTTCAGACTGAAGAAAAATTTATAACCTTACTAATATTATAAGTGCGAAAATAATTCTGTCTGTCTGTCTGTCTGGTACCTTTTTACGCCTAAACAACTGAATGAATTTGTATGAGTTTCGTAATAGAGATAGATGGAACCTTTGGAAACTACATAGGCTACTTTTTGTCGCGAAAACATTGATTATATAGATATAAAAGGTGAGAACATGCTTTTAAAATATAGTGCCAATTGTTGGACGCTCACTGTATGCGTGCATTCTCTCTTGCTCATACAAGCTAATAACAAGCGAGGCTTCATTCAAGCTGAAGTTAGACTCTAAGCTTTCAGTTCTAAAATCGAGCGTTCGCTATAAAGCGTTTGTGGTCATGTCGTCTGCTAAAGAACGTCTTAGAAGTAACATCTTCGGTGTCGTGTGCAAAAGCAACCTATTTGGTGCCTTGTGCAAATAGCACACAAGTCGCTAGGGAGTATAAAAGCGCAAACTCGAATCGCAGTCGCTCTCTTCAGTTCACGTCAGCAACGGAGTGCACGTCTCAAATGAAATGTACATAGTGCCGCAATAAATTCTATAATTTCTATTTTATGCGTGATCCACATAGAGCGAACACTAAAAGACGCAATAGAAAAGAAAAACGCAAAGAGTGTTAACTGAGGAGGAATTTTAGTGCTCACTTCAACTTGAAGGGACTTTAAAATCAACCAAGAAGTGGTAATATGCGTTGTCCTGTGACATGGTCTGTCAAGAAGTTACTTTTTCACCAACCCACTAGGAATATGTTGAGTTTTGGTTTTCATTATTTTGACTATTTTCCAGGAACGTTTGGACTAATTGTTACAATGCTTGTTATTGAACTGAGACAATTCAAATTGTAATTGACGATTAAAGTGGTCGAACTGAGCCTTTTGTGCATTGTTTCTTATTTTAAACAGTTCTAGAATATGTTGAATTTAAAGTTTAGAATTCAATGTAGTAGCAGCACTGTTTAAATTCATATACTCGAAGTGAAACACCATTCAAGTTAATGTTAAAAAAGAATTTCCTCGGTTTTGAAATCTCATCGCCTTTTTGTCTGCGCATCGTCTCAGTCACTACAATGCGCCACATTCGCCTTGAGGGCTCACGCTGAAGTAGTCAACAAACAATTTTATTAACACGGCTAATGCTGGGTTGCAAGAAAACAACATTTGTTAATAGTCCATTGAAGTCTTTTGTAAACAGTCCACTGAAAGCTTCCAGTTTACCTTACCAAAACATTTACACTACACTACACTGAGCTGTGAATATCGACACATCGACATCGCTAAAGCTATGTAAAGCGATGTCAACGCTCTGCAACTGAAGAGCGTCGAGAATCAAATCGCCGCACGCTGACCAATCAAACACAGCAGAATACAAGTGCATTCAAGACGAGTATAGCGGCTATTTTTTGTTTAATATCGCATAATGAGTTATATCCATGAAGGCGCAATGTCTTGATTAGATAACATGCTGATATCACAACAACAACAACAACAACAACAATAACAATTCAGGCGTTGATTGCTTACACGATAGCATTAAACATAACAACATCTATACTATAATATAAAATTAATTATATGAAATCTGTATGTAACGGTTTCCTGACGTTATACTAAACCGTTTTTAATATAATTTTTTATTTAAAACAACGCATTTGCGCTATAGAAGAAACCGGCATACTTAATTTTTTTTATTTAATTATTTTTTTATTTTTTTTTTATGATATTCACTGTGACTGGGGCAAGAGATAGAGACGTTCGCTGTTTACGCTCAAAAAGTATGCATCATTAATAATAAGAAGAAGAG
Organism: Cacoxenus indagator; assembly: GCA_035041755.1. Classification (NCBI taxonomy): domain Eukaryota; kingdom Metazoa; phylum Arthropoda; class Insecta; order Diptera; family Drosophilidae; genus Cacoxenus; species Cacoxenus indagator. The sequence goes on from JAWNKX010000250.1 coordinate 233,440, forward strand.
TATACAAGGCTTGACCCAAAGAGCATAAAATAAAATAAAATTGTGTATATTGTTATACTTTTTGAACGCACCACATACAAGAGAGGGCAATCAACGTTTGCCGGGGCCACTAGTTGTTTTATATCTCTTTTCTTCAACTCAGCGCTTGAAATGTCGCGCATTGTTCAATTGATGGAATAAAGAATAAATGAATAAATAATGCATAGACAAAAAAAAATCTCTAAATCACCGATCCAAAATACCCAGGAGCCGGCTAGTGTACACTCCAGCAACGAAACATCACCGCAAATTTCATTTCGTTGTGCGATTAATTTTAAGGCCTGCTTTAAAAGGCAGCGCATACCACGGTATCACACGCCCCCATACACAGATTCATATTTGCTGTGAGTGGCTATTTTTGTTGTGTTTTTTCAATTTCTTTCACTTCATCTTTCATTTTTATTTCGTTTTTGTTGCAATATTTCAGAAATGCTGTCAGCAAATACGTAAGCACGAAATCAGCTGCCGCAGGCTCAGTAGTGGCGACATATAAAATAAATTAGCTGTCCTTTTATACTCTTCACTGAATAAAATTACGACTTTGTCAAGAAGTTTATAACACAGTGTAGATAGAAGACATCGTTGACCTCATATACGTCTCATAATATAAGTTGAGCACATGCGTATAGGTGTTCCTCATGGAATATACATATATGTTATAGTATATTCGTTATGAGATATAGCCATGCTCGCGTCTTTAACGAACTTTATAAAAACTTTTTTCTGCAGTATCTTAACCCGAACTTCTACCGTGTAGTTTTTTTTTTATGCCAAAATGTCTCTCCGAGTTAACCTTGTATTGTCATTGGGTCGGTAAACGCTTTCGCTGCTTAATAAAAAACTCGATATTTAGAACAAAAAACTGATACTTTTAAAACTTCATAATTGTCCACTACGAGAAATAACAATGCAATGAACACACAAAGGGAGGAAAAAACATGTTTCAGCATTCTGGATAAATCCATTCAAGACAATGGAAGCGAGCATTTTCATATGAAAAATATCTTATGAAACATTGGAACCATTAAAGTTGTCTGCTAAAGGCAGACAAGTGTTCGCTTTTAAAGCTATTCAAGTGTCATATAATAAAAGTTATTGTCATTTAGGTTGAGTGCTTTTGATGCATTCTATTCTACAACAAACTAGATGAAAGGTCTTTCAATTGAGTCATTTACGGAAATTGAGCGGGCTCTCATTATACAATAGATATGCGCAGGCGAAGATTCTGTAAGGGTCTCGAATTAGCCAAGAAGAATTTTACCGAAGTCAGACTACGAGGAGCGTGAAAATCGAGGTGTATGGAATGAGATGACTAGAAAGAGTTGTTGATTAATTCTAACAGATGGCCAGTTGAAGCTCCATTTCGGAACATGTACTAAAATTGTTTAATTGATACAAGTATGCACAACTACATATAAACCGTTTTTTGTTATAACCGAATTTAGTGAACTGTCTTCGTTCCTCAGAGAATTCTTTTCAGTTCTCTTTGGGTCCGTTCATTTTTGGTCCACATTTGTTTATTTTCTTTTTAATTTTGTATTACTTTATCATTTTTCCGTTCTTTTGAGTAAAAAATCTGTTTCCCCATTGTTGTTGTTGTAGTTGTTTGTGTATTTTCTTCGAAATTATATGAATAATGCGAATGAGTGGGTATCACCGCCTTTATTGCGGTGACGTTTGGGCTATTACTCCTTTTCACATGCTCACCCTTCTTCCGCACGCACACACAAACACACAGCTACTTGAGCGCCCCTATGCATACATACAGGGGCGACGCAAGTTAATATGGGCGTATGTACTTGAAAAGAAGTGGACAGGGTCATATCTCATTTTCCTTTTCATCATTTCGAATGCTAAAGGCTACAATAATTTTACTCATTCGCCCCGCTATTTCTTCAAATTTTTGTGCTACACTTTGCTTACTCCAGTTTGCCTCTTCTTGAGATTTACCCTGGCATTGTGCTGTTGTTGTATTTTGTTGTAAATCTACAATACAATTTTTTGAGAATGAATTTGAAAGCGAGCTAAACAACAACAACAACAACAACGATGCAATCATTTTTGTAGATATTGGCTAAGAGAGTGTTGAGTGCGTGTAGAAAATTTTCATATGTTATTTATCAAGCTTACATGTTTCATTAAGACACACACAGAGCCAGAAGCATATCACAACTCAACAAAAATGAGTACAACACAAACAAGAAGCAAGAAAATTATATCGCTCTTAAACAAATTATTCGTCAGATGCACAATGTATCTAAGCTGCGTACAAATGTTCGCAATAAAAAGTATCTACGCAACATAGATGATGTGTGAAAACCGCCGTCAGTTGTAGAAAAACAGCAACGCTGCTGCTGTTTGGCAGACAGTTCAAATGGGCCTTGATTACAAGTACAGTTGCTAATATTATAGAACAAGTAGAACAAGTCAATTTAAGAATATTCTAAGAACCAATCACTTCAGCTTCTTCTGTACTGAAGTCAGCTTTTCCTTAATTAATCTTAAATTGTTTTAAATAATAAAAAAAAATACCATATGTAATATGTTCGATATATTAAGCAAAAGGCCTGAATATAATAGCAAGGCAGCATTAAAATTAACTACATATTATCGCCTATAAAGATACCACCAAATGGAAAGAGTCGTTCGAAGGGAGCCCATCAAGTAGGGGATATAGATTTTCCGAAACTTTCAGCTCTATAATTCGCCGTCTACGCTCTCTTTCGCGTTCATAAGTACAAAGTTCTATTTATCCTTCGCCACACAGTCATAAGCAATAACGAAGATGTTGAAGGTTGGTTTGAAGAGAACCCTGAAATATATGAGCCACTGATGATGAGATTTTGAATGAATACGCTGAAATTCAACAGATGAAACTCAACTGCCTAGAGGCAGCTGCACCGTCAAATTCGAAGATGGAAGAAAAGGCAATGTCATGCTAGCCCGAAATATCGTTGTATCATTCAATCAATCAATTTGTTGTTATATATATATATATATATATACATATATATATATAATCCGCCATTTCCAATAATCCGCCGATGCTCGGGATTTTGTGAGATTAAAAACGCAACTATAAGGCACCCCCTTATAAGCCCCTTACCGCCTGCGTAAGTTGACAAAAAATTCTGGAATTGAAGGTGGTGCTCAACTTAGGCAGGTTTGACTGTATCATGACATTGGCTGACACTTTGGTTTTACTAGATTTATTGGTGGAGCACAGCTCTGGTATAATACCATATCAAGAATACTTTTATGAGTACAAACTTAGTTTCAGTTTTTAAGACAAGCCGATAAATAGCAGCTTGCCTAATAAGCTAAAAAGTAAATTTGGTTGTGTTCATTCAGCTTGTTCTTTGTAACGATACCTTCGAATCAAGCTCAACCCAAAAAATTAATCTTATTCAAAATTGCAGATGTATGCTATTTAAGATCAAACTTTACAATAAAATATAAACTACAGTTGAACTTCCCTATAACGAACTTCTATACAACGAAGCTCTCCCTATTATGAATTTATTTCAATTGCACAGCTTTTTCGAAAACACATCAGTTCAAGTACACATAATTTCTATATACTGAATTTTCCCCGTGAGGATTCACTCTAAGGAAGTTTGAAATATGCATGTTAAAAACGTCTTGGGCTGATTAGTTGATGACAAACTGATTTTTCAGAGTTCCGTACGTTTGAAATAAAAACGGAACCAATTTGCGTCGAGACTACTGGACCAATTAAGTTATGTGATATATCTCATGAAAAGGCTTGTTGCAAGGGTCTCAAATATATATTTTTTATATTATAAAATAAATAAATTTTATAAAATAAATAGTTTTAAAGTTATCTATATATGAATAAGCCAAGATATTTTCTTTTACCATTTCTTCGCGTCTAAACCATATAAACGATTTGATTAAAAACTGTACCATTCGACAGATTTTCATTTGCGGATTATAACAATATAATTTGTAATAAACTTAGTGAGGTATTGTGGACGTAAAAATAGTTAAACAACTACAATAAAGTCTCGCACTAACGGTGGCATTTTGTTAAATTAGCTTAACGGATGTGATTATTAAGTGACATAGTGCAATTCAATATTATGACGATTGCGTTTGAATTTTAACCGCTGGGCGCACACCAGTTTAAGAAAGTATATAAAAATTTACCATCCCCATTGGTGGCGCAAGATGGCGCTCCCATCACCAAGGCCTGGAGCGGCAGGCAGGCTAATCACCCACGCTATCAAACAAAAACCATTCATTTTATGTCTTAGATGTTCAAAAAAAAAATATGAAAAACCTATGCCCCCCTAGAAGAGTGAACAATGAAATAAAATTAAAATTTTTTAAAATAAAAAAATAGGGAAAAATAGATAGATTTCTATATCCTTTAGTAAGTTAGTGTGACAAACATCTACTGTTTCTATTTATATTATTTCTGAGAGATTATTTAACAAACCTCTCACCTTAGCTTGCAGTTCCTTACTTAGACCTTAAACAAGCACTTAAATTGTAATCTTATCAACTGCAACAATTTCATTTAAATTTTGAAGGTATCGCTGTTAAAGTCTTTCATTCCGTTTTCACCAAGAAAGCTAAGACCTTTCACGTTGCTTGGAAAACATGGTACAATCCCGAAGATTTCAATAAAGTTCTACGCCAATGTCAGCTACGTAAGACGTAAACAAGACGTAAAGCGTGAAGGTCCATTAAAGTGAATCAGTTACAAGAAGTCTTGCGAACACGTGTTTAACAGCTTCATTGGCTGCTTCTGTTGGTTGACTAGGCTGTCATGTCATAATTACAATGCCATCAATATCAAAAATAGCCCCCGAGCTACGCTCATGATACTCACATACTCACGGTGATGTCTAGCACACAACGGTTAAGGAAACATTTCAGATGGCATGGGCCACGTCAGATACTTAACCAACACCCATGTCACCGTTTAAGCCATCTTCAGCGTCATCGGTGAAGAGTTAGTTGCACGTTTTATCTGCATTGTTTTAACACAAATCTGATTACTTGTCAACCACTAAGCCAAGCAAAACGAAAGGCCAGAACTGCACAGAACTCCAACCGTACACCCCAGGTGGTGGTCATCTGTAGCTTCGTTGTATTTGTATTTCTTATTTATTAATCATATTAATATTAAGTAAACTTAAAACTAGGGCCCCTTAGGCTACTTACAAAATTGTGAGACCCTAGATGTAATGTGATATATGATAGCAAATTTATTTACAGCTTGGGAGAATTTGTACTTGAAGCATAATAAGGAGCTTAGTAGATCTTTATATTTGGTTGTAAATATTAGCATGTTTAGAAATTTTATTAAAATTTTGAGAACACGACCAGTAAAGTACTAGTTCAAGGCGACGTATCTGAGTCAGAGTATTGTCCGGAGTGAAGCAAGAAGTTGCTCTGTCTGCTCTAATATTTAATCTAATGCTTCATACAGTTATTATGGAGATAAATTCAGATGGAAACAACTTGAACAGAGATTTCCAAATATGCGCTTATGCATATGATGTGCTCATAATGGCCAAAAGAGAAAATGTTCTGATCCGCAAAATGAAGCAGTTTGAAGAAAGAGCTAAAGCCTTAGCACTTAATGTCAATGCAGACAAAACAAAATACATGATTCGATCATCGCAAAACTTAACTCGTAATGACTTGATAATCGGCGATTAAGTTTTTGAGAACGTACCTGAATTCAAATACTTGGGCTTCACGTTATCGGGAAATAGAGATTCAACAATTTCTATCGGCGAGAGAATCAAGTCTGCGAACAGGGCGTACTACGCGAACATTAAGTTGTTTCGCTCTAAAATTCTATCAAGAACACAGAAAATGAAAATATAGGAAACACTAATACGTTTCGAAAGAAACTCGTTTTAAGGAAAATATATGGCCCAGTGCGTCTAGAAGATGACGGAACGTGTCGAATCCGATACAACAATGAACTAGACAACATTAACGGCGGCAAAAATGTTATACATTTCATAAAGGCACAACGTATTAGGTGGACTGGTCACGTGATGAGGATGCCAGCAGAAAGAATGCCAAAAAAGAAAGTGGGCGCCCAAGAAAAAGATGGATAGGCGATGTCTAAGCAGACCTTAATAAGCTGAGTGTTAACGACTGGAGAGATCTGACTAGAGATACAGCGAAATGGAGGAAAATTGTTGATGAAGCTATAGTCCACACTGTGACTTTGATAGCTAAGAAGAAGATTTAAATTTTAAATATTAAAATATATATAAATAAAAAAATATTGATGACTAGTGGTTCTTGACACATTGGTATTGGTTTGGAATATTTTTGTTTAAATCGGTTACATGGGTTAGTTTAGTATGCCCAGGTTGTAGTCGCGCTATTTTGATTTGGTCTTGTTTTTGGTGTCCTGGGACCCACATAAGTTTTATTTTATGATCGTTTTTGGCGAGTAGACTTCTGGTGAGGTGTGGTAGTGATCGTAGTTGTTTGTGTTTGATATTGCTTCAAGTGCGTAGAGGGAGTCTGAGCAAATTATGTGTTTACGCTGCGATTTGCTAACTAAAGCGATAGCTTCATAAATTGCTATAAATTCCGGCGATAGGACAGATGAATATGTTAAAAGAAGTCCGTTTCTTATTACTGATGTTTCAGTGGTAATGGCAAATGTTATAGTGTTGCTTGCAGATGAAATGGTAATCCGAGTTTATTTGGATTACCATTTGTTTGGTAGATGATAGGATTGGTGTTGTTTTTTTACAAATTATTTTTTCCTAGTGAGCGGTCAATTTGGTCTTTGTTGAAAAGCCAATAAGGTTAATGGTCCTAGAGCCATATCGAATTCGGTGAGTTTATTAATTAGAAAATCTAAAATTGAGTTACTTTAGTGAAGATATATTTTTTTTTTTTTAGATATTTTACTATAGGGGTATCCTTCGAGTTTAGGAGGATTTTAAACAGCTTACATTTGTGGAAGGTATGTCTTAGCTCAATGGATGCAATGTTAGCTTCAAACAAGAGATTTTTAGTTGGGGATTTTCGAAAAGCTCTAAAAGATATTCTAAGTACGATGTTCATTATTACCTTGACTTTCTTGAGGATAAATGCAGCCACGCGACCGCAGAGAGAGAGCGTAGTCAAGAGCTTTTGCAATTAAACTTGTGACTTGCAAGACATTTAATAATACTAGTTTTTCGCCCAGTGGTCGAATTGCCCATGTCCAAAATTGTCCGAATGACGCTCTTTTGGTTTTTTATTGCATTTTTGTCTAAGAATTAATATTACAATTTTTTATTTAATATATACATTTTTTTTTTGCAAAACTGAATGAAGATGATTAAATTAAATAAATGGCTGAAAAACATTTGCCAAACATTTTTTCTTATTTTCATTACACTATAATAACCTCCGTTAGGCTTAATTAAAAATATTGTGAAATAAAAAAGCAATAGACGTTTTTGCTAGAACTATTTTGTGGGCTAAACAGACAAACGCCTCTGAAGCTGAAATATTAAATTTAAATAAATTAAAAATTTACGAAAAGAAAATTGTGTTCAACAACAAATAACATCGATATTTTGAGAACTAAATGTTGTTTTATTTGATCTTAACTTTTTAAATTAATATGTTTAGGATAAATAAATGAACATAAATTAAAAGTTATACCTATACAAATTGTGTGTATCACCTTTGTGTAATGTTTTGATTCTATACTGTAGTCCGAACAATTTATTAATCCGGACAGTGGTCGAAACTGTATGTGTCCGGACTATGGAGGTTATACTGTAGTTTACTATACAGTGCAAAACATCCGGTTCATTTTGCTTACACGTATGTATACGGTAAAAACCGAAAACAAAAGCGAAAAGAAGAAGAAGAATAAACAGAATGATCGAAAGGACACCAGCGAAAGCCGAAAAAAGTCTTAACTCCGCCAACGGTTAGATCTTCCATATATTCGTTCCATTTGTATTTTCTAGTTACGGCAGCACCTAGAGCTTTTAAAGAGTTTACTGAGGGTATAATGATATCGTTTGCTGTGATTTGGTACTGACATTGACGTTTCTAGATGTATGTGCTTACATTTTTCAATTGATACTTTTGCTCCGGAGTAATCACCACCGACTTGGATGTTTTGAAAAGTTAGTCTAAACTTTTTGTTGGGTTGCCGTTTTTATTAAGGTTTATAATTAACTGAAAGTCATCTGCATCGCTGCAAAAGGTAATATCTTACTGGGTTTCTATTATTTTGGCCAACTGCGGTTAGGGATGGGTACCAATTTCGATAGTTGCCTACATTGACTATATTTTTTCAGTGGGTCATGAAGTTACTAACATAGTTAATCATTTTTGACTCCACTTGCCATTCTCTCAATTGTTCTACAATGGCATATAAACTAAATCTGTCAAAAGCCTTGGAGAAATCAAGGAATATGATTGAGGCGTGCCGTTTTTTGTTAAGAAAACAATCAGCAACTGATTTGTGTTTTTTAAAGCCGAATTGGTTTTTGGAAAGGAAATTTTTATGCTCTACAAACCACCAAGGAAAAAGTGCAACATTTATTTTCGGAAACTGTTTCTGCAGCTACACTGCTTCGATGTCGTTAGTGAGTGGTTTTTACTTTTGACTGAACTGATTTGTGTCTAAGCAGTGCTACGCCGCCGAATCTATTTAAAATAATGGAATAGTTGGGAAGGAGGTGGATGGCAGTATGTGGGTTTCTTGTAAAGATATGATTCGGGGTGAAAGTTTTTTGATGATAAGCAGAAATTCGCTGTAGTTGTTAGTGTAACCACGAATGTTCCACTGTATTGTATTAGGGGCATGGTTAAGTTGTTACGGTTAGAATTATACTTTATTTATTTTCATTTGAACTGTGGATTCTATTAAATTTTAATGTCTTCAAATTTAGCCCCCGGCTGACCGTTAACATACGACAAATCATTATTATGACGATCGTTCATGAGTCATGACTATTCCATTTCCATTTATTCCACGAACCCAGTGCAAGGCGTATACCACTTCGATCAGTTCTACATTCTCGAGTATTTTCAAAATTTGGTTTAACCCATATGACTGGTCAGTGCAGATAATATAGTATAAATCAATAGTAAACCTACTAAAAACCTATTAAAAAGAGGCATGCAGCCGAGATAAGGCAATTGTGTTTTAAAACACACATACCTTGCAACTACTAGAACAACCCGCTTCACAACGCATTGCGAACCTTTCATACACATTTGTGTGGCATTTTTGTGTTAAAAAATGTTTGTCGGCATTTGCGAGGACATTGTTGCGCGCAAATAAAGAAGACGTATGCGAAAATTATCGCGATGGTCGTCATAAACAAAATTTGTGAAATTAATGAATCGATTATGTCAAATGAACACGTTATTGAAAGGCGTCATTTCAGGACACATTTCTTGTGAAGACATTCTGTAATTGGTTGGTTGTGAAAAAAGTTATATTGTTTTGAAAATGAGTAAAATATGTGAAAAATAACGGTTAATCCGGTCATCAAATGCTCACAACTCGACCGCTCGAATAAAGCAATCAAGAAAATACGACTGGAGTTAGCTAACAAAAAAAGTAGTTTATTCGAAAATGTACCAAAACAACGTCTTAGAACTGTTCGCCCAACCAAATTTAAAACCAGAAAAAATTATTTTCCATAAAACGCTAAGCTTGGCGAAAAGAGTTTTCGTTTAATGATTTAACTAAAAATTTTAGGACACAATCGTACAGGCCTTTTACAAATCGATGTTGTCGTAGTGTTGAACCGCTGTATGTATAATGAGAATACACCAAACATCAGTCAAATCAATAATGTATTATCGATGTGTGCTCAAACGCAACCTGTAGTTTTTCGGGGGTGTGAGTAGAGTATTGCAGTTTGAGCAAGCAAAAACTAACGTTTGTTTTTTTTATTGTGAATTTTTTTTTCTTAATCTTCTTTCGCTTCCACATCGGTACCACTTTAACTATCATTTGCAGGTAATTTCTTGCATTACTTTTGTAACGATTATGGATGACAAATCAAGGAGCTGGCGGCACAAGCACGCAACTATGTTTTTGGGAAACAACATAAAGGAAACTTTCCCGTTACGATCACGCCTTTTTAATTTTTTTTCATCGGTGCTTTGTTTTCAAAAGAAAATTGATTTATGTTGCTCATTTAACTTTTGTGATATTTATCACTTAGTCGAAACAATTTTGTAATACGGTGAAGAAAAAAGGAGACGAGCTCCTGTGTTTACTTCCCAAGCGTGCAAGATTAACGTGAATTTATATATATTAACCTCCACTGTCTGTAAATTAGTGGCCACTTAAGGTTTACTTAGAACTCCGAAGAAGCTTTATAATTGCGTAATTATTTTATTCTCTGATGCTCCCAAAAAGAGTGAATCCATTAGATCGATATTACATCAAGCATAACGTAATGCATTACGTGACGTGACAAATCTCCTTCTATATAAAGGTTTTCGAGGAGCAAATCATTTTTATGCATTTCTCTTAGAACTTAGAACATTAGTTTGCACTAAGCTCTTAATTGTTTGAAAGCAATACTTTTCATTAAGAGCAAGGTAATGCACATATCAAAAACATATAAAAAAATAACTTGAAACTTTAAGTTCGAGGCGCTTACATTATATCGGAATAGCTTCAACAAGTTTCAATAAGTTTCTGCCACAAACTTCGGAAGACTTTCAAAACTGCCAGCTGCAAACTTCAAGTTTAACCGCAACATCCGTCGCCACTGCGGTTCATACCGGAAACTTACAAGTATCTAGCTCGGCGTTCGCACGCAACACTCTATCCATTACCGATACTTGCGTTAATAACGTAAATGGCTGTGTGTCGGTAGTAGCATACCCCATAACAAGAACAACAACACAATAAAGATTTGCACACACTGATTTCAAGTTCAGAAGTATAAAACTTTCATTGGCAGCTAAACTTTTTCCAACTCTTTTCCTCTTACGGAAGGAATTCGATTTTCACTTTCTCCAAGGCTTTCATTCATCTTACGTTAAACGTAAGCGACTCTGACATTGTTACTACTTGACGCGAAAAGAGAAACCGATGAATTGGGGTGAAAACAGTTATTCGTACTACTTTTGGTTACACAAAATAATTTAATAATAATCTCAGACACCTCCATTGGCGGCGAATGTAGAGAGAGGTGAGACAGTGAAACATACAATACTATGAAAAATGAAAATGTGTGGTGATAATCATGTAATTTTTTCAAAACCTCTAAAAATTCATGTATAGATCGACTTAACCAATCCAGAGATGCACGTCGTTCCTTTTTCTTTTTTAATTATATCGTTAATTATTACTATGGAGGGAAGTAATATTTATCAATTTCAATATTAGAGTTGCTAATGTGAAAAGTGAAAGCAGCACACCCGCAAACAGTCAACGTGAAGTATTTAACAATTTTGTAGTCGTAATTTTACGGCAAAGCAAACTATTACAAAAAGTTGTGAGTTATTCGCTGATTTCTCTACTTTTGAAATCTGAAATGATGTATTGAATAAGTTGACATAAAAGTTGTGTCTTTAAAATATGAAGAACTAAGTGTGCTAGAGCTTCAAGACCTCTGAGACCTATTGTTCAGAGTTATAAAATCAGGTACAAATTTGTACTTTCGTTGTGTCAACGCTCGCTTAGTTTTTTATGTTGTGATTTGTAGCAGTTAAATACATTGCTAGACATATGCATAGCCAATGCCCTCCACCTAACCCGTACAAGGTAATTTCCCCAAGACGGAAAATATATAAGCCTTGAAAGCGTGCATGCCTATGGCACTATGGGAGCTTTCATTGTACATATCTCCAAAATATTCACAGCTAAGTCTTGGCTTTAGAACAAGCGAGTGCTCTTCGTATTCAATATTTATAGAATAAAATTTCGAACAGCGTTGAAAAAGTGTAAAGATATGTATTTCCCTGTACCGGTCGCCTATCAAAATATTTTACTGAAACAAAGTAGATAACACTACAAGATAAAATAATATCCTGATACTCGCATTCCTTATGTGGGGTTTCGGCCATGAACTAAATGAAGATAAAACTGTTTGATAGATTAGAACTCTGTTAAGCTATATGATAGAATACGGTGACTCTTGAAAAGTGACATTTTTCGAAATAAACGGCTTTCGCTAAGTCTAACCTATTTTCTGTATATCCTATACTAAACACTAGTGGTTTCATTATACATTATTATATAAACACCCACTGACACAATGTGCAATCAATAATTATAAATTAATTAAGGAATAAATAAATAATAAATTATTAAAGGAAATAATAATAAGAATAAGAAATAAATCATAAAATCTATAGGCAACTACGAGCTATGACTAGTAAATAACGAGACTGACGCTGCTAAAGAAAAATGCATGAGCATAAACAGACAGCTAGTATAGAGCCTTCTCTTTTGAATGCAATGCCTCTCGATTCTTATTCTTTATTGACAACGGTATATGGCGAAATTTATATGCCAAAATAGTGCCTAAAATTCACACGACTTCCATCTGTTCACTAAGGTAACATCTGCATTAAAAAGAACAAGATAATAAGTCCGTTTAAGCTGTGAAAAAGAAAGCGGTACGCATCCTAAAGGAGCTGACAGAAGAAAACTTCCAAAACTGTTTTGAACAATGCAAGAATCGCATGGAGTGTTGTAGCGATCGAGTGGTGTGTATATTGAGGGTAATAATAAGTAAATATGTATGCAATCAAAATAAAAAAATTTATAGCGTCAGTCTCGTTATTTAACAGCCACCACTCGTATTGTACATTACAAAAATCAGCGCATCAACTCCAATACCAATGAATCCACCTTTTACTAGAAAACGTAGAATTTTCATGAAAATGCAGCAAGGCAATAGCCACGACACTAAATGATTTGTTGCCAGTTTATAAGCTAATTATGGCTTAATTAATGTGCAAAACAATAAAATCACTAAAGTGGGACTAGGGATCAGAACTAAACAGAACGGTTAATTGAGATCCGGTAGCAGGTTTTTTCTTATTATTTGTACTGAATTTTCTTATTTATTTGTACCGGGCGATGTTTTTGTGTTTTACCTCGACTTTATAACCATTAAAAATAGCGTGAGTTGTTGGTTGTTATTTTTCATTGTGTTGTTGTGTTTGTTTTGCAGAATGTGGCATACGAAAATCGGCACTAACTGATGCCGACCTAGTTAAGAGTCTTCATGTTATTGTGTGCATTCTTAAGCGAATTAAACCTTTTTGATATGAGATATATAAGTTGAGTTTACGTAGATTTGAAACTTTATTTAAATAAAAAAAAGAACAAAAAAAAATAATAATTGCTATAACTTGCAATTATCAGTTGGTTCCACGAGACAAAAATACTTCATATTGGTCGACTACACAATCGAAGTGTTGACAAATTCGTATGCTAACGATTCGTATGCTATCCGAGGTCTTAAGTCGGATATTAATTTACATTTACCCCTCTATTCAAGCAGACTTCTGCTCAGAGATCTCTAGGGCTCACGCCGTTAGCAAAATGTAGGATTACTTAGGCTTTAATCCAGTCTGAGAACTTCGATTTGCGGTACCTGCCTATGCCTTTGCTTTATTATGGAAATTAAAGTACATACCTTCAATGAGTCGAAATTACTTTAAGTTTATCATGTTATTTTCATTTCTAAGAATCACAGCTCAATTTTCTTTTCTTTTGACAGGTATGCTGTGTCCATAGTATTAAATAAATAAATTATACAGAAGTTCTTCAAAAATAACAATAAAACAGCAAAGAATACATACAGTTCACATTACAGTACTCCGGCGAAAAGCCAATCAAACGAATTTTTACCAAGGTAATGCCTACTCCGCCACAACACCAACAATTTCAAGTTTTTTTAACTAAGCAAAGTATAAAGTTCTTGGCACAAAGGATTTCAACTTATACACTGATACATCAATAACTGATTTAGCATACCACTGACTGTCAACGCCAATTTCTCACGAAATTCATAGTTCATAACAGAAATTAAAATGAAATTGAAACTCACCTTTTTTATACTTTTGTCGCTCAAAATGCAAGAATGTAAATTACGCAAAAAAAAATTATTTCTTTGCAAGTTTTTTCTCTTTGGCTTTCAATAATCACCGCCAAAAATATTTTTCAAAAGTTTAACGGTCACTACAATAACAAAGCCTTGCGATATACTGTTACTGTTTACGTTTACCGTTATTTCTACGCTACTCTGCCGTGTCTTCCGCTGTGCTACTTGCTCCGTGACAGACGAGCGACAGTGAAAAACTGAGCGCAAAATGCACGCGCAACGCGCTTTTTGTTTGTTGTGTGGACATTGGAAACAACAACAAAAACAAAAATAACAAAAAACAATATAACAACAACACTAGCAACGACGTAGCCAAATACCCAAACACAGCGAAAATAACCCAAAACAATACATTCTGCGCAGACGCCATTTTCAAAATATTTTGGCGGCATACACCAAAGTGCTTTGCCTCATTTTGTATAAGTGAAATTGCATATATTAACTCTTAGGTTAATAAAATATAACATAATAAGAAATTAAAGAGATAAACATAAATAAAATGTTCATTAACAAACGCATTAAACTTGTTTTAAAACAATATACAAATTAATAAATAAATTAGTTAGCAAAAAGAGCGCGCCTAGTGTTCCATTTTCCGGCGTACCGCATTTCGTGGTCTACGTACACATCATAAAGAGGGCAAAAGTAAAAAACGAGATGACAACTTTGACAAACGAAATGTGTAGCCAAGGCAACGACAAGAAAACAAAACAACAAACGCAACAAGAAAAGTTGTGACCAAAACAAAACATTTTGACATTCCTAGCTGTCTCTCGTCTACTATTACTTTACACTGGCACTACAAAACCATTCAACTACAATATGCCACTTATGAGCCGAGCGAACATCAAGCAGCGTTGCTTGACTTGTTTGATGAAACTAAACACGAATGCTGTGGGTTCCAGGGACAGCAGCAACACCGCCGGAAATGCCGCCAGCGGTGGTTGCGAAGGCGTAGGCGATGAAACGATGGTCATTGGTGTTGAGTGTTTGGAAGCAAATTTAAAGAATCTCAACATTAGCATTGGCGCAAATGCAGAATTGATGCAGCAATTGAACAAGTACCTTGAACTGACGCTAGAGCGGGATCAGCCAAATTGGCCACAGCAATTGTGCCTGATTTGCTACAACAAATTACAGAGTTTCGAGAAATTTCGACAACGCGCACTCTACGCGAATGAGAGATTATTGGCTTTACTACAAAGCGACTTAAATGAGATTTTATATGACGAAGTGGCGGAGCAACAGGAGAACGACGTGTCCAATTCGGATGACGAGGTGTACAATGCGCTGGTGAGTGTGAGTATGAGCTAGTTGTGGTTGTTATTATAGTGGTTATTGAGGTTTTGTCAAACAAAAACAGGGAAAAAAGTTGTATTTAATTCAGAAGGCAGGTTCCAAAGCCTGTCAGGTGTTGGGTGATGGTTGGTATAAAATGGAGAAGTCGCCAGTGTAGCCTTGTGATGGGGATGAAGAGTTGAAGATAGAAACGGCAGCTTGGTGATATGGAAGTTGAAAAGGAAGCATAAGAGCACTCTACCCGGGGTACTCATTGGATATTACTAGGTTATGACTTGGCAGACTTATCTGGTTGCTGTTGTTGTTGTGTCGGAATAGTACCTCAAACTGGTTGTAATTTTTGACATTAGTATACCGGTGGGAGGACCAAACGCGTTAGTCGCCAATCCTTTGCCAAAGTATCTCCTTCAGGTACAAATGCCCGTTTGCCGTGGTAACAAAATGAGCTGGTTGTCTATGTATGATTGCTAATTTTACAATCTAATTGCAGCTTAAAAATACGCTACTCGAAACCGAATCTGTGATATTGGAGCATACCAGCGAGGCAATGCCACAGTGTAACTTAGAGTTACAAATACCAGATCCATTTGATGTTTTACCTGAGAAGCCAACAATGGAATCGCTTAAATGTAGTGATGATGATGATGGAAAAACGGAGTACAACTGGAATGAGGATGATGGTATTTGTTTGGCAGCGACAACAACATCAGCAGTTGAGCATGAAAATGGATATAGCTACGAGGACCCAATTAAATCCATGAGCACCAAAATGATTAGTAAAAGAGCTCGCAAAACAAAGTCCACCAGAAAGGAACGACGTCCTGCTACGCCCGCAAGTGCGTTAATGAAAGAGACAACATCAGGCTCTATCAGTACCACCACAATCGACGATGACGACAATGTCAAAATCCGACGTCGCAGCAAAGGCTCAAAGAACAACTTCAAATGCGAACAGTGCAGTCATTGCTTCGCGCACAAACTCACGTTGGACGCTCACGTGCGCAAAGTACATGAGGGCAGCAAGCGCCCGTTCAAATGTGATCGCTGCGACAAATCGTACACCTTCATCGGTGGCCTTTACACGCACATCAAAGAGATACATGAGGCGGGAGTGCGCTCGTATGTTTGCGATTACGAGGGCTGCGAGCGCATCTACAAGAGCTTCGTTGCAATGAAGAAGCACAAGCGTATGAAACATAGCGATGCGCTGCCGGAGACGAAGTATGTGTGTGAACAATGCGGCGCCATATTCAACCAGTCGGGCAATTTGAAATATCACCGACGCACAAAGCATCCCACGGCCGCAGAGATGGCTGAGAAGGAACTAGAGAAGCAGGATTACTATTGCGACATCTGTCAGAAGCAATTCCATTCGCGCTACACGCTCAAATACCACACATTGCAATTGCACACGGCCGACAATAGTACAAAATACGAGTGCAACCAATGCGGCCGACGCATGGCGAAGAAGTTTATGCTCGTGCAACACATGCTCGTCCATACCACCGACAAGATGCCGTGCGAACATTGTGGCAAACAATTTATACGCAAATTCGAGCTGGAAGCGCATATACGCGCCGTGCATCTCAAGTTGAAGCCGTTCGCATGCAAGTATTGCTCGGAATGCTTCGCCTCGCGCAAGACGCTTCGACATCACGAATACATACACACCGGGGAGAAGCCGTATGTATGCGACATCTGCGGCCAAGCGTATCGACAGCAGACATGCCTCAAGAACCACCATCGAAAATCGCATGAGAAAATCAGCGCCGAAGCATCGTTATTCGCGGCAAACCTCAACCGCACACTGATAAGCACGTTGATCGTGCCGACGACCACAATGGCGACGACGCAAGTGCAAATCGACATGGCGGCGAAGTGCGCAGGTGGCGCCAACGACATGCCTGAGTCGCAGATGTTGCATTGAATGAGAGCCGAGAAAAGAACAACTGTGATATTTCTACTGATTTATATCGTTATATATAGATTAAAAGAACATTATTTTGATTCATTAAACTGAAATAACACGGTCAACCATTTTTCGTCACTTCTTTCTCGTCACCAGTTTTTTGTGTTGTCTGTTGCTTCTCAAGTTCAATATACAACTGTAGATCCTCTAGTGGTTTGTAATATATGTGGACGGCTTGCGAACCGGCCATCATTGACAGCATGGCGCTGGTAAGGAATTTCATGTATTGACCCCAAGAGACACCGGCTGGCATGACGTCTAGCCGGTTGTTTGTTGGTGTTGTAACGGTGGTCTAGCTGAAACGAGATGTGTACATTAACAGTAAATAGAATGGGCGGAGAAAAAGAAAGAGTCTAGACCGTCAGACGGAGGCATCGGTTCTCACTCATAATTTTGGGTTTCTTACTTACTCTATTATTGCTCCTGTTGCTGATGTTGTTGCTCCTCAATGTAATTCTTCGCTTGGCGTTTTTTGAATGTGCGATCTGTTTGAAGAAAAACAAAATCATTAAGAACATCCGTTTATCTCTGATACCATTCTCACTCATCACTCACAAAAATTTGTCTCGCCGACAGTCCAATTAATCATGGAAAACTCAAGGGCAGCGCCCAGTAGAAAGAACACCGGCAGAAATCGATAGATACCAAATCGCTCCTTGCCTGGCCAACTATCGAGAAAACGTCGCAACGCGTTACTGTGTAAACTCATTCCTCCTGCGCTTCCGATTATGTAATTATAGAAATAATAAACTAATTAATTATATGAACAACATGCATTTGTTTCTTTGATGCTAGTGTTTACGTTGTAACACCTCTTAGGCTTTTATTATGTTTTCCATTCAACTTCCGGCTTAATTAGTTCCCCTTCGTAGGTCGCTGATGTAAGCTTCAATTCAAAAAAAAATTATGAACACAACAAAATCAGCTGTTTCACCATGCAGCCTGGCAGCACTTGATACCATCTTTTTGCAGTAGGAGTATGTGCGTCTGACAATTCACGGTGGATAGGTAACAAACAAAGTTTTCTAATTAAGGCCGCAAGTGCGTAATTTAACGCAAGCCATTTCCAATTCTTTGCAATGGTAACGGAGCAAATTAAGTTAGCAGCCCAAACACGTTTACTCATATTATCATCATTGAATATAAACATCCTTTAAACCTTAGCAGGGAGCTTATGGGGCAACAACCGACCCTTAGCGAACCACGTACAAACAAACATATAGTATAATTGTGCACAGCTTTCCGAGAAATGTTATAGATCTTTACTAAATCTATTGGCGAAGTACCTGTCATAAATTTGGTCACAAGCTCAGCTCCAGATTCAACGGATAATTCCCTCGTTTTCAATATTTTATCATTAAGTGTCTACAATTAAATTAACTATAAATTTTATGAAGTAGAACAAAAGCTAGCGCTTTACTTACGCAAAGAAAATCCAAAGCTGTGCACTTTCACACTGTGTAAATTGTTTTTACCCGAATAAAATGTGTGTAAATACTTTTGAAACTGATAAGCATCAAGTAGTTTTTCTTTTCTTTCTGGGTAACGAGTCGTTATATTTTCCAATTCTTCTTTATTTTGCTTGTTCACACCTCAACAACAAGATTTTTATTAAATTACAATTAATTTTTAATTTGAACTCACAATTTTGGAAAGAACAATATATCCAAGTTTAATAAAGAAACATAAGAATTTCTTATAGTCAATTGTGCATTTTTAGTACAAATTTTTTATTTTGTGCTGCGTGCACTGGGAAACAAATACATACGTACACACATATATTCCCTCAGGCCATTGCATGATAAGGAGTAGGCGTTTTTTACGTGAGAGCGAAATTTATATTTCGCATGTTATTTTATGCAAAAAAAAATTATGTTTATATAAGCTTATGCCGCATAACTACGCACATTTCCTATCCATAGTTTCAATATGTCTTGGGCCCCTGCTCAACCGAACCAAATGTTTAACATGGAAATGAAGGCTCGCATAAATGGCGGCAACATTGAATTTGAACGCTTCGTCCAAGTAGCCAGAGATCTAACTAGCGAACCGGGCGTACTGTTCAAACAACACGATATATTTTTCAAAACATCGTGCGGAGGTCGCTTGAAATTGCGCTATTTGAAACCACCAGCGCGCTCGCAGCTAATATACTATGATCGCCCCAATGACCCCGGACTGAAACTGTCGAGGTTCAATAAAACCGAAGTCGACGAACCCGAGGTAATCGAAAAAATATTAACACAATCCAATGGCGTTTTGGGCCATGTGATTAAGCAGCGTCTATTGTTCTTGTATCAATCGACACGCATTCATCTGGACAAAGTCGTCGGCTTGGGAGATTTTATTGAGTTGGAAGTATGTCTCAATGATGAGAACCAAACTAGCTGTGCGGTACAATTGGCAGCCGAATTAGTAAAGAAATTCCAGATCAAAGACGAGGATCTCATCCAGTGTGCATACGTCGATCTACTGCATTAAAGAGTTGTTCGAACGTGAACAGGAGCTTAAAGGAGGGTGAATAAAAAAAAATTGATTGTTTGTTACATTATAAATTTTATTTTCAACAAACACGTGCACATTTTATATACAATTTAGAGGACACTATTGTTAATAATTAGCTGTGTCGGTGACAACTGACGAGAAGACAACAAACTTAAACCAAAAATTAAAAATGATTAACATAAGTAAATGCACCGAGTTACAAAAATTGAGTGGTATCGAAATTGTGAGTTGTTCTCGAATTTAATACAATTTTCGCAGAGATTTCGGCTGCTAGCAATGACACCCACTTTAATTTGGACTAGAGCTACACGCAGTTATGAGCCGGATGCCGGAAACCGGAACACAACTTGTTCATTAAGCCGGATTTATCCGAGATATCCAATAGTTGGTAATCTTTGGCCAGCAGGGGTAACAATTGGTTCGCTTTCAGAATTTGAGTTGCCATAAGAACTGCTAGTATTTGATGTTATTATATCACCTAGCTTTCGTATAGATTTTGATATAGTGGTCCTTGAATCGAGTAGCTTGGAGTTGAAGATTCGACCAGTGGTTTGGTACATGTGCAATTCTCGCATACAAGAGCTGCCAGTTCTTGTTCAATGAACGAAACATTGGCTCGGTTCTACATCTGACCTCCGATTGCCGTCAGACTCGTTATTTTTTGATAGGTGTGAGTCATGGCGTGGCATTGAAAATCAAGATTTGTCGTTCTAGTAATTTTCGCATGGATAGCATACCTGAATAGCGGCGAGAAGTAAGAATTGTTACGGGGTGTGCATCTGAGCTCGCTCAAGAAATATTTCATAGTCTCCATTCCGTTGCCTCCACCATTCTTGTTTCTTTTTTTTCTGTTGTAATTATTGGCTTATAAAGACTAAACTTATACTAAAGAAAAAAATATAGGCATACTTGAGCCACATACCATATACACAAGGAACTCAACTCGAAGAAGAAAACTTTTGTAGTGTGAGTCAAATCTGTTTAACAGCAGCCACTGCTTAACAATAGGAGCCAATCAAGCTAATAGACAGCGTCTCAGATATGGGGTCGGGCGCCGAGATCGGTTTCCAGTACAACCAATTGTAGCTCACTGAAGTGAAAGACGAGTGTCACTCTATCATAAAACAAATAAAATAGCATTTATGGTGCTATACACTTACGCACAAAGGACTGCGTTAGACGGATGGAGAGCGTACGACAACGATGACGACATTCGCTGGTTGGGCGCAAAATAATGAAGCGTGTGCCTACCGCTTGATGCACATACACATTGGCGCATTCTGTTTCGGGTAGAGAGTAAGCTGGCGCTTGGGGCGTATCGATAGCTATATAGCGTTCCAATGCGACTCCCATGCTCGGAAGACGTGTGGGTCTTGCGAAAATCGGACGTAATATACGTGCAGGCAACATGCGATTGCAGCGCCACAAATTATGCGCCTGTCTGGCGTGGTTATGGTTATCGCCGCCACTACTACTAGACGGTGACGAAGATGATAATGATGACGCTACGGTGCTATTGAACTGCCCAAAAAGATCCTCGAGATTATGCACGCCTTGATTTGTGGAATACACACGATAAGCATCACGTTGGAAGATTTTATTATTTTTGGCGTAGATGTGGTAGAAGTCGATAAGCCCAATTGGATTCTGATTACTCTATATCATGTATATAGTGAAGAAGGGAACATTAAATCATATGAACTGATTCAAACGAAAGGAAGCATATTTCGTACCTTAAATACGAAGGGCACATTTTCGGCAGGCAATTTACACTGGACATCAACAAAGCGACTGCTCCGGCTGTTTCCACTGCTTCGACTATTATCGGGCGCCAATATACCGTGTTCAAAATGACCATCTTGTGACCGATGTGCGTCGTACCCATTGTCTAGTTCTACGTCTTCTTCTGTGTGTTTTCGGTACTTCTGCTCGATGTGCTCATGTTTATGGACAGTAACAGCAACATTAGTTTTGCTACTCAGTCCATTGTGCTTTTGCTCTTCATGTTGACCCTGATCTCTGGCTGCGCACTCTTCGTGTTCAAACCAAACACTTCCAACGTCGGCACATGGACGACAGCTGAGATCCTCTAATTGGAAAAACGGATTACCCATCAAACAGGACTCATCATACAACTCAGTTAGACGCGGAAAACGCTGTATAATGGGCATGGTCATTCGACGCCAAATACGCATGCTTGGATATGCGAACGACGGCACCACACGCTCGCTTGCACCAGCAGACACATCGTACCGATAGGCAGCCACACACAACGAGAGCAACGTCAGATAGAAAAACCAGCAGATAATTTGACGACGACGGTCGAGTATCTGATTGAATAATTCCAATTTCAAGAACGATGTGATGTGCGGCCCACTGGTCCCTGTTTCACCATTTAAGTCGGCGGTAATATGCTGACGAAAATAATGGCACATCACATAGTTATCGAAGAGCAGCGGTCGCACTCCATAGTTGTCCTCCGCCAGCCGACGCAGCTGGCGCATCGCCGTTGTGTATCGCTGCAACACCTGTTGACGGCTCAACTGCAAAAAATTCACATCGATATCGTCCATGCATGCAAAGGAGGTACAATCAATTTCGGAAGTAAATGCGTAACCTTTGTTTCCGTAGCACTGTCACTGCCGTCACGCGCGCTGACACTGTCAACGCTTTTTCCTCCGCTTGCGATTTCTCGATTATATGTCCGTCCAACAATACTACTCCACATCACGCATGAAACTACAAAAATTAAACCAAGCGAAAATGCCTGTTGGCTTAGTAAAAAAAAATCACTAACATTTGTGACAAATTCCCTCTTCTTCTTCTTCTTCGTCTTTTCTGTGGATTTGTTTTAT
Source organism: Cacoxenus indagator (assembly GCA_035041755.1). Taxonomy (NCBI): domain Eukaryota; kingdom Metazoa; phylum Arthropoda; class Insecta; order Diptera; family Drosophilidae; genus Cacoxenus; species Cacoxenus indagator. The sequence continues at coordinate 256,215 of JAWNKX010000250.1, forward strand.
TTAGTGTTTTTGTTTTATTTCTGGACGATAAATAAACAATCGGTTTAAGAAACCGATATCTATCAACATTCAAAATAATATAATAGGTTTAAAATATTGTCAAGGTAATCATACATATCAGTTATATACGAAATAATACTAAACTTTTATTGTAAAAAACTATTGTTATGATAATTATAGTTAATTACGGAGTCAATTTCAACCACAACTTTAAGCGGAAGTTTTACTATTCAATAGTCAATGCATTTTCAGAGTTAATCTTTATGGAGCTAAACCACGGCTGCCCAAAATTCAGCTCGATAAAACAAAATATATTATATATATTATTATTAATATATGTATTATATATAGTAAGTAATGTAATGTTAGGGTTTAATATATGAACTGTACTATCCATTAATAACATAACATTAATAACATTTTTAAATGTTCATGGTTTGTGGGAAGGAACCATACCAACAATTTGCCTAAATGTCAATTTGATAAGTCAAGAGACAAAAACAACTTCTGATACGAACTTTACATAGGCCAAGTCCATGATACTATTCGAACCAATAGTGTCATGAAATTTTCTGGACACAAAAGGAAAAAAGTTGTCCAATAAGAAGGTCTATTTATTATATGGGGTGTACCTTTTCCTTAAACAAATAGCCATGGCGAAATTAACTCGTCTCGGTGAGTTTGTTTTGTTACAATCTGCATGCCAAAGTTCAAATATTATTCATTGATTTTAGAGTAAGAAATCTGTTATTGTCGAAATTAATACCGAAATACTCTACTATAAAAAAATGATAATAACGGGTTTTTCCTTTTATCGATTTATACTATAAAATTAATCGAAATCTACACACATCAACACACATTGTGTGCGATGGTTAGCATGGCCATGCTATACGTTAGTACACATCACTAGTCGAAAAAAGTAAGAAAGTGGTTTGCGCACGGAGTGCGGAAAAAATACGAGATGTTTTTGTGACGACAAATCGTACGGAACTCAATGAGAAAAAGTAATTAAATCAATTTGGTTTGTAAAACGAGCAAGTGAATTAGAACTAAAAGTAATGAAAAAGAACAAAATTCGAAATGAACTTTGGAAGTGCCACTAAGACCGCCATCCCAAACGTACGCATTGCCGCGTCCGTCGTTGACGCTGCTGCTGCTGTTGCTGTTGTCTTCTTCGTCCTCATAATCGTTGTTAAAAAGTGTGGAGGGGGGAGTAAGAACGGAGTGCGTGTAGAGTTGCCGCCATTCATGCAAAGTGAGTGAGTGAATGCATGCGCTACAGCAGCCAATTAAAATAGTAATATTTTTGTGTTGTTCTTGTTTGTGCTGCTGCTGCTTCAGGTGCCGATGTAGTCAACGAAGCAAGAAAGCGGCGAGTAGTGGTAAAACGAAATGACAACAGAAACAACAACAATAACAGTGTTAGCAGATACTACGGCACGCGCATATAAATACATGATAGTACACAAAATATAGTTCACTGAGTATAATTGTAATAAAATAACATAAACGGTTGCAAACCTCCTAAAAACCAAGAGACCTACAAAAATAAATGTTTAAAAAAAAACGTTGCAAAGTGAAGTAGGAAGAAGTGTAACAGTATCGGCAACCGCGCTACGTTGTACGTAGTAGCAGTAGAAACAACAATAACAATAACAACATAAAAATAGTAAAGCAACATAGGCGGTCGTTGCTAGTGTTGGTGTTAGTGGTGGAGCTTGCAATGGTAACAGTGTACAGCAGTAGCAAAAGGGCATGGCGGGCGGCGTTTGTGATGTTTTCTTTGTTGTTGTTTTTGTTGCTGTTTTCGTTCGTCCGTTCATTTTGCAAGTGCATAATTCAATTATTTATTTGAAAAAGTTAAAAATGTGCGCAAATATAATCAAAGAAAAAACAACATCAAAAATGTAGAAATAAAAGAAAACGAATGCGTGATAGTTGCGTGAAGCATGCGTGAAATGCCGTAGTGAAAATTAAATGTTAAAAAAAAATTAAAACCTCTAATGTTAGAGCATGAATTAGAATTAATAATAAGGCGAAGGAGAAAAAGAGCAGATACATAGCTGAATGATGAGATTTACCTCTTATGATACGAAAATTAAAAGAGATTTTATATTGCAAGTTCCAAATGCCCGCCATGCCCCTATTTGTGTGCATTTTGTCATTCACACAATTTTGTGTTGTTGTACTCTCTTCTTTTCTGTCTTTAAGTTTTGCGTAAATATGTGAAATTACGGTGTCTCTATATATGTGTGTATGTGTCTTTATTTACTATGCTTGCATGCAATTGATTACGCGCGTGCGTTTACAAGTTCATTTGTTGTGTCTGCGCCCGTGTGTGCGTGTTAAATACGCAAGAATATTTAAAATAATAGAAACAAAAACATAAATGCATATTCTAAAGTACTTCGAAAAAATAAATAAACAATAACTAAAAGCAAAAAAAAATAATACTTTTTCCAGCACCATCCCCGTGGTACAACCAGCTGCTGTCATTAGTACAACACTATAGCACTTTTTACGCTTTCTTCTCTACCTAACCCTTACCGTGTCTACCGCCCACGCCTATGCTCTTATTCGGACGGTAGTCATGACCAGCGCGTAATTTAAATCCCTTATCTGTCACATGTTACATTAGATTTTTAAATACTATTCTTCCTATTCTTGTTCTAATCTATTTATTTACTGTTTTTTGGCACTCTTTTATTTTGGCTTTGTACGCTCACCTTCACCTGTTCACCCATTGACGGTGTGGTGTATTTTGCTACACAGTGCATACATATGTACGTTAGCGGAATCCTTGCATCCATCATCAATTGTCTCGCGGCTGTTGATGCGTTTCCTGCATGCCTCTGTTCTCTCACTCTTGCTCCGTCGCCTTTTATAAGCAATTAGGCTGCATGCTGCGTTTCGTCTCGTGCTGTTAGGCGTGCTCTTTCGTACCAAATATCGTCTCCGCCCGCCCCCGCAACTACACACACTTAAATACTCAAAATTTATTCGTTTGCAATGTTACAGAACACACCAAAACAACGGCAGTAAAAAAGCAAATACGTAGAATAAAGAAATACAAATTTGAAAACAACAAGAATAATAACAACAACCAATAAGTAAAAAGAACATATAAGTGAAAACAGAGAAGAGAGGGCCAAGAAAAAAACACCACTCCAAAACAGCAAAAAAGCGGAAAATGTAAAGCAAGTGAAAATCCCTTAATTTCACGTTCTATCATAGTTTTTTTTTATCATTCTATTTTGTAACCAAAGTTTTACAGTGAATAATGCAAATTAATAATCATATGAAACAATGCAACAAAGCAAACATTTAGTAAATTTAGTTTTTTCTATATTTTTTATTTATTCATTAATTCAATTTTCCTTGATTGATATGCAAGAAAAAGCAACAGAGCAAAAGTGTTTGGTGGAAAAACGGGTGTTGACAGCCAAAAACCGCGACGACAACATCGACGCTCTCAATAGGGGAAATCAATTTAAGAAATTTTCCTGCCACATTGTGTTGAAATGAAGCGCTAAACAGCTTCTACAGCACTAGCAGCAACAATAGTAACAACAACAAAAGCAGCGTGAAGCAGCATCCAGCAACAGCGATGGCTTCCCTACATTCCAGTTGGCGTTTTGGCAAGCGTAGCAAAATGCGTGTTAAGGGTAAGTCAAGCAACAAATCTAACAACAAATAATTTTTGTAATATGTAGTAAAGTAAGAGTGAGAGATAAATTCTGAAGACGCAATTCACAAAAAAGTTTACGCGTACCATCGCACAACCCCCATCTTCCGCCTTAAGAAAATTAAATCCTTTTGCTATAAGCTATGGTTTCTGTTATCATTGTTCTTACCATGCTTTCAAACTCTATTCTTTTTATTAGGTATATATGGTATTAATTTTATTATTATTAACCGTATTAAGCTATGGTTTTTTTACGATAAACGTACCAATATATTACACCGTTATTCAAGAGCCACCAAAAAGCCAGTCTCGTTTAGTCCAATTAATAAATGCTAACCTTGCCTCTTTACAAGCATATGTGTTTATTTCTTTTTTCATTTATTTTCTCTTGCAAGCATTCTAAAAAAACCAGCAACTTTACTCGTATATTGTTTCAACCCATTAAGCTTTTTGTCACTTAAACGAAATTATTTGAAAAACATCCAACTACCGAGAACTCTGCACGAGCTGCTACATTAAAGACGGCGCACTTGCTGCCCTCTGTTTCTTGTCCTCTCTTTTTCCGCAAACTCGCTTCAGTTCGGACTTGTTTTGTTTACTGTAAACGTTGTTTGTTTGTTTGTTTTTCTGCTGTTTTCGCCTTTCTGCGTTTATTTCTTATTCTTCTTACTCTTGTGAATGCGTGCGTGCACGCGTATGCGGGATCTCAGCTGTTGAATATCGCTAAGCGTTGAGGCGCGCAATTTGAAATATAATTTCTTATTCGTTTGGTTTGGGGCTTTTCCCCATAAGTCGTTTCAAATTGCTTTGTTTGTTTTGTTGTCGCCGTCATCGATGCTGTATTGCTGACAAATTTGTTTATATTATTGCGTCAAAGAAAAAAAATTTACAAATATACATTTGTATGCTTGTTGATACATCATATTTTGTTGTTTCTTTTATAGTACTTATTATTTTTTTATATTGGCATTAGTATTATTCCTTTGACTGTGATTATTATTGTTTTTTCGACTTAAATCTAATCACATTTTGTTAAATTAATAGAGATTAAAATAGAAATGGCACAAAAAAGGGAAAAATAATTTCACAAATCTAAAAGTCGGAATGTAACATTTTTAACAATTTTTCCACAAATAAAAGTATCGAAAATTACGTTGCTAACGTGTCGTTATCGTATACCCTTACCCCCACTTAATAGCTCGTTGCTCTAAAATTTAATTCTCAGCTATAGATGGGCGATAGTATATATTTACGGCACTATTGCGTATATATGTAAGCAAATCTTGGGAACCGCAGCCTTGCCCAAATCCAAACACGGTTACGTCAGCTTCAAGATTTTATTGGGTCGTATTATTCGAAATTTGCAAGTAACAAATTTGCAAATGGTTCTTCAAATTTCGCACAACGAATGTTTACCTCACAGATACATATGTCACGCGGTCACCCACTAATGTCGGTAACGACAAACGAAAGGTCACAGTTGACGATGATCCATCTCAAAATTTAAATATTTATCACTTTGGTTCGGTATTTCTCCCCTAAGAAGGTACTAGTAGCCTACTCAGTCATTGCCTTACGCATCGGTTATAAATACTCGTCATTATTTATAATCCTACAAATGTGTCATGCAGTTTACTGCTATGAATGTTATCCGCTATATGTCAAAGAAAAAAAAGTTCGGCATTTGCAAAAAACAGTATTAATTCACTTGACTCAAATCGGTAAGGTGATAAGTGGGTGCCACAAGAACAACAGAAAAAAGCATTCAGAAGCTTGCTTATCGGTGCGCCCTTGTCATAAATTCGATCCATTTTTAAATCGAGTTATTACTTGTGACCGTAAGCGGTCAGCGCAGTGGTTGGGTAAGGAAAATATGCCAAAACACACCTAATTCATCAAATGAATCTAATAGTAAATGTTTGTTTGGTGTGGTGTGATCGATTATGCATTCATGAAACCTTGTTAAAAAATCACAGGTGAAGTATACTACAACCAAATGGATCAAACCATACAAAAACTAAACCAAAAACAGCCTAGATTGGTCAACAGATCAACTCCTACCTTAGAAGGATACAGCCTTCTATAATTAATTAATTTAGTATAAGTCTAATTTTATTTATTTTTTGTCACGTCATTATTCTTTAAATCCGACAAATGTGTTATGCAGTTTACTGCGTTAAATGTTATAATTTAATTATAAAAAAAACCTTACTACACGACAACACCAGACCTCGCCCTGCACAAATGGCTGTGGCAAGACTAAAGAAAGACACCACAGTTTTGTTTGGTAAAAACATGGCTGGAAAGACGAATGTGGTTTTCGTCAAAGATAAAGTAGCCCGCCCTCGAGCATTCAACATCTTCCTATCAAAGAACTACGAGTGGAAGTAAAAAAGGATGGTTGATGATTTCACGTCACTGAATGGACCTCAAAAACGACAAATTCCCTTATTCTTGGATAATGCAGCATATCCCCCAAGGGAATTAAACTTAACAATTTTAAACAGTTTATTTTTTGCCACGAAATTTGGCTGCAGTTTGCAACCCCTTCATTAAGGTATAATTCAAATATTTTAATTAATGTTCATTACTCAATATTAAAACACTTAGGGTACAATCATAGTGCACGCTGTTGCCGAAGCTGAAGCCGAAGCAGAAGAAAATATATGAATTCGTGCGAAAGTGGTTCGGCATGCAGTATAACCACTTTCGCGCGAATTCATATTTCTTCTGCACAGTTGTTCGTCAAGCGCGCTAAAGAAAATTCCAGGAGATCGAGAAGCTGAACAAAGTGAATAACTTAAATGAGAGACGCCGCTATACCAAACCGGTTGTAGTCAAAAATAGTCTGAGAGAAAAGATATATATGTTCGATCGGATGTTTAGTGCTGGTGATCGCTCAGATTAGTGGAAGCGGCAGTTCACCAAGGTCGATGAGTAGTCATGGAGCAGTGTTCGGGGATGAATGTTCGTGTAACCAAAAATAGGCGTTAAATTTTTTCGAGTTATACAATCACATAAATTTTTATTTACTCTAGTCAAGTTGACAGTACCCAATTTCGAAAGGGGTGTTGCCTTCTTTTAAGTTCGCTCTCCTATTACAGATAAGGTAGCCTGCCTTACTAAACATTCGCTCGGTCTCGGTTGAAGAAGCTGGGATGGATAGGAAGCGTCTTACCCAAGCGGTTAACTCATTTGATTCGTTTGATATAATTTTATGTAGCCAATAGTATATTTTTTGCAAAATATTAGAAATCGATAGTTCTACATCAATAAAGCCTGCTGTGCAAATCTCAATGTGCATCCTCTAGAGTAGCATTGGAGGTTAGATATATTAGGATCCAAACTTATCCATGCGTCATAGTCAGCTTCCATCAAGTTTCAACCTGTATCAATATAAGACAAGAAAATAAAAAGAATATCTTCTTCATTTTTCCATATAGAAGATTGACCAAATCTATATTTTTTGAACCAATTTGCTATTGTTTGACTCTTGTCGTCTATATTCCATGCCTTTAAGACAAGATTGATGCAATTCATTAGTGTAATACTATGTTTTTTGTTTGGGCCGGTCGCCAATAAACTACTGAAGAGTCGAGGTGCTGTAATTCCAAAAATTCATCAGCACCTCGGAAGGTCGTGGTTATGTCATTGTAAATCTCGCTCGGCTGGCCGTGCCGCGCAATAAGGAATCGGATGCACATTAAAAAAATTGGTACATAAATTATGTGATATTTCAAAGTGCACCGCTCTAACCTCAGGATTACGCACCATCTCTTCAAATATTTTTCGCCGTCAGCGATCACTATTGTATCGAAATAGTCTATGCCCATATAGGTAAAGAGTCTAATGAAAGCAGCAAGCCTTCCGCGCGGAGTGTCGCAATAAACGGTGCTCTTGGCGTAGCTTGATAAAGTTTGTAGTGCTTACATTGGCGTCTCATTACTTTGAAAAGAATAGAATTGCTCACACACGATATTCGTCCAGTCGTAAATGCAATTACCGCAGCTGACTTGTGTTGCTTATGGGCTTGCCTTGTTGAAGGGATTCGTATTCGTCAGCGTAAAAGAGCATCTGCGTCGTTCTGTAGATAAAACCGCTGCCTGCCATAATGCATGTTCGATAGAACTATGTCAGTTGGCTTTTTGACGTGGTCGCTGTTGCAGCTTCTCAATATAAAGAATTCAGATGGCTACAGCTCGCTTAAAATGAGTCCTACTCGAGTACGTCTCATCACTGATACCGACGATGATCGTCGAACGGGCGTACACAAATTATGGGCGAAGTTCCTCTGCAAATTGTTCGACCAGATCATCGTTTGACGGCCGCCACATCTCTTCACTTTGTCGTACAAAATTAATTACATTTATAATTAATTAAATATGCTATATACTCATATAGAGTATAATAATAGAAAATGAACCCTTTAAAATTTCCTTTAAAATGAATTCAAAAATAAAATTATAAAACATTTAATGAAAAATGCCAATACATCTACTTATCCACGTCCAAAAATAATATTTTTTAATATTTTATCCAAAGATTTTTGGCTTTGAAAACACTTTTAACTCGTTTGGGCATACTTTCTTTCAATTAATTTATCGATGTGTTGACGTGGAATACTAGGCCCCTCTTCTTGAACGCGATCCCAAAGATACTTGAAATAATTTAATGCATTATCGATTGGATCTGAGCTTTGAGCTGGCCACTGCATCGTTTAAAATTTTTAACAATTTTAGGCGCATGCTTTGGATCTCTGACTTGGTGAAAAACGACTTCATCCACTGGATGAGCACTTTTATCTACAAAACCTGGCAAGTTAAGCTTCAAAATACGAGCATGATATTCCATCAATTTTAACTATTAGTCCGCGATTCCAACAAGTAAAGCAGCCACACACCATTAAGTTACTTCCTCCATATTTCATTATTTTGCTTTGCTTTGACTTGGTGTTTTACAACGTTTCGTACGTGCAGTGTCAATAATATTGTTTGTCGTCTGACTGAAAACGATTAATTTTGATCTCATCTGGCCATATTATCCTCTTCAAGTCATCGACGCTCCGATTCTTGTGTTCTTTGCAAAACTGGAAATGTACGATCACATTTCTTGCAGATAGTGCTGGCTTTGCTTTTGCTTAACACTTGATATCAAGCCAATCTCTAAAGCGCTCTGCGTGCTGTCCACACACTTACGACTTTATTGAAGGCAGCAGCATTTTCTTATGGTGTTGTGTCTTGCTTGGCAACCATTAAACGCTCCATAGCTCGAGCATCTCTATTGGTAAGCAGTCTTGGCCGTGATTTGTTTTTTTTTTTTAAATCATACAATAAATCAAAAAACCGAAGCTATTCAATTGTCTTTTTACTGTTAAAAAAATGAAATAACTCAAACGTGCATAAATGAATACATTGGGTTCTTTCATATGTTTAAAAACTTTATTCTTGTACACATGTATAAAATTTAAAGGACGTTTTGATGAGTTCACTTTCTTCTACTAATGTAGAGTTTAAATGAAAAACTCCGGTGGTATTGTCGTATTTTGTATGTACATAAAAACAGGTGAGCACACTCTTTAAACTTAAAACTATTTCCATTTCGTAGATTTAGTCACCCTTAGTTCCTCGGTCGCCGCACATCAACTTAAGTAACTTCAACAACATTTCACTAAGATCATTTTCCACCAAAGACTAAAATACAAGTGTGGCTATACAAGCAGAGCTTAGTAAAAGGCTGCTAGGTAGTGTACCTAACGACGCTCTGGTCAAAGGTTTTTGGGGTTGCCACCTGTATCGTCATAACCAAGTACATATAATCATTAATGGATCCTTTGCTCGAATATTTTTTGTGGTGCGTTTCCATTTGAATCATTAGGAATCGTTGCAATATTATATAAGCAGTCTTAGCGCAGGAAAGATTGAAGTTTATTGTTAATTTTGCTTACAACCTTTATAATGGCAAAGCTTTTTTGGCACAAAAATCTTCAAGCTAAAAAAACGTCGAATTTTCCATTTAAGCAAATTTATTTTGTTCTGCTCAACAGCGTAGGAGTTTAGAGGGTATGCTTGGCACGTTTAGTGCGCGGATTCGAAGCCGCCATCGGCCTTAAATCATTTGTCACTTTTTATAGTCAAATCAATTGTTCATAACCATTAAGTTGGTGTTGCTGCTTAATCTTGTTACAAAAATGCTAATGTTCCTGAAATCTGTTTACTTTCAATTATCTATCATCAATCAGGGGAACGAAAACAATAAGGGCATAAGTTATTGTAACTGTTTTTCAAGTGCATGCATATAAATATGTGTTTTTGCACATACGGATTTTTGACAAAGAATATTGTTTTAACGCGCGGCGCAACAACAAAGCGTCGATCTCCCGTCGATATTTGTTTGTTTATTGTCGATCGCTGATTTTTGTGTATAGCACAAATTCGTTTTGGTAAACAATTATAGCAAATTCTGATATCATACTCTGTGCTCAGAGAGTGTTATGAGTAGCGAGTCGTCAGTCAGATCACACTCACAATTATTGTTTCGTAAAATATATTTTTTGTGAAAATATCGCTGTGATCAAGATGTCATCAAGATGAAATAAAATTGGATATAACTAAAATACTTATGTTCTCGAAATTTATTCATTCCCATTTATGTTTGATTAAATACAGTGAATATGCATTTGAACATGTACAACATGTTAGGCATTTATGCGGAAAATGCAATTAAGCCGTGCCGCACTTAATCAATATCCACACGATATCATCCTTTGTACAACAAATTTGTAAATAGCCTCGATCTACCCGTGTGTAATACGACACCTACAAAGAAGAAATCGTCAAGCACAGCAACAGACATATTGTTAACTTGGAGGAGCATGCCAACCACCTAGCAATTAACCGCCTGGACAACAGCAGGCATACGCAACACCTAAAAAGCTACATCCCTAGATTAACTCATTCTAAGTTATTATGAATTATATGTTCATGTTATTATTATAAACTTCTTCGTGAAGTTCTCGGACGAATACTCAACACTAAAAAATATTAGAACAGCAGTTCCGCAAGGTAGAATACTAGGTCCTCTGTTGTAAACCATCTTCACAGCAGATATACCAACACCAAGACAAAAATCATCAATGATCCTCAATGCTACATTTGCAGATGACACCATATTACTAAGTTCCCACTATAGCAACTCCAATACTGCAACATAATTTGGACAACACTCTGAAATGGTTGGGTAAATGGAACATTAGTATAAATAACAGCAAGACAATACATGTTATCATCTACACAACTAAAACTAAATTTGTAGCACCCCGTCTAACGGTTGACGGAGTCGACGTTAAAACAGAAGACTATGCGAATTACCTAGGACTTTATATAGACAACAAATTAATTTGGAAACACCATATACAGAAAAAGCGCGAACAAATAAAATTGAAGACTAGACAGCTTTATTGGTTCCTTAATCCTAGATCTAATCTATCGCTAGAAAATAAGCTTTTGATATACAAAGCAAAGGCAAACAACCAAAAAATCAAATTTGGCTATAATACAAAGACAGCAGTCGCGAATCATAAGATGAATCACCAAAGCAGGATGGTACATCACAAACGCCAACCTCAACTGCTCATAAATACATCTACATCGTCATAGTTTAAATAGACATAAGTACTGAATAAAAGTGTAGTACCGAAAAAGGCTATAAATGAAAAAATATATATAGATATCGTGTGTAGGGCGTCAAAATATTGTTTACTTAAATCGAAAGTCGAAATCAAGTCTTTAAGCCACTACTGACTCCCATGCAATTTATCGGATTGCATTTCATCAAATATAGTTGTGCCCGCCGTTAAAACGACTAATCTAAGTAAAAACAAAATCCTTAGAATTTCTTTTCTGTCAATTAGAGATCTATTGCTATGGCAAATTGTGACGGGAATTTGCATTGAATTTAATTCAATAAACTCACTCGACTACATTTGAATTTCCTGTAAAAAAGGAAAGTGACAATGTTCGCAGACTAATATAATGTTTAGCCTTAGAAGATTATAAATAGAATAGAATAAATAGAATAGAATAAATCCATCTAAACAGCACTCCCATAATCATCGTCTTGTTTCTATTTACGCTATAACTGTTTTTGGCTGTACTTGAATTGCACGTTTGTGCACTTTTGCTTTTGACCAAATTTCAATGTCCCAAATCCCAATTTTTTGACGCTAAAAAAAAAGAAAACGTTAGCTGATCTAATAATTTTCGTTGAAAGATTATTTTTGAGTAGATTGTTGGCAGTACGGGGTGTTCAAGAAGCCATTCCTGATCACCAATTTGGATTTAGATCACATCATGGCACTCCCGAACAACTGTATCGAGTCGTTAATCACATACTCACATACTTACTGCGTTTTAGATGAAACAGTATTCCTCTGCAGTCTTCCTAGATGTCAAACAAGCATTCGATAGGGTATGGATCGATGGACTTCTGCATAAATTAAAATTACTCCTGCCTGGCAAACAGTTTTTACTAATGCGAAGCTTTCTTCAACGACGAACCTTCTCTGTGGCGGTAAGAGACAAAATTTCCACCTTCAGGCACATCAGAGCCGTCCCGCAGGGGAGTGTCTTAGCTCCGGTCCTCTACTCCTTATATACCTCAGATATGCCTACAACTAGAGATGAGCATTCGATTATTGCTACTTACGCGGACGATACGGCAGTTATTTTCAACTCTGCCTCTCTGAACGAAGCTGCGGAGAAATTGTCCAGCTACCTGGATAGATTCTACTCATGGGCCAGGCGTTGGAATATAGCCATAAACTCTGAGAAATCAGCTCACTGTATCTTCACATTAAGGCAAGGCGTCATTCCGGTTGTGACTTACAACACAAGAATCATTCCGCAAATGGAGCAAATCCGGTATCTCGGTTTGATCCTGGATAAGCGTCTTACCTGGCGTGCACACATTAAGGTAGTTACAGCGCGCTGCTATCAAAAGCTCAAGAAACTGGAGTGGCTCCTCCGCCCATCGAATAAGTTATCTTTAACTAATAAAAGGCTCATCTATCTGCAAGTAGTGGCACCTGCTTGGCGCTACGCCATACAAATTTGGGGCACTACTGCTGCCTACAACATCAGAAGAGTGCAGGCGTGTCAGAGCAAGGCTCTCAGAAGATTTACGGGCGCCCCTTGGTACGTCCGCAACACCACGCTGCATAGGGATCTTGCCGTGCCAACTGTTATGGAGGTGATTAATTCTCACAGCTGCCGCTATCACTACAGACTTTTGTCGCACCCAAATCCGCTAGCTTTCTCCCTCACCCGTATCTCAACAAGGCGTAGACTGAAGAGGCTGCACCCGCATGATCTCCCTCTAAGGAGGATACAGCCTTCTATAATTAATTAATTTAGTATAAGTCTAATTTTTTTTTTTTTTTTGTGTCACGTCATTATTCTTTAAATCCGACAAATGTGTTATGCAGTTTACTGCGTTAAATGTTATAATTTAATTATAAAAAAAAAAAATAATAATTTTCGAATAGTTTGTAAATAATCCTATTTCGAAGAGTTCTCAGTTTAGGTGTCTTTGGTTTCCGTGTTCGAAAAAACGCAACGGAAATTTTTGTTGCTAAGTATGTTTCGTATGACTCTTACTGCAATCTTACTTTCACGTTCTCGAAATCGCCGAATCGCTTTTTTCCAATTTAGTCTTCCAGTTTTCATACCCATTGTTGTTATGAGTAGAAATTAAATTATTTCAATCAACAAAAATAAATTTCTTATTTGATAAGAATTTGTTGTTATTTGTTCCTTTAAGTGTGCGTGGCTTTTTTGAGTTATTAATAAACAATGGTTTATGGCATGTCTGATATTTATAATGTTTTCCTGGCTGTGGTATGTCAGGGCTGTTGCGGGGGTAGAGTTAGGAAAAACAGGCAAGAAGATAATATATCCAGGACTGAAACGGTCGTCCAGAAAGGGCATAGAAGGGATGATATGTCAAAATATTGCCTATATGTGACCGAGCCGGAGCCAGATGTCTGTATGTATGTATTTGGCAAAAGATCAGCGAGGGAGGGAACCTGTGTTTGAAGTGTATTAATAGGTTGCTTGTGTTGGTGTTGACGGTTTGGTAGTGGCCGTTGGAGAAGATCCAGGTGGGATTGAAATTTGCATTTCCAGGTGGGATTGAAATTTGCAAGGAAGGAAGGGCTTTAAGTGGTTGTTGATATCGCAGTGTTTAGGATTGTGTTGAATGGTGTTGGGAAAGTGGTGAATACTTGTGTATATGGAGGAAAGACCAAATTACCATGGGATGAAGAATGCTTGGGTATATGTAGGGGCTTGGTATGTAAGTAAAGGTCAGAGCACGGCGTTAGTGCGTGGTAGAATGTCGCCAAATATAGGGTCAATGTTTGGATATTAGAGTTTTTTTAGTTTCCTTATTTATAAGATAGTCGTCTACGTAAGCACATAAGTCGGTATATTTATGGAGAGGGATTTGTTTGGTTAAGTTGGTTGAAGGTTATTCGAATATAGACTGTTGTATATCTACAACAGCGGTGGAAAGAGGAGTTTCAATCTAAGCTGCATATTTTTGCCCCTTATTAGAATAAACATTATATATAATATAAGAGATGTTGATTATATGCATGATTGGAGTATTTTGATGATTGTGGTTATTCGATGGAAATACAAACAGAGAGTGTTTAGATTTCATGATAAATGTTGGCTTCTTTTAGATATTGTATGGTTTTGTTAATGGTTCCTTTATTGATGTTAGTTAGACAAATAGTTGGTTCTGTGTTTGCAATAATTGTTGTTCTTATCCGATTTAGTGCCGTGGAGGTGACATTGGAGTTGCATAAGGGATATAGTTGCTCGATATGTTTTTGTCGATATAGTGTTGGTTTCTTATTTTCGTGTATCCTTATCGTAACCTAATGATTTTAATTTGGTCTAGCCTGCCTATATCTTGTTGGGTGGTATGTCGCAGACAGTTCGCGACAGTTCGCGGTTGTTTTTATTTATGAGTTAATACCATTTGGCACAAGAAAGTGGCGCTTGATGTTGTTTATTAAAAAGTGATTTTTTGAGATATCTATGCATGTCATTTGGGGTGAGGATGAGTGGCATTTGCATAGCAGCTTGATTCGCAAGTTCGTTGCCTTTTATGTCAGACTGACCAGGTGCCCAGAGGAGTTTAATTTTTGGAAAGATATATATCGTTGTTATTCAGGTTGGAGATTACATCGAGAGATGACAAAGAATCTGAACATATAATAAAACTGCCTTATTTATTTGTTAAAAGCTCGAATGCTTCTAGTATTGCTATTATTGCAGACGACGTTACAGACGAAAAGTGTGGAAGTAGTCCTGTTTTTAGGATGTTGCTGTCGGTGGTTATAGCGTAGGAAGTTATGTTGTCTATTTGAGAACCATCAGTGTATATAAATTGGTGGTTTCTGTATTGCTCTCCGGTAAATACATCCGGTATTTTTCGGCGATTGATGCTATCCAAATCTTGCTTAAAATCTATAAAAAGCATGTGGACGTCTATGTCAAATTCATAGCATTTTTTGTGGTTTTGCTTCAACACAAATATTTGATCGACAACAGATCTTACTGGTCTACAACCGCATTGGTACTCCTCCAGTACCGCCTCCGCTGTTGCGCTGAGTCTTACGAGTATTCCCGAGAATACTTTGTAGCACACGTTTAATAGCGTGATTACTCGGTAGTTTTCGCTTTGGAGTTTTCCCCCTTTTTTGTATATTGGTATTATTGTATCTGTTAGCCATGCGAAGGGTAGCCTTTCTTCATTACACACCTTAACGATCATTTCGTGTATTCTTTGTTTGCCACTTACATATAGGTTCTTAAAGAGCTCTGCGGTTATATTATCTTCGCCTGGTGATTTATTGTTCTTCAGGCTATGTATAACTTCCAGGGCTTCCTGCATTGTGGGGACTGGGTCTGCGTTATTTGCGCCACTAATTGCCACCCTTCCCATGTCTGTTGTGTTAATATGGCCATTTCCGTCACATGATTGTTCAACATTATATAGACCTTGGAAATATTCTTGTCAACGTTTTAGAATGCCATCTTCTTCGCATATGATATTACCATTATTGTACCATTTACTTGCGTTTTCAGCTCTCTATTGAATTATCTGGAATTTTTGCTGCAGTCGCGCTTATTTGATTGATTTGATTGGTCACCGTTTGGTGATGATTGATTGTGCAATGATTGAGTACCTGTGACCTGCTTGACGAAGCTTTCCTTACCCACTTTCGCATTGAAGTCTCCGAGTATAACCACTGTTTCATATGCGCCAGTCTTCGGTTGGGGCATATACCGATGTTAAATATATGTTGTTATACTTGGCTTTCAGCCTAAGAATGCCGATTTTTTCAGTGATCGGTGTAAAGCCTAGTATGGATGGACAGCTTTCTTAGAGACCATGAAGCCTACTCCTTAAGTGCCTTGATTACTTCCATTTCACTTTCTTGTACTGCAATTATATCTATTCCAAACTTTTGTATCTGCAGAGACAGTTCTCGCATGGTGCCTGCTCTGAGCATAGTTCTTTCTATATTCCACGTTCTGAGAGTCAAATCATTTAGGTTTTTTCGTTGCAAGTGTCCGTTACTATTGTCTATTCTTATGCGAAACCCTTCAATAGGACTATATAGAGAGTTTATCACAGTTAATTGTTCCAGGGTGAGCTGTGAGCCCAATGTCAAACCCCCGTTTTGGATATACCCAATATACCCGTGCCGTTAGCATTTTCGACCGCTTTCCCACTGGGTCTGGTTACCACAATCTTTCGCCAGTTGTTCAGTAGATCAGGGCTCACCGAGGGAAGGTGTCACTAGGTATCGAGTAGGAGAGGCTATGTGAGACTTGTGACCTCATGTATTACGCGTTCACTACCCCTTTCAGACCCCAAAAATCGTAATGTTGTGTATAGTAAATAGTGTGGCATGTATGGTTTCTACAGTGAACTTTTTGTGTATTTTAAGTTGGCCTTTGTTCGACTAAGTGGATCCGAGAAATATATATGTAAATATTTTTTAATATTTTTGTTTAAAATTAAATATGAAGTTGGTTTACATTAAGAACAAACAACCAATGTAAAAGGTAGTCAAATTTATGAAAAAGAAAAAGCTTAATACTTTTTTTTTACAATTGTACTAATACAAATATAGCATGTAGTTTACTGCGATTAATGTTATCCGTTATATGTAAAAAAAAGCAGTTTTTGTGCCGATACCTTGTGTTCTTAGTACGTATGTATGTATCTAAAATAAAAAGAAAATACATTAACTGTTCTGTATACGAATATTGATGTCTGAATCTACCCAAATGATCTACTTAGCCAAAATTAATCTTTAGTATTCCTACTCCTTAAACCATACATACATGTATTACTCGTTTTCTCGCTTAAGGAACATTTCGTTTGTATTTGTACATTGGCTTTTCGTAAAAAATTTAATTATCATTGTTGCTTGCATATGAGCGAAATGATTTTTCTTATTTTTTAAAATTAGTTTTCTCTCACAATGCGTTTGCAACTAAACTGTAATATTTGTTTCTTGCTCTTTTATTTTGTCTGCTTTTCCGCACACTAGCATAAAATGCCTTAAAATAGCCGCACATTTCTCACGATTTTGACTAAAGTATTTTTAGTTCATTTTAAATTTATTTATAATGAAAACAACAAAGCATCGACGTAAATGACCAGAATGATAATAAAAAGAACATCAAGCATGTGAAGGAGGAGGTGAAAAATTAGTTAGTCTTAGCCAGAGCAATCAATGACGATATCGTTTTTCAAAGAATGCAAGTGCGCAACCGAGTGAGAGTAGCGGTCGCATGTAAATAAGAATAAAAAAACCCTTTCATCACAACGACAACGAATTGCATTCATTTTATGGCAATTATTATTAAGCAATTCAGTTTAATACTACGGCTTTCTTTACTTCCCTAAAGTTCGCATATACACGCACACACACATGAACACGCAAAACTATGTTCTGTGTACATTTTGCAACGGTGAAATATTTATCGTATTATTCACATGAATGAATTCTTTTCATTTGCCTTTTTTCTCTATTTCTGTTAATAATAACAACAATAACAAGAAAACACGACAATCACAATGACGACGACATTTGGCGAAAGCAGCAGCACCATTGACGTCACACATATGGACTTGGCTACTGTCTGTCTAACTTCGTGTTTATGTGGCATTGTGTGCGCTGCACGTGCGTTAGAACGAGATGGTGATAGTTACGCAGCGCGTGAAAGCTCGATTGATTTTGATCAACGATATACATTTGTACATACATATATATATGTGCATTTGTCGTACGTACGTGCGTGTGTGTGTGCATATACGAGAAGAATATGCGGAATGAGCAAAACAATTCTCTTTCTAAAAAAATTTTATGCAGAAATGTTATAATCCAAAGCGGATGGCGATCAATAAGAGATCTACATTATATTTACCACACTCTGTAGAGTTTTATATTAAAACCTTATCGTAAAGTTTGTAAATACAGTGTACATATATATGTATACAATTATATTTTTACATATGGAGTTCTTAGAAAAACTTTAAAACGGAAAAATAGTAAAAATTAAAATAAAAATAAAAAAAATGTCACAATTAAACATACAGTATGATATTCTGAGATAGAAAGATAGCGTGCACACAAACCCATACACACATAGTGCGGTTTCTGTATTACCATGTCACTGCACTCATTAACGATACATGTCCTGACTCAATTTATTTGTACGTACTGTAGTCCATTTTTATTAGCCTTTAAAAATGTGCATTCACGTGAGCGATGCATTTGCATGGGGATGTTTGTGTGAGTGTTGCTTTCGGTGGTTGAGTGTCAAGCTGTTGCATTCAGCCTGCTGCAATACACATACGCACACACATACTCAATGCACACATATCGAATATCAGCTTTTGCATATCGGATAACAGTACATTAAGTCTGTCGTTTTTGTTATCGTTGCGGTTGTTGTCTTTGTTGTAATTTTTGAGTTGTTGGATTTTCACACCTACATAACTTCCTCATCAAGTGGTGTGTTTAGTGTGAACCAGAGCAGTCTGGTGCTTTAATTTAACACGGTCCAAACTCAACACCACGCAATACACACACACGACTCAAATTACAATTCACAATGCTGCGTTGCAAAAAATTACCCATTTTAATTGTATTTTGTTTTTATTTATTTTTATTTCTATTCATACTCAATAATGGGTTTGTTATATTTTTTTTTTAGTTTCACAAGATCCAGAGGACTATTACCGTTTGGATCCGAAAAAGTCGACTGCTGAAAATGCCTATGACATTTATAAAATGCTCTGCAGCCGTGACACACGCGACACCAAGCGTCTGTTTTTGCTCAATGCATTGGCCTCGCTGTGCTTAGCGGGCTCTGGTTCCAGTCAAAACAATTTACGCTTCACAACCGAGGAGCTGCTGTATTGGTAAGTCTAAAAATTCGTGTATGTACGTTGACCGGTGTGTCGAATAAGGTTTGATATAATTTAATTATTCTGACATACTTTTTAGTCTAAGTGCATCGCTTGTGCACACATTCACACAGGTACGCGCTGCTGCATTGCGGACGATTCGTTATGCGCTTATAACACCTAAGGACATCAAAGTTTTCAATTCGATGCAGTTGCACCATTTGCTTTGTCGTTCGATTGATTTAATGCTCAAGAATGATGATGAGCGTGTGCAAGCATTGAAATTGGTAAGTAATTAAGTTGGCTAACTGGAAACACACTACTCTGATTCTAGTAATGGTATAGTAAGTGACGTAACTCCACCGCTCCAGAGACCTCCAATAATGTTTGGACCAACTGAACATGTTTCTGAACGAAAGAAACTTGCTTTTAAATGCTCTCGTGTACGGAAAATCCCGAACTCAAGCTCGAAAGACTATACCAACCTAAGAAGCTATTAGTCGAAATTATTAATAGAACATTTTTGTGGGTATCATTGCTCCATATACTGCTCCACGGTTACAAAATTATAAAATGTAGCATACTTCTAGGTTAATTTACAACATAAAGAATCCCGTTTTTTACTCGATGGCGATCGGCAACTCTTATTCAGATTCATACTTAGAGTGAAAAAATATTCGAGGCCAAACGTCACCCAAAGTTACCTAGCCGTCGTTTTCTATGCTGCTATTTCATCTATATTGTTTACTTTGTCGCCCAGAGTTATAAAACTAAATTGTAACGCTTTGCGAGTAAAGATGAGTGATGACTGTACAATAATAGTTCAACATTGACAGTTCAGTTGCAGGAATATAGAGCGAAATATGGGTCTGCTAATCAGAATCCACAAGTTGATCTACTTCACGCCTGTTAATTCACAACCTCCGTTCTCTCAAGGTTTTTTCCTGAATCCCTCGTGTAGGCAGATGCTTTCTCGACTACCATTCTTTATGATGACCGTTAAATTTTTGTTGATTTCAATGCTCATCATGAGGAATGATTTTAGGTAACGGTGAGTCTTAGGTAACGATTTAAGAGATTTAAAATTTATGCTCAGTGTATGGAAATCTATAGAATCTCAAGCCTTCCCCAATCCCGTCTGTCTTACTGAGGTTTTTTGTCTTCGGTTGTACTTCAGCAAGTCGTTCCGCCAGTGGGAACTAGTACCGCCTGTTGAGCAGCCGAGCTTTTTCGACCGCTCTTATGCCGCTGTCTTTAGAAGAAGTAGAGCTTGCGATTTGTTTCAACCGACTTCTTTATTGCGCTGATGGGAAGTGAGATAACACAGTATTATAATACAGATTTTAAGTCTGACTGCACGAGTTAACGAAGTAATGAGGAGGAAAGAGAGATAGAATAGTGGTATGCGAAAATTAAACTAATTTACAATGATGATTAATAAGCCGATGGAACCTGGCTCGCGGTGCCGCTAATTTCAACAACGCATTTGATTGATTTTACATATATATATATATATTGTGCTTTTTTCATTTCCTTTATATCCATAGGTACGCAAAATGCTCGCTGTCTCACCGGCAGACATTAGTCCAGTGGTTGTGCGTTGTTTGGTCTCTTTGGCAGATAGCGGTTTCGAGGAGAGCGATAATCTGTTGCGCGCTTGCCTCGCCACACTATCCGAATTCGCTGTTCTCAATCCAACACTGCTCATCATATGCGGTGGTGTAACATCGATTACACGCAACGTGCTCGAGTGCAACAATCCACGCATTGCGGAAAGTCTGTGCGGTGTGCTGTTGTATCTGCTCGAGTGGCCACAGACTCGCAACATTTGTGGTGTGCGGTTGGATTGCCTGGCGGCGCCATACTGCGATTTTACCTATAGACTGGGCATCATGGATAAAAACAAGTGAGTTTATATTCTCTTTTTATAAATTATTATTTATATCACTCGTATTGTATTACACGTTCTCAACACTCATGCACTCGCAGAGATGCACGCGAATTGCGCTACACAAGCTGTCGTCTAGCTTTGCTCTCAGTGCTCCGCAGCTGGACAGGCACCATCGAATTCTGTGATCCAAGTAAAACATCAGGCTTAAAAGCAATAGTCGACGCTTTATATTTAAATCAAGTCGAAGTTAGAGTGAGTAAGGCAGCAGCTTTACGCTTACTACTTTCCTCTTAATTCTTGCTTCCTGTTACAGAAAGCAGTATTAGATTTGCTTTACGAACTTTTGGGTCTTCCACAACCCTCTTGGACAGATGACTATGCGGTTGCCCTGCAGGCGCTCGACCCGTCTGATTTACAAGACTCTTGGTTGCTAAGCAATGGTTTTGTGGCAGCAGAAGGACGCTCCATATTGCCCAGTTTGGCAGCACGTGCGCCCAATGTCATCGAACAGCATTTGGCTTTGCTGTTGTACTGTTTTTTGGAGACTGGTATGCTAAATGCACTCATCGAAGTGATTGTGTCGAGCGATCAAAACGTTTCTATACGCGCCACAGTGCTTCTGGCAAAAATTATGCATCTGATGCACATGCATCTGCCTGCGGATATATACAGTACAAGTCCGGCGCTGCCGACGCTCATATCACACGCCACTCAGGGTAATCAGCGAGCCAATGCAGCTATATCAGCTTTACAAACCTACCAAAAGATATTGCGTCAGCGTCCGGCGGCGTGTAGTTTATTTTTGGATAGTATTATACAGGGCGGTGGTAAGCGAGCAATCAAGCGTTCGATAGATTAGATTGATTAAAGTACTTTTTTTTTATGAAACTTATATTTTGCAGCCCTGATTCAGACGCGTCTTTTTCGGCGCGATATCAATGCTCAGGAATACAACAGTGTAGGGAACACACAGACTGTTGCTACCCCCACCGCGGCTTCTACGTCGTCTGGCATCACATCGGCAATACAAACAAACAGCATCGGTGGTGGTACAATGGATAGACCACGTCTCGATTCTGTATCCTCAAGTGATGAGTCCATGTCACAGTCGTCGTCATCAATACGTTCAAGTTTTCGGCTAAAACGCCGATTTCTACCGTTTTTTGATAATATGCGTTCATTGAATCGCCTCATCAAAGACTCCAATGTGCTTTCGCAAGCGGATTTCAACACGTGGGACTGGGAAGTCGTTACTACAATACTGAGAGTACGTATGCCTAATAGCTCGCTTCAATTCTCCCGGCTATATAAAATTTTTTAATTTTTTGTTTTATTTGATGCAGTCGAATTTAATACGCAAATCAGACGATCCGACGAGCAAGTTCCTAAAGAAACTGGTTGAGTATTACAAGCCAAGCAGCAATCGTTTCTCACATCAAGACTTGGTGATTGGTGCACCAATACCTGCTTTTGTCATCGCCGGTCTGGATCTGATCGATGTGCTTTTGAATAGTAACGAATTGGAAAACATGCGTCTCATTACCGATCTCTTTTCTGACATTGGACAGCATCTGCTGCAGGTGACGACGTCGAATAGAGCGCACGATTGCCTTTTTAGTCCACAGCACATGAATAACACAATGTGTCAACAGTATTTCCTTTATATCGGACGCATGTGCCGCCTGGCGAAAGGCGTCAGCATATTGAACAATACCGGCGTCTTTGCGCAGTAAGTGAAATGCATTTTAAATTTGCCTTCGTGTAAGCTGAGCTCTTCACAAATCCAAGTAACTTATTAACCTAACCCTCTCATGGCCGAATTAATTTGGACGAAGCTAAAAGTTTCTTTCAGCACAAGAAGTCACAAAGAAAAGAAGCTAGCAACTGGTGACTTACAATGGTCTAGTCATGGGATTTCGCTTTATGCTTTTAAACGGTTGTTGGTTGTCGGTCGAAAGAAACCATTGTGAAAACTTTTTAAACAACCTGACTTATAAGCTAAAATGTATAATGTTCCTATAAGCAACAAGCAAATTTATCAGCATTCATTTATACCTAGCAGACAGCATTAGCAACCCTTCAAATTCAAAGTGGAAAAAATAGAGCATTGCTCTGGCAATGCGTCGCTTTTCAAGAATTCCTGGTAGTGTTTTAAAAAATTGTATTATAGATTTTAATGTGCAAGTATCCTCATGCAAAAACATTTCTGTCGCTATAGTTAAAGATACACGACTTTTTCACATTTTTAAGTTTGTCACCGATTGAGTTGCTTGTTCGACGATGGTTTAAAAACTAATTAAACAATTATGATAGAACTTTGTATGAATACTAAAAATAAGACTCGCAACTTAAAGAGCATTAAAGTGTTACCACTCCGCGAACATAATAACATACCCTGGTATAATGAAGAATGTATGTCCATATGGTCTTTATTGCAGTCAACAGTTATATTTCGGTTGTTGTGAAATTTCTCCCCCACCACCTTTTTGTATATGTTTTAAGTAAAGCTTCTTTGGTTGGTACTACTCGGTCTATCGTGCTATAGTATAACAGGAACATGCTGTTTAAAGCGCGTTTACAATGAGAATGAAAATACCAAAATTGATGCTAATCTGTTCTTACCAGGGACCTAAGGTAACAGTTATAGGGACGATTTTAAACTAAAAAAAGCATTTTTATTTATTATTTTTTAATTTTATAATGAAAATTAATTATTTTCGATTTTTATTTTTATTAATCATTTCCTTAAAAATATTTTATTTTCATAATTTTTACTCAAATTTAAAAATTTCAATTGATTTTTTTTTTTCAATAGAGGTTTGCATGAATGCATTCAAAACGGCCTTTTTTGGTACTCATGCCAAATTGAATAAGTTTGAATGAATGTGAATGAATAATAGTAGTTGGCACATTGTTTTATGTATTTGCTCACTTTATTATCGTTATTCTTAATAAGTAAATTTAAAATAGCAAAACTGAAATGCTAAAAGAAATTGAAATAAACCTAAATTGTATACAAACTTTATTATATGTTCTTAATACTAAAATTATAGAACTTAATTAATGCTATTGCTATGTAGGAATATTATTTTGTTTACTTTATCGGGGTTAGTGGAAAGTTAGTTGAAAATGCTAAATAAATAGACTAAACCAACACAACAACAACAAAAATTATTTAAATGCAAATCAGCTTATTATTAACTGACACTTTGCTTCAATACACATTCGATTTTTTACCATATAGTATTTTGCATAATTTGTAAAAATTTTTTTCTCCTTTACACAAACCAAACAACCAAATGAATGTGATGAGTACAATTAATTAATATGAATTTTTCGGTATCTGTATTCGTCTTCTTTACAACTTAATTCATTCATTTCTTTGTGAGTGTCGATTGCCTACTATATAATGCTGACTAAAAAATTATTATTAATTTTTTTTTTTTTGTTTGGTTCCCGACAGTGAGTATGAAATTCAATGGTACTCATTTATGATAAACAAATGAATGCATTCATGCAGACCTCTAGTTCTCAAATATAGAAATCATTTGAAATTTTTTTTCACTCGAATTTAAAATTTATTTTAATTTTTTTTTTTAAATTAATAAATAAATAAAATAAAAATAACAATTGTTTTTATTTTAATAACCAAAAATTAGGATTATATTTTGATGAAAATAAAGCTCAAGATGTTAATTTTCAATGAACAGCGAATGCTGAATTTCAATGTTATTAATTGAAATTGATTAATCGAAAATAATTACTTTTGATTATTAAATTACAAATTTAAAAAAAAAATTTAATAAAAATGTTTTTTTTTTTAACATAACTCATAGCAGTTACGGTCCCTGGTTCTTACAGCTTTCTTACTTATGAAGAGCATAACATTTTTCCGACATGATCACATAATGATTTTCATTATTTATTTATTATTATTATTTTTAATTATTAATATTTATTTATTATTATTATTTTTAATTATTAATATTTATTTATTATTATTATTTTTAATTAATTTATTATTCTTTGCATAGCCTTAAAACACTGGTGCGAACCACAGATCATATTTGCTACTTAAAACTGATTGTATCCGGCCTGGATTACTCGGCCGAAATGAAGCCGCGCAAAGTACTGGAGAATGCGCTGACAGGAGCTAAGACGCGTGCCGGACGCCTGTATGCAACACAGTTCCTGGTCGTTTTATTGCGCGCACGCCTGCCGAATTTTGAGGTGTGGGGCATACCGATGATTATACAACAAACAAAAGATCCAGATCGCAGTGTTGTGCTTGCCGCTATGGATGTGCTCGAAGAGACTTGCCACGATAGATACTATCTCGAGGAGATTGTCAGTCTTTGGCCAAATGTCAAGGTTCTGGGCGATGTCGGCCGACTAGTCATGGCGCGTTACTACTCATTGTCGCGTGGTTTGAATCACTGTCGAGCAAAAATCAAAGAGGAGATCGAGTACTGGAAAAGTGGTTACAACAAGAGGCGAGCCGCAATTCACTAGTCGTTCAATTGGCGCATGTCGTTCTAATTTATTTTGTTCTACATTTCACAGATATGTGCTGCTGGTCGAGGCCGATACTCATGCCTGCATGACGCTACACGTGCGCAACGAGGATGGTTACTACTCACGGCGTAATTGCAATACACGGCCGATTATTGTGCCCCCAAATATCGCGCCACATTTGTACGGTCAAATGGTGCAGACGGCTCAGGGCATGACGGCATTGCGCAAGTTCGGCGATCTATTGCAGCTCATCGAGGTTGTGAGTCGAGGCAAATGTGCGGATGAATTGGAGAGCATTGAATTAAAGGCAGCTATTTGGGCGGTGTCACATGCGTCGACTCATCTGAATGGCATTGAGTATTTTCTCGAGACGGGCACGCGGTAGGTGACGGTGACCACTCTATCTTACACCGCTATTCAATACGAGCAAAGCTTTAATTTTTATTATTTTTTTCCAGCATTTATGAGAAGTTAATTCTTTTGGCAACCAAATGCGAGGTGTACTCAGTACGTGCGGCCGCGTTTAGTGCATTGGGTGTGATTGCCTGCACAAACGCCGGAGCGAACATACTGTTTAAACTGGGTGAGTAGCTGCAAGAGATGAGTTTGCTCCTCTTTGCTCTGGAACAGCGATTTCTATTTCAAAATCATACATTCCCTTTACATCGTGAAGATTGGTTGAGCGTGCGTCACGACCGCAATACGCCGTGGCCCATTCACCAGCCAGAAGACTGGATGTCGAGTAATTACACGCCCGTTCGTCATCATTATGAGGATATGCCGCCGTATAATTACCCCGGCTTTGAAGATCAAATTGATGGTTCCTACTACACGGGCAGCTATTGGAATCTATTGCTGAGCAGTAGTACAACAAAAGTAGGTGGTGGCGCCCCTAGCGCCTGTTCAGAGCCTCATGATGCGAATACAACAACGACAGACAGCGTGCGTACGACGGCCGATGAATTGCCAATTTCTAAAACGCCGCTGGTAGTTAATGCGACGTCCGGGGCTGCCAAATCGAAGACGCTGCCTGAAGGGACGTACATGCGCCAGAGCAAGCATCAGCGTTCGTTGTCCGAATCAAAAACGATGGATTTGATTACATTTATCGGCGGCATGCCCACTCCTGCATCGACATACAACACGCATTATCAGCATCGTATACGCTACAATTCCTGCACCGATTCCAATACGTCTGGTGTGAGTAGTTGTGAGTCTGTCACCGGACGCACAGCTGCCGCTGCAGTTGGGTAGGATATTATTGCAATACATTATTCGACCTCCTTCACTTCACCAGACCACCTTCTTTTTGTTTCAAAGTGAATTTCAACAATTTCCACTGAGCCCAATACCGAGCATGTCGAATCTATTGGAATTACCGTTACAATCAAAGCTAATGCGTCGTACGTCATTGCTAGGCACCACATATCTACAGCATGCGCTCAGTCCACTCGATATCAAAGGGTATGCGCAACTACGTTCGCTGCGCGCGCACAGCCGACCCGTGTTCTCAGAGTCCGCAGCAGAATTATATGATTTCATCATTGTCGGTCGCACAGAGTTTCGACAGCGTAAGTCGTCATTCGGCGATTCTCAACGACGCGCCAAAGTTCGAAGTCTTGAGGGTCCGTTATCGTCATTGCGGAGCTTCGCGTAAGTAAAATAGGCGAGCAGAAATCTTTGGTAATTTGTGTTTAATAAACGAAATATCGTTTTCCTTCACAGTCGCTTGTCTTCGGAGGAGTTACAAATGCCCTTGCCATCGTTGAACACACCGAAATTTCTGTCACAAAACGACTCAAAAGGTCCCTGCTATGCAGGTAAGTACTGACCATGTGATTAAGATTCAATCAATATTTTAATCATCATCAAACATTCACCGATCACGCAACCATTGTAGGTATTTGTTTACCAAAGAATCCGCTTGACTTGTTTCCCACGCGCAATTTATCGCGTACGTATGTCTCACGAGACATACAGGATCAGGATTTAATGGACATCAATCTACTGACTGCCAAACAACAGTTCTTCAATGACTCATTAAACAACGAAGGCGGTGATGAGTCGTCAGTGATTTCGTCACTTTCCGATGTCTCATCAGTGAGCAAACGTACCAAGTGGCATCAGGGTGGCAAACACGGACGTGGCCAATGTTTACATTGCTCACGTTCGCGGCGTAATCAACGCACGCATACATTGCGCATCGATGGCCCAGACGAAGCGATAAGTGTATTGCCAAATGGTGTTGTAACGACGACAGCGGCTGCAGCTATTACGGCCAACGAATGGTGTAGCGGTACGGCGGGTGGTAGTGTTGCGGGGAATGTGTCTTTGGCACGGAAAGCCGTTAAGCAACATGCTTCGATTGCAACTCAGCAGCTGCCGGCGCATCAGCAGCAACAAATCACACACAGCTTATCAACCATACAATTGTCGGATATATCATTCAACTCACCCGAAAGTATTCTCAGCGAGGAGAGTATGCCGGACCGCATAACTGCGTCGATACTGTACAATGTACAGCGTTTATCGAATCCCGTTAGTGCGAAACAATCAAAAATGGCCCTCCTCGAGCTGAAGCAAAAGCATCCGATTACATTTCAAGACATCTGCTTGTATTCAGAGACGTGCAGAACACTCGGACGTAGCAACTATCGCATGAGTGCCCGACGTTTTCTCCAGGAGCTATTTCTCGATCTGAATTTCGATACGTTTTACACGGGACCACAGGAGATACTCGGCAGGAAAGCGAAATTGGTGTATGCAGCGCCAACGGGTACAGCGGCCGAACGGGCTGAGGCTGAATTGGTCTCAAGTCAGAACATGGAACTCGCAGTAATGGTCGAACAATCTATGTTGTCGTCGAGTGTATCGAACGCGCCCGCACTCATTATGCCTACGGCGATGCACAAGGCCCAATTGAAATCTAAACCGCTGGCAAGCGTCTACGAGACGAGCTGTGAGAATCTGCTCGTAGAGCAGTCACCGAGCTTAAACAATGCGTCGACAACGAATCGACGTGAAGTGAACAACGAATTGCATATTGCAACCGATGAGGATGACGACAAAGGCGGAGGCGGAGGCGGCTATCATGGCGGCGATGATGACGACGATTATCATGATAATGATGACAACTATGACGGCGATCACGACGAGCCGAATGTGGTTGGCGACGGCGAGAATGCAAAACATTGCAAGAATTACAATGATGCCGTTTTAGAGGACGCTGGCGAGGATGTCTGTGATAGCATTGCATCAAGGACTGTGACCGTAGTAAATACCTTGCAAAGACCAAATAGCAGTGTTGGCATATCCACCACCATGGGCGGCAATGGTGGTGGAGCAGGCATTCATATTGGAAGCGCTGGCGGCTGCAGTAGTAACTGTAGCGATCAAACAATGAACAGCAGTAATCGTAGCAGCATATGCACGATCAATCATCAGCCAACGATGGCGGCAGCAACAGCAACAGTGACATCGGCGATGCTATCATCCTCATCATCAAAGGCGTCTAACACAAATCCAGTAACAGCCATAATGCCACCGCTGGAGAACGAGAATAAAAAATATACACGCGGACGCTTCTATACACTCGAACTCGATTTGAGTTGTACAAAAAACAAATTCCCTATCAGGGATCGCAATCGAACATCGATGTTGATAACGGCGACGACATCGAATGTGAGTGGTAGTACTGCAACAATGACGACACCGCTTAACTATACAGTAATATCACCTTCGAAGTCATCATCGTACATTGTAATGGGTTCGAATGCGATCATGACACAATCGAGTGGGATCGGTGGTGTCAAAAGCACCGAACCATTGCTCGTCTATAAACGTCAAAGTTCATTGTCCGATTACATTTGCACATCGATGGCGCCCATGCAGACAATCGTTAATGCGAGTGCTAGTGGGAGTGCGAGTGCGAGTGGCGGCAGTGAAGCCGCAACAGTGCCATCGGCGCAAATAATGATGAGAGTAACAAAGAGCTTGGCAGCTTCAATGGTTACACCAGTGGGTAGTTTATTTTGTGAGAAACGTTTGCAAACATCGAAATCTGAAGCGGTGCTTGTGAATGTTACAAATATGACAACGTCAACAGTCGTAACGACCAGTTGTAATATTAGCAAAGTAACGCCAGCAGTAGCAGAGGCGACGACGTTAGCAACAGCAACAACAACAAACCCAACGTCAACTATGGCCAAGGCAATGCAGATGAAACCTACAGCGTAATTGACTACGATATGGAGTTCACTGAGTTCAACAACAATCCAGTTTTCGTCCCGAAACCGATGGGGAGATATATTACTATCTGACCAAGGATTGCTAATCCTTGGATACGGTGCCACCGCTTGAACACCAATCACACACACACACATTTTCTCCGGCGGCAATTTATACTTCGCTGTATCAACAACAGGAACGGCTGATTGAGTTTTCATCCCGAAACTATTCGACTCACTCGACCAAAGAGCACTCATATCAGCATATGAGTATACCGGTGCGCGAGTCTGGAGCTTTTACTACAACAATTTTGGCGTTTGTTCGAGGGTGCGTGAAAATTGTTTGTCACCAAGCTGAGCGTAAGTCTGAGTTAAGTAGGTCTCCTCTAAGAAGTCTAAGCAAAGTCTCTTTCTTGAACAGATTGTATTAGTGAGGCAGGCCGATTTTGGCTGATCTCATACGTTGTATCGCAAAGTAGATTCACATACGAAAACGAAGCGTATACGGGAATCGAAAGCGTTGATATTTGGCAAGCCGTGCTGCCAACTTATTCTCCTCAAATTAATTTGTTTTATTCGGCTAGCATATAAGTACAAAAAAACACACACACACGCGCACGCACACACGCCCACGCACACACGCACACACACACACACACACACACACGATGAAAAGTATACAAAAATGAAACAAAAGCAATTTTTTGGTCATAAATTTCCAAATGGTATTTCTTAAAATTAAGCTGGATGTAATTTTAAATTAAATTAATTGATTAATTAATTATTTGAGAGATTGGATGAATTTTTGAGCATGAAAAATATGTGGAAATTGCTTTTTTCTCCTCTCTTCTCCTGTTATGTATTGTAATTTCATGTATTGTCGTATGTGAATGCATTTTTGAAGAGCTAACGGCATATTATATATAAAACAAAAAATAAGATATGTATATAAATATCGGTTAAAAAAATAAAATAAATCAGGAAACGGGAAGCGTAGTCAGACAAAGAAAAAAAGATGAAAGAAAGCATAACAGCCAAACTGCGATAACTTTTTTTTAATACCCAAAATATTCAGTACCCCCTACCCCCCTGCAACCACTAAATTTAGTTCAAATAGGTGAAGCGTAATTTAAATAAGTTTTTAATTTAAAAAAAAAATTTTTAAAGTTCATCTAAAAAAGCAACAAAAAAAATGCAAAGCTCTAGAAATAAAAGAAACAAAATAATTAAGAGAAATAAGAACAAAAACAAGAGGTATTTATTATATTAATACATAATTATAATAAAAAACAAACTATGCCCTAAACAACACCACCGTAAAAATAAAATTTACTTAATTGTACTTAATTGAA
Source organism: Cacoxenus indagator (assembly GCA_035041755.1). NCBI lineage: Eukaryota > Metazoa > Arthropoda > Insecta > Diptera > Drosophilidae > Cacoxenus > Cacoxenus indagator. Next base: position 287,385 of record JAWNKX010000250.1, read on the forward strand.
TTGTTAATTAATTAAGCAAGCACAGTTGACTTAAAACTGTGAACAAAAAAGATTTAACGGTAACGTAACAAGAACAACATCAGCGTTGACCTAACATGTTTAATAATTAATTAGAAATTAGTTTTACCGTTTATTGGAGATATGTTCCAATGATCAATGAATTATTATTATATATCAGTGAATACATACATACATACATATATAGAAACATATATGTATACCTATATATATAATATATATATATATATATAAAAGAGCACTTTACAGTAGTACTTATAGGCGTGTTAGATCGTGCACAGAGAGAGCATATATAATGCAGATTTTATTTTTTTTTATAAGACACATGAAGAATAGTTGTTTTATGTGTGTATGTGGAACAGACAGACTACACTCAGAAAAAGAAAAAAAACAGGCCTCTGGGTCTATGTTTCTAGGCTTTAATTTTTATAGTGTTTTTTTTTTGTGTATTTAACTTTATTTATTTTTATCAGTAATTTAGTATTTATTTATTTTTGTTTAATTTTCTTATTTATTAAATTTAAAAATTTTATTTATTTATTTTTTTTTTAGCCCAAAGAAGCCGCTCGAAACGCTTCGAAAACGGCTGAAAAGTAGAAATTTTCTAGGCTAAGTACTAAAGGTAAACAAAGCAAAAATCAGAGTACTATTGGTTCTCCTCCCTAATTAGACTGAGAACTATTTGAATGCACCTCGCGTTTATTAATATATGACAAAACCACAATAGATTATATTTATTTGATTTATGCAATTAAAAAAAGTTTTTTTTTTTAATTACTTTAGGTTAACGACACAAAAAGGTAATACGAATGACGCATATTTTTTAAAATAAAATCCAAAACAAAATGGTCACCCAATTTTAGTTTTACTTTGTTGAGGATTTTTTGTGAGGGATAGTGCATCATTTTGAACGCTGGACTACTCAATACGGCAGCACTGGAAATTTGGAAGCCTCGGTTCTAAGCCTCGTTGTAGTAACATCTTCTGACTTTCGTACAGATAATGATGGTGAGAGTGATATAGCCTTGAGAATAAGAGTCTACAACTATACCTCATTAGTAACAAATACGAGAGCAGTTTAATAGGTTCTTCACTTTTCCGGGTGAGGTTGTCTTTCAATGTCGATGGCTGCTAAACGCAAACGAAATGATGCAGCATGCTCAACAACAGTCGTCCTATTGACAGATGGTGGTTAACAGGAGCAGTGTTGCATTTAAAGTAACTGCTTTATCAAACTGCCCTTGCAGTTTACTGATGGATCTAGTGCCGAAATGAATGCCTTAGTTGGAATCTTTATACCCAATACCAGCACCTCTGCTGCAACGGGAAAAATTGGTCTACAGTTTTCTAAACAGAGAACCAACCAGCGCAAATCAGATCTGTGAAATTTCTGAGCCAGTAGTGTTTTCGATAGAGACGATTTGCTGTGTTGCTGTCATCGTAGTATCGATCATCTCAGTTATCGAGCATTATTCGCCAAGCCTAGAAAAATTTGCCCAAACATGAGGTAGTTCGAATTTAAAGCTGCTACTGGGCTACTTAACCGAACAACGACTGAAATGAATATAAGGACTACTAAAGTCTCTTGCGTAGATATGCAAACCGAACACAGACGCTAACCAGCAGTAACTTTAGAAAGTACTCCTCCAAAGGAATGATTATTTTCTAATGCTTTTCGCAACAAAAGAGCAGAACATTGCCCTTTTGAATATAAAAAAAAATTGCCTTCTATCAGTATTAACATAGAAACCATTATATTTTCATGACTCCCTCAGCTAAGGGGTGTAGCTATTTTTCTTTTTACCCTGCTACAATCCTACTTAATTCATGCATCACGAAAACGAGTGTAAGAAAAAGTAGGAGTATAACGAAAAACAGTAATGCAGAGAAAAAACCCATGAGTCGTTTTGAGTGATCGAACAGCGACGTTCGATCGAAAACGGTCGCGCACGTAACAACTAATTGAGCTAGCATTCAGACCAGGCGTGTTTTAAAATTAAAATTAAATATGAAATATTGAATATTCTCTTAGGCTATGTTTCATCAATTTATAATTCTTCATTGTTGCTGACCTATTATGATGGAGTTGGTAACGCCAATATTTTACGTACAATGCTTATTCTTCTTAATAAGTTCTACTTGGAATGAACGCGTTCTCATTTCGAATTTTAAACAAGTTCAAATTAATTAAGGTGTTTTAAGAAGGTGATATCTAAAATAAAAAAAATAGCAATTTAGAAAGCATAGTTAACGTAAATTGGCAATGATTTTAAAATGAACCGAGTTACAGAACGAGTGTTGTCATATCTTGTATCATAGTGCAAGTTAGTTAAAGCTGGCCACAGACTACACACATGTTGTTTCGATCTGTCGGTGTTCGAGGCCTAGTTGGCAGTCTGTGGCGTTGTCCACACACCGATCGAATGTTAGTGAAACATTTAAAATTTTGTGGATTTGTTGTCATACATGTTGGTAGTTCGTGGCGTTGTCGGCCAACATTTAATTTGCTTTTATACACATCATCCGGTAAAAGAAGAAATGGCGAATTTTAGCAAAGCATTTAATAAATGGTTTTATTGAAATTTGGAAGAGCGAAAAATTTTAAATGTTTTAATGATGAAATTATTGCTTCAAAACTTTCAAAGATTATTTTTCCCAGGCTTTGGGCAAAAATTTCTGTAAGGAATTTGGGGTCCTCAATACTTTATCCAGTAGCGAGGAATCTCAGTGTTGCAGACAGCCTCTCATTTGGAGTGATGGCTTCTCGCAAATGTGTATTTTTTTTATCAGTGGAGTGACTAAAGTCAGAAGCTCGCCATATGTTTCCGAATACATTTCAAGAAAAGCATTTATTTCTAATTTTCTTCCTTTCTTTTTGCGCGCAAGTATAGCATCATGTACGGAATTCCGTTATTCGAGTTCTTTCGCCCCTACTTCATGTTTACTTCGCGACAATCCCAGTTGATTCGATCGGTTGGCAGCTTGTGGCCGACTGTCTTCATACAGATCAAATCAACATGTTGGTAGTCTGTGGCCTGCTTAAGTAAGCTCACTGTTGCTTAACAGAGTTAAATTTAAGACTTCACGTTTTGTGGACAGAATGTTATAACTAGAGAGAGACAGAAAACAGACGTCAGCTTCTTGTGTGAGAGAAGCTGACGGCATTATGCGTTGAGAAGGCAATGAAATTAATCAAGAAAATAACAAGTGTGGATAAATCTGAAAGAAATAGAGTTGAAACCAGACTTTAAATAAAAAACACATACTGCAACTGCAAGCCCTGGAAAACCGAACCAAGACGGCGTGCAACGGCGCATTGGTTGTTGAAGAGCCCACAATTAATCCCGACTCAACAGCGAGCATTTGTAATCGAGCCAGACAACGAAAGCGTAAACAACCGTTTAGCGCGAATTGAAAACCGGATTACAGAGATGTAAGCCACCGTGAAAACCTTAGTTGAGGTAAATGTGTAGTTGCTGGCCTGCGTAACGCAAATATGACACGCAATGACAGGGAATCCAAAACTTGAGTTCCCTGTTAAGAGGATAGAAGACTTGGAGGAGATAGATGAGAAAAATGAAGAACATTTTTTCTTCTACTTAAATATATAAGTAATTCTAATAAATACTATTGAGTAAAATCAGCCAATTTCATAGTCTAAAGAACTAATTCAATTCCATTTTGAACTTCCAGGTCGACATTTTAAAAAGTGTGTGTCCGGCAGGAGATCTTGCTAGATCAAGGACATGAATTAGAATGGCACATTTTCGAAAAATGGATTAACCCACCATGTCCGGCTTACACTCAGCTCTTTTCGGTAAGTATTCGCTTTTCAATGAAGCTTTTTAAGTGGGCTATAAAAAATTTAAATGAATTTCTTTTTCTACAGAATCCCAAAAGAGAGAGGAATTTACAAAGTAAATACGCTTGGCGGTGAAACCGCGTGAGGAATAAAACCTATAAAAGTGTGTGCGAAGTCCAAAAGGTGGAACAACCAAATCAATTCAACAACCACTTTTAGTTTACTTTTGATTTTAGTTTAGTTTTAGTTTAAGATATACAGAGTTTAGTGTTTCTTAAATACTATCATTAAGTAAATAAAAAACTGAAATAAATATCTAAATTGTTTTTAAAGTCAATTCTTTTTATAAGAGAAATCGCAGAAGGTGCTAATTTAGCTACTATAGGCAGTACTACTGAATACCCACTTTCGTCAGTACAGTGTAGAAGCTCAGAAATTAGAACTTCACAATTTCGAAATGTCCAGAAATTCGAACCTGAAAATGTGAATGCATTGAATACACTGAACGCTCTTAAATTCGTAGCTTTGGGTTCTAATTTGCGAGCGTTTTAAAAAAAAAATTGTATTTAATGTGTTTATTTATTTTTTATTTTTGTTTTTCGTTTAAAAAATACATTGTCTTTGGAAACTAAAGTTCAAATATTAGATGGACTTGATGAAGGCGTACAAGGGAATCGTTTGGCCCTAGAATATAATGTGACAAAATCTACCATAACCTACATAAAATCGAAGAAGGAACTATATTTGCTGCTGTTTTAAATATTTTCGAGAAAGAAAAAAAGCCGTACAAAGTGCTTAATAATTTAATAATCTGTTGATCACATGACAAATTAGCTAACCCTACGTAATGATATGATTGTATCACTGTACTGTCTACTGTACTTCTGAAGTGCTTCTCGTTAGCTACTATAGTAAATACTTCAGAAGTACTACTTTCGGCAGCTTACATAGCAGCAATGCTTTTCCTTAGCTGCTAAGGTGAAATTTTTGTAAGAAAGCCAAGCACTTCCGAAGTTGACTAATACCGCACAAAATCCTTCTAGAACCAGCAAAATAGAAGTAGGAAAAATCCGGCCACCCCGCTTAAAAACGAAAGGAAGACTTGTCTTTTGCAAGTACTTCTACCTCACAAATCCTTTTTTCCTACTTCAAGCTACTGCTAAATATAAGAACCGGTAACGTAAATGAATAGTTAGGTGTACCCCGAGAGGCTTGGCTTGCGTGTACCTCAGAATAGGCATTTCGTAAAGTGGTGCGTTGATAGTTTCTTATAAGCATTACTGCATTGTTACTATACAAATTTTCGCTATTTTATAACAATTTGCGTAATATTTAATGACTTGCTGCAGTCTGTAATTTGTTTAGCTAAATATATATATGTATGTATATATCAAGTAATGGAGTGGAAGAACGATTTGTTTTTAAATTAATTATAGACTTAGGTGTGTGCGTATGTATGCTTGTGATGTGTACAATTGACTTTTTAGTAGTCTTCTACATTTTTTAATTGAGCTTAATTTTTATTCCTTTTGTCTTTTAATTGAGTAAAAAATGTTTATCAGACGAGAACCACTCGCGGTTCCGGTACAAGCTAAGATTGCTTTGTGCGTTGAATGCGCGCGCATGAGTGAAAGTGAGAGCGAGAGAGAGAGAGAGAGATATGGGCAGCGAACACGCGCGAGTCAGTCATAGTGTTTACGTGCAAGAGAGGAACCGTTTTCGTTCAGTGTCTTTTTTCTGTTGTATAAAATAAAGCTACAAGATTATAGAGCAGTGAAATTACGTTCCAATGCAGTCAATTTTGAATATACATATATATGTAGGTATATATATATATATGTATATATATATAAAATAAAAATAAAAACATAAAATTGCATATTTTCGTCGTTTTCTTAAAGCCAATTTTTGTGCGTGGCTAACCTTTTGGGCACCCCTGGCGGCTTATGGCCACGCAAAATTGATGCCGGTCAACGAGTAGAACTTATTGTTGAACGGCCTATAGAACTCCCTCAGTCTTTCGATTGCATTCGCATCGATGTGCGGATGATTGCGTCCCTTTGTTTTACCCAGACAATGCGGCGTTGAACGCGCCTCCGACTTGAACAGACAAGGAAATCCTTTGGTTGCATTGAAATAGAAATGCTTCTCGGTGACAACACGTTTCAAGCCGAGAAAATCCTGTACACGTCCAATCTCATAGGCCGGATCCATGATCAAACGTTCGCCGCTAATGAAAAGCAACTGCGATAGTGGAAAGTAGACTAGCCACTTCTCTAAGTAGCGCGCATAGACGCCAATTTTGACGGGGCCCCAGTTGGTGTCGACCACTGAATAGGATCCATTAACAAATGCCAACTCCTCAAAGCGCTTCATATCGGTCTTTTTGCTCGCTGCTTGCGCATAATCCGAAATGGCACGTGTCACCGGATCGCGTACAACAATCAGCAATCTATGATTGATTGGATGGATCAATGGGAAATAATATAAATAAGCAATGATGGATTTACTTTGTCGCCGGGTTCATATGGTAGACACGTTGCGGCACCTCCTTTGTTACAAAATAGCTCGGCGTCTTCTCCATTGTTATCTGACCCTCAATGGTGTACGGCATATGATGACGATACCAACGCAAGCCGCGTTGATAGTGACGGTCGAAGAAATGCACCTCAGAGCCGGCGGCACGCACATCCGGATGTAGGCGTATAAATTCGAGTAGAGCACGTGTGCCGCTCTTTTTCACACCAATGATCAGAGTGTCGGGCAGATGACGCGATGGACGTAGACCCTGTTGGCGCAGCAATTGGTACTTGGGCGAGCCATCGGTAATGGTCGTGGAGCTGTTGCTGCTGTTATTGTTTCTGTTATTTAGGCGCATTGTGGCGCTGGTGTTGTTATTGTTGTTGTTGTTACCAGCACTAAGCGGTACAATGTATGCCAGATTAGCAGCGACGGAGGCACTGACAGTGACAGTCGGTGTACTACCATTGGCTTTGCTCAATTCCAACGTTGTTGTTAATGGACGCAACAGACTGCGCAAATTGGTCTACGATAATGGGAGTTTTATATATATATATATATTAAGAGATTAATTTCTTATTACCTACATATATTTACATACATACATACATATATGCACGTACATTCATATGTATGTAGCTCTTTCCGCACTCACCTTTTGCAGTGTACGACTAATGCTGGAGAGCAGGCAGGCATTGAACGTGTACGAAACGTAGATAAGTGATACACAAACGATTAACGTAACGGCGAGACTGCGATGGCTCAGGTTATTCAACCAGAGCGTTTGGTACATGTTCACCGTTCACCAACGCCAACAGCGTGCAGGCGCTGGCGGCGGGTATGTGGCACGACAACGCGACACTCACTTGGGACACGAATTGGCTTTATCCTATATCTGAGCGTGCTCGAGCCCTCATTTAGTAATCGCAATTGTTGTTTGCTGCCGTTGTTTTTCTTCCCTCCTTTTTTGTTTTCAATAAATAACTGTTTCTTTAAAGCTTGCAAACATTTTCACGCAGCAAAGCGAAGCGAAGTGAAGCGAACATGGCGATGCGTTTCTTGCACTGCTCCATTTAAGCAAACAGTCCCAACAACAAAGCAGATAAGACTGTCAGCAAGGAAGGCACAACGAAGTTACGAAGAATGGCAGGAAGGAAGGAAGGAAAGAGTTTAAGTGTTATAAGTGTCGCCGTTTGTCGCTCTCATATGCAAAGTAACAGTAAAGTTATGCTGTACTTTGCGGCTTGGAGCCCATACCTCTGCACCGTCTTAAAGGCAAACAAACGAACGCGGTTCGTCGACTCTCTGTGCTGCTTCTTTCGCAAACCCTAATGCCACGCTCTCGGCAAAGTTATAAAATTGACGCGCGCCTGTATGTGTGTGTGTAAACACGGCGTTATAACGAATTCAGGAAGTGAAACCATGCAAAAGGATAAAAGCGCCTTGATAAACGACATTGGCATTGCGGTCTCGCGGCGCGGGCGTTGGCAATAAAGCGCGAGCGTACGAATGAACGACGAACGAGCGAGTGTATCCGTAAACATGGCGGCCGGTAAAATGCTGAGAAAAATGAGAGCGGTGCGCAAATAGTCGTCGTCCCTTTGTCTGGGTCGGCAACTCATTCATGAATCCTTGGCGTATTTGTGCTTGCGCAGTGCACAGCAAGTAATCATTACTTTGTTGTTGTTTTTAGTGTTTATTTTTATAAACGAATTCGACGGGTTGTTTGTGTCTAGTACACCAGCGGTAGTTTTTCATGGCATGTGGGTTGCGAAGCTTTCTTGACCAGAGAGTTCGTGCGTTCTGGGAACAAGCCTTGAATTTCTTATGTATGTACATGTCGCGGCAATAGGTTCGTAGGTTTGCGACGCGCTGCATACGTATCTGGACTTCCGCATCTGGTGTTTTTACATACTAATAAGATTGTTTTAGTTTAATTCGGCGTACTACGAGATTAGTTTAGATTAGACAACAATGAACGCAACAGTCGCTTTGGCAACACAACTCTCAAGGATTCTTGTTCATTCGGCTGTTACTTTATTTCCGTGGCCAAATCAATAAAAGCCTCGATTTGTTAAACGGAAACCGACGGATTTTAACGTGTAATATGTGTCGGTCTGTCGGTTCTGTCGGATCTGTCGGTGACATTATTAAATCTCTTGAATAATTGCGTTACTAAAGCCGTGGAGATGTTGGTGGTACTATGTATGCCATAGAAGCACTCACAAGAGTTGTCAAAATTGTTCAAACATTATTTCGTTGCGTCAATTCAATTCCTTGCTACCCGATTTGCAAGTAGCTTTACTTCATGTAAAAACCCGCGCAGGTACTTCTTCGTTTGTAGTGGTATAGCCATTTCGAATGTGTTATGAAATGAGGGATATTGACAGACAAGTTCTTGACATAAAACTTCTGCTAGTGTTTCCAACGCATGCCTACTTAGATCTGCGTTTCTGAGCCCCTAACACATGCCGTGCACACATTTGCAGATGCAATATGGAGTAATTAATCCCCCTGTTACCTCTTATTTTTATATAACAAATTCTTCGAGATCATTGCTATTAAAAAATTTATTTAAGCCACGAAAAAAACTGTTTAAGAAACTGGGCCTGGTGTAGTGTGTTTCATTGGTGCGTTGTGACTGAGGATATTTTATGAGGACTATGCGGTAAAAAACGGCCACAGAAAGACAAACACAGCTTAGTTGAACTGCAAATATTAGCCGACATACATTTCTTTCGCATTAGTCACCGGTAATTCCAACACCTGCAGTATCAGTTAATTGAAGTCAGCTCGAAGTGCGAAGTCACAATTGCGTTGGCCGTTTAATTACGTGTGCTCCATGTACCAAACTATCTAATCAGTATTACCGAACAAGATGCCTTATCAGAACTCGCCTGTGATTTTGCTTGGCGTGCCTACATATAACAGGCCCAACATGCACTATATCATCACCAACATCATTCCCGTAACAAGGCCACGTCGGCGTGGGCAATCCAAAGTGTAGACGCCAAGTGTGGTAGATGGCACACAACTTCGGCTGTCTCATTTTCTCTTATCGTACAAACTTGTTGAAAGAAACCAGCGAGGCAATTAGCCAGCCTCTCGACACAAAACGGTGTGCAATGCATTTATGTGATAACAAGCCGCTTGAATGGATGCGTAACGACGCACGCAGCCATGTACTATTTTCCCGACCTACTAGGTGAGTCAGGCGCTCGAACAGCGCTCCCATACAATCTGAGGGTAGTACACACATTACGCCTTACTTGTCTTAGCTTTCGCTTGCCTCTATATGTGCGGCCTCTGCTATGGCTACTACCTGAAGTACACCTATGTCTATGACAATCTCTGGCAACAATGGTATGCGCTGCTGGGTACGGTTGCCATGTGCTTACTCGCTCTTGGTTGGATGATGCGCAAACGCAAACAACAACAACACACCTTCGATCACTACTATTTGATCTTCTACGGCCTCACGTGTTTCCTACTCTGTGGTTGCTTCATACTAATGGACAATTTGGGTGAGTTTGTCAAAACAAAATCAGATACCTTTATTTTGCAATTTCCAACACCTTAACAGCGGGTTGCTTCTACTTTGGCTTCATTGGTTTGGGAATTGTGTACATCGCGTGTTACAGCTACATCAGCCTACGCCGCAGTTCCAGCGGCTACAGGCCCGCGGGTATCGCCTTGGGCAATTCTATTTACTTTGCCGGTCTCACCACGGGCTTCGTGTACTTCAACGAATTCGAGTCAAAGTCGCGTGGCCTCGTTTTTCTTTGTGTGTCCGGCACGCTGTTGCTCGCTGTGTTGCTCAATGAGCTGCTGCAGCATTTTCACGTGCACGACTACAAACAATCGCTGGACGTTGTATTCAATCTGCTGAACGAGGAGCGTCAGATTTTCATGCCAGCGAAGTCGATCTATGCGCAATTTGAGACACGTTCGGATTTCTATTTCGTGCGCAACCGACAGTGGCTGGTGCTGGCACTCGGTTTCATCGTTCTGCTGATGCGTTGCTGCTGCATCTATTCTCCCGTATACATGCATCTGATGTGGAGTGCAACCATCGGCTACACTTTCAGCTCACAACTGTATGCGCCTTTCGCTCTTTACACGTGCGGTTGCTTCCTGGGCTCGACCCTACTTTTACGCTATAAGCCTTGTCTAATTTTCCAGCTCTTCAGTTTAGTCGCGATAACCTTGATCGCTGCCATTTTATGTATCTATGACGATGACTGGACGGAGCACAGCTTTCCCTTTCTTTGCCTTCTGTATCCCATATTGGGCGTCTGTTCGAGCTATGCGCTGCATTGGTTGCTCGAATGCGCACCCTTTCTCTACACGGAGATAGCCATGGCTGTCGGCTACTCGCTCGAACTGCTCATCGTTGAGGCTTGCAAATACGAAAGCATTAACGACGATGTTTGGCCAGGATTGTTGAGCAGCAGCATTACGGCATTGGTGTTGACAGTGGCTAGCATGGTGGTGGTACAATTCTGTCTGCCGGACTCCGAGGGTCTCGTTGAGGTGCGCAACAAATTGCTTGGCATACGACGACAGCCGTTGGCAGCAGATAGGCAGAGCAAAATGTGGCAATCAAATCACTTTGTACAACACAATTTGCAGCCGCTCGAGTTGAGTAGTGTAACGTTTGATAAGAAGCGGCAATATCAACAGTATCCGACGGATAACCCTTAGAGTAATCTAGATTAGATATAAAATACAACAACACACAAACATACACTCAACACTTAAGTGGCGCGAAAGATCACGAGATCAAAAAATATATGCGAAACATATCTCTAAAATAATCCAGTTGAAATTTGGCCACAGTCACGGCATTTCTGGCACACCATACGGACCCATTACTCATACTTCATGATCGTTACTGTTTCGGCCTGGGCACGCCGCCACTTGCGCGAGAGCTTGGCTGCGTTTCTTTATCTTATCGTCTGTTTGAGTGTATTTTATCATCGTCGCACCCATTCGGAAATAGTCTTCAAACGTTTAGCTTACGGCACGGGTTGTGGTTGCTCCGTGTGTTACCTAGTTAATCTCCGCATGCAATTCCGATGACCTTAGCGACACTACGAATTTAACGTTTAGTCCCACTTGGTTTGCTTCTCAATACGCTCAATATGTCGAATTTATGGAATACATTTATAAGTCTCTTCTTCAAGTTTTCACCCAGTCTCGTAGGTGAGTGTGGGATATGCATAAATTTATTGCGTTGTGTAAACTTCAAAAGATTTGCATCATAGTGTGCCTCAATTTCCTGCCATCCGGTCTCATTTTTGGCTACACAATCTGTTCCTTTGTGGCCGAGCGCAATGCACCCCAGCATCTCATGGATTATGGCCCGCTCATATTCGCTGCCTGTTGGGGCTTTATCATTGCATTGGCTATGTTCGCCATTAAGTTCTTCTCTGGTCGCGTTATTTTCTGGCATATTCACTTACTGTTGTTCGGCGGCTTCTTCAATCTGATTGGAAGTTGCTTTTACTTTGCCAATGGCTTCGGTAAGTTGGTAGACAATAATGATTGACATCGCGACCAATGTATATGCGCTGGTAATCATCAAGAATGACGACGCAGTAGTTCTGCCGCTTTAGCCTGTTGAATGGCCGACGGCTTATAATATTTTTGCCTTATAACTTTTTAAATGCATTGCCTTCGCCTCTTTGCAGATCAGGTTGGTGCTTATATTTCCTATGTGGCTCACAGTCTGACGTTCCTCGCCGGTTTCAGTTTTCTGCATTCGATCACATCCAAAGCGAATCGTGCAATTTTACTCTCGACCTGCTGCAGTTTTTATCTACTCGGCATTGCGTCAGCAGTCAGTCTGATCGATGCATCGTACAATGAGAATTTTACGAAAAACCAGAATGCGACACATGAGGAATTAGTCGATGGGATCTATGTGAATTTCGCGGCCACTTATTTGACCATATCGGCCGTCATGCTGGCGATTTTAATTGGCCTAAAAATACTTAACTATCTGGGCACAGTAGATACGGAGAACAGCTTCGACAATGAGTTCCGTATTGCCAACTCGAATGGCAGCCTGTTCGACAAACGTTCCGAGGTCATTAAACGCGTACAATTCTTCTATGTCACGAAGAACCAACAGTGGAACGTTACATTTTTACTGCTCTTCGTCGAAGCAGTTCAATATGCGCTCTTCATCTATTTTATCTTTTGGTTCTCGGTTAATGGTGCCATGCGGCTCACCAATATCGCCAACATCGATGTTATGTTTTGGGCCATATTCGTTGGCAGTATAGTTGCCACAATTTGTCTGATTTTCATTTCAGTCAAAGTGAATTTCGTGGCCAATCAATTGTTATTGATTATACTCACAATGCTCAGCATGATTATCTGTAGCTCCGTGCATACAACAGTCCCATTTTGGCTTGTTTTGGTGTTCTTTGGCGCATCGTACTCCAGTCTACAGGTGGCTCTTATTGAGGTGGCTAATTTCCGTTTTACTGAGGTGGCCATTTATATTTCGTATTTGCTAAAATTACTTAGCACGAGCATTGTGGCTTATTATTTTGTCTCCAATCCGCATAATTCGTACTTCTATTCGGAGGATGGCAGCACGCTGATGGCGCAGGGTTTTGTCTTTATGATAATCAGCGCTTTGTTGGCTTTGGTCGTGGGCGTGAAAGTGCCGCGCACACATCACATGCCGCTGTTGGATATACAGTACACGATATACGGCATCATATTCCTAAAGCATCAAATCGAACAGCTGAACGTACGCTGGCTCAACGATGGTAGTATACCGACCATCAGTAGTCCGGCATAAGAACATAGTTGAAGTTGTTATTTAGGATAAATCGCGCTTGATATTCTCCTTTCTCTCTAATTACTAATTTTTAACTAATTTTTGTATTTTATATTGGATAAAGGCAGATTTGTTTTAAGGGCTTCGTTTTATTGCGAGAATTTCGACGGGCGTTGTGCGATCCCAGTAAAGTTGACTCCTTGCCAACGGCAACACAGGCCGTTCTTCGAGCGTGAAATCCAGTTGTTCTATATAGGCAATTAAATATAATTAGACGCTTTTAAATAGCTGAACTTCATGACCACTACTCACCCAGTTGCATTGTGAAATGCTCCAATGACTGCTCATTTCGTACTGTTGCCGCTAACAGCATTTGAACCAGCCCCCGTTAACGCTGGAAAATGTGCCTCATTATAGACAACATCGCTTGCCAGCAGCAGCTCGGGTTGTGTATACTGGGCCCACTCAAACTCCTGCACGTCGTTCCAGGGTAGTAATGCGCACTTTGGTGGCCTCGTCGCACATGCAGCAGTAAAATTCATGTCCACATTCTCACGCATGAGTTGCACACAACCTGTGCTGCCATCGGTAAGCAGCACTTCGTGCGGCTGCAAACAACGTTCACGTGCTTTTGCGCCACAGAACCAGTGATCGTTTCGTTGTGTAGCAGATAATCCGCCAAGGCCAGCGAGGCTTGCCAACTACAAAGTCCCGTTGTTCATTATACGACGGCAATAAATAGTGTTTGAATGCGTATTTCTGCTCCTCATCTTGGTACAGAGACGATATACACAATCGGTTATATTATTTATCGATATAACAATATTGCAAATACTTTAAACTGTGTGTAGTTAGCAACGAAAGTTAGTTAGTTCACTAAATTGGAATGCCTAACTTTGTATGTTTCATTCTTGTGGATTTTTATTATATGCTTTCACCTAGTAAAAACGGTTTTTGTGCGAAATTTCTAGTTTTTTGTAAATTGGTTTGCAACATCACCCCTTTCATAAAAGTCCACTTTGCTTGAAATTATTTCATAAATTGTTGTATCATCTGCAAAAACACTTTTTCAATAGATAGAGTATTGAATTCGGCGTGTGTGGCACTTTAATTATAATTACTTATATTAACATTTTTAAAAATAAGCAATAAAAAACCAGCAACACTTTCATAGGGACATTGGAAACCTACCAAATGAAAAGGAACATTTCCGTTGCTAACATTCGTTGCTAACTTCACGCAGGTAATACTTTACACGAGAAATCCGTCTTGTTGCTTTATGTTACAAACATTTATTTCATCTATTGGATTATTGGACATGTACATTTCCGATAGCCATTTCATTCGATAGTGTATTATTATTCGCTAGTGAGCGGGTACTTGAATAATCTGCCAGTCATTTGAACAAGAACAAAAAGTTTTAAATGGCACCAATAACATTAAAAAATATTAAATTATCAGAAGAACTCAAATGCATTACCGAATCAAGAGACTTCTTTGAAGATGTAATCAATGAAGTATTAGATAAAGTTGGTCAAAGACACCCCGACTTTAATAAAACGGTGGATCTTAAAGATTTTAGAAAGACTTGGCTGAACTATTATGAAAATCAGAGTGGAAGCGACACAGATGATACAAATAATGTAAAGAAAGGAAGGTCGGTGCCGCTTAAAACTATAAACATGAGTGCAAGTAACCTCCAATTGTCGAGCGAAAGCTCCTCCGAAGGAGATAATGAAAATGAAATACAACAATCAAGATCAAAAAAGAAATCAGGAAATCTTTCGAGTGAGGGGATGGATTCAAACAATCTAAAAAAAATGCCACTGGATATTGGTAATCCAAATAAAAACTGCACACTTTTGGTAGAGCCGGAGGAAAAAAAAGGCGCAGCCAAAAGAAACCCAGAAGAAGAGTCTAGAAGTAAAAGACTAAAGAAGTTTTCGAAGAAAAAGTCAAAATCCACAAAATTGTGTAATAGAGAAAAAATAAGCAATTTAAAGATAAACGTGCAGGAAACTATTGCAAAGTCACAGAAAAGCTCCAGAAATTCAGGGACTGCAAAGGGTGTATACAACACTCGTGCCTGGATAGGATCTGATCAAGTAGAGGCAGCGTCGACCACAGCAGAAACCTGCCAAGAGGTGGTGAATACGCCAATAAATAATCGTCAATCACTCACCGAACACACATCAACATCAGACTTAGAGGCAGCTGCTGAGCAAATCATGACGCAGCTACCGAAAGCCGACTTAACACCGAGGGCTTTTGTTCACTCGTACAACACTCGTCATGCTTCAAGAGGTTCGCATTTTGAGCAAGTAAAGAAGGTGACTACAGCCAAAACCCTCAAAGAGATGTCGCATGCGCCAGTTTATACTTCAGAACCACCTAATAAAAAAAAACTATATACCACAACTCTTCAACCCCCATACGGTTCAAAGACAATTACAGAGGACACCATGAAAGAATTATCCCTAACACCGAAACAAGGGACTGATTCACAAATGGAGAACTCTCAGAACAAGTCAGATGGCAAAAATAATGGAAAGACACGAAGGACAGTTACAGCGGATTACCCTTAGAGTAGATATAAAATACAACAGATATAAATTATAATTATAATTAGATATAAAATACAACAACACACAAACATACACTCAACACTTAAGTGGCGCGAAAGATCACGAGATCAAAAAATATATGCGAAACATATCTCTAAAATAATCCAGTTGAAATTTGGCCACAGTCACGGCATTTCTGGCACACCATACGGACCCATTACTCATACTTCATGATCGTTACTGTTTCGGCCTGGGCACGCCGCCACTTGCGCGAGAGCTTGGCTGCGTTTCTTTATCTTATTGTCTGTTTGAGTGTATGTTATCATCGTCGCACCCATTCGGAAATAGTCTTCAAACGTTTAGCTTACGGCACGGGTTGTGATTGCTCCGTGTGTTACCTAGTTAATCTCCGCATGCAATTCCGATGACCTTAGCGACACTACGAACTTAACGTTTAGTCCCACTTGGTTTGCTTCTCAATACGCTCAATATGTCGAATTTATGGAATACATTTATAAGTCTCTTCTTCAAGTTTTCACCCAGTCTCGTAGGGGGGTGTGGGATATGCTTAGATTTATTGCGTTGTGTAAACTTCAAAAGATTTGCATCATAGTGTGCCTCAATTTCCTGCCATCCGGTCTCATTTTTGGCTACACAATCTGTTCCTTTGTGGCCGAGCGCAATGCACCCCAGCATCTCATGGATTATGGCCCGCTCATATTCGCTGCCTGTTGGGGCTTTATCATTGCATTGGCTATGTTCGCCATTAAGTTCTTCTCTGGTCGCGTTATTTTCTGGCATATTCACTTACTGTTGTTCGGCGGCTTCTTCAATCTGATTGGCAGTTGCTTTTACTTTGCCAATGGCTTCGGTAAGTTGGTAGACAATAATGATTGACATCGCGACCAATGTATATG
This sequence comes from Cacoxenus indagator, assembly GCA_035041755.1. NCBI lineage: Eukaryota > Metazoa > Arthropoda > Insecta > Diptera > Drosophilidae > Cacoxenus > Cacoxenus indagator. The sequence continues at coordinate 304,002 of JAWNKX010000250.1, forward strand.
CGCTGGTAGTCATCAAGAATGACGACGCAGTAGTTCTGCCGCTTTAGCCTGTTGAATGGCCGACGGCTTATAATATTTTTGCCTTATAACTTTTTAAATGCATTGCCTTCGCCTCTTTGCATATCAGGTTGGTGCTTATATTTCCTATGTGGCTCACAGTCTGACGTTCCTCGCCGGTTTCAGTTTTCTGCATTCGATCACATCCAAAGCGAATCGTGCAATTTTACTCTCGACCTGCTGCAGTTTTTATCTACTCGGCATTGCGTCAGCAGTCAGTCTGATCGATGCATCATACAATGAGAATTTTACGAAAAACCAGAATGCGACACATGAGGAATTAGTCGATGGGATCTATGTGAATTTCGCGGCCACTTATTTGAGCATATCGGCCGTCATGCTGGCGATTTTAATTGGCCTAAAAATACTTAACTATCTGGGCACAGTAGATACGGAGAACAGCTTCGACAATGAGTTCCGTATTGCCAACTCGAATGGCAGCCTGATCGACAAACGTTCCGAGGTCATTAAACGTATACAATTCTTCTATGTCACGAAGAACCAACAGTGGAACTGGAACGTTACATTTTTACTGCTCTTCGTCGAAGCAGTTCAATATGCGCTCTTCATCTATGTTATCTTTTGGTTCTCGGTTAATGGTGCCATGCGGCTCACCAATATCGCCAACATCGATGTTATGTTTTGGGCCATATTCGTTGGCAGTATAGTTGCCACAATTTGTCTGATTTTCATTTCAGTCAAAGTGAATTTCGTGGCCAATCAATTGTTATTGATTATACTCACAATGCTCAGCATGATTATCTGTAGCTCTGTGCAATCAACAGTCCCATTTTGGCTTGTTTTGGTGTTCTTTGGCGCATCGTACTCCAGTCTACAGGTGGCTCTTATTGAGGTGGCTAATTTCCGTTTTACTGAGGTGGCCATTTATATTTCGTATTTGCTAAAATTACTTAGCAAGAGCATTGTGGCTTATTATTATGTCTCCAATCCGCATAATTCGTACTTCTATTCGGAGGATGGCAGCACGCTGATGGCGCAGGGTTTTGTCTTTATGATAATCAGCGCTTTGTTGGCTTTGGTCGTGGGCGTGAAAGTGCCGCGCACACATCACATGCCGCTGTTGGATATACAGTACACGATATACGGCATCATATTCCTAAAGCATCAAATCGAACAGCTGAACGTACGCTGGCTCAACGATGGTAGTATACCGACCATCAGTAGTCCGGCATAAGAACATAGTTGAAGTTGTTATTTAGGATAAATCGCGCTTGATATTCTCCTTTCTCTCTAATTACTAATTTTTAACTAATTTTTGTATTTTATATTGGATAAAGGCAGATTTGTTTTAAGGGCTTCGTTTTATTGCGAGAATTTCGACGGGCGTTGTGCGATCCCAGTAAAGTTGACTCCTTGCCAACGGCAACACAGGCCGTTCTTCGAGCGTGAAATCCAGTTGTTCTATATAGGCAATTAAATATAATTAGACGCTTTTAAATAGCTGAACTTCATGACCACTACTCACCCAGTTGCATTGTGAAATGCTCCAATGACTGCTCATTTCGTACTGTTGCCGCTAACAGCATTTGAACCAGCCCCCGTTAACGCTGGAAAATGTGCCTCATTATAGACAACATCGCTTGCCAGCAGCAGCTCGGGTTGTGTATACTGGGCCCACTCAAACTCCTGCACGTCGTTCCAGAGTAGTAATGCGCACTTTGGTGGCCTCGTCGCACATGCAGCAGTAAAATTCATGGCCACATTCTCACGCATGAGTTGCACACAACCTGTGCTGCCATCGGTAAGCAGCACTTCGTGCGGCTGCAAACAACGTTCACGTGCTTTTGCGCCACAGAACCAGTGATCGTTTCGTTGTGTAGCAGATAATCCGCCAAGGCCAGCGAGGCTTGCCAACTACAAAGTCCCGTTGTTCATTATACGACGGCCATAAATAGTGTTTGAATGCGTATTTCTGCTCCTCATCTTGGTACAGAGACGATATACACAATCGGTTATATTATTTATCGATATAACAATATTGCAAATACTTTAAACTGTGTGTAGTTAGCAACGAAAGTTAGTTAGTTCACTAAATTGGAATGCCTAACTTTGTATGTTTCATTCTTGTGGATTTTTATTATATGCTTTCACCTAGTAAAAACGGTTTTTGTGCGAAATTTCTAGTTTTTTGTAAATTGGTTTGAAACATCACCCCTTTCATAAAAGTCCACTTTGCTTGAAATTATTTCATAAATTGTTGTATCATCTGCAAAAACACTTTTTCAATAGATAGAGTATTGAATTCGGCGTGTGTGGCACTTTAATTATAATTACTTATATTAACATTTTTAAAAATAAGCAATAAAAAACCAGCAACACTTTCATAGGGACATTGGAAACCTACCAAATGAAAAGGAACATTTCCGTTGCTAACATTCGTTGCTAACTTCACGCAGGTAATACTTTACACGAGAAATCCGTCTTGTTGCTTTATGTTACAAACATTTATTTCATCTATTGGATTATTGGACATGTACATTTCCGATAGCCATTTCATTCGATAGTGTATTATTATTCGCTAGTGAGCGGGTACTTGAATAATCTGCCAGTCATTTGAACAAGAACAAAAAGTTTTAAATGGCACCAATAACATTAAAAAATATTAAATTATCAGAAGAACTCAAATGCATTACCGAATCAAGAGACTTCTTTGAAGATGTAATCAATGAAGTATTAGATAAAGTTGGTCAAAGACACCCCGACTTTAATAAAACGGTGGATCTTAAAGATTTTAGAAAGACTTGGCTGAACTATTATGAAAATCAGAGTGGAAGCGACACAGATGATACAAATAATGTAAAGAAAGGAAGGTCGGTGCCGCTTAAAACTATAAACATGAGTGCAAGTAACCTCCAATTGTCGAGCGAAAGCTCCTCCGAAGGAGATAATGAAAATGAAATACAACAATCAAGATCAAAAAAGAAATCAGGAAATCTTTCGAGTGAGGGGATGGATTCAAACAATCTAAAAAAAATGCCACTGGATATTGGTAATCCAAATAAAAACTGCACACTTTTGGTAGAGCCGGAGGAAAAAAAAGGCGCAGCCAAAAGAAACCCAGAAGAAGAGTCTAGAAGTAAAAGACTAAAGAAGTTTTCGAAGAAAAAGTCAAAATCCACAAAATTGTGTAATAGAGAAAAAATAAGCAATTTAAAGATAAACGTGCAGGAAACTATTGCAAAGTCACAGAAAAGCTCCAGAAATTCAGGGACTGCAAAGGGTGTATACAACACTCGTGCCTGGATAGGATCTGATCAAGTAGAGGCAGCGTCGACCACAGCAGAAACCTGCCAAGAGGTGGTGAATACGCCAATAAATAATCGTCAATCACTCACCGAACACACATCAACATCAGACTTAGAGGCAGCTGCTGAGCAAATCATGACGCAGCTACCGAAAGCCGACTTAACACCGAGGGCTTTTGTTCACTCGTACAACACTCGTCATGCTTCAAGAGGTTCACATTTTGAGCAAGTAAAGAAGGTGACTACAGCCAAAACCCTCAAAGAGATGTCGCATGCACCATCGATAGGATCTGATCAAGTAGAGGCAGCGTCGACCACAGCAGAAACCTGCCAAGAGGTGGTGAATACGCCAATAAATAATCGTCAATCACTCACCGAACACACATCAACATCTGACTTAGAGGCAGCTGCTGAGCAAATCATGACGCAGCTACCGAAAGCCGACTTAACACCGAGGGCTTTTGTTCACTCGTACAACACTCGTCATGCTTCAAGAGGTTCGCATTTTGAGCAAGTAAAGAAGGTGACTACAGCCAAAACCCTCAAAGAGATGTCGCATGCGCCAGTTTATACTTCAGAACCACCTAATAAAAAAAAACTATATACCACAACTCTTCAACCCCCATACGGTTCAAAGACAATTACAGAGGACACCATGAAAGAATTATCCCTAACACCGAAACAAGGGACTGATTCACAAATGGAGAACTCTCAGAACAAGTCAGATGGCAAAAATAATGGAAAGACACGAAGGACAGTTACAGCGGATTACCCTTAGAGTAGATATAAAATACAACAGATATAAATTATAATTATAATTAGATATAAAATACAACAACACACAAACATACACTCAACACTTAAGTGGCGCGAAAGATCACGAGATCAAAAAATATATGCGAAACATATCTCTAAAATAATCCAGTTGAAATTTGGCCACAGTCACGGCATTTCTGGCACACCATACGGACCCATTACTCATACTTCATGATCGTTACTGTTTCGGCCTGGGCACGCCGCCACTTGCGCGAGAGCTTGGCTGCGTTTCTTTATCTTATTGTCTGTTTGAGTGTATGTTATCATCGTCGCACCCATTCGGAAATAGTCTTCAAACGTTTAGCTTACGGCACGGGTTGTGGTTGCTCCGTGTGTTACCTAGTTAATCTCCGCATGCAATTCCGATGACCTTAGCGACACTACGAATTTAACGTTTAGTCCCACTTGGTTTGCTTCTCAATACGCTCAATATGTCGAATTTATGGAATACATTTATAAGTCTCTTCTTCAAGTTTTCACCCAGTCTCGTAGGGGGGTGTGGGATATGCTTAGATTTATTGCGTTGTGTAAACGTCAAAAGATTTGCATCATAGTGTGCCTCAATTTCCTGCCATCCGGTCTCATTTTTGGCTACACAATCTGTTCCTTTGTGGCCGAGCGCAATGCACCCCAGCATCTCATGGATTATGGCCCGCTCATATTCGCTGCCTGTTGGGGCTTTATCATTGCATTGGCTATGTTCGCCATTAAGTTCTTCTCTGGTCGCGTTATTTTCTGGCATATTCACTTACTGTTGTTCGGCGGCTTCTTCAATCTGATTGGCAGTTGCTTTTACTTTGCCAATGGCTTCGGTAAGTTGGTAGACAATAATGATTGACATCGCGACCAATGTATATGCGCTGGTAGTCATCAAGAATGACGACGCAGTAGTTCTGCCGCTTTAGCCTGTTGAATGGCCGACGGCTTATAATATTTTTGCCTTATAACTTTTTAAATGCATTGCCTTCGCCTCTTTGCATATCAGGTTGGTGCTTATATTTCCTATGTGGCTCACAGTCTGACGTTCCTCGCCGGTTTCAGTTTTCTGCATTCGATCACATCCAAAGCGAATCGTGCAATTTTACTCTCGACCTGCTGCAGTTTTTATCTACTCGGCATTGCGTCAGCAGTCAGTCTGATCGATGCATCATACAATGAGAATTTTACGAAAAACCAGAATGCGACACATGAGGAATTAGTCGATGGGATCTATGTGAATTTCGCGGCCACTTATTTGAGCATATCGGCCGTCATGCTGGCGATTTTAATTGGCCTAAAAATACTTAACTATCTGGGCACAGTAGATACGGAGAACAGCTTCGACAATGAGTTCCGTATTGCCAACTCGAATGGCAGCCTGATCGACAAACGTTCCGAGGTCATTAAACGTATACAATTCTTCTATGTCACGAAGAACCAACAGTGGAACTGGAACGTTACATTTTTACTGCTCTTCGTCGAAGCAGTTCAATATGCGCTCTTCATCTATGTTATCTTTTGGTTCTCGGTTAATGGTGCCATGCGGCTCACCAATATCGCCAACATCGATGTTATGTTTTGGGCCATATTCGTTGGCAGTATAGTTGCCACAATTTGTCTGATTTTCATTTCAGTCAAAGTAAATTTCGTGGCCAATCAATTGTTATTGATTATACTCACAATGCTCAGCATGATTATCTGTAGCTCCGTGCATACAACAGTCCCATTTTGGCTTGTTTTGGTGTTCTTTGACGCATCGTACTCCAGTCTACAGGTGGCTCTTATTGAGGTGGCTAATTTCCGTTTTACTGAGGTGGCCATTTATATTTCGTATTTGCTAAAATTACTTAGCACGAGCATTGTGGCTTATTATTTTGTCTCTAATCCGCATAATTCGTACTTCTATTCGGAGGATGGCAGAACGCTGATGGCGCAGGGTTTTGTCTTTATGATAATCAGCGCTTTGTTGGCTTTGATCGTGGGCGTGAAAGTGCCGCGCACACATCACATGCCGCTGTTGGATATACAGTACACGATATACGGCATCATATTCCTAAAGCATCAAATCGAACAGCTGAACGTACGCTGGCTCAACGATGGTAGTATACCGACCATCAGTAGTCCGGCATAAGAACATAGTTGAAGTTGTTATTTGGGATAAATCGCGCTTGATATTCTCCTTTCTCTCTAATTACTAATTTTTAACTAATTTTTGTATTTTATATTGGATAAAGGCAGATTTGTTTTAAGCGCATCGTTTTATTGCGAGAATTTTGACGGGCGTTGTGCGATCCCAGTAAAGTTGACTCTTTGCCAACGGCAACACAGGCCGTTCTTCGAGCGTGAAATCCAGTTGTTCTATATAGGCAATTAAATATAATTAGACGCTTTTAAATAGCTGAACTTCATGACCACTACTCACCCAGTTGCATTGTGAAATGCTCCAATGACTGCTCATTTCGTACTGTTGCCGCTAACAGCATTTCAACCTGATTACAGCATCGCTTGAATATAAAATCAATAGCCCCCGTTAACGCTGGAAAATGTGCCTCATTATAGACAACATCGCTTGCCAGCAGCAGCTCGGGTTGTGTATACTGGGCCCACTCAAACTCCTGCACGTCGTTCCAGAGTAGTAATGCGCACCTTGGTGGCCTCGTCGCACATGCAGCAGTAAAATTCATGGCCACATTCTCACGCATGAGTTGCACACAACCTGTGCTGCCATCGGTAAGCAGCACTTCGTGCGGCTGCAAACAACGTTTGACAATGATGCCGCACAAACCAGTACCAGCGCCTAGCTCAAGCACGTTCTTTTGCGCCACAGAGCCAGTGATCGTTTCGTTGTGTAGCAGATAATCCGCCAAGGCCAGCGAGGCTTGCCAACTACAAAGTCCAGTTGTTCCTGACGCAACGAAACTCTTAGACTCACGTAACGTTATTTGCACATTATACGACGGCAATAAATAGTGTTTGAATGCATATTTCTGCTCCTCATCTGTACCGCTGCGTTGCAATGCCGCACAGTAGCTCTGATAGACATCATCGTGCACCTCGTTGCCACTCTCCTCGAGGCGCGCAATTAGCCGCTTCAAGAAGCTCAATTGATATGAGTTTTTAATCGGGTATGCCTGGTTTAAATTATGCCCATAGGTGTATTTGATAAGTTCGGCCTGCTGTTGCCAACTAATTTCTTTGGGTAAATCCTGCAATTGTCCAAAAATTTCATCTTTGCGTTATTACCTCTTCGATCACATATGTGGCGACGCTATTTTTAACCTGCCAATTTATTTGTGCAATAGGATAACAGCAGAGAAATTGACGCTGCAATTGGTCAAGCTGGGCTTCAAAACTTTTGTTCGCCATTCACAAGATATTTTATAATAATAACAACAAATGGAAACCTAAACCGACTTAAAGCTTCCAAGTACACGCATACAACTGGTGGCATTCTGTGGGCGGAACTGCCAATCGGTGCGAAATATAATAAAGTTAATTTGAATCGGAATTAAAAGGAATTGTTAAGGCTCTAAAAGAATGGTGTTACCTGTTACTGTGGTTGTGTTACTGTGACTTGCCCGCACAAAAAGTGGTTCCGTAACATGTCAAAGTAACTTTTTAATAATGCATTGTTCTTGCTATTTGGGGGAAATACAAAGTGTGAGCGAGTGAGAGAGACGATTTGTTACCGAGCAAAATCAAATAATTTGACATCTCACGATAACACCAGAGTAACAAGCAGAGTCACAACTGTTCTGTATTTGATTTTGTGAAGGGTAACAACCAGAGTAACAAGTAACACTATTCTGTTCGATCTTACTAGAATCATTAGACTACGTCTGGGACACGCAAACCTAACCCATTCTCATTTATTGGATCGTACAGAAACTTCATCTAATACTTGCTGTTACTCCAACACTAATATTACTTCAGTTCATCACATCCTTTCAGAGTGTCATAATTTCATAAACATAAAACTTCATTTCTTTCCCTTTCATGATCCTCTCCAATCAATTTTCAACCCAACTATAGACAATATCTTAAAAACAAAAATGTACCTAAAAGCAACAAACTTGTACAATATGTTATAAATATAACATAAGATAAACACTGTAAATCATAGTATTCATACACGTACATACATTATCCACAACACATTTAAACATTAATACTAGCTTAAGGCCTTTGTTGCTATAGCTTTTTAAGTTTATTTATAATTTATACATTGTAAATAAACTGTATATAATAATAATAATAATAATTATAATTAATGCGATTCAGTGTGTCCTGAATCTTTGTTGCCCCTTTTAGGCAAAATGAGTAGGTCTCATTTAAAAAATACTGGAACTGCAATATGTTTTGCGGTATTCGTTGTATATGAGAGAAGTCAGTAATGTAATATCGATCGACAAATGAGAAAAAAATAAACTCAATCGACAGGTATTCAAACACAGAATTTTAGGCAGAAAGTTTTTGAGTCATTAAACAAAAAATTAAGTTATAATGTTATTCAAAAAAAGTTCAAAATCACTAAGATAGCAAAAGATAGTTATCCCTTTAATATATTCACTATGTTGTATAATTCTAAAAATTAAGCACAGGACTGCCATTTGTTGATTCATTTTGGTATTCGGCAGTTTTGAGTACTTTGCTCCATAATGATTCATAACTCCGAGCTATTTTGAGTTATATGAACAGCCCTGCGGAATGGCCAATATTTAGCATGTCGAAGTGCCTAGTGAATGGCTTTCGTTCTTCTTTTTACTGGCTGCAATGCGCTGATTTGTGTTTGTTTATGTGCACTTCTACGCTTTGTCATTTAAACCGGTAAAACTATGGCTTTCGAAGTAAATTTAAATGTTTGTCGCGTATGTTTACAAAATCGTCCCGGCGTTAATATATTTAATAATGAAGAAATAATCCATAAATTTCAGTTTACTTGTAAATTAGCGGTAAGCAGCCAATGCTTTATTTTTAGAATTCAAATTGCCTAATCCTGGCTTCTCTAAAGTTTGTGTGTTATCAACTTTTTAAAATTATTTAGTAATTTTTAAAAAATTGTTTTTAACGTCTCACATTCTATTGCAAAAAATAAACAATTTAAGACGAATCATTTACAAAATCTCTTACTATAATTGCACAGGGGTGCCGTTAAATACACGCGTAGGGGTGAAGCGTTGTCAAAATAATTTATGGCCCGCATTTGTACGTACACTTTCCGCCACTGAGCCGTGAGTTGTTTTTATAAAACAAAAGAAGAAGAGTTTTATCAGTAAATTTGTAGCAGCGTCTTTGTTGTTCTCGAACTGTGCAAAGTGCAAAATAACATTGGTCAATTAATGCAAAATATCGCTAGTAAAAAGACAAGGTGCCTGCCCTTTTGCTGGCAACTTGCGCGCAATTTACTTTTGACAATCGCAGTGAGTGGTGGTCGCATTGTGCCACAAATATTTGCAATAGCACTCATAAATAACTCAACAACAACAACTCCAGCTAGTTGCGAAACTAAGCCACCGTTTGTCTCATTCGTTGCCAACGCTACCACAACCAAGAGGACAACAAATCCCAACGCAATGAGTGAAGCTGCAATCGAGACGTCTTACATTGCCGGCAGCAGTTCAGTCGCCTTTGTGACCACACCGGATGAGAATTCCGCAAAGAAGTTGGCCCGTGGCATTATCGAACGTAAATTGGCCGCTTGTGTAAACATTATACCGCAAATCCAATCGATTTACATGTGGGAAGGTAAAGTGAACGAGGACAACGAGTATCTGTTGATGATCAAGACGCGCACTAGTCGCGTTGACGAGCTGGCCAAATGGGTGCGCGAGAACCATCCGTACAGCGTTGCAGAGGTTATCACCTTGCCGATTGAGAACGGAAATGCACCGTATTTGAACTGGATTGCACAGACCGTGCCGCAGAAGTGAGGGGTCGACAGCACCAGCATCAAAATTAAAAACAAACGACTTCATTTTTTGTAGAATACCACAAAAAAAACATCCTCGAACCAAATAAACTGTTTTGTAAAGCCTTCTGACTTTTGTTTCAGCGACGGAAAAAGTGTAATACAGTTGGGAACCCTTAGATTCCAAACTAAGCTTAATACGATTCAATGAGAGCTGATCGATGTGCGCAGTTAGTTGTAGTGCATTTGGTTGCACAGGGCCTCGCCACTGATCGTGAAGTATTTGCAAGAATGCTTTTCTCTCTCTTTCACTCTCTCACTTTTATTGGTTTGAGCTACGTTCAATTAGGACTGCCCAGAATTGCGTGCTATTGGTGCAAGGTTGGTGTTGAGCCTTGATTTAGGTTATGATTGCGAGACATTGATGGTTTCCAATTGTTTGGATATTGAACAAGATAGATACAACAGAACTCTAATGAGTGTAATCACTGTTTTTGTTTCAGGTTAACATATCGGACAACATGCCAACTGAGATCTGCAGCAAGTGCGTCACTCATTTGCGTATCGCCTATAATTTCATACGATTGGCTCTCAACTCGAACAAAAGGATGCATACATTCCTGGAAAAGACCTACAATGAATTTCAGGTGGTCACACAGAACGATATCGATTTAGATATAGCCGATGATCTATTGGAGATCATCGACTTGGAGAGGTCAGTCACAAAGGAAGAAGCCAGTCAGGTATTGCGTGCGGAGATAGAGAACGCTGAAACGATGCACAACCCGTTGGCGGAGACAAATAATCAAAGGCATGACAGTGAGGATGATGCCGAAGACGCTGTTGATACGACCGTGTCCGATTTTATAGAACAACTGGATCAAGAATTCGAAGAAACCATTGAAGAGGAGTTTCATGAGAAATGTGATGACAATGAAAATGAAGCTATGCAGATGGAAATAATGAATATGGTCGCATCAATGCCGACCATTGATGGAGTTGAGTATGAACCTATGCCAGCCGAGGTGGGTTCGACGCGAAACGATGTGGACGAAAATGAAAGTGCTGGTGACAACACGGTAACACCACATGCCAGTGTGCCATGGTGTGAGATATGCAAACGTGACTTCACCACTAAGACAAATCTCACGCGACATATGAAAACGCACGCCGGCAAAAAGCCATATCACTGCGAGACGTGCGGCAAGGAGTTCTTGCAGAAGAGCACATTAACCCAGCACACCTACACGCACACGGGTGAGAAGCCCTTCGTCTGTCAGATCTGCCAGCGGAGCTTCACGCAGTACAAAACATTGATCAATCACAAGCGACGCCATACGGGAGATAAACCCTTCTCATGTCACATCTGCGGGGCCAACTTCCGGCAGAAGGAAGGCCTAAAGGTCAGTTGGCTTCAAATTGAGTTGGCGGTATGTGAGTGAGTGAATGAGGGAGGAAGTGAATGAGTGTTGATCGACTTTGGGTTATGTCTCACAGTTGACTGGGTGATCAAAAGGCAGAGAGCAGGTAATCACATTGAGAATTCTTTACAGGCACACCTACTCAAATACCATGTAGTTAAAAAGTCAGTCGGCCAATCCATCCTGTCGTGTGACGTCTGCCAGGAGGATTTGATCGATTCAGCTGCATTGAAGGCGCATATAAAACTGCACATGAATAGTGCCACAGGCACCTCACTTAAATCGACTTCGATTAACACCGACCACGCTCGGCTTTTGGAGAGCGGTGATCAGCGCTTCATCTTGCCGACTGTCACGTCCACAGTTGTACAGAAAACAACCGATAACAACATGACAATCGATCAAATCGCAAAGCCATACATTGTTAACCTAACGACGACTAACACGGATCAAGAGGGTCGTTACAGAAAGTTTCAATGTCGCGTCTGCTTCAAGCGCTTTGCCAAGAAGTATGCTGCCAGTGGGATTATCTTAACTCGCAACTACCTTCTGAAAAAAATTTATCTATTTCAGATCAAACTTCACCGAGCATGTAAAAATTCATAACATTTGGCATTGTCAGGAGTGTGACGAGGTCTTTGATACGAAAAGTGCGCTGAGTTGCCATAGTACCTGCCACTGCGTGTCCTGGATGAGCCCATTAGCCACCGACCAATATTGACGAAATTATATTGGAACAATTCTTGAATTTGTTACACAGATAGTACCCTTCACGCTTAAAGGAGTTAGCACTTATCCAAGAGGTTCTATGAAAGCTTTACAATTCAGTGCTCTCAGAATTCTCATATTTTCAGTTTGTGCGTGATTGTTCAGTTCAGCTCGTCAAGTCACATATCGTGTTTATAAAAAACACATAAGAGCGTCCAATTCGTGTAAAGATTTGGATCAGTATGGATGCTAAATATATATATAGCCATTGTGCTACCGTATGGCAGGATCAATTCCATCCGCTTCTTAAAACGATTTTTCCAGAAGGCCCACAAATTGCTCTCTTCAAAAATCAACTAACCAATTATCTGATAAACAGCAAAACATAACCAATCTGTCCGTACCCGCACCTATTGGCTCCAATAAACCGATCCAGTTGGTACTTCACTACAACGTCCCCCATCTTTTTCTGAACTTATTTTGCTTATTAGATACGCTAAGAAGGTGACGGCCGTCATCTACTATGGGTTTTCAACAGGAATAATTGGGAATCTAAGGGAATTGTGAGAATTTTCGGTTCTGAAGCAGGCAACATGGAACATAAAAACTTTGACATCTAAAATCGCGGCCTAGTTTTGCTCTGGAACGATGATTTATAAAAAGTAGTATCCACACAAATTCACAAATCTAGTTACAACGGATAGGCCTAAACGATTGGGATTTCAGCCTGAACAATCTACATCGACCCAAGAAACCAAAAGACAGCGTTCCAGTTGAGTTTTGAATCATATCCTTGTTACCAGGCCCCTAAACGTTGCGATTAGTGCGTGATACCTTTGTCGTTACTTTTTAGAATGGTGGCATGTCCGACTTCTGAATAAGTTCATAACGTTGCCTTCCCAAGCTAATAGCTGACTGTCGGCCTGTTAACCGTATCCAAGAAGGGTGCATCCAGTGAGATTTCCAGAATGTCATTGGGTGTCGTGCGAAGCTCTGCAAACGTTCTCACCATATTTAAGTAAAAGTCAAACAACAGATGCATGTACCCATCTTATTGTAGGGACAGGTTCCCAACTTTTTTTAAATACATTTATATATTTATTTATTTTTTTATAATGATACTTAGCTACTAACATTAAACGCAGTAAAGTGCATAATACATTTGTATGATTAAAATAATAAAGATTGTCTATGGTATTAGACCGTTACTTCTTTCTAACGGTGAGGTCGGGCGGGTGTAGCCTTTTCTGTCTACGCCTTGTTGTACAGCGCTTGAGTGGACTCCAGCGGATTGGAATGCGCCAGAAGCATTTCTCTGTAGCGACTGCTGTATGAATTTATTATATCCATTACCTTTGGCATCATGAGGTCTCGCTGGAGTGTAGGTAGCGTTAATGGTTTGGTCGTTGCGCAATGTCTGCATGTGGGAGCTGTATAATCAATTTTTTGTGTGCGGAACAAAGAATTTCCTAACCTATAGATTCCAGCTTAGCATGTAAACCAAGATTACGTCTTTTAATACACAAACCTCGGTAAAATGAGTTCAAAATAATTTTCTTATTATAAATAATTATTTTCACCGCTACAATACAACCCTGTCGTGATTGCCATTCACTTGAGTTCCTGTCAATCAGCTGGTTTCAGTTGACTTTGTAAACGTTGCATTCCGGTTGTCTAGTATGTATGTGTAGTGCTTCCGAACATAAGGCGTCGAAAAAGTTTAAAATTGAGGGGAAACTCGTTACAATCATGGCAGACGACGATGCTAGCGTGCATCGCTTGGAGGGCACAGGTGGTGATGAAGTTCGTGGGGGCTTGGTACTGAGGAAGGCCAAATCGAGTGAGAATGCAAGCGATTTCAAAATACCAAAATCATCGCTGCTTGGACTGGATAAATTGGCGGCCCAACGACGGCAGGAGCGTGAACAGACACAGCGTTTGATCTCATTCAAGGATAGTGAGTTTGATGATAAGGGCAGTGAAACAGGTAACAGTACGCCGGTGTCGGCAATAGCTTCAGCGACGAGCGACTTCGCATTCAAGAAGCCGGACACAAAGAGCTTCCAAAAAATGAGCCGACAGTTGCGCGAGCACAAGGATGAGACACCGTCGCACACGGGCGGCGTGTCGGAGGAGGCACGCGAGCGTCTGCGCGAGCACATACAACGAGATCGACAGAAGGTGGGCGGCGTGCGATACACAACACATGCAGAGTACGATGGTGAGGACTGGCGTGACAGACGGGATCGCGAACGGAACCGGGATCGGGAACAACGCCAAAACTCAAGCAAACATCGCAATCGAGATCGTGATCGCCATAAACGACGCGGTGGCGGAGATCGTCGAGATTTGGAACGCCGTAGGCGTTCTCCAACTTCGTCAGCGCGTAGTCTACACACACCACGCTTACGCGATGAACCCAGCACCCCAGACATTGGTCGCTCCGTTGCAAATAGTACTTGGGATGATGATGATAGCGGTGTTAGTGCACGGCATCGCAAATCCGATTGGGACTTGCTAACGCCACGTAGCACTTCCAGTGGTGATGATTGGTCTGCGCGTGCCGATCGGAGTAGCGGCTTCGGCAGTGGTAGTCGCAGCCGTCGCCAACAGTACAACAATGATGACACACCACGCGCAACTCCGGCACACAAGTACAATCAGTGGGCGCAGGATCGTAAACGCACGGGTGCTACACCATGGGGAGAGAGCGTCATTGATCGTGATCTATGGCACGAAGAGCAGCGGCGCATTGACCGTGAATGGTATAGCTTGGACGAGGGCTATGACGAAGAGCACAATCCCTTTGCTGGTGACAATGCCGAATATTTTCGACGGCGCGAGGAACAACTCGAAAAAAAGCGTTCAAAACGTGTAAGTGCCCAGCAACATCAAAATAATAAGGATAATGAGCTATGGGAGCGCAATCGTATGCTCACCTCCGGCGTAGTCATGTCCATCAATGTGAACGAAGATTTCGATGAGGAGGCGGTGGATCGAGTACATCTGCTGGTGCATCACATCATACCGCCATTCCTGGATGGACGCATAGTTTTTACAAAGCAACCGGAACCGGTGGTGCCCGTTAAAGATCCCACTTCGGACATGGCGCTGATTGCGCGTAAGGGTAGCTTATTGGTGCGCACATATCGCGAGCAAAAGGAACGGCGCAAGGCGCAAAAGAAGCACTGGGAGTTAGGCGGCACCAAGCTGGGCAACATAATGGGTATTAAACGAGCACCGGATGACGAGGACGCTAAATTCGATCAGGACAGCGATACAGCGGATTACAAACGAGATCAGAAATTTGCCGAACACATGCGTGCCCAGGACTCGACTAATAGCGGCGGTAAGAGTGAATTCTCGCGCAAGAAGTCCATCTTGGAGCAGCGTCGGTATCTGCCCGTGTTTGCGGCACGCCAGGAACTGCTCAATGTCATTCGTGAGAACTCGGTCATAATTATTGTTGGTGAGACGGGCAGCGGTAAAACGACACAACTGACACAATACCTGCACGAGGATGGCTACAGTAAATCGGGGATGATCGGGTGCACACAACCCCGACGTGTAGCAGCCATGTCTGTGGCGAAGCGTGTATCCGACGAGATGGGCACAGATCTGGGTGAGTTATTCAAGCTTAGCTTAGAAGTCACACAAATTTAACAATATTTATTTGCTTGACCTTAGGCGAGGATGTCGGGTATGCTATACGTTTCGAAGATTGTACATCCGAGAGGACGGTAATCAAATACATGACCGATGGTATACTATTACGTGAGAGTCTGCGTGATCCGGATCTTGACAGCTATTCAGCAATTATTATGGACGAGGCACACGAGCGTTCACTGTCTACAGACGTGCTTTTTGGCTTACTACGTGAGGTAAGTGGAACCTTTTCTTATATAATCGTGTTCATATTAATCCTATCCGACATAACATGAGTCTCAGATACAAGTATCTTATAATAAATTTATTAAATAAAACCCTATCAAATTCTCAACTGCATATGTGGAAAACGATTGCCTCGCTTCGTAGCAAATATCCTATGAGTAAATATTCCCACACTGCATGGAGTTTGGAATCCATATTACTTTATAATTTATTTGGCTTTCAAGTCTTGTGTAAATTAATTGAACAAACAGCAAATCGAAAATATCAGGTTATGATCAAAACAATCGATCAAATAATACCAATATTAACTCATTACCAAATATTCTTCAAACATGTCGATGTCAAGCCAAGGTCGAACGAAGCCTTGTTAATCTTCGCGTGTAAAATGTTTAAGCCTTTTGGGTCTATTAGCCATAGTCCATAGTCAATAGGTGAGGAACTAGTGACCTTAAGGCCGCATGTTCAACTATAGTATAGTCATAATCCATAAAATAACAAGGAAGCACTCCAAGCATAACTCGAGCTCTGTTCTTTATTACAGTCGAACTTCCCTATAACGAACTTCTATACAACGAAGCACTCCCTATTACGAATTAAGTACACAGATTTTTCGAGTACACATTATTCATTTTAAGTAATGATTTCTGTATAACGAAGTGATTTCATGGTCCCGTTAGGATTCGCTTCATAAATTTTGCCGTAGAGTGGAGCTAGTCATTTACCGGTCCCTCAAAATTTAAAGAGTTTAAATTGTGCACGAAGTTTTCTCTTGTTCCACAAGTTGTATAGATGTGCATAGAAAGTGGTGACCTTTTCCAAAGACCACTGAAGATTCAGTGAATTGGCCATGGTGCGAAAATAGAT
Source organism: Cacoxenus indagator (assembly GCA_035041755.1). Lineage (NCBI taxonomy): Eukaryota > Metazoa > Arthropoda > Insecta > Diptera > Drosophilidae > Cacoxenus > Cacoxenus indagator. The sequence continues at coordinate 320,912 of JAWNKX010000250.1, forward strand.
CCATGACGCTGACGCTGCAACTTGTCCAGTTTTATTATTAGATATAGTATTTTGTATGGGAAGTGTTGGTCCCAAGTGTGGCCTTGTAATGGGAGTGGCTAAGTTCTTGTATGCTTGAGATGCTATGGTTGATGTTTTAAGGATCTTGTTGCTAGAAGCTGTTTGAAGTGTAAAGTGTATTAGCTATGGCTGTGAGTGAGGATAGCGAGTCAGTGCAGGTGGCGAAGTTGCCCTTGTTCTTTTGGGCATGATTGCAAGCTAGGAAATGGCTGAAATTCCAGCTGTGTACTCGTATATTGAGATGAAATTTCGAAGGAGGTTAGCTATGAGTGACGTAGGAAACTTTAATATTGGACAATTGTGTATGTACTAAGATAGTTTTTTAGTTCAAGAAATTGTTTTTCGTAGATTTCAGGGGCTGTGGTATCTTTATTTGTTGAGTGAAGGGTTAGGATTATGGTAGTTGAAACACCTAAACCTGGGGGAGGAGATGCTTTTTGTGGTTTGAGATGTAATATGCAAGTCGAGTGTGCTACATAGTTCAACTGGTTTGTGCAAGGATGAGGGGATTCTTGGATGTCGTATGGCCTTCTTTATTGCCGGAAAAAGTTTTGGCGAGCTTGTAGCCGGATAGTATTTTTTTTACGTCAATGGGCATAAGATTTGTTTCGTGGAGAAGGTTATTGATGGAAGTGATGCCATAGGGATACAGGCAAAGTCAATTTTGGTCACAATAGTAGATTGTATATATAACTTGGGTTATTGTGATGGTGTTACAGTTAAATTTTTGGTTAGAAAAGTAAGATTTCTATGTGTCTTGATTGTAGTTGAAGAGTACAGTTTTTGTGACGTCATACGTGTGTGCGTAGATGGTTGCATTTATTGATTGCCAGCGATGCTCCTGAATACTGACACCATCAATATATAACGTTGAAGATGGAGTTGATATTGAGTCAAGTGGTTTTTGGTTTAATTTTTGAGCAGTTTAAAGTCGTCGCTGTAAGCGGTGAATTCGTATTCTTTGTGTTGTCCTATTATGCAGATTAATTGTTATACGCTACCATTAAGAGGATTAGAGACAGCGGAGAGCCCCGAGGGTATGCCGTTCGAAAGAGGTTTTGGTTAGGGCGATGGACTATGATTTTTCTCTTAGTTAGAAAGTGTTGATGTATTTTAGTATTTTGGTTCTATTTCCGATACAAAATGAGATGCATGTTGTTTGTGTAGGGTCCCTCTCCATCTAACGAGGCATTGGGGCTCCTTAAGAAGTACGAATATATATACTCAGCCACCTCAGCAGGAAACGCAATGATTCGGAGAAAATGATTATAGGCGTTCGGTTCTCCGAATTCTAGAGGCTATATTAATACTCTCGTTTTGGAGCTTTTTACTCTTTCTTCTTTCTACGAGTTTATTTTTGTGAAACATTATCATTCGATGAATGTATGATGATGATCATTTCGATGATATAAGCAGTTTGCCTTGGTAGTCTAGTGGAAGTGTACAATGGCTGTCGCTCCAGAGTTCGGTGTTTGAACCCTACTGAAGGCAGGGTCATGGCGATGGTCAATACGCCTCCAACTTACGGCAGGTGGCGTTGTTCTTTGGTGATGTCAGATGGCACTGCCATCACCAAGGACTGGTAGCGGCGGGCTAATCAACCACCATATCAGACAGAAACGATTAACGTAACCACCACAAATTTTTGATCTTCCAAAAATGGAAGGAGCATGTAGAGGCCGAATTTAAATGCTTATTTCAGTAATTTTTAGGAATAGTCCGAAAATAGCTTGCGGGTTTTTTCCAGTCCAATATTCTTTCGGCTTAGTTGTTCAAAATGGCATCTGTTTTGTGAGCGTTTCTTCTTATTTCATATACTGAATATTTCGCCCGAAACCAGTTGAAGAGTACACCCACAAGGGTGTTCCCAAAAGTGACTATTTATACCCTGTATCCTTACTTTTACTCGGAGCCATCAGGTTCTTGTCGTTAAATCACATGACAAGACGAACTGATTCAGAAGAAAAAACAAGTTTTATAAAATACCCATTTTATGATTGAGGCGGCGCAATCAGTGCCGATAAAACGGAGCGACAGAAATGAATTTAAAGGACGAACGACTACAATGAACGGATGCACATAAATCCATGGCCAACGTTGCGTAGATTACAGGTGCTGGTACTCAAGGCATTCCTTTGTACTGCTGAATGAGAACTTTCAGGATTTGAGTGCATTGATTGTTGCTTGACTATCGGTGAAGATAGTGTTATTGACACCTCGTAGTCTTTTATCCAATAGGTTTGGGGCACAGATTGCCATGGTGTGGTTCTATGGTTCTATGAAAACTCGTTTTGACTTTAGTAATATAGATGCTAGTGCCTGTTGTCTCTAAAAATAAAATGGAACAGCCAACTCCAACGTGGCTCCAGAATCCGTGCTGCCGGTATCAATGATAAAGTGTAAGCGCTGCCGGTTTAAGATGAGTCCAAATAAATGAGCCGAGCTGCTTGCCCTTTCGTTACAGAGTAATTTTATTAATTTCTTAATAAATAAGCTTAAGGCGGCTACACACTTCATTTTTCTTTGGTACGTATAGCGTGTGAGAGTTAGAGAGAACTCAAAATGCGAGATGAAGCACTCAATTGCAATGACACCACGCTCATTTAGCGTGGATCGGAAATTCTAAACTAATTCTAGCGGTATAACATTTAATACTAAATGGAGGCAACAGTGCTGAATGCAAATATTCCAATCATCCTTACTTTTTTCACTTATAGATCTAACAGTAAAGTACGTACTACTAGATGGCCTAGCATTTCACCAGAGTGACCTAGCAGAAGGAAGTAGCACCACATTATTTCGATCAAAAAATATTCGTGTTTATTTTCTTGAAACATTTCGCTTTGTTGGTAAACATTTAAGTTTATTTTAATTTCAATCAATTAATTAGTTAATTATAGCATAGTAAAAGCACTTCATAATGAGTTTCTTTCGATGCATATCTTCATTTTCAACGTTTTTTTTTTTAAGTTTAGTTTTATACATATACATATATAAAAATGGGGGTCGCACCTTAGTCTACGTCTTTTTGTATTACTCTCCTTATGTTTTGACTCAAAAGTCTACAAAAAATTCTTAAAATTTCTTATCGTACTTAATTTTAATTACACTTCATTTTTTCGCTAAATATAACGGTAAATATATAAATAAACCATATTCTTACCATATTCTTACTCTTACTGATGACACACAAAAACAAAGAAATTTTTTTTTTTGTCAATTTAAAATTCTTTGTTTTTGTGTTTTATTTTTATTGTTGAAGTCCTTAATTTTCTGCTTGATTCTAAAACTATAACTTGTCTTTTTAAAGCCAACTTTTCATTTGACATTTCGAATCAAAGAGTATGAATTATATAGAGGTTACAATTCTCTCACGAGCTTTTTTAGCTTTTTTCAAAAAAGGAGAAGCCATGCGAGTAATGTTAGTTTTCTGCTATTAACATCGAAGTAGCAGCGCAGGTTGCTGTGTAGCAACGTACGCATTTTTTATTGACTGACTTGACCAATTTGAAATTATCGACAAGAAGTTGAAATCAAAAATCAAATGCGAGCCAATGTTTGAGTTGAGTGTGTTGTGTAGGTATATTGCATGTATGAGATTGTATTGGTTTCTTATTGTGTGTATCACCCGGTATATTTTTGTATGATTTTGCTTTGTGATCATGCCAGAATCAGTGTCGGATTCTAATCGTTTCTGAAGAGTCTCTCCGGCCATTTTTTAAGAGAGAAATGTACACTCTATATGAATAAGTTCTCTCTGTTTCGAATGCTCAAGTTTAAATGGTATAATTTCATGTTAATCGTACATTTTGTTTATTCATACAGCTCAATAAATATGCGCACAACAAAGAAAAATATCAAAAAAATAGTAGTTAATTAATTTAAATATTTAAAAAATAGCTATAATAAATTCAAACTGAAAACTAAAATTAATAAACATAAATCACAAAAACCATTTTCTCGAACATTTAAATGAAGAAAAAAAACAAACAAAACAAAACAAAACAAAGAAAATGTTTAAGTCTTTTCGATTATCTCTCACAGTGTCTTTTCTCTGTCATATTATGTGATTTTTGTATGTGATTTTGTATGTGTGTCAGACAATACAAATTACATTGAATATGAAAAAAAAAAAACAATAATTGTTTACGCATGTGTTTGTATGTGTGTGTAATGTGTTAGTGACTTTGGTCAAATTGCACCCGAAGAGTAGCCATTTTTCTTTTTTGGCGTTTGGTCTGTTATTATTACTTTTTTGTTTCTTCACTAATTCTCCGCTCCCACCCACTTAAGTTTGTTTCTCATGCTTCCATACCTAACTACGCTCTGCTCTTTAAGCAATTCCAGGCGCAACTACTTACAACAAAAAGAGGAAAACGCCCTGCGTCGTAAATTGCTTTCCATTTGTTAATATGTTTACCTGGTTTACTTTTCACAAGTACATTTTCTATTGAAAAGTATGGTTTTTTTTCCTGCTTTTCTTTCGTTTATCTTTTGTGTGGCATTGAATTCGCCGCTGTTTGCTTAAACTTCTTAGTTACACACAACACCCGCTGTCCAAATAACAATAGGACTTCTCCACAAACCGGAGCTGTTTCCAACACGACACTCTTATTGATTCCCTTCCCAACCTGACCAAAGATGCTTAAGGTTTAGTTTACCTCACTCTTTCATTACCCCTTTTACACTGAATACGAATTTGTGTTTGTCCAATCTATGTATGCACGTATGAGTGCACGAGTGTGAGAGCGCATAGTCCACGGCGCACTTTTGCACTCAATAAAAAATTGCATGCCATTTTATATATGCGTGCGTATCTGTGGTCAGTGCGATTGCTCCGTTGCGTTTATTGTTAATTTATTTTGCATTATGTTGCCTCTTCTCCTATTGCTATCGTTGTTGTTTTGCTGCTGAATCTGTTCAGTGCACCACATACTGCATTACCGCGCACACCATGCTACTTTGAGCCGCTGTTGGCATAGCGTATGTTTTGTTTTTGTTTGCTTAGCACCAGCAACATGCCGGCATTCATGCCAGCGCTGCCCCATCGCAAGCATTCGGACATCTGCAAAAGAAATATGTATGTGTGTGTTGGATTTTCGTTGAGATTTATCATCAAGTGTGAGTGCCAAAAGAAATGTTTACAATTAAAGAATTATTTTGCTATTTGGAAAAAGCAAATATTTTTGTTGTTTTTGCCCGGAAGACACAACCGATAGGAAACGAAAGTGTGGCGTGGCTTATTTATGTGCATGTATGATGCGTGTTCGTGTTTGTTTCTTTGTGAGTGTGAGTGTGTGTGTGTGTGTGTGTTTGTGTTTGTGAACTTTAGTCTTAAGCCACAGAACGATTGACGATGGCGACCGACGGACAGACGCTTGAGATGCATATTTGTTCAATTAATTGGTTAATTGATTGATTGACTAATTTGATTAGGTGCTTACAAATTAAGCACTTTAAATTATAGTAATCATTATTTTTTGCTTTTCGTCTTGTTGGTAGTCTTCTTGTGACAACTCTTCGTTGCCTGCGTCTGTATTTTTTCCATCTACAACTTCTTGAACTCTATTTTCGCCTTTCTCTTCTTTCTTCTGATCATGATCGACGTTATCATCACTTTCCTTCTCGTCATGTCCTTCCCCTTCTGCCCCTTCTTCGTCTGCGCCAACCGCTTTCTCCACCTCCTCATCATCTTCATTTTCCATCACTTTTATGAGTTGACGAAGTCTTAAGTAAAGATATTCGCGCTTCTTTGCTCTCCTTCGTACAAATCTTCGCTGTCTTCGGTAATTTGAATCTCTCTGTAATGTCTGCCTGTCTTAATTGATCAGATGCAGCAGCACGTGGTTAGCACTCGTTGTTACCTGTCTCCTTCGTACATCCTGCTGGCGACTGCCATAGCGGCACCAATACGCAAAATTCTGGTTGTTGTTCCATAAACTCTGCTTGGCCTTGCGCGCCAAAGAGATCTGCGTCGAGTGAAAAAGTGATATAGAATTTATTAAAATAGGAACGTGAGCGATGAAAAGCGAGATGGACTATTTAATTTACCTGATTCCTTATGTCTTTCTCATTGTGTGGCAACTTCTCCTTATCGGCGAAATTGTTAATGCGCAACTCCCAGCCGTGTTTCCAAATATCTGCCAGCGCCATTTTGATCAGTTTATATGTTCCATTGGTGCGAATTTTAACCGAAAATATTTCAATCGTTTCCGGCTTGGGTTTATTGTCTGTGTGTGTTGGTACGTATAAAGAAAATAAAGTACATTTTTTGACTGTATTAGTAAAGTTTGAATTTATTATTTTATTAATTTCCTTTCTTTTGAATTGATGCCTATGAACATTTCAAATTCATTTATCTCAAATGGGTGGGAAAAGAAGAACAGGAATGACAATGCGGCTTTGTAGCTTACATATTTTTTTAAATTTATTTCTTTTTTTTTTGTGGTATAAAATAAAATGGAAGAAAAGAAGAATAAAAAGAATTTAATTTTTACAAAAATGTAGCAAAATAGCAAAAGTTCCATTCATTTAATTTATGAGATTGTCCAACAAATTTTAACATAGGCTGCTTTCCAATACCTTAGTCTGATATAATTTATAGTACAGTGAAAACTCTCTCAGTTGGACACTGATGCCCAATCGTTTTTATTTTACATGCTATAGAGATGCCCCACTAAGAGACTTGATTAATTAAAAACTCAATGTTTAATTAATAAAGTGTAGCACTCATCTAAAAATGTTTATTATTGTGAACTATGAAAAGACACATTTATAGTCAATTAAAATGTTGAAAAGCCGAATAAAACGAATTTTGAGTAATACAAAAAAAAACTCTTTAAAAACTATACCTAACCAATGATTTCGTTGACTTTAACTTTAATAAGTATGGACCCAAAAAAAGTAAAAGTCGTTAAGGTTGCATAAAACAATGAGTAATTTTTTTCAGTCAGTTTCGTTCAGATTTTTTTATAACTCTAAAACGACTTCATATTCTCGGCGTAATCTCTTCGATTATAGACCCATCAAGGTGTACGTAACGTCTTTTTACTCGTCCGACGAAACGATTTGATTTAGACATGTCCGTCTATCCAAGCTAGATATGGTCAGTACCGGTTATATCCGACCATTAGGATGGTTACCTCTCATACAAACTACAGCTTCAAATTCTAATTTAAATAGACGTCATGCCCCGAGAATTAAGGGCCTAGGAGTGCTGGATCGTATAACTCTAACACGAGGTTCGGTTTAAAAACTCACAGGAAAATTGATTTTGCCATCATCAAAGTGGACCTCATTTTTCACAGTATCAAGCTACTTTTCGTAAATTTTTCACGAACGGCTATGCGTCTTGAGAGCATATATTTTTTTGCTTTTTTTGAATTAAAAAACATATATATTTTTATATATACGGATTTTTTGGGTTTTTAAGAATTCGAATAAAATTTAGACGAATCTCAGGTTAAAAAGGTCACGTCAAATGCATTTTTAAATACCAGGATCATTCCATTTGTTAAATATTCAAGATCCTGGTAAAGGTGGACGATGGTGTTTATTTAATACAAACCCTTGGTTATTTTAATGTCCATAAAGTTCTTGAAGCTATAATTTGTCGGTTTTTATTGTAATTTGTATTCAGATGTTTTCTTTCACGTTTAACGTTTTTTATGATTATTTGGGTCTGCTTTGTTATTGTGTATTGTATTATCAAACAACAACAAAACTTGTTCCTTTTTAATTGTGATAGAAATAAATTTAATTACTGCATTTCCTTATCGGTCGTATTTGTTTTGGTCTTTATTATTGTGTGTTGCTTGTATTTGATTTGCATAGCTTAGCATAAATAGACATACATACATATGTAATGATGATTTGTTATTGCAATTCGTTCGGGCACACGTTCACGTGTTCACTCACTTGTTGCATGCATGCAACTCGCTCTCGTTTTCAACTCGCTTGCAGTTTTACGCACTCTCTTTGTTGTGTAGTCTTTTCCTTTTGTAACCTTGTAAAACATGATTGGTTCAACGAACGCGCACGTCTGCACCCATTCCAACACTCTCACACATGCACGTACGCACGCTCGTGACCATAAACAGTTATTGTTTTTGTTTAATTTAATTAGGAGGGTTTTAATGTCCGTTGTTGGCAATAGACAAGATTGTAAACTTTAGCCTATACGTTAGGTTGATAAAAAAAGTTGTGATAACGTGTTTTAGCATTGTAATTGTTAAGTTACAAGTTTCTTTTCGAAGTGAGCTTATTTCTTTTTTTTTTTGTTTTCATTCTACGCCTTGCCTCGCCGATTGAGTCAATCACCTGTTTTCAATTGATACCTGAAGCTTACGTTGATAATCGTTAGTCCTTCTCTCTCTCACATCTGTTTGTGCATCGATCCCATTCACTATTTTAAGCACTGCAAAGCGTCCTTGGTTTTTTTTCTCTTCATTTAATTTTTCATTTGAAATCCATTTTTACAACTGTATCTTTATCTGTTAATTAGTTATTCACCTTTATATTTCGTCGTTCTCTTTGGCACGCTCACCGTCAATCATACACGTTATTATTGTTATTGTTGTTGTTGTCGGCATCTGCAACTCTCAACGACTGATAAGGCCTTAAATAGTGCGTAGATTTCTCCTACACACAACTTGCGCCCTTATCGCGTTCTGATGATGTTTTTTTTTGCTCCTTTATTTTTAGAAGTACAACACGTAGCCGGTGGATAAGACAAAAGAATAAAGAAATTAAATGAAATAACAAAAATCGGGCATTTTATTACGCTACCTTTCACATAATTTAGCTCACATAAATAAGTTCGAAAAACTCTTCATTTACACCGTCCTTCTGTCTTTCGTTTGTTGTTGCTTGAGGAGTTAAGTATTATAAATATAAACGTGCAATTTTTTTTGTCAAGTACATTGAGAAGGTGTATATGGCTGGCTTTTTAGGATGACGCTGTTGCGCTAATGGGTAAATAAAAGGTGCACAAACTATGTGTGCAGTGAGGCACGAACAAACATGCCCGCTCGCCCTGTATTATATGATTTAATTCGCCACAAGCAAAACAAAAAAAAATGTATAAAGAAAAAATAAACAAAAAGAATGTCAAAATACGCGCAAACAACAAACATACAAACAGAGCAATAAAGCCACTTATTGCAGCATTTTATGCGTCCCTCTCCCTTTCTGTCTTTGTTCGTAAAATCTTGTGTAGTGCGAAAGCGTCGTGCGACAAAGCATAGCTTTTAATGCGCATCGTATATCTTCATAACAGTTTCTTTCCAAACCACCCAACCTCTTTTTATTTTAATCAAAGAGTATTCATTCAATGAGTATCTTAACAAAATTAATTAAATTGCATTGACGTCGAAAATTTATTAATTTTATTTATACTCATCACCTGCTTCTTTTAACAAAAAGCAATGTGAATGTGTGTGTTTGTTCTTGCGTGGTGTTCAAACATACGTATGTAATTTAACCAATCTTTTTGTTGCTATTCTTGTTGTTGTTATTGCTGCAGTAATTTGGTCGTTGTCAGCTGTCTGCCCATATATTTAATAAGCATATACTAAAACTGCAGTGAAATTTAATTAATGTTATTATTACTGTGTATTATTATTATTTGTTTCCATGTGCTCTATCTCTGCTCTCACAAAGATATTTCTTGCCAGTTCACTGTGATCACTCACTCACTCATCTCTCGCTGATTGCTTATATGTATGTACATACATATGATCTATTTTAATTTTAATTCCGCTCACAATCGTTCCGTTCTACAGTGTTTATTCAAGCAAACATGTTGTTGTTGTTATTTTTATTTTATTAGCTGCTTTGAAACGGTTTTCATGCTTTTCTTTAGTTTCTGCTGCTTTGGTTGTCAGTGTGTGCAATTTGACATATGGTTTGTTACTCACGTGCTTCAACTGCACTACCGAGCAACACACATGCGCGAATATAACTCAAAACTCAATTCCGTTTCACTCTACAGCACTCTCAGCATGTGATGTCGCGTTTTTCTTCGCCTCGATTTTTTCCCCATTGAAACATACACACATACATATATTTCAATGTGCTCTTTTTTTCTTGTGATGTACTCCACATGTTGGCTGGGAGTTGGGAGAGTTCGTTTTTAAAGTTAAAACAAAACTTTTTTATTTTATTATTATTTTCTTGTTAGTTTACAACTTTATTAAACTACACACACAAACACATCTACATATCTAAAAACACAATTCTATTCATTTTTCTTTGTTGTTGTTACTGTGCTAGCTGATTTTCTTCTTTCTTTCGGAATTTGTATTCAAAATTTCGAAAGTCTAAATTTTAAGTACGTTTGCATATGTATATGCATCTCTTTGTAAGAATGTTATACTCTTCACGTAGTGATGACTGACATTATGACTTTGTCACACAATGATGGAGACAACGGTAATCTCACATAACTTCTATATATTCTTCTTGACCAGCTCGATGAGACGTGTTGATTTTGCCATGTTCAGATTCTGCAGGTGTTTTAACCACTTTCTCAGTTTTTGAGCTGCGCAGTACATTTGTCTGAATCGGTCGGATATTATCACAAGGTTACCTTTACACAAGTTTCCAAGGATCAAATTGAAATTCTCATTTGAGAATCTGTTTGTTTCTAGTGTGTGAAATAGACGTTTCAGCAGCCTTTTTTAAGGATACAGACAATTTAGTATTACTGGATTGCACACAGTACTCATGTATTGGTTTCAAATTATTGTATGAAAATTTGGGCAAGAGTCAACCTTAACTTCTCTTATGATAAACTTATTTTGCTGAGGAATGCTTAGACATCATTAGCAGAGTGAAAATTTCAAGTTCCTAAAATAATTGAATCACATATGCGAACTCAGCGAAACTGAGATTTCAGTAGAATTAATTACCGATTGTGTAGACTGCACTTAAATACTTATAATTACTTTAAAATTTCAAATACTCTAACCGTGAAGAGTATTACAACTTCGGCATGACCGATACTAGTACTTTTTCCGAATTCTGCTAATTGCGAAATCTTCCTTTTGCATTTTGCATGTGCACAAAGTACAAGAAAGACGTACGGGTGTGGATTAAAAATGTATCTACAATCAGAGGCAAACAACAAGCCTTTTAAATAAAACATTTAACAATTTTCAACTCAAGCTGATTAGATAAAGAAAAGACTTGATTCGTGCACACTTCAAATATTGTAGAAATTCTTTAATTGAGAATTTTGAAATATTGTAGTTCAATGACTATTGAAGAAGCTCAAAAAAGTAAGAAGAAAAAAGGAAACTTCGAGATTAGCGTATAATAAGTGCTGGTATGGAAGTGGGTGCAATTTCATTATGATTTTGTTTGTTCGCTTGATAAATGGATTGATTAATGTTCGACAAATAAATGTTTAGATACACAGATCGTTAGATGGATTTATTGACGATTTATTACTCACCCTTGGCTGTCTTACATAAAACGATGCCATACCAGGACGTTGTCGGCGTCTCATTCTCATCCTGATCCTCCGTGAAACAGCAAAATTTGCTGCTTACATTGCCCGGCAACAGATCTGGTGTATCGCCGACAAACGTTTGCACCGCACCTGTTGTTGCGCTGCTGCGCACTTCAACAATGAAACCGCATTCGACGACGGCACAGAAAATTCGCTGCTCATCGGCCTTGAACCATTTCGATTCACGTAGCTTTTGTACGGCCACCGAGCTGCCGAACGTAACGGTTTTGTTGTGGTGATGTTGATGCACGTTGCCGTTAACATTGCCATTGCCGCTAGAGATGGGCCAATTTGATGTGGGTGTGGTGGGTGCACTGTGCGCCACATTATTTGAATAGCTTTGATTGTTTGTATTGTGACCCTGCAGTGGCCACCATTTCAATGAACTGACAAAGCTGGTTGAGCGGTTCATCATTTTGTTTTGTTTATTTGTTTGGTGGATGGTTGTTGTTACACGATCTTGTTTACGTTGGCAATTTTGTGTACTTTGTCGGCACACGTGTACTTCTGCACGATTGCACGCACCTCTACTCTCTTTTCTGTTTGCGTGTGGGAGAGTTAATCTTTTGTCTGCTCACACTACGCTTTGCTCTTTGCGGCGTCTTTGTTTGCTTGTGTGCGTACGTGTGTGTTAACAAAAATGCAATTTTTAGTTTTTGCTTTTTCGCTTGTTGCTCTTCGCGCTTTTCCCTCTTCTGACAATGTTATTGCTCTTTGTAACTTTCACTAATGCACTGTTATACTTTTTTATTTCTTATCAACTTTTTTGTCTGATTTAATATTTGATATTTTAAAGTTATTCGCACCAAAAGAAAAAAATGCATTCGAAACAATTTTTGGTAAAAAATTTATTACTTTGTGATACAAAAAACAAAAAAATAAATAAGTTTAAAAAATATTATTTCAATTGGCTTTATATGCACTCCTGGTTTTGCTTTTTTTATTGACAACTCCTTAGCCACCTTTTTTGTGTTTGTTTTATATTTTATTTCGTGTCGCTACTCTATTTGATTTTACATGAACTTGGTTTTCCTGTTTACTGCTACAAAAAATAGAAACACAAGATTTCAACTAGCTGGTTAATAAAATAGAGTAAATTTTTTTATTTTTCATTTGTATAAAATAAAATTCGTATACGAGTACAAGTACGAGTACAACAATCTTTTCCACGCTTATAATTACTTCAATGCTTTAACTGCCACTCAAGAAGAGACCCGCAATTCAAATAACGAGAGCCGCCCGTTGGGAGGTCTATTTAAAGCCGGTTTCTCACCACGATGGCTCAGCATAGCAGCGCGACGCTGCGACGCCAATGACGACGGCGCTGTCATTTAGTCGATGTGTTTCTCGCTCGCTCTCTCTGAATCGTTCGTTTACTCTGAAACGGCACTGTTGCATTCTCTGTTTACGTGCGTTGATGTGCGTAGGCTACTTTTCGGTGGCTCAAATTTGTTTAAGCTTCACAATGTGTGTATGTATACACCAAAGCACAATAAAATAATTTCGGTTATTTGCATAAAATAAATAAAGCAGTTTATATATTAGTTTTATTGTTTACATGTGATCTGGCAACGCGTTTTTCTTTTCTTAACTTAGCTGCGCTTTGGCTCTCGTATTTGGTGCTGTTTTTTCTTCGTCTTTATTATTGTATTATTGCAACGGGCCACCAACAGTACAACTGTGGTGAATAGTGATATGCGTTCGCTCTCTACCACACGCTCTCTCTCATTTTTTGTGCGCGCTCTCCCCTTGTTTACCAGCGCTTTGAGCTTACTTTAGTTATGTTTTTTTTTCTCTGCTTCTGATACTTCGCGGTTATTGTTGCTTTTGTTTGGGAATGTGGTAATACTTTGTGTTTTTTTTTTTCATTTCGTTTGAATTCATTCGATCTCACCATTTGTGCTTTGTAATCCAATGGTCGTTTAACATTTTACGAGTTATGCTGTTTAAGTACTTTCGCACCAAATATAACTAACGTTGTAAAGAACGACAAGACCTCCAAACAAACGGAAGGATGTAACTGCTTTGAAGTGTTTGCTTGCCTTCATATTTATTTTTCTTATTGCGAAATATTTTACACGCTTAAGCGACATATTTACGTTTATATTATGCTAATTGAATGTATTCATAAATCTTGACAGATGGCTGGCGCTTGAATGTGTGTGTTATGCTTACTGCTCAATTTCAATGAACAAAAGCTAATCATGTGTTTTTTGTCCAAAATTTACCAATCTGGAAAATTTTTTTTACGAAAAGCAGTTATCTTAACAATACAAGCAAAATGAGCCCGAAACAAAAAGAAACGACTGAATCTCAGCTTAAAATAATTTTATGTCTCCACGATCAAGGCAAATCATATGCTGAGATTGGTGAGATGATGGACAGAAGCCGTTACACAATTAGGAGCATTGTGCAGCTCTTTAAGGGGGCTTCATCATTGAAAAGCGCAAAACACCCAGGACGACCTAAAGCTTTGACTGAGCGTGAATGTAATAAAATCGTCAGGAAAATAAAAAAGGATCCGAAATTGACATCAACACAGATTTCTGCTCAGGTGGAAGAAGAATTCGGGAAGGATATTCATCCAATAACGATCCGGATAGTACTGCATGAGGCCGATTTTAATTGTCGAGTTGCGAGACGTAAACCGCTTATAACAAAAGTGAACCAAAGGAGGCGTTTGGCATATGCTAAAGAATATTTTAAAAAACCCACAGACTTTTGGGACACTGCTCTTTTCTGACAAAAGCAAATTTAATATATTTCGCTCTGACGGTCAAATGGTGTGGAGAAAACCAAACACTGAACTACAAAAAGAAAACCTCGCACTAACAGTTAAACATGGTGGTGGAGGATTAATGGTGTGGGGTTAATTTGCATGTCCGCCGCGGGTGTGTTGGCGAGCTGGAATTTATTGACGGCATCATGGACAAAAAGTTGTACATGGACATTCTCAAGAGAAATTAAATTTACCAGCGTCGTTTACTTTTCAACACGACAATGATCCTAAACACACGGCTTATGATGTCCGTATGTGGTGCGTTAGCCATGTCAAACACCCTTTGCCTCAACCGCCACAATCGCCAGACCTAAATCCAATCGAACATTTGTGGGAAGAAGTGGATAGACGCATTAAAAAAGAGCGATATCCAGAAAAGCCGCGTTGAAAGCGGCACTTACCGAAGAGTGGAGCCTGATTAAGCCAGAAGTGACCAAAAAATTAGTTTCTTCAATTCCAAAGCGGCTGGAAGCCGTCATTTAACAAAAAGGCTTAGCAACAAAATACTAATTTGCCGTTTTTTTTAACGTTTATTTTTTTTTAATTTTTTCTACGTTTTTAATGAAGTGTGCCAATTATTTTGTTCAATGAAATTGAGTAGTTTTCTTATTATTTTAATTTTACTAAAATAATTAAAATAAGTATTTAATATAAATGATGTGCGCTTGGTTGGGAATTGATCCTTCTACCTGAGAAATTTTTTTCTTTATCAAATATCACCTAAGTAGGTGTTCCAAACCAGGCCTGAAATTAAAATTGCTTGCTGTGCCAATAATTTAGTTCGGCACTGTACATTTATTTCTTTTACAGTCAAAAGTGCCATTAAATTTAATTTCATGCATTTAATGTTGATTTAATATGTTAAACTTTTTTTTTCGACTCCGATTTACTTAAATATATTTTTCAGTTGTGCTAAAAATAGACATCTTCGGCAAAATAATCTCTTGGATTTTTCTTTATCTACACAATTTTCTTTATAAATTATACATGACCTTGAAGTGATCTCCAAAGCACAACGTTAAACTTATTGACACAAGATTCAAATAAAAAAAAATGAAGAAAAACGATAAATTGATAAATTGCAGTTATTCATTTGAAGCTGAGCTTCAAAACCAGCTGTTCTACACAACATTTCGAAGAAAAACTGTGAATCATTTCCAGCTTAACGGCGCATAGCGTCGCTTTACGCCATTGTTACTCAAATTTCTGTTTATTTTGCGAATTTTCTCTTCACTGAAATTTATGGTGTGTTCTGGTTCGTGAATTTTTTCAGAAAAATGCTGAAAACACATGCATAGATATCATACTAAAAGTACAGTTTTGACATCATAAAAATAACCATTATTCATGTTTAAGTCGTAGAAAAAGTACTTCTATGTTTTTTTTACAATTTTTTTTACTGATTATTACTAAGTTTATATGGCAGCTAGAAGCAGTTTAGCTAAAATCGGGTTGCCTTAGAACACTTTATTTGTAAGTGTTTATATGTGGGTCTTCATTGCGTTCTTATTTTTCTTCTTCAGAGTTTCCATGCGCATAAAATGTTATGTGCCTTACCCGTCAGCCTAAGTTATTTAAAAAAAAGACTTTGTATAAAATAAAATAGAAATGTATAAGGCTTATCTTGATTTTTAATAACGTTTTACAATGATTTTTTAATATTTATTTCGCAAAACCATTAATAAAATTAAAATAAAGCAAAATAATTACACCACATAGCGTCGGGTCTAAAAAGTGACCTACGCTTAATGCACTTACCGCGTTAAAGCGCACTGGAAAAGTGTTTACATGTGCGTTTTAAGTCGAAGTGATTTTAGCTAAACCACTTTTAGCTGCCATATAAACGGGGTATATGATTTATTAACTTAATTTTCTTGACACGCGAAAATAACAGTTCTTTTAGTCTCTTCTTTCTCTCTTTGCTTCTTTCTTAAAACTGTACTACTTTTAGACTGACATATGTTGTAAGTTAATGAATCATAATCAGTAGAAAAAGATTTAAAAAACATATTAGTATCTTTTCCTTAAAAAATAGTACTTTTTTATGCTGTCGAAACATTTTTTTGACCAACTGTATATCTTCAAAGTTGAGCCGAAGTTGTGCTATTTTTTTCTTCTAAAAAATATACATTTTGCAGTCGTATCTACAAAAAGAAAAATATGTATGTATGTATCTGTTGTTAACAGCGACCATCGCTCGACGCGGTTCTTATTTATCTCGATTGCACAATAAATTACGTAGAGAACCAAACGCGTAGGTCAGTTCCCAAATAGCATCCACTAAAGTCAAGCTAAATAGAGGTGAGCGCCAGTATCACCGTCAAAGATGACTACTCCCCTCCTACAAAACAATAACAACAAACACATACCATATAAAGAAAAATAAATTTTTCACAACACATCAAAATCACCTCAATATAGTCCAGAATTCATCTATTTTATTCTTGATCTATAGTCTTGGGTTACGTTCTCGCGAAGGTAAATGTAAAAATACATTACTCGCTCTTTCCTGCTCTCTATTAGTTGATCTCTGCACTGACTTTGTGAACCTTTTTCTCTCTTTCTCTTCATTTATAGTAGCTGCCCTATGCTATGTGATTCCCGCGTTCACAAACGTTTGTGTTTTTGACTCTGAGGCAGAGAGCGTTAATTTGCTTATAACCACCTGTATTTGCAATTCGTTGCTCTCTTTTATTTTTTGTTTCTTTTCAGCTACTTAACGGGAAAAAGGTAGTGGCACAAGTGTTTGTATGGTGGGTGTCATTTTAGCTTAATGAATTCAACTGTCTCGGGTTTCATAGTGTAGGTTGTTTTTAGATGTTTTAAATTTAATGCATGAAGTTCGTTTTTGCTCTTTGGAAGCATGTATACTTCTTGTAATGTTTTATTGTGTATCTCGCTTTCTTTATGGTTGTTGTTAACACCGTATTTTGTCAACAATGCCGACCTACTAAATGCCGCTAGTATTCTTCTACTTTGTCTACGTACATATAGTTAATTAGAAAAACGCGTAATTTTGAGAAACAAGCAAATAGTAAAATTTGAAATTGAAAAATTATTTTAAAAAAGTTCTTAAAAAATTGCTCACACCAAAGGAATATCCAATAGGAGAGTTTTCAACGTACAAATTTTTTTTGATTGTGTCTGTCTGCTTCACATAAAACATTTGCTCAGGCAAGGATACAAAATGTTCCTAAAAGTAGACAACTGTTTGTTATTTTAGCCTTTTGAAGTATTGTATATCAAGGAATAGTAGTTCCGAATATATACATATGAGCAGACTTTTCACGGACACCTTAAATTTACACCGAATTGAGAAACCGTAGTCACCCTTATTATTAAACTCACTTTTGGCAGATACGTGGTCATATCCTACATATCGCCAAGATAGCCCAACCGTATATGAGCTTAGTATCTACACCATTAATCTACAACTTTGTTTAACTTAGTAAATTTATTTATCTTTATCTGTACATAAACCTACCTACACTTTGTGAAGTGTGACTAATTCTAATAAAAGGTACAATTCATAAGCAAACGGTCTTAAATAGTCTTGATGTTTATCGACCAAACTTTGCATAGTTGAAGTGCTGCTGGCTAGCGCAGCAATCAAACAATCTTCTATCTGAATTTGTCCTTCGTCTGTTCGTCGGTTCACGTGTTCTCGCCTTCGATTTGCACTTAAATTGTTAAGTTAATAAACACACATACACGCACAGCCGACCGGCAGATCGACAGTTGATTGCAAAGGAGGCAAAGCGCGGCGAAATAACCGCGACAGCTTCACGTTCAGTTCAAACGAAGCGCGCAGCGGAACGTCGACTTTATTTTTAGACTTCATCAGCACACGCACACACATGCGCACGTGAATTGTAAAATGCCTCCCGTTTTTTTAAAAACTGGATAATAGCGCACGGCAATTGCGACTAGTCCAATGCGCTACATCAGGCTAAAGTTGTTGTAAAATATTTATTTTTTTCAAATATTTCAACAACCTTGTCTTATTGGACGAGGATAACGTTGGTTTCATATAAAAAATAAGCTATTGCATACTTTACTGCCAGTGTGTGTAGTATAGCGTGCATTGAGCAAGTGCACACAGCTAAGAGCATTTTTATTTTTTATTGTTTTTTTTTTCTTTTTCAGAAAACAAAGACTACAACAATTTAGTTTTTATTATTTTTGTTTTGTTTATTTTATTATGTCTGGCTGTCATTGATTTTAAGAGTCATTTAAATTGCAAATTGCAATACATTCCAAATACAAATTCTTCGTGATGAGACAAAGAGCGCGTTCAGTTTTTAAAATTATAATACATTTTGTGACTAAAAATAATACTACAATTAATTAATTATAAGGAGAGATCACTAGAATGTGTTCTGTTGTGTTGTAGAGATGACGAATGCGGTCACTTTGACAGTGTATTCACCTTGTTGTCGGCTGCGATTTCATATTTGGCCAAAACTATATATACGTATTGTATGTGTACGTGAGCGAGAGAGAGAGAGGGTGTAGGCCACAGTGAAAATGTAGTAGTCTTCCTAACTGAGCCGAGGTGAACCGAACCGAATGGAGCCGAACCAAGCCGAGTCTCGTCGCTCAAAACAGGTTTTGTGTTGCTTCTCGCTTTTGGCTTGGTATGTGCAAAAATGGCGAAAAAATCCAATTCTAATTCGGTCTGTTGTCGTTGGCTTTGCTTCTTAATTTCTTAATTTTTTGCATAACTTTGTGTGCGGGCTTGTGCGAGATGTGTGATTTTTCTTTACATATAATTTTTCGTCCTCTAGTTTAATTGTTTTCCTTTTAATCATATTTGTTGTATCTATTGCTCTTTTCTTTACTACTTATGTTATATTTCTTTTTCAACAATAATTGTTAATACAGCTATTCTTCGTGTATGTGTGTACGCGTTTGGCATTCGTAAATTCAATGCAAAAAAAAGGTCATTTCAAATCTGTTACTTTCGACAAATTTCTGTTTATATTCAACTTAGTTCTTGAGAAGTGAAATGGCGCAAAAACCCTTTCCATACACAAATGGTAGGAAGATAAAAAGTAGCACAGCGCCGTGAGCGTAGGCAATGAGAAAATCTGTTGTGAACGAAAATTCGTTCTTCAGAGAGGAGAGGTTCTTCAGAGCGACAGAAATTCACCACGCTTGACGTGACTGTGTGTGCAAAAGAGAGCAGTGGTGCAGCACACAATCAAGGTGCGTTTACAGCAACATAAACAACAATAACAATGCAGCCACTTTGGCCATTCTTATCATTTAATCAGCCTATGACAGTCACTCACAGTCGCCGCTAAAATATTGGTAGTTCGTGCAATGTTGCTTGCTTTATTGCAATAGCTATGGTAATTTTCAAGGCGACAAACGCCAGCAATAACAGTAACAATGTGAATAATGCAATAAATACATTTTTATCATCATTCAATTCAATGTGAATGGAATTTATTTCTCGTCAGCATGCAAGCATTTACGGCACATTGTCGGCATATACGTACGTAAGTATACATATGTACATATGTAATTCAACGCGGTTTATCGAAAATAAAAAGAAAAATAACCATCAGTAACTTGAAGTAGGAAAAAAGGCCTTTGCATATGATTTGGGAGGTAGAAAGTCTCACGTCTTTCTTTCGTTTTTACACGTGGTTGCCGTCTTTGTGAGGTATTACTCAACATCGGAACTATTCGGCTTTCTTGCGAAGTAACTATTTCTTTAAGTACTTACTATAGCAGCTTACGAGAAGCACTTTTGCTTTGTAAGCTGCCGAAATAATTATTTTTGAAGTACTTACTATAGTACCTAAGATAGCAACTATTGCGACTTTTCTTAAAAAAGAATTTACTTTAACTTTTACTTTATATTTTTATTCCAGTTTTTACTTAATGCTAGTAAGTAATTTGATTATCCTTGTGTAAATCGCAGTTATTTGTCAACTTCCACCAACGGGATTTGAACCTCGGCCGGCCTCTGCGGTTTTCAGCCTCGTGCACTTCCAGTGAGCCAGCGAGGCAGTATAAATGTTATACGCAAATGCTGTACATTAATATTTCGACGCTCTTTTTCGATCGTGCAACTTCGTGTTTTGTGCTTCAAATGCTTTCTCAATTCATTGTTTACGTGCGCGTCTGTTTTAGACCGAACGTCGCCGTTCGCTCACTCAAAATGAATCAGGTTTTTCCTTTGCATTACATTCTCCCTCGTGCGCCCAAAAACACACATACGCACTGGACGGTGAGCGAAAAAGCCAATGACTAAAGAAAGAAACAAATTAATCTATGCTCTATTCAATAAACATGATGATAATGAAATGCTCAAAGCTCAACACCCTTCCACATAGTCCAACCATTCGTTGCGGCAGGTGCCGCAATGGCGACATCGCGGCAATGCCAAGCGTGGCGCCAGGAACCGAAATGTTAATTTGTTTTTAATATGTAAAGAGTTTTCATATTTTATTTATTTTTGTTTTCCATTTTATTGTAGTATTCGTCTGCTTTATAATGTTTATTAATAAATAAAATTTTTTTTTGCCACAATCAAATGCATGTGAATAATAATCAGACTCTTTCCCGTTCTCTCTTACACACTCACTCACACGCCTTCCCAAGCCTTCACAAATATTCGACGGCAACCTGACTTCAGGTTGCTTTTGGGTGCTCTCTTGGCTGTGCACTTTCAGCTCATCTCACTTAGCCCAGTTGCTTTTTCGTTTACGTCTTCTTCATTGGCTTTATTGCATTTGATTATCAAAAAAAAAAGAAAGGGGGGCAAAAAACCTCATATGTAAAAAAAGACGAGAGTTTGTTTATCATCGTGAATTCTTCGGTATTTTGTCACAAATGTTTTTTGCGACCTTTCGTTGTTGTTGTTTTTTTTTGTGTTACGGTTTATTGTTGTTGATGTCGCCTTCGCAGTTAAATGAATTTGATCATGAAATGCGATATAAGCCGAATGACTACCAAGTCCTCTCCTGTACTAAAAATATTTTGATTAACTTATTAAGATGGTCATTTACGTTTATTCTTTTATATTGTGTGATATAAAAAGTATCCGCTTTTTTATCACTAGATCGTGTCGATTGTGTGAAACGAACAGGTGTTTGAACTGTGACGTTGCAGGCTAAATTTTTGTGAAGACAGTTCTGTAGTTTGCGGTTCGTGTAAAATGTATATTGATTTGAAAATAAGTGAAGCATCTGAAGACGCTATGTGATGTTTCTTTACCATAAAAAAAGGTGAAACCGCTGCAAAAACATGCTGGAAATAGTGTGCGGTTTACGGTGAGGATGCTGCAAGTGCTAAAGCGCAACAAAAGTGAACTATTTTTGAAACGAAACATTACATTACGGGCGATAAGAAATGGACTACATATATACGAGAATAATAATCATCGCAAACAATCATGTTCAAAGACCGGTGACACTTCACAAACGACTTCAAAGCCTGCATTGACCGCAAACAAGGTTATGTTGAGTGTTTGGTGGGAAAGTAATCGTTTATTACTAGCCTCTCCAGCCTGGTTATACGGTTAATTCGAACCTCTATTGTTCACAACTTGACCGCTTGAACGAAGCAATCAAGGAAAAGCGACTAAAATTAGCCAACAGAAAATAGTTTTGTTCCCCCATGACAGGGACACATGCCAGGTCACACACATCTTTGAGAAGTTTTGTTACATGCAACGTATAGCCCAGACATTGCACCGTCTGACTACCATTTGTTGCGGTATATGCAAAATTTGCTTAATGGTAAAAAATTTACACTTGGCCAAGTTTTTCGCCAATGGAATTATAAAGTTGGCCGAAAAATGGCTTAAGGTCATACATAATACTGTGCTATGTTGTAGTCTCAATGGAACCAGCGTTGCCAGTACGTTGAATATGTTACCGAATATATTTTTGGTTTTCTTTGCACTCTACTGAAAACTCACTTAATCAAACCGAACGAAATATTCAATCATATCCATTCATTTCGTTTTGGTTAAGCAAGTAACTGATACAAAGTTCACTCAATAAGTCAGTCAGTCGCACCTAAACAATTTTACACTCAATTTGTTTGAATGACTGCAAATTTTCACTCTTTATTTTTTTTATATATAAATCAAAGTTGCAAAAAGCCTGTGTTTCCCTCTGCTGCCCGTAATTGTTTACCACTTTATTATTATTTTTTATTTTAAATTTCGAGAATTTCCATAGGAAACAAATGTTAGCAGGTGCTTGAAGATTATTTTACATTTCTTGGTTAGAAAATGCCCAAGTCTATTTAAAAAAGTCGTATACCTCATATATTCCCGAGCGGCTTGTAGCTTCAATCATCGTGCCAAAGACCTCGACTGATAGCTTCTCAATGTCAAGATCTCACAACGTGTTGTCGTCAGGCACTATGAAGACGCACCTCACCTAACCTAACTATAACTATTTTCGATTATTGCGCGCATAGCAAAATTTCACACCAAAAAATTGTTTATCACCAAATTAAATCAAAAGAAAGAATTCATACTTCTATTTTGAATGGCAGCCAAACGAAAATCAACAACAACATCAACAACAACAAGAACAACAACATAAACAAACATATTTGACTTTGCGACTTTGCAGCATTTCCACCTACTCAGTCAGCCAGTCAGCCAGAAACGAACTCAAAACGTGCTGTGGCGGTTCGGGTTATCTAACACACAGATCGGTTGCTCAGCCTCTCAACAATGGTAGACCGAATAAGACGCAGCAATGTGACTTCTATGAAGATCAGCGAACGCAGATACAAGATGACACAACACTCGACGACAAACAATTTTTGTGAAGTTTTTGGTTCCGGTTCGAAGTGGATCTGAACTGTCAGCGGCTGCTGCCATAAGCTGCCGATGAAATTTTGCGATTCCCGATTTTTTGTTGTTTTTCTCCTTTGTTTTTCGGCGCTTTTAATCTATAACGACGAAGGTCTCGAAATCTGATGTTCGATTAAACAGAAGTCCAGCACCCGTAAGGTGCGGTTCAGTGCTGGGTTGGTTAAGCTTTCGAAAGGCGTCAAGTGCTGAGCAAAGGTCGTCAGATAACTTTCACCGAATGTGGCGTAGAAAATGATTCGAAAATTGCTTTTGTTTTGCAAAAGAATTTTTTTTTTTACAATTAGAACGCAGTAAACTGCAAAAGAGTATAAAAGAGCAAAGAGTATTCATTGATATAGAGGTAACATTTCTCTCAGAAGCTCTTTGAGCTTTTTTCAAATAAGTAGATTCTATAAGAATATGTTACTTTTCTGCTATTAACATCCAAGTAGCAGCGCAGGACGCTGTTTAGCAACGTCATTCTGCTAATTACTAAACGCGAATTCTTGGCGCGAATTAGCTTGAAAAGGAATTTCTGTATATCACCTTTGTTTTGGCTATTTTAATTGCCGTCATCCATTTTTATTTTGATTATATTGATATTGTTGTGGGAATGATAGCGAAAAAGGAACATGTATTGGTTTGGCGCGATTTTTTAATGAATGAGGAACAAGATTTTTTTTATTACAAATCCCACAATTGTGTGGATTTTGGTGCGACTTTTAATGAATGAGGCCCATTATTGATAACTAAAATTGATTTAAAATTTTTTTTTTGCGCTAGGTATGTCAAAAAATCGAAGAAAGAAATTGAAGCTAATTCTACCTTTACTACCAGGCAAACAGAAAAAAACAGCAAGAAACTGCAAGTGTCCCATGTCAAAACGAAATCAAACCAGCTGCGCTACTGCGAATACAGGAAAGACAAATAAATTTTGTCTTTGACCACTCAACAACACATCGTGTGACATTTGTTTTTTCTTATTTGCCGAACATAAGGCAAGACAAAGGAAAAAGATATGCCTGCGTATATGAATATGTGTACTCTTTGCGTGCAAATTAACAATTTTGGTTGAAGGAAGTGTTTTAAAAAAATAATTTATTTCAGAACATCTATATGCCAGTAATTAATTAAATTTATTTTTGTTATTAGCCTTTGAGGCTTTTTTTTATTAGAGAAACTGAGTGTCACTTCTTATGATATACTTTTTAGGAATGGCCGTTTGATATGAAACTTACGACTATTTATTGTGAAATTATACGGTGCGTACGGGAATAAAAATTTATTTGGCTGGACTCGACAAGAAGTTGAAATCAAAAATCAAATGCGAGCCAATGTTTGAGTTGAGTGTGTTGTGTAGGTATATTGCATGTATGAGATTGTATTGGTTTCTTATTGTGTGTGTCAACCGGAATATTTTTGCATGATTTTGCTTTGTGATCATGCCTACTTATTTCCTTGCCGCCTGGTATTTTCATTTCATTCATATAAATGAATATGGGCGAAATACAAGGCAGCCCTTGCTGATTTGGGCTCGATGTGGTTTGTAGATTAAAATTAAAGAGAAATCCACACAATTTTCTTAATATACTCGAAGACCTTACAAATAAAAAAATTTTAAAAAGAAATCAAAGAAAGAAGACATTGTCTCTGATTTTTGTTTTTATTATGTCTTTCTTGTGTATTTATTTCCTTGAAATATCATATTCCCGCCCAATTTGGTTATGCAAATCCAAGTAAACCAACAGCAATATGTTACGCTGCATAAGTTGATCAGCTAACAATTCTGCTGATGCACAGAATCAGTGTCGGATTCTAATCGTTTCTGAAGAGTCTCTTCGGCCATTTTTTTAAAAGAGAAATGTAAACTCTAGATGAATAAGTTCTCTCTGCACTCCAGTTTCTTGAGCTTTTGGTAGCAGCGCGCTGTAACTACCTTAATGTGTGCACGCCAGGTAAGACGCTTATCCAGGATTAGACCGAGATACCGGATTTGCTCCATTTGCGGAATGTCTAATCTAATACAAAAGTATTAGACTCACTCAGATTTGTGAGTGTTAATTAAAATACCGCTTAATTATTTTATATTTAGAAGTAAGCTTTATTTATAATTTGGCTTAAGTTTAACAATTTAAACTATATGTGCAGCCGTTTAACGACGTGCACCAAAAGGCGCCGACTGCGACTCGAGCCTTTCATTTTATACTCCCCAGCTGCGTGTGTTTTGCACACGGCACCAAAGACTTTACTTTTTGGCCACGACACCAAAGACGTTACCACAGACGCTCTTTAGCAAACGACATGACCACACGACATGACCTCAGACGCTGACTCAGCACATTTGGGTGGACAGACGATGTTGTGGTAACTTGTTTTTATAGTACGACTCTAATCTACACTCCTTATCACTGTGTGTATATGGGGCAGTCGTAAGGATTGCAGCACTCGTTGTTGATATTACCTGAGAATTTTGTCACATTAACCACCTGCAGTGTTGATGATTGATGAAAATGATAAGATCGTGGTGCAGTATAATTTCGATAACCCGGACAATTATAAAGCAAGTGGTGTCCGAATTACCGAAATGTTCCGATTATCGCGATAAAAAAAATAGATTAATGAATAAGTAAATCAAAAAAAAAACATTTCTGAACTTCTAAATGAAATTTACTTTTATTGAATACTAGTAGGGGCGCGGCGTGTTGCTGCCTTCGCATGCGTCTCGCTCTTCGGATGTTTCAGTAGCTCTGTGCTCTATCTACTGCTACGATTTTCGCATTGATCTTCCAGTGTTTGACTTTTTGGGTGGCATTTCGTATTCTTCACTTTTTTCATTTTTTTTTTCCTTTTTTCATTCGAGTATTTAAACATTTCGACTTTGTACAGTTTGAGCTGCAACAAAATCGTCGAATTCGCTAAATAATAAGACCAAATCAATTTTCAGATGCTTCTCAAACTGGACAGATACAAATAAAACACAGTAACAAAGGAGCAACGGAGGTTTGAATTTGCCGGTAGTTCTGCTCAAACTGTACAACGTCGAAATGTTCAAATATTTGAGTGAAAAAAAATCAAAAAAGTGAAGAATACGAAATGCCACCCAAAAAGTCAAACACCGGAATATCCGAAGAGCGAGACGCACGCGAAGGTAGAATTTTTATTAATATTTAATGTATTTCAAACAGTTAAACAAAAGTTATTAAACTACATATTTGAAATTCACACTCGTCATTCAAATAAAAACGGAATCCCCGTAAAAAATCAACAAGATTAATAAAAAAGCATGGTATCCGGATTACAATGTCTACAATGAATAGCAATTGCTTATCCAGATTAGCGAGTGTTCGGATTTTCGAGCTTGTGCCGTACTTGTATTGGAAACAATATATTACTGTATGGTTGTTCAGTAGCACTGCAAGTAGTGTTGTATAAGGCTGCTGATAAATCCGGACTATTGGCAGTTTCATGCATCGGATTGTATATACTTCTACTAACCAAGTTTGTAGCACGGATGTATCGATTTAGCCATATCTGCGCATCTGCTAATTGCTGAAATTGTTCACAAACATATCCAGAGAGAACTTATTCATGAATGAATACTCTTTGAACACATCACTTAATTATAGACTAAGAATTAGTCAGTATTAATTAATGACTAACTCCTCTAATGGCATGAATTAGGTATATCTAGGTATATCTCAAATTTTATCTGGTTGGACAACAAAATCATATAGCCCCTTAAACATCACTGACTTAATTTCAAGTCTAGTTGATTCCAGTATTTGTCAGGGTTAAGAATTATCTTAAATTTAATCGGATCGATATTTGATATAAAAAATATGTTCCAATCGTATACTAGTGAGTTTTATAGGCCATTGTCAGAATCAAGCCTTAACGAAAAGACCATGGCGTTTGAATCCCGACCTCTGGGGATTTATGTGAAAACTGAAAATTAAGAAATGTTTTCTCCATTGTAATGCCTCTCTATATGTCCATCTGAATATAGGTTGGTTGGGTTAGGTTAAGTTGGAACGATAACGATAACGACCGATTGTATAATCCTTTGATCTTTTACCTACTATTAGAGTGGATGTTTAACGAACGGAATATACCGACGGCATTCGACCATCTTCGGTACATCTGCCAAGGATTTGGGAGTATTCCTCAACTTAGAGCTGATAATTCTCACTTAGTGAAATAGAAACCTTTTTGAAGATTGTTGTTGTTGTCTGTTATGTTGTGTTATGTTTAACTCTCTAAATTTAGAATCTCTTATGAACTCGTTACCTTACCTGCTAGCATGGCGGCATATCATAAAACATAATTTTCTGCACGTTGTTGCTGTCTCTTTCACGCTGTCTGCAGTCATAAATAAACCAAGATAAGATATTACTTAAACAAATCATAAAATCAATGTGTTAAACATGATGGTTACGAGCAGAGGGGTAAAGATATAATAGAACCGCAAAAATAATTGATTTTGAATAAAATGCATAGGGTATAAAAACAATGACAGCACGGGCCAACAAGGCAACAGTTGGCCGGAGGGAGAGAAGGTGTGTCTTTCTCTTAACTTAACGATACCTAACAGCAAAGGGTTTGCACAAGTTCAAGCGCAACCATGCATTTACGCTACGACACTGACTAACGTTAATAACAGGTGGGTTGACATTTGGGGGAGTGTTTAGTTGTTTGTTCTTCGATTGTTTATGTATTAAAGTATGTGTAACTGTGTGAAAGGTCACAACTACGTGCATACATACGTCAATAAGAATAACCACAACACAGCGAGCGACAACCCAAATCGAAACTCGTGCCTTTTTTGCCTACGTGTTTTAAGGCACGCACACACTGCAAGCGTGGAAGTGCGCAGTGTGGCGCAGCCCAATGCAACACAAAGCACAGTGACGAATGCGAGAGCCAGCTGGGGGTTGCGTTCGCGAATGGATACGCTGCGTTTTGCTGTGCCGAGTTGTGTTTTGCTTTGCGCTCTCTGACGCCGAAGCATCTGGAATAGTTGAGCTTGAGCATTCAAAACATGTGTGAGCGGGAATAAACGAGAGCAAGCGAGAATCAAAGAGAGCGCGACACAATACAGTAGAAATTCGTGTGTTGAATTACGTTTCGCTCGCTGCCTCTCTTTCTCATTGAAACTAAATTCACCACAGCAAAGCAAAAGGTTTGTCGTTTATCATTTGGGCACGAACAGGATGCTTTGGTGCTGCTACTGCTGCCGCTGGACGTGCGTGTGTATATGGATCAACGAAATAGCAAGAACAACAACAAAGTCAAACCCAGAAGAGCCGACCTGGCACCACTCAGAAGCTGTTGCCTTGACCCAGTGCGTGGTCGACGGCAGCGCTTCAAATGTTATGGGTGCTTTTTATTTCCGTCTGCTTATTTTTCTATTTCTTTCGTGCGTTATTTTTCATGTCATTCGTTTTCGTTTTTGTTTTCGTCGTCAAACATCAGCAATAAAAAACCTAAATTTGGGTCAAAGCCGTGCGCGTTATGACGTCGGCGGTTACATGCTACTTTAACCCTGTTTCCGTTTCTTTGCATATTCCCCCCTCTCCATATGTCTACTTACTACATTAAATTATTATGTTTTGTTCAATTCCATGTTCAACAGATTGTTGCACGTCGTCACGACTTGAAGTTGATCGTTACCTCGGCCACCATGGATTCCTCGAAATTTTCCACCTTCTTTGGTAACGTGCCCACTTTCACTATACCCGGCCGTACGTTCCCCGTCGATGTGATGTTCAGCAAGAACACCTGCGAGGACTACGTCGAATCATCGGTCAAGCAGGCCTTGCAAATCCATCTGACGCCCAACGAAGGTGACATGCTCATCTTTATGCCCGGTCAGGAGGATATCGAAGTGACCTGCGAAGTGCTCGAGGAACGTCTGTCCGAGATCGACAATGCGCCCGAGCTTTCGATATTGCCGATTTATTCACAGCTGCCATCGGATTTGCAAGCGAAAATTTTCCAGAAATCAGCGGATGGTGTACGCAAATGTGTGGTGGCCACCAATATTGCGGAGACCTCGTTGACCGTGGATGGCATCATTTACGTCATCGATTCGGGCTACTGTAAATTGAAAGTCTACAATCCACGCATTGGCATGGACGCTTTGCAAATCTATCCGATATCACAGGCGAATGCGAATCAGCGTTCCGGTCGCGCCGGGCGCACGGGCCCTGGTCAGGCCTACCGTCTGTACACGCAGCGCCAGTACAAGGACGAGTTGCTGCCGCTAACCGTGCCCGAGATACAGCGCACAAACCTGGCCAATACGGTGCTGCTGTTGAAATCGTTGGGCGTGGTCGATTTGTTGCAATTCCACTTTATGGATCCCCCGCCCCAGGACAACATACTCAATTCGCTATACCAGCTGTGGATACTTGGCGCGCTCGATCACACGGGTGCGCTGACCGCACTCGGTCGCCAGATGGCTGAGTTTCCGCTCGATCCGCCGCAGTGCCAAATGCTTATTGTCGCCTGCACGATGGAGTGCAGCTCGGAGGTGTTGATTATAGGTGAGTAGGACCTCATTACCTAAATGTCAACTCTCCATTGTCACTTGTCCATTGTTCACTTAGTTTCCATGCTATCGGTGCCGTCGATCTTCTACCGGCCCAAAGGACGCGAGGAGGAGGCGGACGGCGTACGTGAAAAATTCCAAGTTCCAGAATCGGACCATTTGACCTTTCTCAATGTTTATCTGCAGTGGAAGCAGAACAAGTGAGTAGAAACCAAACCACCAAACCACCAAACAAAATCAGTCTTGTTGGAATAAGAAGGACTTGCCGTAATACCAATCACACAAATTGCCTGCGGCGGGACTTTGCATTATGCTACAACAAGTTCACAAGACTGGTTGTTGCTTGGTGTCGGAACACCCGACTGCCAGTCGGCCGAGCATCACCCACCAAAGCATAGTCTGACCAAAACACAGGACCTGTTACAGGATCTAACTAATGCTCACTCCACTTATCTCCTCTTCTTTTAACTCAGGTACAGCGCCTCATGGTGCAATGACCACTTCATACACGTGAAGGCGATGCGGAAAGTTCGCGAGGTGCGTCAACAGCTGAAAGACATCATGTTGCAGCAGAAGATGAAGATCGCATCGTGCGGCAGCGATTGGGATATCGTGCGTAAGTGCATCTGTTCCGCGTATTTCTATCAGGCGGCCCGCCTCAAGGGTATCGGCGAGTATGTCAACCTCCGGACGGGAATGCCCTGTCACTTGCATCCAACATCGGCGCTCTATGGTCTGGGCACAACGCCCGACTACGTTGTGTACCATGAGCTCATCATGACCGCCAAGGAATACATGCAATGTGCCACCGCTGTTGATGGCTACTGGTTGGCCGAGCTGGGCCCTATGTTCTTCTCGGTGAAGGAGACCGGACGCAGCGGACGCGAGAAACGTCTGCAAGCCGCTGAGCATTTGAAGGAGATGGAAACGCAGATGTTACAGGCCCAACATGACATGGAAGAGCGCAAACAGCAGGCTGCCCAGCGCGATGAGCTCTTAGCTTTGCGTCAGGAAATCGCAACGCCAGGCGCGACATCGCCGCGGCGCACGCCAGCGCGTATTGGTTTGTAGGGATGTCGTGACGTGGCGTGGCTAGGCGTGGGGAGCCTCGAGCCAATGAATTACACAATGTTTTTTCCTACTTTTCTCTTATGTGTGTCTATTTTAAATGTAAAGAAATGTTTTATTAAAGCGAAAAATCGTTTCGATTGCGTCATGTGTTCGTGCAATACGAGGTGGAACGCTGCTTTACCATGTATTTGGTGTTTGTCTTTGGTTTGTGTAGTTGTTCCGCGCACGCTGCTGTATCGGCTTTTTCGACAAGTAGTGCACTGCTTGCTTGCACCCTTCTAAGGGCGCCACCTGTTATCACAAAAGGAGCCTATGCTCTATAACGATTGGCAGAATTGTACAGCTTTTGGATGGGATAGAGATTGGGTTTAGCAGTAGTACCCCATAGCGGAATACCTTACTGCTTAGGCTAAGTTGACTCCCCACCCTGAGCCGAATGGGCCACTTCAGTTTCCGAAATTTTGGCAACAAGTTGCAGCAGTTTTGACAATTCGTTTGCGTCAGGTAAGTGTCCGGTCCGAGACCATACCCAGGTAGCCGGCTGAGTCTACGTGAGGTATGACCGAGTTATGCAGCGAGGCAATTGGATAGTAGTCTATCCCAAGCGCAAACCTACAGCCTTGCGATTTTGTACTGTTGGCAGCGATTTTGCAGGGGTCTGCCATCTGCTGAAGCCATACAAGAACTGACAGCTGGAATGTTGGCAGCTTGTCCTGGGCAGCGGTAGGAGGGGCTTCAATTTAACAGAAGGATTTCAGAGCATATCCGATTGAACATACAGAAATATGGCAGAACTGTATTATTTATTTTCAAAGGCCTGGAGGACATGTTGCACAACCTGTTCTGGTACTCTGAATGCCAATTACTGACAACGCTCGTCCAAGGAATATTCTTTCGAATAATTTGGAGAAAGTCGGCAGCAAGCTTATAGGTCGATATGACACGACAGGGTTATCCTGCTTGTCGGGTTTCGGAATCATAGCAATGACAGCACACTTCCATTGTGGGGCGAAGTAGTGGATGCGAACGTTGTTGTTAAAAAGCTCCACCAAGAACATGGCTTTCATGAATCTGCCATCAATCCCATTGTATCTAGGGCCTTCAGTGGGCTTCAACGTGCTAATCTGCAGAGGCAAGTCATCAGGCGTGGTTCGTAGTATGATCGTCATCTGGGCTAACAAGCTCGAAAGGTGTGAACCGGCCGTATATCCAGCTGGTCAGCTAGACCAATCTTTGCTGGAATAAGTACAACGTACAGCAGAAATTTGATTCGCAGATCTCAGATGATGTCAATGTTGTGCCAATGTCCTGGTTTGTATTGACGCAATTGGTGGTTCTGCTGGCGCTGGTGAGATGCATTGACAGGCTGTTGGCTAGAGGGCTTCAGACGTCCAACGCGCTCCTCATTCGGTTCATCGGTAACTCCGACTTCGCTATCTTTATAACTATAATCAGTGTCCATTTCTGTCCGTGCATTAGCAAAAGGGTTGTGTATGTCAGATAGCTGCATTGAGGACTGCCACTGTATTGAAAGTCATGTGAAGTTGGTGGGCCAGCATCATGCCTGCCCTAAGGGATTGCAGATGCGTGTCGGGAAGCGTTCTTTTTGAGTTTATCGACTGACTTTGATGGGGCATCGAGACGATTAGAGGCACAATTTTTATGGTCATGGGCTTGGTATTGGTTAGCCGTCATTTCATGGTCATGGGTCAATGTCTCCAATTTCCGGTAGGTGGCGTTGTTATTTCTTGGTGAGCGTATAAGGAAATATAAAAAATATGTAACATCGCACCATATGATCCCCTGGCAGAAAAGACTGCAAGGGAAAATTTATTTATTATTATTTATGTATTTGAGCTACCTAGAAAGCACTGACTAAGTAACTAGTCTCATTTTTCACCAAATTCACTGGTGAACGGTAATGCCGCGTTGGCAATTGACCCCTGCCAATGACATCTCCATGTTCAATTCACCAGTTAAATACATGTAAAAGGGATAGAGTTGGAACTAGTGGTGGTTCCAAAGGGACTAGTGAAGAACCAGTCTTGGACCAGTGAATTAAACTGCCGCGATGTTATAGCTCACGAACACTATGATAACAATTGAAACTGCATGCAGAATCATGTCTAGGCCGCCTAAGCGTATGTTAAAGGGTAGTAGCCGATATCTTTAATAATAACAACACTAAAGCATTAAAACGAGATAGCAGCAGAAGAAGCAGAAGATTTAAAATAGCAAAATTAGAAGCAATTAGAACTTTTATGAACTGCAGCGTAGTCTACGCAGCCGCCCCAAGTGGTGTAGCTTCGTCGATGTCGATAGAGCGAAAAAGCTCGTCCCTGCTCGTTGTTGCAAAGTTTTGCAAGATAAATGAAGCAAACAAAAGGAGTAAATGAGAACAAGTCTAAAGAGAAAAAGAGCTAAGGTCATGTGAGATGCGGTCGGCTGTGAAGAGGTACGGCGAGGGCCGCCGAAATGACTTACGGTGAAGTGTGATGCGCTGAGATGAGGCAAATATCAGCAACATGGCTATGATTTCGACGACGATCAACGATGAAGACGAAGAAGATTACGACGACAACGACGACGACGGCGATGTCGACGATGGCTATCGACGGTGGCGTTGTCGGCTTAATCGCTTTGATCTTAGCGCATGAGAGGAGTTAATTGCAAGTTTGCTGTGTGCTCACGTCGCATTGTTATTGTTGTTGTTGCTGTTGCTGTTGCTGTACGTGCATTTGCCGCACGACTTCAAAACGTCTTCGTTCATTTGCTTGTTCGTTCGTTCCCCTTCGTTTCGTTTCGTTTCGTTTCGCTTGCTTGAAGCGCTGTCGATTCGGCTCACCTGCTACGCTTCATGCTTTCTGCTGCGCTATGTTCCCTGTGCTAACACCCAACACTTTGACCGTCATTCGCTTCATTCATTCACTCATTTGTACATGTTGCACCTCCCTCACTCACACTTAAACTCACTTTGATGCTGGCTGACATTGGCTTCGGACTACGATGACTCTCGCCGTGTGGCAAGTTCAATTAAATTAATTGCTTCTCTCGCCGCTACGCTCTCATTCCCCTTCCGTTAGCATTTGGTTAAAGCCAACGTCATTTTTATTGTAGTTTTTGTTGTTGGCGGCTTTGCTGTTGTTTGTTTTGCTTTTGTTGTCGACTTTAGCGCTCTGCACAAAGCAAACAAAGACAGCAAATGAAGAAATGGTGTACGAGAGAAACGGACAAAAAACACCAGGGTGGGAAAAGCTAACAAAATGTTTGTAATTAACATGCGTCGTGTGCTATTAAAATGCGAAAAAAGTATGAACAACAATAACAACAGCGACGACAACAACAATAATAAAATTTTTTGCTATAATCATCATTAAAGTCGGCATCATTAAACGGTGGCTTAGCAACCAATGTTCTCATCGCGCTTTCTGTTGTTAATGCAAGCTCCTTCTCTGTATCGCTCGCTATCGCTATCTCTCTGTCTCTCTCTCTCACACACACACACACTCACGCACATTCCTTTACTCTCCCCTTTGGAGGTGACAACACAATTAATTTGGCTTGCTTCTGTTTAGGTTAATAATTCCATACTCGAGGAGTGTGGCTGGACATAGAGATCTAATCCAAGCTAATTGCGCAATTACCTAAAATGAAGACTTTCCCAAAGAACGGGCCCCTCTTTGGGGGGCGTAATTTTTGTGACAATCTTCTTTTTAAAAATTTGTGAAACAACTTCACCTCTGTTCCTTTGTTAAAATACGAGTAAGCCGCCCATCTACGGACAAAATGTTATAGAAGAACTAAGACAAACTGTAATACTTTGAAAGGAACTGCATTTTTACATGATTAGTCAGCTTTGCAGACTGACTACGTCTGCTAAATAAAGTCAGACCAACCGTGTAAATATTATATATAAAAAATATATATAATATATATATATATATAAAATATTCTATTCAACCACATCCTTCTTCGATGATTTTTGTTCACGAAAAAGTAATGCTTGCCTGCGGAACTTTCATCTTCCCTATTTATTTACTTATTTATCCACCCTAGTTATATGTCAGAGAAAGAAAAATTTATAATATAATTTCGACATTCTGAGTTCTCTATAGACGAGTCAGTATAAGCTCACCGAGGGTATTCGACATACGTGTTGAAATATATTTCGAAACCCTAAATTTGTATATAGCTATATATTATATACATAATGGATGCACCTTTCTAAAACGTATGTGGATGGATGTATAATTGCAGAAAATACTTCTCTTAGTCGGACAGGTAATGCCACCCACCTCGAACTGTATATGGAAATTAGTTTTTTATTTAAATATTGAGCTAAACTCCTCTCTTGGGCGCACAATTAAACTTGCTGATGTTGAGTGTTCGCCCAAGTAAGTTTTTATTATCTAATCGATAGCTAAAATAAGCCGATGTCTATATAGATTATATCGAAGCACTTCTGTGTACACTCAGCGGAACCTAGCTGATTTTCCTACACTTATGAGACACTCTTACATTTTGATTTGTTAAACTATGCTCATCTATACTCTATACTAATATTATAAAGAGGTAATGTTTGTTTGGATGTTAGAGGTAATCTTTGAAACTATTCATTCGATTTTGAAAATTCTTTCACCTGTAGAATGCTGTGTAATCACTGAGTGTCATGGGCTATATCTATATTGGATTTCTTTAAAGGAAATTATGTTTTTTCTTAGGATTAAAATTCATACGTTTTGTCTTTGTTTCGGATAGGGCTCGATCTGGGTAGGACATACTATTATTCCGATAAAAGGATCCCGCGGCGAGCGAAGTCGCATGCGGAATCTAGTCCTTTACTAAAGTGATCTAGATTCTCTATAGAATTGGTGTTCCACTAACAAATTACCCTCAATGGTAATAAATGCCAGTCATTGACAACATGCTTCACGATTTACCGGCCTGCCTGATTTGGTGGATTGCACTTTGACGCCCATATTTCTTCTTCAGTCTTCGCCTCTAAGAGGCGTGCTAAGCTACAATAAACATCTGGTCTAAAGAATTAATGATCCTCAGTAAGAGGATATAAAAATAAAAATTGTACATTGCTTGAAGTATGCACTGGGAACCAAACGATCGTCTACCATTCTGTCGGAGTCGCTTGCCATGTTTTAGGCGTTGTTGTACATGAAGTACGTTTGTGCGGGTTTGTAAGACACGCCCGTTGCGGTAGGCATCGAGGTAAACTAAACTTTCACACACTCGGAACTCTGGTCGGCCAGTATTCAGTGTGAGCCAAACATTGTGCGCTGCCTAAGGACATGTTGAATATGAACATACATAGAAGAAAGAAAAACCAGCGCCATTTTCATGTTTTTTGCGGTGTATTTTTATGCGTAAAAGTTTAAACTAAAAATCATTAAAAAAATATATATTGTAATATATATATATATGCTTTTGGAAAGTATATACAGAGGATTAAATATTAAATTAGCTTTAAGTCTAATTAAATTAGTGCCAATTAGAATTAGTTCTACGATGGAGAATACTCAATTTTAAAGCTATTAACACATTTCATTTCGTTCGTTGCTGCCGCTGGCAAGCACGAAGGCGCACTTAGAACTAAGCAGACCGCCGCGTAGGGCATGCAGGTCCAATGCAACTGGGTGTAGTGTTTGGCTGTGTGTGTGAAAGAGAAGGTTATACATTTAAATACCGACATATCCACACGAACAGCTTGGGCGCCGATTAAGGGGGCAGCTTGGAAGGGTAAACAAATTCGGGCCAGAGTTTTAGTGTATTTACAGATCGAACGCGACTATGTACATAGGCAGCTTCAGTTGCAAGGGGTTGGGTGGGGGGCAGGTTAAGTCCTGCGAACCATGTGCCCCGCTGGTTTGTCTACACTCTGGACTGGTTGGGATTGTAGACGGGTACGTTGTGGAAACTGATGCCGGCATAGAGTGGGCCGCTGTGACCGCCGCCACCGCTGATGGCTTTGCCACTCGCATAGAGATGCTTCTTGGGTAATGAGGCAATTGATTTGGTCGTTGTGTTTGTTGACGTCGAAGTGGGCGTTGCAATCAGACGACTGCGATACGATTCGCATGTCTTGCGCGACCATACCCACATGCCGGTGAGGGTGCCGCCGGCGAGTTGGAAGAAGATACGCACAAGCGTTGGCCAAGCACTAAGCTCTGGTGGAGGTGCGCAATCCTCGAGTGTCGAACAGCTGGGCACGGCATCGACGTAACGTTCGAAGAACGATGCAGCCACACCGGCGACGGTGGGCACGAAGAAGACCAGCGAGAAGACCAGAAAACGTTTGCGTATCTGCGAGAAGCGCTGGTTGCCGAAAGTCGGTTGCATTTGCTGCTGCAACGCGCTCAGCGATCGGCAGGCGCGCAGCGTAAAGAATAAGCCCAGTAACAGCAACGCCAGGGCAGGCAGCTCGACGAAGCCAGGCGCCGTGCACATGCCGGTCAACTCGCTCGGCCGCACACGTTCCAGCAACAGTGCGGCAATGGGCGGCGCCAGAGGTGGTACCCAGGCGAGCACGTGAAAGAGTCCGGCTCGCTTTTCGAGGGCTTCGCTCGACCATTTCTTGTGCGACGACAGGTAGAAGCACAACGCGAAAATCAGCCACCAGGTGGCTGCGCACAGGCTCAGATAGCTTGTCGTGATGTACGATGCCAAGCAAGGCGGCGTGAGTGTGCAGGGCAGTGCCAGCTGGCCAGCGACACCCACTATTACCAGCGGATCCTCTAGCATAGCTAGGCTGCGCGACGAGTTGTGAAATACGATGCGTTCCAAGTAGCAAACGCTGAAGAGGTTGTAGCACAGACAGAGGAAGAGCACCGGCCGTTCGGGATAGCCGAATCGTAAGGGCTCCGCCCAGAAGGTAACCAGCGAGAAGAGCGTCAGCACAAAGCATACGGCAGACAAGCCGAGTATGAGGCTCTCCGTTAGTTTCTTCTGCTGGGTACTGTGGAAGGCATCGCGATTGCATTGCGGCACGCATTCGTCCGCGTCCAATGGATGGGCCGTGAAGTTGGCCGGACATATGACACCTTGGGCGGAAATCGATTTGGTCAGATGAGTTGGCATCTTTGAAGCCATCCAGGACCAGTAGAATTGCTGCTGCAGTTGCTGTGAAGGCATCGCCGAGTCCGATGCTTGATGTGGTTGCTGTGGCAGCTCCATTTCTGCCAATGAGGCTGGCCCTGTTGCCGCTGCTCCTGACGGTGGTATTGGCGCATGCTGCTTCAGCATTGCCTCCTGCGGGATTTGCATGCACAGTTCGTGCTTCTCCGGTTGCGGCAGCGTCTCACAGCTGAGAAAGTCCGGCCAAAGGGTGGCCATCAATTCCGGGTGAGCAGCTACGCATTCGCTTTTTACCGTCTCGCAGAGTGACTTGCAGGCGGTAACCGGGCGTGGCACGTCCGGCGTGCACAGCGGAAAGATCGAGGAGCAGAGCAGAAAGCGGGCACGCGGCGAGCAGCCGATGTCAATGAGCGGCAATAATTTAGCGATCTACAACGGAACGAAGAAGAAGAAGAACTATTAGTATCACGTGCGCTTGGCTCGATAGTCTTTGCATTTTATGTTTGCTTCTAAGCTAAGCTAAGTGGCGACCATATGTAAGGCGGGTGTGCGTGAGAGCGTGTGCGAGAGGGTGTGTGTGTGTGTGTGTGTGTGTGTGTGTGTGTGTGTGTGTGCATGGACGGCGGCACTGCACACCACTTCAAAGGAAAATTGTATGTAAACAAGCGTGAAAATCTATTCGTAAAGAAATTTTTTCGTCTGATTTTTTTTGCTGCTGCTGTTGTTGTTGTTGTGGTTGTTGCTTTTGTTTTTTGATTCAATTTTGTTGCCATTGGAATTCCGTTGACATAAGCGGCTTCGTGCAAGTTAACAGTATTGCCGCCACAGCTTTTTTACACAAAATGTAAACATTTTTAAATTGCTTAAGTCATCTTTTCATGATTAATTCAAATGAATTTCGAACATAAACAATCTTTGGTCAAATCTTCTCAGATTTCAACATAAACATTATTTGGCGTTGATTTTAATATAAACATCCTTGTCATTGAGCGTGGCTCAGACCATAAACAAAACCAGTGCGTTAAACCACTGTGGCTCATAACATAAACAAACCCATAAAATTAACAGAAAGCAATAGCGATGCGTTAGCATTAATGTAAAGAAACTTCTTTGAATGTAAACAAACATTTATAATTTCACAATAAATAGTCGTAAGTTTCGTATCAAACGGGCATTCCTAAAAAGTATATCATAAGAAGTGGCACTCAGTTTCTCTAATAAAAAAGCCTCAAAGGCTAATAACAAAAATAAATTTAATGAACTACTGGCATATAGATGTTCTGAAATAAATTATTTTTTTAAAAACGCTTCCTTAGCACTGAAATTATTAATTTGCATGTGTGCACAATCGGTCGAGCATGGGGTGTGTGGGGTATGTGCCCGAGGTGGTGCATCAGCAACTGTGTTTTTGAGTGGCACTTAAATGAGAATCCCCATGTTGTTTGATGTTCAGCGCTGAGATTTTCTTTGCTTTATTCGTGGCTTTTTAATTTTTTTTGTTTTTTTTTTTTTTTCTTTTTGTGGTCTCGTTCGGTTTATCAATAACAGAATTGAATTGTATCTTTTTATAGACAAAGAACAGCAAAAGTAGAAGGAAGTTAAAGGCATTGCAGCAAAGACGTCGCTAATAATAATTAAATTGAATTCTAATGTCTGATAACGTGAATGTGGCGACTCTTACTCTACTGAGTAGGGGAGTTTAGTGTGAGTTTAGTGCTTCACTGAAATGTTGATAAGAAAAAAAAATTTTTTTTTTAAAACTTCGATCAAAGGAAATTGTTTGTGTACAACGCGCGTTTAGACACCCCTTTGCTGTTGGTGGTGGGCTTTTGTTTCGCTGCAGGGAAGTGTGTAGTTTAATGACAGCAGAAGCGTTTGAATAAATTTAAAAAAAAATAATCCAAAACAAAAAAAACCCACAAATCTGTCTCTGTTTCTGGGTGAAATTTATACAGTAGTTCCCGGTTATTTGCAAAACCCGTTTAATTGGAGTAAAATTTTTGCAAAGAAATTTCTCCCTTTAGATGTGTAGAATTTTCCCCAAGTAGCTGACACTCGCTTTTTTGATAACCCCTTTTAATTGAATCATATATAGTACTAATAACTGTCAAATAGTAAGAGTATGAAAAAATCTCCGCGTATTTGTGATTGTCGAAAAATGCGTACACAGAAAAAAATTAATATTAAGTATATATATGTTATAGTATGATATTTAATAACGGTTGAGAAAGGTCCAAAATGTATGCATATACATATATTGCTACACTACATATTGCTACATAAACTGCGACCATTAATTAAGCGACGAAGCTATTATCAGTTCTCAAATGAACTGGAAAAAATGTTGGCTGAGGTTGTGAGGAGCATGGGCAAGAAACGCGTATAGTAAAAAAAAAACACAGTTCTTTTTAACCACTTAAAGTGTACACAAATATATAATATTTTATAAAAAAATTGAAATTGGTGGTATATGTATGGAAACTATGTGTTTAGTTTCGATAAAAAAAACACTCGTGTAACTGCAACGATGTCCCGGTTAATTACAACAAAAGCCGTACATTTTCGCTGTCTCAATTAAGCGGGAATTACTGTACTTAGTTGTTGCACAATTAAAGGCTTTTGGGAAGACTCTAAATAGCGCCATATCTACACCGACAAAATTATGCAAAAACTACTTTCTATAAATTCTACGAATTAGCAATAACAGTTCGGAGTTTATTGTCCCATTATAGTTTAAACCGGGGTTTGTCAAGACAAGTCAAGAACTTCAATGTTATGGTTTGCTAGTGCTCCTTGACCAACTTAACCCTTTCGCCCCTACTGGATTCATATGTCCTAATGCATTTTTTAGTTCTTTTGCCATATTGGTACATATTTGTCCCACAGAAGAACCTTATTGATATTATATCCCAGGATAAGAGAAAGGACTACGGACTTCTCATGTGTCACAAACATCTAATATATTTGATTTTTAATTTTAATTGCCGTAAAAACGGGGAAATCTCCAGCACATTTCGAAAAAGAACTGAGGGGTCAAAGGGTTAAAAGCGTATTCTGTATACTAACCACATATTCAAAGTTCTTAATGTATTACGATTTTTTTGTAGGGTTTCGATCTATAGAGCTGAGTTTGAACATGTATATAAAGCAATCAAAGTAGAACTCGTCAAGCACAGCAACAGACACCACATTAGATTTGAGGACCGACCGTGTCAATCCCCTAGCAATCAACCGCCTGCACAACAGCAGGCAAACGCAACGCCTGAAAAGGCTACAACGCCCAGATCTACTATTCCGCATCACGTATGAGTGAGTGCTCAGTCATTCTAAGTTATTATTGTACATGTTATTTTTAATGATTATAAAACTTGCTGGATAACGCATGACTAAGATAAAAAAAATTTCAAAAAAATAAAAGGAGCCTGAAAATTTGAAGAACTGGCGATTATTGAGGCCCTAAAAATTTAAAGACCTTACGATTGTTTCTTTATTGACGTAGTGTGTTGAATGCAATGAGTCAAAGTCAACTATAAGCCCTGAAAAGACTTTTCAAGACTCCGAACATTGTGCTCAGCGATTTCCTTCACTTTTAGTGTTGTTTATAAGACACAACAATATAAAAAAAAAAAAAATAAAGGCTAATATATAATAGGATGGCATTGGCGCGGACGCCGGCGTTGACGTCACTGCCGCACACACTGAGCGCCTTGATGCCTTGATGTTGCGCCGCTTTGGCATTATTGATAGCTGCAAAAATTGTGTTTCTCTTATTTACTTTTTTTGTGTCATTACCGCGCGGCGTAGTGTCGCGCCCTTCCGAAGGTCGAGCCAAGTTCAAAGTTCTTATCGTTTTTGTTATTTTTCCTTTTGTTTCGCTCTCGTCGTTTCACTATTGAAAAGTGCAATAGGCAGCGGGCTATGCGCTTACGATTGCTCGGTCTCAGTTGCACTCGCTCGCTCACTTGAACATTTGCCGTTGTTGTTGTTGTGTTGCGTGTGTCGGTGTTGCCAAACGTGCGAAAATTTGCGCTTAACTTCACACAACGCGACGGGCGTGAAAACAGCAAATCGAAACAAGAAAAAAAAAACCGAACGCAAAAAGCGCAAAGGAGAATATAATAATATAAAACAACAACAACAACAACAACAACAAATTAAAAGAAAAAGCAGCGCCATAAACGAAGGCGACGTTCCTTCGGCCGCTTGTGTGCGTTTCTCACGTTCGCAATTTATCGGCCAATTACGCGTAATTAGGTTTAATAAAGCAAATGTCAACGTCGCGGCGGCGACCAGCAATGGCGACCGTGGAGTGCGCCATAACTGTAACGGCGATGTCGCCGATAACGATGACGCCGTCGCGAATTCATTGCAAATTGACCGACTTCTAAGTGGTTCGTTCATATTTGAGATAGTCGCTTTAACGTCATTAAATTAATTGCCAATAATTAGAGGAGAATTTCAGCATGTTGACAAGTCAGGAAGCAAACGACGGTGTTCGACTCAAGGGTATCATCATTGACATTGATGCATTCGATTTGTTGTTAGGGGGGTTCTTAAAGGTCCCAAGGCTGTAGGGCATTTCGCTAATGATGAAGAGCGATGATAAGAGTCTAACTTGCCCTAAAGCTGTCCTAAGCTGCAAAGTGGTCAAATTCGGCTTATTGCTAGTTTCTGTATTGTATTATTGAAGTTCATAATGCGAATCCATCTTCTTTTATCACTGTTTTCTGTCTCTCTTACTCGTTCGGCTTATAATGTTATTGAACAAGGCAATGCAGCTGTGGTAGACTAACAAGTTTTATAGTTTGTTATCCACTATACGGGGTGGGCCATATTAGATGGACGCATCTGGCAATACCATAACTTTCACAAGTATGTAACATCTGATTGGCTAATGACAGCACGTTTTTGAAGCGTCAATCAATCATAGCAGCTTTTTGCTATGGAGCAGTACACTTCTCAATTGTGAAAACTGAACGTGCGTCGCGAAAATTGCGCCGTCAACGAACACAAAAGAGCATTGGCTCGAAAGATTTTCGCCAAACCTAAACGAACTAAAGGACAACGTCCTTTTAGGAAATAGCCGCCATATTATCCGAAACATTAGCAAATAAAAATCGGAAATGCTGAAAAACAAATACATTACGCCTTTGGAGCTCAGCGTGAAGCTCAAGTGATGTTATCAAATCTACGTAAACCAAATTCAATGGCCTCTTACTTATAGAGCAAAAAGGGTTGTTTTTATGTAAGGCTTTCAC
Organism: Cacoxenus indagator; assembly: GCA_035041755.1. Taxonomy (NCBI): domain Eukaryota; kingdom Metazoa; phylum Arthropoda; class Insecta; order Diptera; family Drosophilidae; genus Cacoxenus; species Cacoxenus indagator. The sequence continues at coordinate 364,058 of JAWNKX010000250.1, forward strand.
CCAATTTTTCTTTATAAACATAATATTTTGGTTAAGGTAATCAAATAATTGTATTAATTAGTTTCTTAGTTATAAAGCTAGTAACTAAATTGTTTTGCTAAACAAACTGTAATACAAGTTTGTGAACTGTAAAATGATTTCTTGTGTTAAATAAGGAAATGAATTGAAAAGCGTTTATTTTTAAATAAGTGGGTCCACCTAATATGGCACACCCCGTACATGACTCTGAATAATGCGCAAAACAGTACATGCCCTTCATGAAATTAGCTAAACATTGCCAACTGGTTAATTTTTTAGTTCCAATAAGTGACCACTAAATAGGGAATAAATACCAATCGAATCAATCATCCTCCAGTCATGCGAAAGGAGGATAGTGTTCTATAGAAAACAATCGCAAAAATGTCCTCTGAATCATCGGTACAAATGCACAGACGACGTCAAATTGAGATGTCCACGTGTTTTTGAAACAGTGCCGCTTAACAGGGGTAATTTTAATACGAAAAATATCTCAAGAATGTTGCTAATAAAAAAACTGTTCACTGAAAGAGCGCGACCCCATGTCCGGCTAGTTTTTATGGTTTTTTGATTTCATTCAACTATTTAATGTGGTGTTAAGGAAAAACGATATACCTTACTGTGTAAGAGGAGTGTCCGCTTAAGAAGGGTGAATTCTTAATGAAAAAATTATAACAAAATTTGAATGTAGAAGAATGTGTGTTTAAGAGCAAGGAGAGTTAGGAGAGTTTTCACAGTTGCTTTGATTTTTGAAGTTGGTCCTCTAATTTTTGGAACCTTGGGATTTCATGTTTAATTAAAATACGCGTTTATGCCGTAGTTACTCTTAATTAATAGGAAGTCAGAGCGCGCCGCTGTGAGACTGTTAAGTGCGTGAATCTGTCGATGATGGCGATGTCGATTCACATCACAGATGGGCGAGGCCAGTCGAGCTGTTGTTCGTAATTGGTAGAATCCTGAAGAGGACGGATCTTTAATACACGTTACGGAAGGAGCCACTGAGTCGGAGAGGGGACATCTTTGGCAAATGATGTTCAAAAATACAGGGCAGCTGCATGGACTTCTTGGGGCTAAGAAGGAAAAAGTAGTATTCCTAGTAGTGGATAAGCAAGTTATTGGGCGTACGCTTTTTTGTTGATACATATATATTGTGCAGCGCTAATCCGTACTCAGAAGAGGTTTGCTTGATTCCGTTACGGAAAATTCGATGTCAACTAGTCACAGTCGGTGCTCGACTGCAAATAAATTGACCGAATGAATGCAGGAAAAATTGTTGTTCCAAATTTTACCGACCGCGGATACTTTTTATATCACCCAATACTTAAGCTAATGTACCCTAACCATACTAAATTGTCTACCAATGGAGAGCACGGCGTATTTGAATTTGGCTCATCGATTTTAAACACGAAGTTCGTTGGTATTCCCGAGAACTTTCGTTTTCTGCTCAGTTCTGATGATGTTGCCATTTTTTTTTGGTTTTTTTGGTTCTGTTCCATGTCAACTTGCCGACGTTTGAGGTCTTCAATCAATGCGCCAGTCTGCGAACGGTTTGAGTTTTCAGCGTAGTTCATTTCCAAAGAAATCAAGCAGGAGGCCGACGTCGTTGTGCAACAAGGTGAGGGCGAAACATGCACAGAACCAAACCAAACCAAACCCAACCAGAAAAAGCCCAACAAAAGCGACAAGAAAAAGTCATTTCAGATAACTTCAAAGCGAAATTCTAAGGAAAAATACCTGAGCAGCTGCCCCTTTTTGTTGTTTTTGCTGCTGCTGTTTTTTTTATCGGCTTCCTTTTTTCGACCCTCACCTTTAAGCACATTTTTGCAACACTTTTTGTTGGCTGCACATCCCAAAGGATGCCGTCGTTGCTAGCAGAGCTTGCGAAATTTGAGCGATATTTTTGACTTGAATCAATCGCAGCAATCAAAAGTGATCCTCCGAACACTGACTGACATTTGATGATGTTGCAGATGAGGGTAAGGATGCCAATGGCGATGCCGAAGCTGATGCCCATGATGATGATGATGATGATGATGATGATGACAGTGATGATGATGATGATGATGATGAGTGAAATGCCAAAACCTAAAAACATTTCTTTGGAAACATCTATAAAACCCCGACACCAGCACCACCATCATCGCCGTCAACAACAACAATAGCAAAAATGGGCCGTAGAAGAGGTCGAAAAAATCGTCTCGCCGAAATGAACGGTAAAATGCATGAAAGCCTTTGGGTAGTTTGGGTCTTAGGCCAGCGTGAGAGAGAGGCCAACAGGGAGAGAGGCGGCTGTAAAGTTGACTGTTTGTGACTGGATCTGTGCTGAAGCGTGTATAATTAAGATGCATTAGCTGAGACGTAACCACAAAAGAATAACAAAAAGTTATGACGATGGAAAAAAAGAATGCCGACTCGTCACTTTTATTGTTGCTGCTGGGGTTATCGTTGTTGCTGTTGTCGAGGAGAATAAAAAATCCGAAATTAACGCCGTTAACCTTTTCAGCGATGCGAGACGACCGACCGACCGGACGAACGCACAGCAAAAGGCAAGAGCCAAGTCAGAAATAAACGAACGCATATTAAGCTATGGCTGGCCAAATTTATACCCAAACACACAAATACACAACACACACACACACACAAATACATCTGCATTTAAACACATTAGATACACGATTTGAAGCGCTTTAAGAGCAGCCGCAAATTGACGAGGCGCGGAATAGCAACTAGTAAGGAAGGTGATGTTAGCCTGAGGGAGGGAGATACACAGAGTATGTGGTGTGAGTGAGTAAGTAAGGTTGCAATGCAAGGAAACAGAAGATTCAAATAACTAACTGCCTGCCTATGGATTAATGCAAACCTAAAACATGCTCCAAGCTTTATTTGAAGAAAGTTGAAAGTTGAAAGTTTAAAGGACTTAGCGATGGGAATTTTAATTTTATACCCTACCTTGTAGGGTATTTTATAAATTTCATAGTCCGCACTAAGTCAGAGTGGATCGCTTATTTAAATACAAAATTCCATTGAAGGTTTTCAATTGAAGCTATGCCCAGCCTCGATAGGAGCAGCCCAGCAACCAAAAGATTGGTGACCTTATTCAGTCTCAATCCATCGCTTATCTCAACAGATTATCTGCTCACCCCAACTCTTTGGCCAGAAAACTTCTATCCGGCGCATCTAGAAGAGGCTTGAAGCGTGTTCACTCGAAGGACTTACAATCAAGAATTATTAATTAAATTATAATAGTATTTAGTATAACAAGCAACTAGTAATAATTATTAGTTTGAGCTCCTGTAAATATATATCATTTTAGGTTAAGTTGCTTTTGTACAGTAACAATAGCTATGGAGTTGTAAAATACAGTGGATTATCACAACTAAATCGGAATTCCCAAATTTTTTTGTGTTCGCAAGCGAATATCCGCGCAAGACGACTGTTGTAGTGTTATGACACTTGATATTGTGGAGCGGCAAAGCGTAGTTAATGCTTGCAGAGCAGACTTTGAAAAGTTATTTTCTTCACTAGAACAAGCATAGCCCCAAGAAAAAGCAACTCACCAAGTAACTTGAAGAGCATATTTTTTGTGTGCTTGATCTGGTTTTCGCATTCTGGATAATAGAATTCTTTGCATTGTCTTTGAAATATTCAAAATATTGTAATGGTCCACGTTTGCGCCAAAACATGATTTCAAGTTGCCTTTGAGTCAATTTTGAGCTGGCCTATCGTTACGCATATAAGTCTGCGCTTGACCGAGTTTTGAGGGTCGCAGCCTTGTTCCAATCCAAATACGGTTTACGCCAGCTTCAAAAATATATTTGGCAATCCAGAGGCTTATAGGTAAAATTTACTGGCTGCATTGCATGTTTCTAATTCGACATATGTATAGTATGTACATAAAAAAGATATTACCAAAAACACGTATTTCACCCATAGCTCCTCGAACTCCGCACAGGTCAGGTGCACTTCAATGAAAATTTCCTAATAATTTAATTTAATTTTCCTGCTGTCATTGCTAACGGCGCCTGAAAAAAACCATTGAATTTTTCGGGCCCTATAAGCAGAGCGTTGCAAAGTGATTCTTAATTAATATCTGTAGGCGCTAAACCGATGGGCACTTTGTTTGTACAATTAGCCTGGTAGACAAATTAGCTTTGTAGTCAGCAACAATTGCGGTGATATAACCTGTCGTAAATTTTCGATTAGTTGTTGAGGTTTCATCTAAACCTAAACTAACTGAATCATACAATGCTTCATTAATTATAAATTCATCGTTGACATCGCTTTATATAGTAATTCTCTGCTGCGCAAGGCAACACCTAGGTTAGTTTCAGTTGGTGGATAGGATTAAGTTTATAACTTCAGCGTTAAACGTAATCGACTATTTACAAATTTCATAACATAATTTGACGCCACACAGGATAATGCTAATCGTAATTCTATATAATGTGAAAACAGTGCTTCCACATCCTTCCCAGAGACCTGACCTTAACCCGACTTATATACCCCAGGAAGTTACCAACAAATTGCTTTATTCCACAATATGCAGGACTTAAGTTATTGCCTCTTTAAAGAAATTTCTATAACTGAGTTTGGTTTCAACTCAAATGGTACTTTGAAGATGAAAGCGTTGCTGTACAGGTTTTTTTTGGTTCACTGTACTTGTCGCAAGGCGCTACGGTGAATTATTATTTGAGTACTAGATAATTTAATAATGCTGCAGTTGTGCATATAACCTTTCGTTGATGACAGAAATTTCCTCATCATCGTGCTCATTAACGTCGATTGTTAATTTTTTTGTTTTTGCACTCCTGCAACGTCTGCATAAGCAGAGTATTTGGCGTGTTGTGCAACGAAAGAGTAGCTTAGCTTGAGATGGCGCAAAGAAAAAATTTAATTTTCTACAAACACTCGTAGAGAAAGTGTACGTATATTAAGCTAAGCTAATTCGTCTAACGCATGCTTCACTGTGGCAGATAACCACAGCGAGTATAGCAACAAAAGCAAGAGCATTGAAAAAGCAATCAGTCTAATGAGTACAACCGCAGGCCAGGTTGAAGTGAAGGAAATTGTACGAAAGTCGAAGCTTCCAGTCAAAGTAAATTGTTGTTGTCGTCGTTGTTGTTGTTGTTATTGTTGTTGTTATGGTCAATGGAAATCGCTTAATGCTTGCGCTCAAAGCGCAACAAATTCATTCAATTTGCCGCAATCGCAATTTGGTAACAGCATAAGAAGACTAAGAAAGAGAAGGTGTTGCCAGCAACCACAATCGCAGTAACAAACAGCAACAACAACAAGACACTTTAAAAATCATAATGAAGTTCGCGCCAAAGGTCTAAAATGTGTTATTATCACAGCTACGTTTTGTGGGGCGGGTGGTGGAACGGTGCGATGCGATTCGTTGCGCTACAACAAACATCGCTGAAATCGCCATGCCACATGATGCCAACAGCGAATGATCCAATCATGATGTTATAATGATGACGGTCATAATGTTTATGATGACGATCATCACGATGATGATGATGATGATGATGATGATGATGGTGCATTTGTGATCATCGTCATTACTTGCTCGCCACTCGTTGCAATTACGCGCTTTCTTTACGCTCGAAACAAAAGTTAAGAATATAGCGACAAACAACAACAAAAACAACAAAGTAAATAAAACAAGTTGTTGGTGATGATGATAATTATGATGATGATGATGATGATGACGCAGAAAACAACGATCGCAGATCGAATGCAATCTGCTACGCTTCAGGGCACTTCAAGTGCCACACAACCTTTCAAAGAGTCGTCGTGCCATGCGATTTTTTAGTGATGTTTGCAATATCATAGTGTTGTATGTACTTACTGAAATATTTGTAGTATGAAGCAAATCAATGTTCATATATGATGGATCAAGTTACGTCAAGTTATGTATTTTACGTAATCTATACATACTAATATTATAAAGAGGTAGTGTTTGTTCAGATGTTCGGGCTAATCTTCGAAAGTACTTAACCGATTTTAAAAATTCTTGCTCCAATAGAATGCTACGTAGTCACTGAGTGGCATGGGTTATATATTTATTTGATTTATTTTTTAAAGGAAAATGTGTTTTATTTCTCTTGGTATTAAGCCACTACAAAGCACAAAAAGTTTCATACTTTTTTTCGTTGTTTCTGCTAAGCTTCTTCTTAGTTTTTGTGCTTGTGAGCTGTTTGCAAAAAGACAGTGAGTGCGCTCTTATGAATGTAAAAAAACGACCGGATAGAGCTCGACCGGGGTAGGACATACTTTTATTCCGATAAAAGGCTCCCGTGGGATAATTTTCAATATTGGTCCATACCATGCGAGCGAAGTCGCGGGCGGAATCTAGTAAGTTATAATTTTAAAATGTCACCAAAATGCATTTGACATTGGTAGGACTATTGGTATTGGTATAGATACCATGGCTAAAAATGAAAGCTTACAAGAGTTGAGACTGCAATTATATAGGTACATTTTTATTAACCTGCTTTATGATAAAGTTTATTCGCTCGAAGTGCAATCCAAGTGTTGGGTAAGTTTTTACTCATATTTCACATTGGTAGGTAGGCTTACATTCTCTTATATTCTTATATGCGGTCCTCAAGCTGTTCATTTGGGGACCGATTTTCCTTTACTACTCTTCAATTTTTATGTACGCTGCCTGATCGCAAAATGCCTCTACAAATCAATTGGTCAAATCGAAGTTGGTTCTTCGCCCATGAAATCCAATATTTCGTCAAGGCTGTGAGGCTGCAACATTATCGTTGCCGAACAATCTCCAGTGCTCTATGCAGAGCATGGAAACTTCGGGTTAGCAGAAAGTAGTTGTTTTTGTGTTAGTTGTTTTTTTTCAAAGCCATAATCGACGAATAAAAAAGAATCTTAATTTTTTATTGGCAAAAACCGTTGGCTCGGCTTTGACTTACTCGCTGGGGACAATAGGGTTTTAAGCTGACTTTGGTTTCAATTTTGACTTTTCTTCTTTTGAAACTTGTTGCTTGAAGGCTGTTTTTTTCATTTTTGTGAGCTTCAATTACAACAAGAACAACAAGATAAAAACCCCATTCATACTTTTTGAAAAACCCACGCTTCAAGACTTTTTATTATTCACACTAATTGATTGAATTGTTTATTTCTATTTTTTATTTTTTTTTGTATTTAAAAATTTTTTTTATTTTTTTATTTTTTTTTTGCTTTGAGTTCATGTCATTTGCAATTGAGGCGCGTTCTCGCTACAAATGTATCTGTAACAGAATTAAGGTTGCGCGTAGCTGCGCTCTATCTGTAAACTTGTTCTGCCATTCTACCTCAATAATTTAGCGGAAATGCACTTTTCTGTTACCCATTTGCCCTGCCTGTGCTGCATGCCACATGCAGCCGGCAAATGCCTGAACTGGCCCATTGGCCGACCGCCCGTGCAGTCGTTGACATTTAATGCATTCAGACATCTGCATAATCTGCGTTTAAGTAATGGATTAATTCATAATTTATACCAAGTTGAGTGGACCGGAGTGGAGTCGATTCGATGCAACGCGATTGAAGCAAAGCGCAGCGCAGCGGAGCGCAGCGGAGCATAGCCAAACCCAAACTTAACCGAGTCGAATGAAGCCAAGCCAAGCCAAACCAAAACGAACCAGTGGTGAAACAAGGGCAAACGACAGCGAAACGTATGGGGGTTTCGGAAGGTTTTTTTGTCGTTGGGCCGTTCATCGCTTCTGTCTCGGTTACGACTTACGACTTTGTTCTGCTCGACTTTTTACCCTTTTCACTTAGTCTGCCTATCTGCCTGTCTGTCTGTCTGTCTGTTTGTCTCCCAGTTAGCCTTATAAGACTGTACGCCAAAGATGCTTCGGCTTAAACGCCGTCATCGCAATGCGCCACAATTTGTTACGAGATTATTTTATGCGCTTTAATGAGACGGTTTTAAAAGGTTGGCTTGCTTGGCTTGCCTCGACCGTTGTTGCTCGAATAACTCGCCACTCGCCACTTGCTGCAAATGTTGCCACCTGCTGCTGCTGCTGCTGCTGCTGCTACCTCTGCTATCTCAGCTTCATTGGCAGCTTCAATGCGCTTGCTGTTTGGTTTGACTTGCTGTGCTCTGCCCCTTCTTTCCATTCAATAAACTCTCGCTTCCTGAGCACCAACGCCTTCTCAGACGCACTTCAGGCCTTCGTGAAGTGCGCTCGTGTGCCGATTCAAAGCTTCGATTTCGGTTTTACTTTCGACGCCTTTCCTCTTCTTCTTCATACTGTGTTTTTGCTTACGGCCACTTTGAATTTGTCGACTCGTTTTTTCTCATCCTTTTCACTTTCTGTTCTTGTTTTTTGTTTTAATTGATTTTGGGCATTTTGTTTCTGACTTTTAAAATTAATTTGTTTTAATTTTTAGTTCGTTTTCATCAATGAATTCTTATCGCTTGCGTTTCGAACAGGTCCGAAAAAGCTCCGAAAAAAGTCCTCTAAATTCGTGTAACTTTAATACAATTTTTAAACTCGTTCACTTCTCGGAGCACTTCAGAGAGAAGAAGAGGTCTCAGTTTGCTGTTGAAAATGAGCTACTACTAAGGTCTGCCACATGGGGTCAGTGGATGAGAATCAGCTAGTAAGACAAATGTGACAATCCAAAGCTTCGCCTGAGCACAAATGCGGATTAGTTCATCTCCAATATGGACTTACATAAAGACCTTTATACCTACAATTGGTGCAGAAATTGGAAAAATCACTTTATGGGAAAATGGACACGACAAATCATAAAGTCCTTTTCTAAACATTACGAACCGCCCAAAATATAGAGTATTCCAGGTGCAACCAAATAATACTATAACTTGTGTTGTAATCCTCAAATTTAGATGGTTATTGGTTGTTGGTTAGATGACTACCGCTAATTCTGGACTGTTCTATGGGGAAATTGGTAGGCGTTAGTTAAAGATAAGGATCTATTTGTTCACTGCACTAAAATTTTGGTTATAATCAAATAAAATATAGAATAAAACTCAAAGGCTATAGAAATCTCGAATTCAGCGTCGTCTCAAACCAAGAGAAAAAAAAGCTGGCTCCATGAGTGCTCCGCTTGAAAATGTATTGCTGGCCGCTCCTGCCAACTGTAAATGTCAGTTAAAATCAGCTGTCTGAGTCATCTGTCAGCTCTGTTTTGCGCCTATTGGCGGAGCCTGTTAGCTGTGCATCCTTTTATTTTGTGCATTTTCCCTTTTATCTTTGTTTTTTGTTTGTGGCATTTTCCCATTTCGCATGCAATTTTATGCTTGTCAAGCGAAATGCCGAAGCGGCCAATAGTAAAGGAAAGACACGCTTACTTGCCGCCAAAGGCAATTTGGTCGAAAAGCCAAGCACACACACACACTCACATCACACAAAGAGATGAACATTTTCCAACGAAGTTTTTGTTGTTGCGCGTTTTCCATTTCCATGTGTTTTAAGTCGCCAAGGCAAGCGCAGCGAAGCTAATCCAAGCCGCTGCGGAGACGCGTTGACAGCTTTTTTTCAGTCATTTCATTGCATTTGATTCAAATTGACAGCAACGACGACGACGACGACTACGACTACGACTTGAACGTCGCCGACAGCAGCAGCGACGGCGGTGCAGATCAAAGTGGAAAATGCAATTGGCGAATGTTTGACCCGAGTGTGACGAAATGAAATGAAACGAAGCGATGTTGAATCGACGCAGTAGGTGCAGAGGACAAAGCAACAGCGTAGTTGTTGTTTCTTGAAGTGTATGTTTTGGTTTTTGTTTTTGTTTTCGTAACTGTTGTTGTTGCTCTCTTTCGTTTAATGAGTTTTAGTGACAGCTTTCAATGCTCGTTCAAATCGATCGTTTCAATCCAATCGCATCGAATTGAATGGCGGCATTTCGCTTTTGTTGTTGCTGTCGTAATTGAATGTGCTTTAATTCAATTACAGTCAGCATTTGGGATTTTTTTTATTTTTACAATTTTTTGCTCCGCATCTTTGGTTTTTATTTTTGTTTATCTTTTTGTTCTTGAAACTTTTTTGTTCTGTGGTCATTAATTAAATTGCGTTCAATTAATTAAATATTTTTTTTGTTGTTGAAGAGGTAGTACGCAGCGTTGAAGTGTTTACAAAAGGACTTGAGTATCTTTGCGTAGGCTGAGATTGTGTTGGCTACCAATTTAATTTTCTTTTTTAATTATTTTCAATGGCGTTTGACTCGCTGACAGCGATGTCATCGCAATTCGATTTAAAACTAATTGCAGCATTTGGCATAGCTACAATGATTTCGGCAAAAAAATAAATCGAGGCTGAAGTGGAAAAAGTTGTGACGTGAGCAAGAAGCAAGTTATTGATAGGTCTCAAAGACTGGACTTCGGTCTTTATTTGGGGAAGTAGTAAGGAAGTGACAGCGAAAAGATATAGCAAAAAGTAAATTACATAAAAAGAGCAACTTTCTTTTTTTTTGGTATAATGCTAAAAAACCTAGTGTGAGTCTACGGCAGAGCCATCGTTAGACAAGAAACAAACACCGTGACGGGTTGAATGGATATATGGAGATGTTGGGATTATAAGAGCGCGGTACAAAGACGAAGTGAAGATAGAGAAATGTCAAAGAGTTCGGAAGGAGGCAGAAAACGAAATAATCGAATCAAAAATAGTGATGGTAAAGAGGAAATTAGAGTTTCGCTAACAAGAAGAGGAAACAGGCGGCATGCAAATGAACGCATGAAATTTGCAAAAAGGAGTGAGGATACTCGAGTGATAAGAGGCTGGTGTGTTAGAGCTAGGAAACAAAGAAATAGAAATATGCAGCGACAAGAAAGAAGAAGAAATGATGAAATTAGCTATTGAAGAACTGAGTAAATCAGATAAATGAGTGGAGAAATAAAAAAATTGCGCGAGAGATTGGATAAGCTGGATATCGAGAGACACACATCTAGTGTTGCTGCACTGAACTTCACTCAATTCAATTAATTGACGTTTAAACTGCCAACGTTCAAAGACTTGAAAGGCCGCGACAGCGTTTGTCATTCAAAAGAAGAAAAAAAATTACATAAATAAAAAAATAATGAAAACAAATAAATGAATAAAAAAAAAAGTAAATAAAAAATGAAAAAAAAAATTGATTTGAGACAAGGCTTTGGAGGAAGCGACTAAAGCAACAGCAACAATAAAATTTAAGCTGAGCGCTGATCAAGCAAAAAAAAAAGGCCAGCATGCGAGCCTGACTAACCGAGCAGAGCATGACGCAGTAGTGTGCGGTGCAAACGCTTTCTGCGGCGTGCAATGATGTTGCTTTGCGTTGTCAACAACAACAACAACAACAACAAGAGCAGTAGCAACAACATAAAAACCACCACAACAACAACAACAATAAATTTTAACTCGGACACTGAGATAATCTCAAAGGCGAAATCTACGCTGGCCACACTCTCAAACAAGCCACAGGACAAGGAAAAGGGGCAAGAGACGACCGCTTATACAGTAAGCAGTACAACTAAAGGAGGCAAGAAAAGAGGAGCAATGAAAAATGCACTTGCAACTTGCGGCAATTGTATTTTTACTATAACTACAACTGCGGTTGCTTGGCGCTGTGGTTGCTGGAAATGCGACGCGTTGAGATGCGACTTGTTTCGTTTCGTTTCGGTTGGGTTCGACTCGATTCTTTACAGCTATGACTGAGTGACGGTGGTGGTGGCGACGACGACCCCTGCTCCAGCACCAATCGACGTGCAGTGCGGACACTGCTTCAGCGCTCCGACAGCGCTCCTTTTAATGTATTCAATTTAAAGCGTTTAGCCAAGTCCGGGGTTTCTCTGCGATGTTTTTTTTTTTGTTTTTTTGTTGGTATACTTTTATTTTTTGTTTACTGCCACACGAAAACGATTTCAGCGTTGATCTTCTTTTATTGCTGGTGCTGCTGCTGCCGCTGCTTATTCCCCAACTTGGTCGTCGTCTTCTTTTGCGAAATCGTCCAACTTTTCAACGTGTTGTCATTTGATGCTGTCAGCGATATCATGACATTTTGTCATTTGACGTTTGCCGTTTGCCGTGCCTGCCGCTCCATTGCTCCGCTGTTCCACTGCTGCTAGGCTAGCCGCATTTGACTTTGGGGATTTGCGCGTCTTCGATTGAAGTTCCAGAGATGCCAGCCGAACCGAGTTGACTGCTTGACGGCTTTAAGCGGCTTTTGTTGCTTTAATTGACGAAAAGCTGAAGATTTTTGTTGGAAATTCCAGCAATCCAAGGTATTAAATTGAGCTGGACTCGAGCAGTTTCCCCCCTTTATCTAATAAAAAGTGTTGGACTCATAATATCCATGGTGCTCACTTCTGTTATTCTGGTCGGTTGGGCATGGTTAAATTTTGTGTACCTTGTTATAAAAACGCAGATACAGCTAAATTATTTCAATGGTGCAGGACTTGTTTTACTACCGCTATCCACAATTATAGTCACTTTATTCGTATAACAAGGATGGCGAGCTAGGACTCTTGAACTTTATTAGTGGCTAAATAGAATGTCTTGCAAATTCCTTGGAAATTTATATTTTGGAATTTTCTTTGAATATTGTTCTTCAGAGTTAGCCTTTTCTAAAATCTATTCGAATTGCTATACAGATATTTCACAGATATTATTTAACCAATTATAAGATTTCTTTCTTGGCAATTATTTCTTTTTGTGCCTACAAATGACTCAATTCTGACTGCATTTATGATGAACTACAATAAAACGCCTGATCAAGCGCAGTATTTACCAGATTGCTAGATTCGTTTGGGTCGATAAAATCAGTTGCCGTAAATCATAAGTATCAAATTTAATTAAAGCGAACTTTTATAAGTACAATTTTCGAAACAAATTCTAGTACATACAAAAAATAAATAAAATAAATAAATAAATAAAAAACAGTGTTTGTAATAAATATTGAATATATATTTTATTTAGTTAGTCATCCCTCTTGATATTCTCTTTGGTAGCGCAGCCCGCTTGGGCGAGCAAACACTAACAGTCTTGGTGGCGATTGGAGAGACGCTCCCAGGAATATGTCTTATTGATTTCAATACCCGAAAATCTGTGATCACAGACTAATTGTGCTATTCCCTTTAGGCCACTTGCTTCTTACATTTTTAAAAGACTCTAATGGAAGTTGGGAAAAGTAATCAGGTTAAGTCGCTGACGAGCTTTGGACTTTCGTTACAGTTCTCATTAGAAAGCTATCTTAACATCGTTTTTGAATCGAGCTGCATTTTCGACTGCTCATTGAATTGCTCACAACGGAACAACAGGCTAGTAGCTCATGATGATCTTTTGCTTTGAGTGAACAACTAAAAATGTCCATGGGGGCCAGCAACTGTGCAAGTGTAAAAAAGAAAAGAATAGCCAATGGGTTAAAGTATGGGTTGAACAGTAGTGAGCTTGAAGCTTGAATTTAAACGAAAAATACATAACAACAAAAATTATAATAAACGATAATCGTTGCAACAACGCGCGCAGTTTAATTAAGTTAATTGCCATATAATTACGTGTAGTGTGCCACAAACTTGCGAGAGAGAGAAATAATATTGTAGCGAGCACGACGAAGAGCGAACAGAGTTAGCGAGATAGCACGAGCAGGCGTCACAAGCACGGGCACAACAGGCAACAGGTGAGGAAGGTGATACGTATGTATGTATGTATGTATGTATGTATGTATGTATGTATGTATGTATGTTGTGTGTAGGTATGTGTGTGACAGGCAATAGGCGAATTGACACGATTGAGGAGAGGGCAACATGCATATTTTGTTCTTATTGCCTCTCTATTTTTCATCTCTTCAAGTTTAATCCAGGTTTGTGCCGAACGATGGCAAGAATGGCACACAAAGCGACACAAAGGCACACACACAGCAACAACAGAAACGAAAACAAAAACAAAAACCCAAAACACAAATGAGAGAACGAACAAAATAGTGGGGGAAGTACAGACACAAAAGACTGTGAATGCAAACTTACTTCGGAGCAGCAGCATCGACAACAATGGCAAAAATAACAGCAACAACAACTATGAAAGTGAAGAAGAAGCAGGCAGTTGGTAGCAGCAGCGAAGAACGACGAACTTATTTTTTTTTTTTTTGGTGATTTTCTCGTTGTTTGTTTTTGTAGTTGTCTTTGTTGTTGTTGTTGTCATTTTTGCTGTTGTTTTAGCTACTCCTCTGACTGACTTGGCTGACGAAAATTCCTGGCTGCGGTGGCATTTGAAAAACGTTGCCTGGCATTTTTACATGCCAAACTCTGCATGCTTAGACTTGCCTCTTCTCTGGTCTACCAGGTGTAATGCTGTTTTAAGCTATATTATACCCATTCTTATGTTGAATGGTCCTATTATTATGATTATTATTACAAAAACAAAAAAAGTGAAGACCCAAGATTTACTCCCATATAAATCGATGAGTTCAATCGAAATTCTTATAAGAAACTCTTTTTTTTCGTCATCTTATTTATTAATCTGAAACGTATTAACCTGTAAACGAACTCTTTTTCAAGGCCCTAATCTTACTGGCTTATACGAGTATATGTAGCTTGCCTTGAGTCATTTTATAAGAGAAACTAGCAGAGGCCCGACGAGTTGCTGCCTTCACGGGCGTCTCGCTTTCCGGATGTCTTAGTAGCGATGCGCTCTGTCTACTTCTGCGATTTTCTCGTTGATCTTCCAGGGTGTTTTTGGGGTATCATTTAGTTTTCCACACTTTTTTGATTTTTTTTTTTTCATTCGAATATTTAAACATTTCGACTTCGTATCGTTTGAGCAGCACTGCCGGCAAACTCAATTGTCAGATGATGCTTTGTTTTTGTATATTATTTGTATATGTAAAGTTTTTTGGCACCAAACTTCACAGTTACCATCTAAAGGCTATTCTAGAGATACCCTGAAAATTTTATAAAAATCGATCCAGCGGTTTCGGCGTCCATAACGGACAAACATACTTGCAGTTTTATATATACAGATTTCTCACAATACACTCTGACGTTTGTAGCGGAAATTCCAACATAACTAGATTACATTTTGTTAAAAAGTACAAGAACAGCTTTTATATTTGGTTAACCTCTGGGTAAATTGCACATCCTTAGCTCGTGAAGAGCATCACAACTTCGGTATAGTTGAAGTTCTCGTATTTTCTTCGACTTTTGTGTGCGTAGTTTGGACTTTGAGTGGTTTTTGCTTAGTTTCCTTTTCTTATCCTCATCTGTTATTGTATGCTTTTACGGTTCATTGCTGTTGTTATTGCGAATTCTCCGTTGCGGAGCAGAAAAGCTAATTATGCTCTAACTTGTAATTCGTCAAGTGAAATTCTTTTCCTATTTTTTTTTTGTTTGGCTCTTACTCACTTCTCCTTCTCGCCCACCGTCTCAGGCACAGCCTGCTCTGCGTGTCTTTTGAGCGCTCCACTAGAACGACATTGGCAACATCATAAACATCGTTTTCATTATCATCATTGTTGTTATTGTCATTGTTGCAGGCTCAAGAACTTTTCTTCAACTTTTCTTCTCCTCTTCTTATCACCGTTGTTGTGGTTGTTGATGTTGCTATTAAACTGCGCTGATTGATTTGTGTCGTTTGAAGCGCAGAGTTAGTGGCCAACTGCGCTCATAAACTTTTTCAGACAGCCAAACGATTGCTGCAGAAGCAAAAACAATAACAACGAGATGACGTTGACAATGTGTGCCTTGAACCAATGCATCAATTTAAAAGTCACTCTGATGGTCTGTCACTTAGACAGACTTGAAAGACGCACAAAACTTTGGCTTGCAGTCCTCAGCGTGGTGCCGTTTTAAACCTCGTGTGTTCTTCTTGTTGTTTTTAGTGCTGTTGCTCTTGTCCAGATACATCAAATCGCATTTTCCTTTGCCACTTCACTCGAAATTATTGCTATCAAAAAGTTATTATGTAGTTCTTACGATGCTGTAGTTACTCAGCGATAATCCTTCAAAAGCTGCCTGATTGGCAACATTTTCTTTCATCGCTAAAACTATGCGTTCATGCCATTTGACACGATTCATATGGCCAATTAAAACAAGAAAAATACAATTGAAGACATATGAGTTTTTTAACCGTCGAATGTGATGCAGCTCAATGCCTTTGCCTCAAATAATCAGTTAGCTTTATAAATGTGCAGATATGATACTTTATCATCACAACTGAATCTAGGCCGGTATTCTCAGCAACCTAACAGCAAGTGAAATAGTCTGTTACTCTCAGAAACATAGTAAGGAAAGCTCTTTACCTATTTACTTCCTATTAAAATGCTTTTCTGCCAGGTTTCTAAAAGGTTTCTGGCAGGTTTGTGACAGCTGTGACAGTAAATGTTAAAATCACCTTATTTTACTGGTTTTTAACAGCTGATATTTCGCGTACAGCTAACACACTGTAAAATGGACGATAACGTGATTTACTGTGTTATTGCAAAAATTTTGAAATAATTTTGATAATTACAACAACAGAAGTGTGTTAAAGGCTTTGCGGGATCATAGCGATCCATTTTCAATAACGGACAATGTTTTTGAGAGAAATTATCGTTTCTGAAAAATATTGTGCCACCAATTGAGAGCGCAATTGAAGCCGCATGATAATGGAAACTCAAAAATTCCATTTGAAACAACATATGTGTGCGTAAGAAACAAGCTATGCTATGAATACAACCATCGCTTTCCCGCGCAATTCAAATCGTACAATAAAGAAGAAGCATTCGAAGAAACTATATGACCATACGCACTTAACAGACTGCGTACATGGACTTTACAGGCTGCTGTAAAATACAGCAGTGGTTAAAAATAAAAAGCACAGCTTTCACATTATATGCGTGAGGATAGCCAAAATCATATAGGTTGCAACGAATAGAGCGGTTATATTCCACGAATCATTCTGTAATGCTTTTCTATGACTGAAGTTGCAGTCTTAATTTAGCGCTAGTCTAGCCTTTTAAATATTGATTACCTTTAAAACTTGTATTAGCTATACTAACTTACGAAAAGCAATACTTTTAGCACTGTCTGATGATACACTATTTAAAAGCCTAAAACATTGTCAGTGATATTGCTCTTATTTGACCTGCTCTGGCTGGTCCTCGTTGGCGATTCTCCGCTGCTTGTTGCTTACTTATCAGGCTTTTGTTTTGTGTTTATCAAATTTACCGAGAGGCCTAGGGATTACTTGTGAATGAGTGATTCTAATGTTATGAACACATTTTTTCCAATGTTTCTGAAACTTTTTCTATGAACCACGAATTTATTTCTCTGAACAAGCTGTTATGACTCGCAGCTTATAATCAAAAATATATTTCTTCGACTTACAATTGATAAAGATAAAACAAATAAAAAATAATAAAATATATAAAAAACCAAGACCCTAGTAAATTCGCTCTACTTTGGCGCCAGTTTCTGTCATAATCGTAAGTCGTGCACCGTCAACCGTACACCGTTCAATAATCAACGCAGTCGAAAATTGCGCTCTTTTAAATGACTCGTTCCCCTATTCTGATGTTTTAACAATACGCCTCTTTGATAGTTTGGGCTTTCCCGATAAACAGAATTAATGCGCAACGTTATAAACTTTATAATATTCATAAGTACGGTCTCGGTTGTTGTGCCTCACGTTTCGTACCGTATTTTTATTGTTGTTTAATGTTTTTGATCGTAAAAATTCAAACGCCAACAATGTTTGAGTAGCATAAAAATGGAGCTGAGCTCTCTACTCCATTATATACTCTGCTCTGGACTATAGATGATACGAGTAGCTTTGATAGAGCACGAGGAATCGTATCATCCGTCATAAACCCATAAACCAATTTAATGGCTTTAATTTTGGTGAGAAAATCAATCAAATCAGTTTTGTTGCAGCCACATTGCAATGCGCCGAGTTGAGTCTTGTGAAGTGCCGTCAAATGCAACGTGACACTTTTATGGCATGCACCAGAGATAGGGGCGCGAGAGCGATACAGGTCAAGAGTTTTAGCGTTATGGTTTAACATACAATAAATTGGTAATTGCTTGTCATATTCTAGATATAGCTCGGATACAGATATACACCAACCTAGGACGTAGAGAAGCGCCTTAGAGCTCGTTTATCAGTCAATATCGAACATTGGAAATGTGTCGCATTCTTAACAAGAAACAAAAAGAAAAAGAAAAAAGGGAGGGGGGGGGGGGGTTAAGAAGTATCAATTGAAGTATCTGGGGATCGGAGCAAACTATGGAAGAAGTATTATGGAATTCTTTAACAATTCATTGGAGGCACAAGTGTATTTCAAGGCGACCATTTTGAAGTAGCCCAATTTGCATCATTTTGAATTTAGTATAAATAAGTCTAAATTTTTTTCACATCATTATTTTTTTAATCCGACAAATGTGTTATGCAGTTTACTGCGATAAATGTTATAATCTAATTATGAAAAAAAAAAGAGAATTTAGAATTTAGTTTTGGAAATTTTACTAACGACACTCCAACCAAACCAAACACAGACGCGACGAGTCGAGTGATGTAAAGCCAAGTAATCATTAGCCTTTTAGGCTAATAAAAATGGGAAAGAAACAACACAAAAAAAAAACAAAAAGAAGGCGGAAGAAGCCATCTGTCATATTTTTAAAGACCCCCCTCTACTTACAGTCAACAGTGACAGAGAGTGCTCTCTCACAGACCACAAAAAAGCAAAACGGCTGTTGTGTTTCTTCGTTTGTTTGCTTTTGTGTTTTGGTAACGCGCAGCTTTTCCTCTTTCTTCTCTTTTCTATTGCTTTGCTTTGCTTTTGTTGTCTGTGTTTTTCAGGCACAGCATTATTTTTTATCAGCAACGGTACTACGCGATATGACAAACGCTCAACGCCAAACGGCAACCTGACAACTCAAGTCAAATAGAGCCATTCAGTCAGACCAACGACGAGACCGACGAGCGTCTTTCATTCTTTCTTTCTATTTGTTTTTTGTCTTTCCTGTTCGTCTTTCTATATATGATAATAAATAAATAAATATATAATCAAATCAAAATAAAAGAGCGGCAGGGCACGCGAAGACATGAGTACCGTGAGTTGTGGCAAATGTTGACTGAAGGCCGTACGGCATGCGCCGTGCAGACATTGGTATGTAGAGGTGCGAAAGGCGTGAAGGTGTATGTACGTTGTTTTGTTTTGTTTTTTTCCCAACATTCTTATTTTTTCGTTTTTGAATTTCTTTCAGGCGGCAATTACAAGTTTTACTTTTTTAGTTTTACTATTCGGTCGTTGGCACTTCATCCAATTATTAAAACACTTTTGGGTGTAGCCTTAAGCTCATGACACTAAATGTCTTAAGTGCCCCAATTTGAGCTTAAATATAGTTGGTCAACTATCGGAAGAATCTCTTGATTTGGTATCTTCTGTTCGCCATACCTAGGGCACTCAACTAGAAGGCAACTTTATCAGGCGGTGTAGCGCTGTCTATATGTTATAATATCTCCCATCACTCCCCGAAACCATATCAACAACATAAACTAACAATTTATTTTTCCTAAGAATTATTTAAAACATAACAAATTATTAAATCCAGACTTTTTCTTGAAAATTGTTTTCTTGCATTTCCGTTCCCATATAATTAAACGAAAATGCAATAAAATAAATAAATGCAATTACGCAAAATCAATAAACGACTACAAACCTAAATAATTAATTTTCCTAAGAATTGTTTTCTTAAAAATTAAATAAAACGTAGCAAATAATAAAACCAGACTTTTTCTTAAGAATTGTTTTCTTGCATTTCCGTTCCCATATAAATGAACGAAAATGCAATAAAGAATAACAAATTGCAAACTTAACTTTTTCCATAGAATTGTTTACTTGTTAAATAAAAATACAATTCAATAAAATATATTTGTAATTAGTATATAAGAACAAAAATGATGAAAAATAAAGTCAGTTATATTTTGATCAACTCACTAAAACAATCGTGTTTTTTTAAACAGTTCATAATTTGAACTTAAAAGTTCTATACTCGCATACATGCACGAACATTAATAGTTTAGCGACCAGTTTTCTTGGTTCTGTAAGCATCTCTCTACTCTCTCTCTCTCTCTTTCTCACTCTCTTCCCCCATCATATTGTAAGCATCGTGATCTCACGCATGTCCATTACCATTATTATGTATTACCATTATTATAAATATTTTACAACATGTACCCAGAGAGAGGGTTCCGTACGTTGAATATGTTACCGAATAAATTTTCGGTTTTCTTTGTGCTCTATTGAAAACTCAGCCGAACCGAAAGAAATATTCAATCATATCTACTCATCTCGTTTTGGTTAAGCAACGATCCGCAATAAGTCCAGCAATCATACCTTAACGTTTTTTCACTGCAAATTTTCACTTTTTAGTATGATTTACCACGTTATGTTCAGACCATAGATTTCTCGTAGGTTTTCCGGGATCCATATGTAAAAAACTAATTTCTGTATTTTTTTTTAAATTTTAGTTTCAGTAGTTTTGCGAATCAGAGGAGGAATGGCCAATTTTAATTTGTTTTCTTAAATAACTTTGAAACTATTTTCAAGTAATAAAAAGTATTTTGCTGTAGCGCTGTCAAATCGTGGTACCAACTGGCGAGAGCGCGCGCAATACAGGGGCGCCTGGAGACAAATTATGCAGCCGGCTGAGACCCGATAGGGTTGTTATGGTCAATTAAGAAGAGACAAATTTTGAGACCCTTGCAACAAGCCCATTCTTTCATTTAATATAGCACACAACTTAATCGGTCCAGTAGATTCGGAGCAAATTGGCTGTAAAAGTGGTACAGACAGACTCACTTCAACGAATTATGGATACTATACATTGTATTGTTTTATTATATTAGTATTTGCTGTATATTTTTATCCCTCTAGTGAATGGGCGTAAAAACTAAAGGGGCCAACGAAAACATTGGGGAGCTACAACAAGTACTGTTCACTGTGTTGGACTAAGTAGACATTGAATTTCATTTGTATTTTTTTTTTTTAACTTGATTTGCCTATTTTAAATACATTCGACAATTGTAAGTAGTCTTTCAGTTCGTTCTCAAAAAATACAATTTGTTCATTAAATACAACATTGTTCATTCATTGTTAAGAACAAAATTATCAAGGTGTAAAAAGACTACTAAAAAGGCAGTAAAAGTTTTAATTCAAAATGGGTAATATTTTAAATAGAAGTAATCAGCAGCGAACGATGCAGGCCGAGGACATTGAGATCAAGTTCGACGAATGTCCGTTGCAGGAGGCGAACTCGTATGAGCCGGACTTAAGATACAATCCCGGCACGGTGCTCGATATTTTTCGAGCCTATCACGACATACAACCATATATAATCAGAGGACTTCTTTTGATAGTGCAACGCCCCAAGTTTAAAAATTTGCAAGTTGTGAATAAGTGTTTGTTAGACTCAATGTCGCATTATAACTTGAGTTTGAGTTATGATTGGAACTATGATACAAAATTATCTTGCGTACTAAGCCCGAGTCACGATTTGGGCTTCTCTCTCGTCTCCGGCGTGTCTAAGCGCATATGGCTTCAAATGGACACCCAAATCGCGCAATTCAGCAAATTCTCCTTACCTAATTTTCAAATTAACTACATGGGTGACAAGTGTACAGCCACGTTGCTATGCGAAGATTTGGACTTAACTAAGCAGCAGGGCAGTGTTACCGCGCAGTATTTACAGCGCATCCGAGCCAATGTCAAGTTGGGCGTCGACATTTCATTGAAACGCGGAGATCAAGTGCCACCACATGAAAACCGGACTATCTCTTTATTGGGACAGTTCTTTGATAACGAGTATTGGTATACAGTTTACTTTAATTCTAATGAGTTCTACTGCAGCGCCTTGCACCTATATAAATGTCATTTAACCGTCGGCATTAACCTTGAAATAAACTATATGCTAGAGAAGGCGCTCTGCTCAATCTCCTATCGGTACTGTTTTTCCGGCACAGGTTTCACCTTTTATGGATACGTGGACACACAGTCGGTCGCCGCCTGTACGATCGAACTAACGCCAGACCGTTTTCCGGTGAAAATTGCGTTCAGTGCAAAATTTAAACCACGAAAGAACCGCCTGCAGTTGGGAATTTGCGGAATACTAGATTGAGTGCACCCATTTACTGTGAACTAGTCGAGTTTTTGTTTTAATCGCAGATCAATGAATACGTCGATTTTCGTACTAAACAACTATCCCATTTCACATAAATTATTATTATTATATCTTTTTATTAACCTACAAATTTAATTATTGGCTTATGGGGTGGTTACCCTTCTAATAAATGGATCCGATCGATACCGACAAATGTACAGTGTATGCTAAAAAGACTTTGTTCAAAATTTTAGATCTAGCTCAAAAACTGTGGGTCTTATCAAGAATATATATGGTGTATGTAGTTTGTGAGGTCTCCGATATCTACTGCATTACCTTAGAAGCTTCACGAAGTTAATTTACGACCCATTTCGCGCAGAGTATGAGAAGCTATAGGAACAAAAAGAAGCCTTGGCAAATAATATAAAACCAATAACAACCTGTAAAATTCCTTAACGATAAATGAACAGGCCAGAAAATTACTGAAGTCAGCAATAAGAAAAAAAAAATACACTTTTGATATTCTGTGCGTCTATAGAAGATACAATAAGTATCAAAAATTTACAGTGGCACCACCTGCAAATGAATAACATTCCTCAAACTCTTTAGGAAGGAAAAGAATTTGATGATAGAACGTTCGCTTGGGGTTTCGAGAAAAAACTTTCCTCTACGGAATACTGTTAGGTATTATGTGTTTCGCGGGGAAGCGTATTGCGACCATTGCCAAGGAGAAAAACAACAGATGAATGGGAACATCGAATTTGGCAATACTGGAATTCGACGGTTGCCCTCTTGAGTTAATATTTATTGTGCCCTCATAGCAAGGGAGAAGGGCATTGAATATGTAGATTCAGCCAGATTCAAACCGAATTCCTCATATGCACTATAAAGTTGTCGTTCAGATGCAATACAATTTTCTTAGCATTTGATGTTTTCAGTGCACACATTTTGGAGGTTTCACTCATCATCTAGCCTAACTTAATATCTTGTCAGGCCGTCAGTCAAGCCGTTCTGTATGTTGACACAGATACAACACGATATTTTTCTCATCTCCCTCTCGCTATTCATCTCGATCCTCCCTAGATCGTTGATCCAACAGACATTTCACTTTGATCTCGTTTAGCATTCAGCCGTTTTCGATGCTGATTTTTACGTTGTTTTTGTTGGTCTGCTTAGACTTCCCAGTGTTTTCATTTAGTTTTTTTTGTATTGCTTAGAAGAATTTTTGCTTTCCGTCCGGTTGTTTACAGCTAAATTGAATTCAGAAAATGTATTCGAATTTAATTTCGCCGGTTGGGGCAGCGGAGACGGGTACAACCAAAACACTTTATCTTCTCATCTTTGACGTTCGACGGCTGCCAGAGTTAGCAGTCGTCAGTCGAGCGTGCGAGGTTGGCGCCTGTTTTGCGCCATGTTGACGCCAAGTACGATTTTGCGTACGCTAAATCATGTTAATTAAGCTAAGCGTTGCGTCGCGTCGCGTCGCGTCATTGCAGTGCTGGCGGTGGTGGTGGCAGTACTGTATGCGTTCACTCATCTGTCGCTATCTGCTGTTAAAGATCAATACCATGCACATACATATAATAATATTATCGGGATGTTCATACACACACATATGCGGTCCAATATACATATTTATTTTTATTGTTCTGAACTTTTGGTTAAACGATTTGAAAACCGCGAATGCACTCTTGGATGATTCTATAGACGGGGGCAGTGGTGTTTCTTGAGTTCAAACATATAATTAAATATTGTATGTATGATCTGTAAATTGTATAGGGACGGCATAAAAAAAGATACCAAAAAAATGTTAGGCCTGATTCGATCTATATAATACATATGTATGTAGAATATTTTATTCATTATACACAGAGCTCCCTTATGCAAACATTTGTGTGAAATTGCTGGTTTTCGCAGTTTTTAACTTGGGCTATAAGACGTAAAAACGACCGTTTTCTACTGTAAATCTCATGTTTTTAAGTCAACGAGATACGCATAAAAAGGCTGCGTAGTAAGGTCACGTGTCACACTGCAATGCAGCTGTGGTCTTCACCATTTTAAGTTAACTAAGAAAGTGAATGTACCTAAGGAATTGTAGTTCGGAAGTAGCAAGTCCTTGAAGAACCCACTGGGTCCTGTCTAGCTCTTTTCAGTTAGTGTGCCACGAACTTAGGTTCTTGATGGTTTACCGAGATGGTTTACTAGAAGAATAAATTTACATCTGTTAGTATGGCGGACTGTCATATGAACGTAAACTAGTCTAAATCAATGACGGTATTCCAAAGGTTTTGTGTAATAGCCAGTCAATGAAAACACATAAAAGATAAGGCATCTTGGCGAATACAGATACATAACATGATATATTTATGTAAAAACTCTTGCTTGTCTGAAGCCTATAGACCCTAGCAACGTTTGACCGGACACCATGAAAATTGGGTCATTGGTATGGATGTCATCATGGAGAATTTTTGTGCCTAAGTTTGGTTTTGGTAAGTATAATAGTATAGCAGTGCGGTAGTAGAGAAATTCCGTTCATAGCTTTATCAATTTGCTGTTGATATGTATGTCAAATTCGAAATCGCCAGTCTGTCAAAGAGAAACACTAAAAAAGTTTAATTCAAATTGCAAGTATGTTGCGACATTGGTCTGCACCAAATCCCGAGCAGCGCCGTGGCCCTAACTAGTATGATATAACATGATATTCTTGGGTTGCACTATTTTAGCTACCATAATAACCGTAAGAAGTCAATTGGGTTTTAGTAAGTGTTGGCTTATACCGGGTTAAGTGCAAATAATGCTGTAGATGCCTCTTTGTTGAGGGGCAGAATAATCAACATGCGAGCCTGTGAATGCTGTGTTCAATAATCATCATTCGCAACAACATGATGATGCATGACGCCATACTGATAGGCTGTGGACTGGTGTCACAGGCTGCAATGGAGGTACGGTCCGTAGTAACTCACTATAACAACAACTGCAACAGCCGTTGAGTCGTACAGAAGTATGAGTCTTTTTGGCATTTGTTTGTAACTGGCAAAGTTCAAAGGACTTAGAAAGAGGTATGTATGCGTCTCGAACGTTAAACCGCTGTGTAACTAACATGCTTCTGAGCAGATCACTGAGCAGCATTGCGAGGTTCACTAAATCATTGAGGTGGTAAGAAGCGTCTCTCAGGCGCGATTATAGTGTTGAAGTGTGTCCACGGACCCCAGGCGTCTTCACTCTTTCTTATTTGGAATAGCAAAAGGACGATTTGATACTGAGTGCGGCTGTCTCCTCTAAGAAGTATGAACATCTAAATCTAACTTTATGAAGAGTAGCTTAAAGGAAAACCAATTATAAAAGTGGCAAAATAAAATATAGACGGCATAAATTTCGTTGTTGTTTCTGTACAACTCAAAATGAAGAATTACTCAATGTGTGGAATTTTAAACGGCGTACGCAGGAGCAGCTGGACTAAGCCGTGCTGAGTTGAACTGCACTGCATGTGGACTGAAACAGAGACCCCTGCATTTGGCATTTTATGTGACATCGAACAGCCCTCATTTGTGACGAAAAACATTCATTTACAAAATTTAAACACTTACAAAGAGTAAGCAGATGTAGCAGAGGCAGAAGCAGCAAAAGAAGCGGACAAAATAAAGAATAAGCGAAGCGAATGCGATCGAACCAAAGTGAGGGCAAATTGCACGCAAACAAAAGCAAAGTCAAATGATGGCGATGACGATGACGATGACGATGACGATGGTGAATGGTGAATGGTGATGACGATGGAACAAAGTAGGCGGCAACTGTGGCAAACCGACAGCGGCGCGTACCCAAAATGTGCGCCGGCAATCGACATCGAGAAGCAAAGTATCTACTCAAATGGGCAATCCCAATGGTCCACTTAAGCGGTAGACAACAGACAGCAGAAGCAACAGCGGTCAGCAGCCAGCAGTCAACAAAAGATACAAAGATACATTTCGGAGTGCGTCTGTCCGTTGTTTTACACACTTTTGCCTTTATTGCCGTTTCTGCGTCTTTTCTTCTAACACCAGTGCATTTTTTTGCTGCTGCTCTTGTAGCTGGTCCAACATGAGTTGAGTTTCCGTAACTAAAATGGTAAAAGTAACAACGAAGGGTGTTAATGGACTTTGTTGCAGCCGCCGATGACGTCGCCGTTGCCCATTGAAGCCGCTCAGAAGTTCGCTTCAACCAAATATTTCTCGCTTTTAGTTAACATGATTCGTTTTTCACTCATCTTTCACTTGAACCTCCGCGCCTAACTGCGTTTTTCGTCCAGCTTCGCTTGCAATTCATTTCGAAAATAGCTGAATTCACAGCCGAAACGAAATGAACTCAAAAGCATCAACAACGAAGCGGCGGCGTCGTTCGTTCGTCTCGTCAGCGAGCGGAAGATGAACACTTTTTGGCTTTGCACGATGCGACGCTCATAAATGTATCTGCATATGAATTTATATCTGTAACTAAGCAGCAGTCAAGATCAGTTGGGTAAAGTGGCAACGAAAAGGGGTGGACAGTTATTGTTATTTGTGGGATGCGTCATTGCGTAGAAATGTGTTTAGATATGGTTTTTCTTAGGTCCCTTGATTATGCGCTTATGATCACTACTTATGATATATTCTTGAAACTAGCGATCAAATAATAATATTCTATTAGTTTTGAGTATCTAAAATTAAGATAACATCTGTGTAAATCAATTGGGTTCAACCATTTAAAATGTTTTTTCGTTTTCATGGTCTATATATATGTAGGTCACAGTTTTCTAAAGATTACTTTTGCAGCTAGAATTTCCCTACTGTTCAATATCCCTTCTACTTACCCGACTATTGTATTATTTTTAGTTATTATATATATTGCTTGATTGAAGTTCGGCGCAAGTTTGGTCTAAGATTTGGACCAATTGAATTTGAAAAAGATGGAAAAAGTGCATATCGATCAACTTGGTACTATAAAGTGAAAAAAATTGGTCGATAATATCTATTTAAATGGGTTTATTTCAGGGACCGAAAATAACAGTTATGGGTTAAATTTTTAACTGAAAAAATCGTTATGATGGAATCGTCGTACATATACAAGATGCATATCAAAATTATTACTTATTCAATGGGCTATCCAAATAGCCCATAAATTTATATTTTCAATTAATTTGTATAAAAATTAAAGATAGAAATTATGTTTGATTTTTATTCGATTAATAATGTTTAAAAATGATTTAAAATTTTCATTTTAAAAATCAAAAAATAAAAATTTATTTCAAAAATAAAAAAATAAAAATTATTTTCGATCTTTATTTCAAATAAATATATATATATATTTATATATAAATAATAATTATTTTAGGATTTTTATCTAATTAATCATGGAAATAAAAGTCACTTTTGTCATATTGGTCATATTAAATGAACAGCGAACGTTGAATTTGACTCGTACATATTCATTGTAAATCTATATCGTAATATGTTTCGTTGCTATTATTCAGTGTAAAGCATCCCAGTACTCTGAGGTGTCGTCGTCGTGTCTCTACGAGTTTGCGAATACCCCGATCAGTCAACCATTAAATACTGTTGGGCCTAGAATTGAAAGTACGCGCTCACTTCTCAGCAACTACTTAAATTCCATTGATGTGGCTTCTGGACAACGAGGATGCCGAAAATAGCAATGATGATGATGATGTCATAAAGGCTATTGCTGAAATAGGAGCTTATGACCGAAAACAAATTGATGTAAACATGGACATCATGCATTGGGTTTCCGGCAACACAAGTTAGTGTCAAAAGGGCATTTTCAGCATTCAGTACAATCTTAACGCAGCAACATTAAAAAATACTTTTTTATAAAATTAAATGTGATGAAATAATCAACAAATAAAATAATCATTTAAAATTAGCAAAGCATATATTGATTTTTCACATGATTAATTAGAAACAAATCACATAATAATTATTATTTTTTGGTTTTTTAAATAAAATTGATTTTTTATTTTTATTTTTATTTTTTTTATTTTTGATTTTTAAAGTAAAAATGAATAAATAATAATTAAAAATGATTTTTTGAAATAAAACTCATAACTGTTACGGTCCCTGGTTTATTTATTTCGAACAAGGAACATTTTAAGCAAAACATTCTAAAAAAAAAAGAATAACAAAAAAATTGATGGAAGAATTATATACGGGCAGGGCAGCCTTTCCATTGTTGCAGTTGGTCTGGAAGTATCGCGTAGTAAGGCTAATTTCCTTAAGAACTGAAGTTTACTGAGCACAAAATATGAAAAATGCGTTGTTTGTGTTGAAGTACAAAACCTTTTCCAATTCCTCTCACTTTTGGAAAATAATAATAAGAAATATATCTGAGTTTCGGAAAACACTCATTTCATAGTCAAGTAGCGATTGCGTGCTCAAAAAATGACTGTATGGTGTGCATTGTGCATTGTGTTCAAGTGGTGTTATCGCGATGTATGTCTTTGAAGATGATGAAGAACCAGCCATTTTTAGTCAGTCAGTTCATAATAAATTTCTTTTACCTGAATTTAAACACATGGTCTGGACTTGGAGATGTGTTTCTACAAAAGTGGCACACACACGTACAACATAACGTGGCTAATTTTGGTTTTATTGCACAGAAATGTTCCTGGAACGTGCCCATTGACCATTAAAATCATGCGGTTTTTAATCTTTGAACATTTTTATGGGACTAAATGAAGTATTGTTTTTTACGAGCCAAATTCTCAAACTTGAAAGCTATTTACGTCAACCGATACGTTGCAGACACAGTATCTACCGTTTGAAATGTGCCAAAGCCATTGAAAATTAATTTTATAGAATTAGAATAACTGCAAAATGCAATGCAATGAATGAATAAAGAGGTATAGGTAGTAGTTGTGGCGACACCAACGGTGTCAGTCAATCTGGCAACTGCACACCGTTGATAGCAAGTGTTGCTCCCGAGGCAGATTTTCACTGTCAATCCTTTCGTAACACTCCTTCTATAAAAGCGCTGACACATGAAAATTAATTATAATAAAATGTTGTGTTTCTCAAACTGTATAGATACAAATAAAACACAAAAACAAAGCAGCATCTGGGAATTGAGTTTGCCTGGAAGTGCTTCTCAAACTGTACAATGTGGAAATCTTCATATATTCGAATGGAAAAAAAATCAAAAAAGTGAAGAATACGAAAATAAAACCAGTAAAAATTTGGACACGTAACGAAGAAGACGTGACTATCAAATCTATCAAATAGAAGGCGTATTAATCGATAAATTAAATATAAAAAAAAAAGAAATAGAGCACTTGAAACAGAAGAACAATGAAACATTCGAAGAGCGAGACGCACGCGAAGGCAGCAACGCGCCGGGTCCGGGTCGGGTTTACTATAAAAATTCGAATTCTGATTTTGAATAGATGTTATTTATATCGTATATGGAGCGCATACGCATTCCTTAGTAATTGTTAGGCTTGGAATTGCCAGTTATTACACGTCTGTAAAGATCGATTGCGAATGGTAAAGGGTTGTGTTTGGAACTCCAACATCTCCCTCCAGTCACCTTTCATTACAATATTTACTTAGACTTCTTCAGCCTACTTCCATCAAATATTTTAGAGCCAGTGAAGATCTTCACACAAACTCATGTCAATGTGCTTATTTATAACGGGCCTTCAGAGAACCTATGTATTAAAAATGAAATCATTTGATGAACGCTTTTTACACCTCATTATTTATAATTCGACAAATGTGTTATGCACTTTACTGCGATGAAGTTTATCCTTTAATTATAAAAAAAAAGGTTTGGAAATTCACTCTGTTTTGACCGAATTACTTAACTTTTCTCTCTCTGATTTTGTGTGTTGGGGGCATAAGTCTATCTCTCATTCATTCGTCTTTTATTTGTTTGTTGGCGTTCTCATTGGTGTTGTTTTTATTGCTATCATTTTTATCTTGAACATGGAAAGACTGCAGTTTACATTAAAAAGCAATTAAAAGCAACTCTCGGTGCGGTAATTTTTCTCAACTCAGCTAAGCTCGGTTCGCTTCGATTCGATTCCGTTCCTTGTCGTTCGCTTCCAGTTCCATTCAGTTCCACGTCTGATATCTCCAAAGTTACTAAGTGCGCCGCCTAGTCGTACCGTCGTCGACACAAGCTGTAGTATCATATTTCTTTTACTTCACACATGAGAATCATGAAGATCATGATATCCTTTATTACTACCATTTCTGCCTTCTGGGTTTAGTATTGTCTATCTATGTCTTTAAATAACGGTCTATCTGGAAGCCTCATACATATTGCAGTTTCAGCGTACGATATCCGAGCTATAGCTACAAAGTTGGAACATTGCTGTGAATACTGAGAAATTCACACACTCAAGCATCAAGTCTGTTCTAACTCAGAACGATAAGTTCATTCCAGAAAATTATATTTACACTTAGGGTTGTTCAATTAGCAAGCTCATAGTAAGCGAGCTCAATTAACAGGAAACTATCTATACACAAAGATGAACTGAAGTCAGTGTGGGCGTACAATGTGTTATTCAACTGCCTTTAATTCAAACCCGTAAATATTACAACAAGCCAACATATTCAATTGCCTGATAACTCTATATATCCTTCACTCTGACTTCCTCTCAATACATCTATTAATCAATATCGTTTTTATATATACCCAATATACCTGTCTATCTGTCTATTCTTAGATCCTTGTCCCTATGTTTCTACAGGGACATACTCGTAATACGACATATCACACTTAACGCTACATTTGACAATTGCGATATTTTTTCCGGATTACATACATATATGTATGTATGTATGTATATATATTTTTTTTACTCTCGAAGTCGACTTTAGCAAGCCGCACGTAATTTCTGAGAAACATTTTTATTACTGCGCCGCAAGTGTTTTTATCTCGGCCAAAGAATCTCGCGTCGTTTGAATTGACAGTTAAGCGGCTGAAAAAGCCGGGAAGCGTCGAAATGAAATTTACTTGGCGTGCTAAATACTTGTTTTATTATTACTTTTCATGTATTTATTTATTTGTTGTTGTTAATTTTGTAAAGCAAAGCAGCAACGGAAGCCGGTGAAGTTCAAACGTTGCTCAGGCGAGAAACTCGTCGAGAACAACAAAGAAATAAATAAATAAAAAAAATATTTTATTATAAAAAAAGTCGAACTGAAGTGCTAAAAAGCAATATTTTACATGGCAACATGAATGTGTCTAATTAGATAGCATGAGATCATCCGTATCATTATCAACGCCCTAATTACGCCGGCAAAGCCGGCTTAGGCGCTATTTGAGCTAAACTAATGCCTGGAACTAGCTTAGGGTAGAGTTTGTGTAACGCCGGCTCATGTGGCCAAAACACTTACCCGCAGCTCAGCTTCCAGTTGATTTGTATGGCCAGCCAAATTGGGAAAGGCTGTCATGTTGTAGCCGAGTCCTTGACAGGCCGCGATCGTGATGCGTTGACACTGCAATAATCCATTGCCATTTGTGGCTTGTGTTGCAGCTGAGGTGGCAATCGCCGCCTCAGCGAGGCACAGTGGGCCGCAGCCATAGTCGCCACCGCCAGACGATATCCACGTTGCGCTCAGAACAATGCACAAAATTCCAAATAGACGCGGCATTTTTCTTTTTGTTTCTTTTTCTTATTCCTTTTGCTATTTGTTCTGGTTTTTCTCGTTGCAAATACGGCGTGATGAGCAACAACAACAACAAACACACATACAGGAGAAAAAATCACTTACGCATAACGCGGCACTTTGTTAATTGGCATGTTTACTTTTATACGAATACGCCTTTGGCGAACTGAATATTGAAATTTGAATAAAACTCTTTAGCTTCAGAATTTACTATGTCAAGACACAATAACAACAAAAACAATATAAATAATGTTTTAAAAATAATCAAAGACTCCATTCAAACATCTGCCGATCTTTGTTTTGTTTGTTCTTTATTGCTTAAGTGCAACAATTCAATGATAAAAAGAAACAATGATACTCCAACAAATATGTTTAACAATTTAGCAGTTTTAAAAACAAGTTGCATCCCTTCAAATGCTGCATTTAAAAAAAAAAACAAAAAAACTTCGCGGGACTGCAGCCACTACGAAACGATCGCAACGGATGGCAGAACGAACCTAACGCCACGCGAGCAATCTTATGAAACACACCGAAATTTGTATGCACCACGCTAAAATACTCCACGCTACAATCGCTGTATTACGACGAAATTGCGTTATGTTAGTGTTAAATGGCTATACAACATAGATCTTTTCAACACTAAGCCAACACCTGTTATAAGATATTATATCCAGTAACAGCAGTAAAATACCTTACGTTAAGTAAGCACATGGCAACGCATACGCTCATCCAGTACAAAACATGTTTAACAGTCAAACATAGCTGCAAGCGCGCACTTCAAACGTGTTTTGTTAGCTGTGTTCGAGTAAAATAGTATAAGTTTGACGGAATATACACAGAGTTTTGTTATTTCGTACAGCGAGAGAGTTGATCAACTCCTCTTTGAATATTGTTCGCTGCTACGTCATTACTGTCTATCTCATTCACTCCTTCACAAGGTAAGTGCACATGAAAGAGTGAAATTTAGTGAGTGAGCCTCAGTTTTATGACATATTTGAAGAGAACACACGCGACCACATCATTGACATCGCCGTCTGTAGACATGAAGCAAAGACAACGTGTCAACAAGAACTGGTGCTTGCTTGCGGATAACAGCGTGTTTAACATGGCAGTTGGGCCCGGTTAAACGTCTTTCTCTTATGTAATAAGTATATCAATAGAAACTTGAGAATTTAAGCAAGCCAATTTTCTTAAGGCATTTTGCAGTAACGTGAGACGGCACAAGCGCTGTTAATTGAACTTGTTTGATGTTAGAGTTATAGTGGGGTCTATGTCACTTTATATGTTCAGTTCACAGTATACCCAGTTTTTTTGTATTACTGAGGTTCAGAAAGTGCGTTCTTTCCTTGTAATTACAAACATTTACTATTTATTTTCTCAGTTGAGCTCGTTCTCGTAGTCATAACATATGTGTGTCCACCATCAGCCCTTTTTATTCCGGAATTCAAAGTCTGCTCACCCCGATGAACTTGGGACTTTTTGGCTGTTGTTTATGAACTTAAAACAGCTAAGAGTAATGTAATGTCGATTAAAGAAGCTGTTTTTTAAAATCTTCGAAACCCATCCGAACTCTTTTAAGAGTCTTTTTTATAAATGCTCTAAAAATCGCCTAAATTGGGAGCATTTTAATTGCCATTTTTAGATGCATACCAAAATTGTTCGCTACTTTGGCTTCTACAAGAAATGTTAGCACCTCCATTTATTTGAAAATGTTCTATACACACGTTATTATCTTTTTTAATTATAATAATAATATAATAATATATTATACTAGCATGGATCCGGCGCGTTGTTGCCTATGTTTCACTCTTCGATTGTTTCAGCACCACTGCGCTCTGTCTTCTGCTACGATTTTCTCGTTGATCTTTCGAGATTCTCGTTGTTCTTCTGTCTCTGCAGCTCTTGATATTGATGCTCTTTTTCGGTCTTGTTCAAGTCGAGACTCGTGGTGTTCTTCCTTTTCTAATCGAGATTCTCGTTCAGAGAGAACTTATTCATAAATGAATACTCTTTGTTCTCGTTGTTCTTCTGTTTCAAGTGCTCTATTTCTACTTTTTCGCGTTGCTTCGGTTGTTTTTCTTCCAAATGATGATTTTTTTGGTTGCATTATTTTGCAGTTTTTTGTATTTAATTGATCGATTAATACGCCTTCTATTTGACACATTATGATGAGTATAAAAAAGCTCTGTTGTTACTCTGACAACAGTATAAGTACCTATAAGTCACAAAAGATATATTTTGATCACAGTTTCCGCTTAATTTCGTAAGCAAAGTGCCACTCCGTGAATATGTATTTTCGACCTTACCTCTTATTGCATCAGATTACATCGCACTATATGCTGACTACGCTGATGCCGTAAAAAGGAAGTGGAAAGAGGCCCTAAGAATCACAAATATCCCATGAAACTTGTCAAAAAGAAGTCATTTTTTGCACTCATTCCATATGAGAATATATATTATTATATAAAATTGATTGTATGAAACTTGTAACGCTTAACTGATGCTACACTTAACGGTTTTAAATATAAATTTTTTTTTGAATAACACATTTGCGCTATAGAAGCAAGTGGCATACTTAATTATAATATTTTTTAAAGAAACATATATTTTTTAGTATTAACAAAGAGCATTAAATATATAGAGTTTACATTTCTCCCTTAAAAAATTGACGGAGCGACTAAATAGAAACTTAGAAAACCAGCCAGTGACTCTGTACATCAACAGAATTGTTGTCTGGTTAACTAATATACCGTAACATATTGGCATAGGTTTGCCTGTGGAAGTGGACGGACGTAAAACGGGAAAATATCATCATGATTTGAATAGTATCAAAATTAGGTAGGCATATTGATGAATACAACGAAAAATGATCATTTCGGAGGTGGAGTTAAGTCAGCCAAAATAAAACAAGTGCAGCGCGTCCAGTACTTAGCAGAATTATATTACTTCAGAAGGCTCTGCGCTCGTATTCGCTGTTAATAGCAGACAGTTAACAGTGAAGGCTTACTCGTCTTCTACTTATTTGCAAAACACCCAAAATCTCAAAGCGAAAAATGCAAACTCAATGCATTTAATGCTCTTTAACTCAATGTGGCTCTCTGCCACTAGTCAAAATCAAAACGATAGGTGAAAATTTATATGGAAATATGTTCTTCCAAGTTTAACTTAGTTGTAAAATGGCTAATGGTCGTACGGTTTTCCCAACTGACTCATTTCTCCCTACTACTAGAATTAAAAGCTTGTCAAAACCATTGAGATGTACGTAGAATGCGAGTTGTACGGGTGTTGGTGGCGGTAGGATCACAGTTGCCGTCGGCCGTCTTTGATGTGCACTTTGATTTCCGGCATCAAGATAAGATATACTCGTATGTATCTATCTATATACATACATACCAAAAAAAAATAAATAAATAAATAAAATAAAAGTAAAAAAAGAAGGCGGGGAAAATCGCGAATCAAAACGAATTGCAAGAATTTCTTCTTGTGATCTTTCTGGCTTAGCTGTCTTCTTTTGATCACTGCCAAATGTGATGGGCCTCGGAGCGGTCTATATCAGATTGGTGTGCAGCTAAAGTGGTAAACAAAATATGATATAGTTGAGGTCTTTTATGAAGTTATGGTTAAGGATTAGTATTATGTATCTTTCACCTACTCCTTCAGCTTGATTCTTAAACTTCATTTTTTAGATCTTTACACAGGACTCATAAGTGACCAAAACTTAAACCACCATATTTCATGTGTTTCACATAATGAGATGATATCGACTTGATAAAACGAATCTTTGGTGTAAGAATCTTTTGATCAGGTGCTGTCTATTTGAGTTACTTCAATGCTTGAGAAATGGACTTTCTTTGTTTCCCCCCAATTATTTGTGCCTTGTGTCACTTACTAAGGGACTGATATCCAGTGTAATGTTGTTCTTGTGATACAGCCCAATATACTTAAATATTACATAGGTAGAGCCATAGCGAAATTCGACTTGTGTGGTGTGTTGGGCTAAGTGATGTTGAGCATCCATTGATTTGCAATTTCAAGTATTTAAACGATGATGTTCGTTGTGGTTAAGTTGGGATTAGAGGCGGTGATGATCTGATGATGGTCTAATCGCTGGCCTTGGCCCTTGTGGATACAAAAAAATAAAATAAATTGGATTCAAGCGCAGGTGCGCATAGTAGCATGTTTTGTGGCGTTACCTTGAACTGGACTTCATTAAACTTGAGTTGCAATTAACACGCGCCAATTGTTTATATTGAACTGCCAACTCCAAAAGACAGTTGAACGAAACTGGGCATGGTCATCTGGAAATTCAATTGTGCGTGTTCAGTTTACTTGCCAACTTCAAATGAATCCCAGGTGACTCAATGTGTGTACGTTTGTCTCAATTACATCATTACAATCATTATGCGAAGTGCAAACACGGCATTGTTCTCGTCATAAGGCTAATCCCATCTAAGCAGTATGCTGATGGCAATGAGAAAAACAATCGCGAGCGCTGCGCATCTCGCACCTCGCACCTCGTACCTCACGCTCCGCCTCGTTTCAACGCACTTAAAAACGCTCGATCACTTATTCAGTTGAAGATGCCGATTCAGTCATTTATTGTTTGTTTGTTGTTTTTTTGTTTTGTTTAGTCAAGCAATCTGTTTGCTTGCCGTCTGTCTGCTTGCTTTACTGACGAACTGATCGACTGGCCTGCCTTATGACTTCGACATGCGGACAGACACGAATGTTTGATCTGCAGCGCTATGAATCCCTTGCCACGAACGTCGTCTTCATCATCATCGTCGTGATCGTTGTTGTTGTCGTGGTCGTTGTCATCATAATCATCAACATCATTGTCATCATCATCATCATCATCATCGTCATTATGCGCGCGCGCTCGGCTATAATAGCTAATGTAAGTACTTCACTTTGGCTCTGTTTACACAATATTATTTTCACATTTTATGTGCTGAAGTGTCATACACAGATAAGAGAAAACACACACGCACATGCATTCAATTCAATCGCGTAGGAAGACCGCGCCGCGCCTTTCAATTTAACTCCTCTACTCACCACTGAGGTTGTAGTCGTCATCATTGTCGCCATCGTCCCCATCCTCGTTGTCAGCACCGACGGTGTGTACATGTGTGGTGCCGGCTTTGCCGGACTCAAACTCTTGGTTTTGATCGGCGGCCTTTTCAGTTTCTTTGATTTTTCTCAAGTTCCTCTTTCAGTGGCATTGGCTGTCGTCTTTTCCACCTGCCCCATGAACACCAAGTACTAGAACAGTTGTCTTATGTTGTGACTCGCTTGCTTACTTGATTCTTATTTGGCATGGTTTCTCTAGTTTAGTCCAAATACAAATAGGCGATCATCGGATTGTACTAGAAGGCTCCGGGAAAATAAGACTAACAAAAGATAGATTAAGGCAGTCCTAGGAGACTAATGGTGCAAAAGTTTAATGCAGCAACAATGAATCTTTAGAGTCATAGTTAATACTCCTACAACGGAGCTCAATAGCTAAAAAAAACGATTTCCGTATTTGGAGAGCTACTGGAACTTAGTGTTAAAATGTTAAGACATATGTATGTGGGAGTATTGATTAGATATAGAAAGTTTATAATATCTCCCTTATAAGTGAAATTACTGACACTGCGCTCTCAAACACAAATTTTACCTCGTTTACCTTTGGAAGTGATGTCTGAATGAAGATCAATATACATCTACATATAGGTAGTCCGCTATTTTTGAAATGTAAAGTCTAGTGACCCAGAAGACGTGGCAGGTATAAGCAGTTGAAGACTTTTATATGGGTTGAAATTCGCAATGGACAAGAACTAAGAAAGTCGTAGTAACCAGTCAAGCCTACGTAGCTTGGCATAGCAGGATGCACTGGTACTTCTAATCAACCCGAGATAGCCGACTTAGTCCACCTGCGGGATGATTCTGGAGTCATAATTAATAACTCGACAAATGTCACGCCTCAATGTAAATACGCAGTTCGCCGATATACCCGCATTTATTCAGATGTTCCAACGCTTAGTCCAAGCATAAAATCTTCGCAAGTTCTTCTGTAGTGACTCTGAGGTTTCTTGGGCCGAGCAAGAGTTTACTAGGATTGCATAGCTTAAGTATGGCAATCTGCATACTCCGTAATCCCATTATTCTACCAAAAAAATTTACTTTCGAATATCTTGGAAAATTTTGGAAGTAGGCTTATTGGTCTATAAGACGCGACAAGGTCATTGCAAGTATGCTCCTGACGCCCACAATGAATATAGGTAGACAAATTTTTGACTAGATGAGTCTGACTGTTGGCAGTCCATTGGTTCGTGACTTTTCTTAGGCTTCTTTCCATTAGCGTTAGCAGCAGTGTCTTCGCAGTCGGTAGTGGGAATGAAGAGGGTGACACCATAAATAGGGGTCCCACGAATGCGCCTTGGGGTGGAGGGGATATCCTGGCTCATGGTTTGATTAGGAGATGCAATTATCCTTTAAGTGATTTTATCACTAGTTATGTTTCCATCGATTGGTGTAAAGCAATCGGTAGTAATCAGTCACATGCTAAAGAAACTTTCGAAAACCACATAGTTAGGGTTTTCAAGAAATAAATACGAAAATATTAAGAAGAAAATAATACAAAATTTTGATGACCAACTAAGTAAAATAACTAAATGAAATGAAACACTGCAAAATTAAGCGTCTGAACACAATGACAGATTGTCGAGGGCTAACGAAGAAGTTGTACCATTTGTAAGCGTGCTCTGCAGCTTTAGCTATCAGGGCTGTAAAGAATGCCCAGACATATATATAAGATGCTTAACGGTTACGGAAAGAGTGTTATTGGCAGCGAATAGGACATATTTCGAGTGTACGTATACTGTTGAAACTCGCACAAGGCATTAGTATAGGCATAGATGATTTAGATTCGAAAGACTGTAATATTGTAATAAAGTGGGGGTTTTATGAGTGCCTTGTATATGGAATGGAACGGTATGGTATGAAATGCAATAAAAACTTCTTTCGCCAGAATGATTACCTAAGCCTTTGATCGTTAGCTTATATGTGTCGAAGGACAATTCATTTAAGCTTTCATATTTGTTAAGGTCTACTTCAGAAAGCCTCTCTATTGATCCTGATCTTGACTCGATCTTGGCAACAATTTAGCTCAAAGCATGATGGCCAATACTATGCTTTCAGCGTTATCAAGGTCTAATTATTTACCATCAAATTAGCTATAGAGGCTTCTCTGAGTCCATATGAGCTAGGTGATTGGCCCTCCGAAGTTTATCGCGCCTTATTTTCGTCATAATACCATGGTATATGGTTTGATGTACTTGGTTGTAGTGAGTATGGAATCATCTGCAAAACGCTCATATACAACAGTAGATTAGGCGTCGGAGTATTCCCTTTTCCAAGTTTTTATCGGTTGATACTACTAATCCAAGGTCTTTTAAAAGTTGGTTTGCTATCATGCTATCATGATAATTTAACCAACACTAGGTGATCGTGGAGCCATTGTCACCATGTACATTGTTTAAATTACATTCAGACCCACAGCCACAGCTTATGTATCACCCACTAAGTCTGCTGTAGGATATATGTACAGCTTGTTTGGATTTTCTGATGATTTCGATGTCGTCGGCGCGACTTATAATTCCCCGGGAAAAACTAAACCGATTTCAATGAAGTTTTGGGAATGTTCATAATTTTCTCTTCAATCAATAAGTCGTATAAGCATTCATTATACGTTGTTCTAAAGAGTTAAGTAATCCCTTCAATACTAAATTGCTTTTCACATGCTTAGTTAGACGAATTTTAAAATATGGATCCTGTGTATGGAAGCCACAGTTTAGGTAATACAGCTAATGCCTAGAATCACTTCAAAAGTAATTGTTTTTCCCTGCACTGCGTAACTTACATTGGGATCCTAACATCCACCTTCCATCCCATCGATGTCGCCCAAAGCTTATTCAATATAGGTATTGTCCAGTCGAAGAACGACTCTCGGTGTAATGTTCTTGCATAATTTAATTATGGACAATATTTATAGTATACCCGTTTTCTGCTTAGTAGCATCAATTTTAATGTAACTTCTCCGTTTACAAGAGTTTATATACCAATATTTGTTGGTTTCTGTAAAACTACGTATCTGCAGCATAATCCATTTCGTGTGTTGTCTCAAGCTTACAACTTGCATTATAACCAGGTGTATTAACCAATCATCTGATAACTTAAAATCTAACCTTTTATCCCATTTTAACTCCTAATTAATATACCTTAATTAATACACTGCTTGCATTTCTTATTTAGGTCTTCGTAGTATTAGAAGCCTTCCTTTAAATGTCTTAATTATTTCGTCTCAATTACCATTTCGTCTCAATACCATTTCTTTTTTTCTTAACTTTTCATGCGTAATATTTATGACTGATGGCTTTTGGTCTGTAGCGGTAAAATTAGGTATTAACATTCAATGTTGCACGTCAACTAACCTTGTAATTCAGTAGCGAAGTGACTTGTGGTCGAGCCCAAGTTATGTTCGGTTTTCAATGGACCCCCAGTGGTATCCAAGTCCAAACATCCATGGACCCCTTTTAACGCACACTGAAAATACCATAAAAATCGGTCCAGCGCGTTAGGAGGAACATAGTCAGGAAGGATCCGTACAGCGGAATTTTAAATGTATAAATAAAGATACGCTAGATATGTCTGACGATAGTAGCAAATAAAGACGACAGTGATATATAAAAATAATTTTTTCTTCATTATTTATAAATTTAATTTTTTGCTTTGATTTTTTTCTTTTGTTTTTGCTGCTTTTTGAACATTTTACATTTTCATTCGTCGTTATTCATGTTATATTCGCCATTAACTAGTTTTCTGGTCGGCTGAGTTCAAAAGCGATTATTAATCTTTGGTACTTGTGTTAGTACTTTTAAATACGTTTGAGTACTTTATTTAGTACCGTTGATGTTTTGCCGACAACGACAACGACAACGACAACACGACAGCAGAAACAGCAACAGCAACATTAACAGGAACAACAACAACAACAACATGCATGCATGGCGATGTTCGAGTCACGGCAGAGAATTGGCTGAAAAATATTTGCGTGGTTTCATTTGGTTGGGGTTTTTTTTAAAGTTATTTTTTAAATATCTTTTTGGGGGGATGTAAGTTAGAAGAAAGCTGCAATGCTGTTGCGTTGTCGAGTAGTCACTGGTTCACTGGCTCGATCGTCTTGTCAGTACGTCTTTCTATTTGTGTGTCTTTCTGTCTGAATGCCTGTCTGTCCGTTTGTCGACATGACTTGAAATCGCGTATTAAATGAGGTTGTCAATATTTATTTAAGCGTCGCTTATAACTTATGTTGTGGTCGCTTTGACTGTCCGCTCGCCCGCCGCAATATCATGAGCCACGCTCTTGTACATTGCCACTTTTTGGACCACCGACAGACTTGCTCGTTGGTCCAAAGGCTGTTTTATTTATATATATATATATATATATATTTTTTTTTTTTAAACTCCACTGCTTTACGGCATGTACGCCACAATAAAACGCTTCGGTGGCCAACACAACAGCAACACAAAACTCGATAGATAGATAGATGGTTGGTGGGTTGGCTGGGTTGCTTTTGCTGCTTAGTTGATTTCGACCAGGTAGGTGGTCAACTCGGTGGCTAACTCGGTGGCCAACATCGACACCAACGGGCGATTGCATGCGTTTCCTTGTTTTTTGTTTTTGTTTCTTTGTTTTGTTTTTGTAATGCTACTTTTTGTGTAGCTCCAGTTCAAAGACGAGAAACGCATTCGTCTCGCCACGTTGTCTAAGTTCTATTTTACAAGCATATCGTTTTACATTTACCAATAAAAATAAATAAAAGGGCAAATAATTAAAAAAAAAAAAGAATAACAAAGTAATGCAGCAAGAAAGAAGCCCGCAATAAAGCACCGACTGGCTTGGCCCCAAACCCAGTCGACGTCAAATGTGTTATTTGTCAGTAATATACAGTGATGGGCAAAACTAATATCACAAACAGTAAGCTATACGGGGAGCTACACGATTACATCTTGAAATGTACACCGTTCTTGTCTGTGGTGCTCAAAGATGGCCTATTGAAATTTCAATTCGATAGACAGCTACTCATACTAATGGTTGGACCCGGACGATTCTAACAAATGTACAGAAACGAATCTTTAACTAATCTTTGAGCACAGTGTCTTGTGTGTCATTTCTTAAATTTTATGGAGAACACTCTTCAGCCTTGAATCCATTAGCTGTTTGATTCGAAATGGCTGTAAGCCTCTGTAAGCCACGCACGTTCCTCCAAATTTTCCTTTTTCACGTAAGCAAGCGAGGTAGCTCATTTAATATCCTTAAATATATACCAACACAGCCATCGATTTAAAAGTATAATAATTTTATAAGCAAGTATACACTTTAAGAATCCCCGATATCTCTTTCAGTATTATCTTATTAATGGGCAAAATTTGAGTTCACTGAATAATTTGAAATTTTTTAGTACTCTAACTTGTGCCGGTATTTTTGTCTGTCACTGTGCGAATTCTGTGCACTACAATTCTGCTTGCCACACGCCGTTTGCCCCAAGCCACCCACTCAAGCCGCTATCGA
Source organism: Cacoxenus indagator (assembly GCA_035041755.1). Taxonomy (NCBI): domain Eukaryota; kingdom Metazoa; phylum Arthropoda; class Insecta; order Diptera; family Drosophilidae; genus Cacoxenus; species Cacoxenus indagator. The sequence continues at coordinate 406,409 of JAWNKX010000250.1, forward strand.
CCATGCGCCTTGCAATACGATACTATTAAGCGTCGGTGGCCGCCTCATCCATTCACAGCGGTAACACCACCAGCGCTGGAACCGGACCACCAGCTCTACCACTAGCAGCAGCAGTGGTAGCAGCTTGACTTGTCAGCATGGTCGCCAACAACATTGTTGAAGCCATAGAATAAAACAGCGTTGTCAGTCGGTTGTTGTCGTCGGCTTGGTTGTCGTAATCAGATAATTACAATGCAAGCAACATTCGTACCAAAGTGCAACAATAAATGAAGCAATGCAAACGTCTGGGGGAGAGCGAGGAGGCAACGCTCGCTCGCATATTGCAAATCCTTTTGAAGTGTCTCGAAGACAACGGCAACGATGACGACGACGATGCACTGTGGAGAAGCCACTCGCAGCTAGAATTACACACGCCTATTAGAATTGAAATTCATCATGACGGGGGACCTGAGGCAATTGCGGCAGTTGCGGCAGTCAGTCACTCAGTCAGTTAATAACTGAAGCTACTGATGACGCCGCCGTCGGGGATTGTATGGAATGAACGCCCTCCCCCCACACACACCGCTGTCGTCATTGCCGCAACCGTCAGCAGTGTCAACCAATAGCGTGTCCATCCGCTCCACCATCTCAACGACATGTGCCGCTCGGGTGAGTTAACGCGCTGGTAACGAGTGTGGCGTGGCGCATAATTTCGCCATAAAGCGAACGAAGTGTATCGTTAGCCTTGTTTTATTGCTCGCATTCGGCCGTAATGAATGTTGACAAATTCGAGATTTATAGGCGTGCATCAAAAGTCAAATGCGCAATGAGTTGATGTTCGCAGACGACGTTGACAACACGGACAACACGGACAACACGGACATTGTGTTCCGTGTTAGTCGTTGATTGTAGCGATCGTGAGTCTTTGCCAGTCTTTCGACGTTGATGTGCTTTATCTCTTCACTGCACCAAGGTAAACGAACGGTGTGCAACTTGAGCGACATTAGCATTGAATATTATTTACCCAAGATGACAACTTTAATTTAAAAAGTCCTGGCAACCACCCTACGCATGCTCACTCATGCACATGACGTTGTCCTGATGGGCAAATGAAGTTTCGACTAATTTTTATACCAATAATGCAGTAAAGAGAATCCCAACTTTGTCATGAAGCTTATAGCAACGCAAAGGAGCGTCCATCGATGTGTATGCAAATACATATGTTTTTGAGCTATTGTATACCCTGTATATTTTTCGGTCAAATCTTACCACTATTAGGGGCAACACCACACAAACTACAGCTACATTTATTCACTGAATCAATATAACAATATAAACCCATGGCTTATTAGAGGAACATATCTTGTCTTAAACGTATATTTCAGGCAATAGAATTTGTGGATGGTATGGTCCCAATGTAAGCCCATGGGTGATTAAAAATTCTTATAAAAATGTCGTTTCGTTTGGTATTTGACGTAACGACCTGATTTCTCGCGAACGATTTCCATATAACTTCCTCATCGAATTTCAACAATTGTGAGCATAGACGCTATTACAACTTTAGTGTAGCTGAATGTAAACCTTTCTTTTTCTCGTTGTGACATTCAATGGCAAATCTAAATATATATATTTAAAAAGCGAACCTTCCTGGCAAATTCTGGTAAATTTCATACACCAATATTTTCACCACAATTCTGGTAAAAAGCATGCTGCCCAAAAAATGAACACTTCATTATAAAATCAGCTGTCTTTGCGTAAAGAAAATGAGTACCGAAACGGAGGAAACTCGCTTTTATTTATTTATTTTTCTTCGAGAAAGAAAGCCAAGGCTCATAAAAAATTGTGCACATCAACGATCAGTTAGTACATGATTAGCGCGATTTTGTTCGGTAAATCTCGATGTCAAAGGTGCGCCTCGGTCTGGTCCACTTTACACCGAAAAAGTGGACCAAATTATTGCAAAAGTGGGTAATGACCGCCACATAAGCAGTCATGTAATCGTTAAGGATCTTGGCATCCACTAAGTGAGACTGTTACACAGGCATTTCAAAAAGGCTGGCTATTAAAGAACTGGATGTTTGGGTACCACATAAAATTTGAAAGAAAAATATTCCCATCGAAATGTTGCTGAAACGCCATGACTTAGAACCTTTTCCTTGATAATTGGCGAAGAAAAACGAGTAACATACGACAATAAAGTGCGGAGGCGGTCATGATCTAAACAAGGTGAGCCTACCCAAATCATTGGAAAGACGAAGCTACGAGGAAAAACGAGCAAGGCTAAATGAAACTGTAAAGTAAAACGGTCGCAATTATTCAAGAGAAAGGACATAATCTTTCACCACCACAACGCTAGGCAAAAATTGAGAAAACTCGGCTGGGAAGTGTTTCCAAATACATCAAACATTGGCCCAAGAATTAATGACATTCAAAGCTGTCAATTACAATGAATTCAATACTTGATTTGCCTGGACTACTACAAAATAATCTGTGGTCCACCAATAATGTTGCCAAATCACCCAAAACTGTGCTATACAATGCGTTTGGTGATCAGATTAATTATGGAAAATCTTAAAGATGGGACAATAATCAATGGAAAACTTAGAGAAGCGAATATATTGCTGACACGCTTTCCAATGGTACCTTCAGACGCACCAATCTCGTTCGAGCTCTTATAATGTCCTACTCATTTGGCAATAACCATAAATAAGGCGCAAAGCCACATGGGGATTACATCTAGAAAATCCATGTTTCTCACACGGACAACTTGATTTTCTGTGTCAGTACAACTTCTGCCCGCCGGATCCAGTAGTAAAGATATATAAATATACTGTTTCTGGCTACTATTTTTGTCCAAATTTATTTATATAAAACAAAGTGACAAAATGCGTTTATTTCCCTCTGCTGACCGTAATTTAAAATCAATAATTTTTTTTTTAATTATATAATGCAGAACTCGCTTTGAATGTCATTGATTGACATTTAAGAAAATTCTCTGGAACAACTAACGAACTGCTTCCTATAACAAGCACAACTAAGTATCTAGGAGTGCACCTAGATAGATTCCCATACTTTAATAATCATAAAAATCAGCAGTTGATTAAGGCAAGGAAGGCCATCTATTTTTATCAAAATTCGTTCAATAGTCGCTACATAAATAAAAGGGTTAAGATCTTAATGTACCTCATGAGCCCAATTATTTCGTATGCGTGCAACATATGGTTTAATATATCACCTTCTTACATCTCGAACCGAAACCAAAAACTGTATGACACAGCCAATATTAAAAGAATTGATAACTTTATAATTAAAGTAATATGCCAACATATAGGCCATTGCATGGAGTGCCCAGAAAATAATCTGATCATATAAATCTGACCCTATTATGAAAGTGAGGAATACCTAAACGAAACCTTAAGAACAGGCTTCGTTCCACCAGGAGCATTCCTGCTGTTGGATAAAAAAGGGTTTATGCAAAACCAACGTGGTATACCGGTGTTTTATCACCTCCACAGACGGGCGAATATCAAAGCCGTTGCTTCAGAACTCATGCAACAACACAACTGGAGATGGGACAAGAGTATTCCGTTAAGGGATACTGAAGTTACGACCCGTCGATTTTGGTGGCTATCGGAATAGCCTAGTACCCTCTCCCATCCATTCACATACCCTTTTCTATATCTTTTATCCTATAGAGTTAGCAATGTAATGTTATTTTCAATTTTTTCGTTACAATGTACTTATGTTATTTTATTTCACTAAGCCATATATTATAAATTTCACTAGAGTACTCGTGGTAAAGTCAGGATGAAGTAAGTAAATTTGTCGATTGTCGAATAATTATTTATTTTGAGAATCATGCCAAGAAAATTTAGTGTTACTGAACAATCTATTAATGCAAGGAGGCAAGCTGTTGGCGGAGAAGAAAAAAGTGGAATACAGCGCAGACAGCTAACACAAGATGCTAGAGAACGCGAAGTAGTTTTTAAATTTATTCAAATTGTTTGAAACGCTTTTTTTGCCTGGCGAATCGAGCCGGGTTCAGCTTGTGTACGTAAAAACCGAATTTCATATTAGAGATATTATGTCCTTATGGTCTTATTCTCTAAGGTCACACTAACTTGTACTACGGAAAACAGAAAGGTACTCATGAAGCACAAAAAATATTCGGTATATGAAATTGATATGTCAAATTATGGTAATTTTTATTAATTGTAGAGACGACGTAAAAAACAGAGAAAAAGGACTGCTTTTCTCATTCAAAGTCATTCTAATTTGCAAAACCAAACCAACCGAAATAATCAAGGCAGAACAAATAGTAAGGAAAAAATTAAAGCAGGACAATACACACAAAAAAGGCACTCCTCGAAATATTTCATGTACAATCTGTGAATATTAAAACAGATCCAGAACGTTGAACGAAGCGAAGTGAACCGAAGAGCGTTCATTAAAATAACAATAAAAGGAGAAGACGAACGGAACAAGGAAAAGCCAGCCGACGAGCGGGGTATGGTTGAATGAATATATAGGGCAGAGAGCGTAGGATCGAGAAGGGATCGTTCAAGCAGCGTATAATGCTATTCATCAAAATGAATTGCAATTCAAAAAAAAAAATAAATTAATTAATAAGTATATATGTACCTACAAGTATATAAGTATATAAAAAAAATTTTAAGAGGAAAGAAAAGTAGCAGAACAACGCTTTGATAGACCACAAGTACCCGGCGCTGTTGTTGCTGCTAATGATGCTGACGATGATGACGCCGCAAATGAATGATCTCTTTGATAGGATCGAAAGCAAAATGTTGGCAACAACAATTTAGCATATTCGAATAACATCATATGTTTTGGGGTGACTGTCTGTCTGCGTGCATGCATGATGTGGACTGCACAAAAAGGACTGAGCGGCAATGTAAAAGCAATAATATACAAATGTCAAAATGCATGCCTTCTTCAATTTTCTGTCTCACTGTCCATGTCCGTCTGTACATCTGTACATCTGTCCATCTGTCCATGTGTCTGTTTGCCAACCTGTCTGTCATGCGAGCAGTCATCATGCTGGGCGCTTAACGCTCCTGGCTACGGCGGCAAAGATCAAAGCCTTTTGCCTTGCTTAATGTACACAGGTCTGGGCGGCGGCAACTGCAGTTAGAAGCAACAACAACGGATACAACCGACGATTGCCGCCTAATAAAGTTGTACAGCAGTGAATTCCACTTAAGTGTGTGTATGCGTGTGTATAGTATTTAAGTGTATGAGAATGTGCATGTGTGTATGTGTGTATGTGCTCGTAGGTGCAAATTTCTTAACAGCTTCGTAAGGTATAGTACTTTGCTCAAACTATTAGCGTGGAATTGCATTTCCGGCTTCTTGGCAGACCGCACGCGTACAACACCGAAATGTGGTACCCGCAATTCAGCGGAACGCACACACACAAACACGCACACACACACAGACACACAGCCGTACAAGCATTACTATCATATTTAATTATTTATGAGAACGTTGAAACCTTTCACGAAAATCATTTAACGGCTTTAAAAAGTGAAATGAAGAAGGCAAAAAAGTGCAAAGGCGGCGCCGCTCCAAAAACCAGACCGTCCGTCGTTCGACATCATCAACGACTTTTTATCTTCAATGCGCCCGCCATCGCTGACGAAGACGAGCTGTGAAAGCAGTGCATGATGAAACAGAGAGATATATATAGAGTGAGAGAGAGAGAGAGAGAGAGAGAGAGAGAGAGAGAGAGAGAGGAAGATTTGCATTTCAAAAGAAATAAAGTTCAGATAAGAAAACTAAATGTCAAAATTATCTACACACTTGAATTGAACGCATTAAAGGCAGCAGAAGGCAGAGTATCGGCGACGATGACAATAGGCATGGGACGAAGGCAATGGCGTTGATTTAGCAGCGAAAAGGCAATGTGCTATTGAAGATTATATGCAGCTCAGTCTTACCATAAACACACCGAGACAAGAGCACACATGGAAATGTAAACATCCCAGCACACCATTGGACTGTTTTAAGATTAACAGCTCTCAGTTATTTCTTTAAGATCATAAAGCTAAAAGAATAAAGTGGCAATCAAATATTTGAGATGGCTTCGATTCATAGAAACATTTTCTGACCAACGATTGCCAAAACTCGGTGTGGCGCTTTCATTGGAGAGCGAGATTTTAGACACCGCTACAACAACACTGGTCTGAGACTCAGTCAGCACTTCTAAGATGCTCTCGTTTCTATGAATCCGATGAATTTAAGACTCAGTTGCAACTTTTTGGATTATTTAGAAGTATTTAGTGTGTTAATATTGGGAGCTATTTTGAGTCTTATTAATGAATTTTCGACTCATTCAAAGCACCTTTGAAAACAACTAGTAAATCTTCCCGGCGTTGTGCGAATATATTAGATTTAGAAAAAAAATCGAATTGTAGTAGCTATTTTCGGTTCAAGCTATTTTGCAATATTGAGATATATGAACATACATATATTCAAATCTAGACAATCCAGAGATAGCGACCAACTTTTGCGATCATCCATTTTTAACCACGCACAGATACATACCATAATTATAATCAGTTGTAGTAGTAATGAAGTTTTTATGACTACTCTCTTGGGATAAGCATCTATTGATGCCTGAGTTTACCGATGCAATGTACCCAGAGTTTAGCTGGTATCCTTTAGACAAGTTCTGCACGAACTGCAAACTGTAGTAATCATTACTACAATCACCCATATTCTTACGACCGCATCCATATTTCAGGAAATCTGAAAACCTGCTGAATTGAGAGAGAATATATTTTTAGTTATCCAAATTACAATAGAATGTGTCGAAAATTGTCTGAATTGCGACTATTGTAAGTAATTCTGGATGTACCCTATAAAATCGGTTTACTGGGAAGTAACGGCGGAGTCGCTCATTTAAGCTTCATTCAAAGTGCAAATGTGTGTTGGGCGCCAAGTCTCTTCACGCGTCACTATTTACCCCCACTTCCCATTCTCATCGTGGTTGCGTTCGTTGTCATCAACCAAGGCACGTTCATCGCTTGCCTTTGCTGTTTATGCTGCCAAACTGCATCAGACGCTAAAATGCAGAAAATCGAAACTGTCTTTTAATAACAACTCACAGGTCGGCAGACAGCGTCGCGGACAGACAGTCACAGACACAGCCAAACCGAGTGAGCACGATAAAAGTCGCAAATCGCGTTTGTTAGCCACAGCACGGGGGAATGTAGCGACTGCACGGGCATCAAACACAATCTTAGCTTGAGTCTTTCAGACTCTTCGTCTTGGTTTTAGCCCAAGCTCAGTTGAGCGTAACGCAAAAAGGCCGCACGAACACAAAGAGTCAATTAATTAGTAGATGGAGCCACGATTATCGCTATATTAACATACATACGTACCTTTACCATTCCCCTGTCCAGCCATACCCCTGCCCAGACACAATCTGCTCTTTCCGGTCCTTTAGCCCCAGCTATGGCTTTGTGTATTTTTGGATGGTTCGTTGGTTATTAACTTAAGATAACACGTGGCGTTGTGGCCATGCTGTCGTTGACGACGACGACGACGTTGAAGTCCCCATGCAATCCACATTGAAGTTGCTATTAAATGATAACGCACTCAAATCGAATTACTTTTCACAAAGCTGGCACTGGTGCCGTCCTTACTCAACGTGGCGGCTTATTTGTTGTCCGAGTGAGTATCAACTGTAATTGTTGTTGTTTTACTATGGATACTGAGGGTAACATTTGATATAGCATTACTTACCCAGCATTGATGATGACGACGGCATTGCATACCTATCTAATTTGGGCTAATAAACCCTTTTACTTAAATATTCACTGCGACGCTCGAGAGCTCTCGATGGGCTTATCACGCACGCACATGCGATACGATAGGATGATCGAAATAAGAGCGAACAGTGACGAAGACGAAGATGACGACGACGACGACGACAACGACGATGTGGAGTTATTGTTGGTGGTGCAACGGTGATGCCGTAAATGAAGAACAGTCGGCAAACAAAAAAGGCAGCTGAATTAAGTTGCGCTCTTGCGTTTAAGTGGCAGCCGAGCACAAGTATATATCCTTAAAGTGCAACATATGCAAGAAGATGTTAGTTACTATCTCGTTTTTACTTTTGGACAAAAGTGCACAGACGCTACGCTTCAATCGACCAAATAATTTTCACGTGCTTGAATGACAGCAACAATGGAACTGATGTAGATCACAAATGACGACGATGCTAATAGTGATGATGACGACCATTATTAGACGGCTAATCCAAAATTTGAGGGAAATTAGACTGCTTCATTGAAAATATAATTTCGATGGTAGAGCCGAAGCCAGGTTTTGGAAATCCTTGACTAGATAATGTTTGTCTGGAACGCTACCGGAATGAATGGTTATCGAAGCGTTACCGTAACGTATGGACACAAAGAGAGAATGGCTATGCGTGAATTATATGTGATTCAAAGACCAAGAAGAAAAGTGACAACGTTTAGCCGGGTTCACTACACTATTATCGAACATATAGTACTTGTACAACAAAATCTTTCATAACTGATGCAGTCAAAGATGATTTGCTTATGTCACTGACATTGTTATCAACGGCATTGTTTTATTAAGCGTTCCTATTACTTGGATCTGATGTCTACAATTATTTCCCGAAGTTGGCAAAGAATTCGCACCGACGAATCTTTGGCTTATTCTCGTGCCTCAACCAGGTTTGCCTTGCTTTGTGTGCAATTGTGAGCACGCGGATTACAGCCACATTGCATCATCTCACTTATTCTGACGACCCCAGCCCAGCAAATGCTATTCAAGAGAAATATTTAACTTAAATTTACATATGTATGTGGATTAATCTAGCAATAAATTTCAACCAATACCTCATTGAACATATAATAATTTCAAAGTGCCTATGGTGCTATCTCGTTGAGCGTTTGTTTGTTAGAAACGGGTATTCTCAGCATCCACAAGAGCTAACGAGCTCAAATTTTTACCATGGGTTCTGTTCGAGCTTTAATCGGTCGCTGAACTTGGGGTGGAATTATTTCTATTATTCAGGCTTACGTATATTTAGAAAGCTCACTGTTACGTACACAGAGTAGGTACGGAGTTCCCAGTCAAATATTTTAAATTCATTTACTGTTTTAAATGTAAATCAGAAAGTTCAAAAAATTGTTTATCCATAATATTATTCCGAACATTAACATGGTGCGTACCCGTTCTGAGATTGGAAGAACTTCAATTGGAAATGCACGATAGCATAGACACAGAGAAATTAATCACAAGAACAACATGTGCAAATGAATAGGGGAGCAACTTCAGGAATGGCCCAATTGCGTTCTACTGAAACTGAAGGATATCGGCATAGACGTCTCACCGATCAGCGAAAGCGAAGCAGACAATCACGTCAAGGCGGTATTGCCAGAAATAGAGAGGCTACTATACTCGCTAGACCAACATGTATGCAAGCAACTCGATTATGATCCAGAAATTGCATACAGCGCTCATTCAAAAGTTGTTATTGGAAACATCGATTAAGATAATTGTCATTTATTAAAATTAAAAATTGGATCTCCTATAACGTTGCTACGTAACCTCAACGCAGCCAGATTATGCAATGGAACCAGGTTAGTTGTTAAAAAAATAAAATGCCTAATGTCATTGAGGCCCCAATTCTCAAAGGAAAATTTAAAAAAGAAAAGGTTTTGCTACCAAGAATCCCTATGATTGCAACCGACACACCGATAAAATTCAAACGATTGCGATTTCCGCTCAGGTTGGCCTTTGCCATGACTATAAACAAATCTCAAGGACAGTCATTGCGAATCTGTGGTATTGACCTCAGAAATAGTTGTTCTGCCACGGTCAATTACTCGGTGGGAAAGACACCTTGACACCTTGTGCCAAATGGTATCAACTCATAAATAAAAACAACCTCAGAGTTGCGAACTATCTGCGACACACGACCCAACAAGATATAGGTAGGCTAGACCAAATTAAAATAATTATATTACGATTAGGACACACGAAAATAACAAACCGACACTGTATCGACAAACACATACCAAGCAACTGTTCTCTATGCAACTCCAATGCCACTATAGACATATGCTTAACCACTGTACCGCACTAAATCGGATAAGAACAAAATATTTTGCAACACACAGAACCAACTACTTAGGTCTAGCCCGTTATATCATAAATTTCAGGGACTTTTTAAAAATCGACATTCTAACTTCAACTATAACCGTTCTCCCTATCATTGCAATCTGTCTATAGACTCATTTCAATCAGGCAACTAGTGCACTTTGATCAAAATGGCGAGCGCTAAAAACTCTCACCCAAATCACCTGTAATTTTAATGGTAAAGAAATAATTTATGAATATGTAATTTCGTTTTGGTCATACCAGGCATCAGGCACCAGCCAGCCACCAGTAATGTGCTGGATGCCGAAACTTTTGAGAACAACAATAGGATTTTTGCCGTCGGTGTTTGAAGTGCTCAAGATTTTATAAGCCATGAGCGTACCATGATTGTCATGTTACCATGACATAAATTAATTGCAAATTGATATGCACAAAGCAAGAAAACAGGCTCTAAAACTGGCAACTAGTCCCAGTAATGATGATGATGGGCAACGGAATGCGTTATAATAGTGTGAATTAATGGTGGCAAGCACACGTATACACATACATATATGTATGTACATATGTACAACAAAAGCATAACTAAAAACATAGTCGTCGTCGACGTCGTCTTCCTTATGATTATGCGATTTTTATGCAGCAAAGTTCCTGTGCACATTTAATTTGCGCCCTTTACACTGCGCAGTCTTTCTGAGTTCTCCAGCAAACAAACACGGTAATCCAACTTCACATCGTAGATCTAAGCAAAGCAATACATCCCTTTGGTATTCCTTTACTTGTTTCGGTTGGTCTGTATTTGCCCAAATGCGCCACTTGCTGTTCAATGATAATGGCGGAAATGATACTTTATTCGATTGGAAATTCATGCAATGCCATGCCATGAGAAGCCGCTGGGCTAGCGTACACTGAAAATGAGCGACGAGAAGATGAGAAAAATGAATACTCTCAAGCGCAGCCATAACTCAATAAAGCATAAAAGGGGCCAATGCGAAACTGAACATTCGAGTTGCGAAAGAAAAAGATGTGAAGGCAATGAAGGCAAGCTGGGCAGGCACACTGACAGGTAGGCAGGTAGGCTGGCTGGCAGGCAGGCAGTCAAATCGGCTGGCTGTCAGACAAACGGGCAGAGTCAGTCAAGGCAGCAACGGCATCAGGACTAGGCATCAGCACCGCCAGCAGAGGCAGTGGCAGGGTCGTGCATGAAGCACGTTTTCACATGAAATTCGGTGCCGCAGGGCGGTACAATTTTGATGCATTTACAACGTTCAGGGTGTTGGTAATTATAGGGAGTTTATGTCTCGGGCCTTCATTACAAAACGACGTTTTCATATTTTTTCTTCTGCTCCTTCTCCTTTTCCTTAGTCTCTTTTTTTTTTGAAGCGGTTTGATTGCTGAATTAAGAAGTTTTGCATGGAGCAATGGGCGGCAGGCGTGTAAGAGTATGAAGCATTCGTATGCAATCGACAATGGCTTAGTCTCTACAACAACATTAACCAACTACTCAGTTTAGCATATGCGTTTAGATAATCCAGGGCAGAACTGCATGAATTATGGAACTTGCAGGCTGGATGGGACTCCCTCTGGACTTACGACGACTAAGGCGGCTGAGATGATGATTCGGATTTTGTTGAGTCGCTTTGCATGTAAAAATTCATTAACTCTTATTGCAACCACCACGATTTAGCGCGACTACCGAAGTCGGCCAATGTCACTCGTGGTAAAATTTGTGTGATTACAGCAAACAACGCGTTATTAAACGCTGATTAAATACAACGCTGTAATTAAATACAATGAAAACAACGCGCACAACTGGCGACGATGACGATACCATGGTAAAGCCAAAGCAGAAGCAGTCAGGAATATGTGCACAGAAGTCGGAATTGGCGAAGACGTTTAAAACTTGCCTCGAAATATGACGTGATTGCATGCAGCTATGTTGTTGCAGTTGTTGTTGTAGTTACAGTTGTTCAGCTAAAACGAAATTATATGCGAGATTGCGCTAACTATGAGGGGTGAAGTATGTGAAACGAAGAAACTGAAGACCGTGTTAAGTATCCAGCCAGAGGAAAGAGGCCACCTATGTACGACATCTCTTTAGTTCGCAGGGGTTCAGCAGTACCGAATGAATCGGGCAGCTAAAAACGTGTGTTGTATGGTTTGTATCATTACGGGGTACAATAAAATCATGATGCAATCGGTGTCTTACCTTAGAGACAACTATTTGTAGAGCTAGTTGCCTTCAAAAGGCTGAAGTCCTACCTTTGATATATGATGCCATTCTTGATATGCCTGGATTTAAATCCTGAAAACTGCTGTGGCTGGTTGCGTTAGATGCACTGGATGGAACGAGGCCAATAGAAACTTCTTCAATGCTTCGCTGTGCTCTCTGAGACTGCCAGTTTCCGAGTGCAGATAATTCTCCTGCGGGTCATATGATGCTGCTAACGAAGGAGGTTCAGAGAAAGTATATATATTTTACTAGGAAGCCTTCCGCTTACCATATAAACGTCGCTCTTGATTTTCAGAATATTGTTTTTAAAGATTTATGTGGGCCAAATCCGTGCAGATCCCTATGGTGTGTCCATTATGGCTTCCATAACTGGTGGTGGTGCTGACAGTGGCAGTGGCGAAGATGGCGGTGGTGGTAGGAGAGGCCAATGTTGGCCAGCTGGAACGGCATGCGCGGTTCATCAGTTTGGCTTAGTTCTGAAGCGAGATTGATTCGTATATACGTATGTGTATGTTTGAGTATTTTTATGTTTCAATTCTTATAATTTGAACTAAACATATTTACACCATTGACATTTAAGTAACGCTTTTACGTGTGCTGTTGCTTTCTAGGACACTTCTAGTGAGCACATAACTCACGTTTGTAGTTGGTAAAAATACATAAAGTTGTAACGGAAAACTCTAAATTCAGATACAAAACTAAACAAGCAAACGTGTTCAGACCATTGCACACATACGCTGGTTACTTTAGCGAACAATAAAGCGCGTTGCCACACCGTGTCAAACAAGATATGCACTAAAATACATTATTATCTTTTAAGCGAAATTTAAGAGGAATACTACAATTCATAGTTACTCTTAATTTAAAAATTCAGTTTTTAATACTAATGGAGAATAAATCGTATTGTAGAAAACATTTGTATGCAGCGTATGTAACACAGCTGGCTGCATCAACAAGTTTTACCAGCTTCCTTTGTAGTACTTAAAACATTTTATTATATATAAATATATAAATAATATATATAATGTATAATATGTTTAAATAATGTTACATACAAACATGTTTATATTGTTAGATATTTTTTTCATTTGCTCTGCGGTTTTTTGTGCCATTAAGCATTAGTAACTTTTGCAACACTGGATATAGTTACACAGATTTAGCGATTGGCAAACAAGCATTGGACGCGGAAATTTATGAAGAGACGTAGTTAAACGCGAAAGCGGCGTGAATGAAGGAGTTTGAGTGACACTGGGAACATAGGAATCATAAATACGTGTTACTAAGCGAAAGTTTGGTGAAACAAAGTGAGGCACAATTTAAGGTAATACGTAGATCGTATGAAAATAATCGCGCGCGGGCCGTCTTTCCAAAGCAGGCGATAATGACGACACACGTTTACGAACGAACAGCAGCCACACTAACAACAACAACAAAAACAAATAACGCCAAGAAATTAGGTTGAGTGCGACGCAAAAAAAAAAAGAGAAAAAAACTGTGTTGAACAAACGAACAAGCGTGTATAAGTGCGTGTATGCGTGCACGAGTGCGAGCGAGCGAGCGCGACCACATATCACACAATTAATTAGCATAAAATTTAGTTTGCACATATGTCCGTTTCGGGTTATTGTCCCAAAGTGTCTAGGGTTCAACCAAGCGCCCATGGCCGCGCACATCCACAAGCATATGTCCACCCGCATACGTCCTCTCGCACTTTTGTTTAGCACAGAGTTGTATAGCTGACGGGCGCTTCGCCATACGGCCACTGTACAGACTCATTGTACTCATGTACACCTAACCTCAAACAAAGATACTAACGAGGATAATGTCTGTTCTCTAGATCTCATGTTTTGTATCATCACATACTCAGGTGTGATATAGTCATTAGACTGTGAACAGCTTTAACAAAAGTTAGAGACAAAATATATACATATATAAATTTTATAAATATATAAATTTTTCATCTGAAATGTTTCGCAGATGTAAGGAAATATAGTGGTTGATTAGCGCTTTGCCGTTTTTCGATTTGGTGCGCTTTCGCTATTGTATTCGCCGTTGCTTATGAATTTAATGCATTTGAAATTACTTTTGTCTGCTCTCTAACAATTTGCATATTTTCCAGGCCGTGGCTCAAAATTGAGAAAGTGTAAGTCGCAACTACTTTATCATAAATCTCGGACTGAGATGGTAAAGCGGCGACAGGGCACTCATGCCGACAGCTCGTGGAGCGACTCTTGCGATGAGTCTGTGCACAGCCTTAGCTCGGTCAGCAGCAACTGTCAGCATGTGAAAAAATCGGTGGACACTACACGTTTGCGTAAGCAGCTGAAGGCAACTGGTTTACTCCTGGACTGCGCCAATTGCATTAAGATGACTGGCGATCCGGGTGGCGGTTGCGACGAGACTGGCTACGAATATGATAACGCATTGTGGCTGTGCCTTAAGTGTGGCACGCAGCTATGCGGACGCTCCAAAAATAAGCATGCCCTTTTACATTTTGAGGTGAGTCGTAAGTACCTAGTGCCAAGTTTTAACTCTCGCTAATCACATGAATTGCTTGGCTTACAGACACCACACTCTGATTCGCACGCCTTGACAATGAATACACGTTCTTTTGAGATCTGGTGCTATGATTGCGATAGCGAGGTGAGTGCCAATACGCGCAAGAATCTACTCGAGTGCGTTGAGCTCGTCAAAAAGTTGGCGCAAAAACCGCCAGCAGTAACGGATACATTGGCATCTGTGGCTGCTTCAGTGGCGGATACAGTAATAAATAATATTGAAGGTAAAATCATGGCCACATGGGAGACACTAACACCACTGGTGCCGACCATTGGTGGTGAGCCCAACGACGCTTTGAAAACTGGCAATACAAATGAATTTGATATGCCGCCTGTCAACACTAATGCAACCGATGTACTTCCACTGCCGCTGTTGTTTTCATTTCCCGGCAGTGCAACACGGGTCAACGATTCCGCAATTAAAACCACATTGCCTTTGGTATCGCTCAATACCAGGCCTATCTTTAGTTATCGCTGTGTATCCAACTCGTATATGTTGGACCGATTGCCGCGTGTGCGTGGTCTTGCAAACCTAGGCAACACGTGCTACTTCAACGCCGTCATACAGTGTTTGGCACAGACGCCGTTTTTGCTTGACGTGCTTAAGGAGCTCTCTGAGCCAGGCGAGGAGTGAGTCAAATTGTCTTCAATTGTCTTGGGTCGCTTTTCACGTTAATTTGTTTTTACAGATTCACTTTGCCTGGTGGCACATTCAAAGTCAAGAACGAAGACGACATTGAATTGCCCATGATCAAAGGTAGTCTCTCATCGTGGGGCCCGGTCACTGCTGCGTTGGCGAACACACTCGAGGAGCTGCAATCGAGCGGCCCTGTATACAACCCTAGCAAACTTTTCGACAAACTATGTAGCAAATGCCCACAATTCACTGGCGAAGATCAGCATGACGCACACGAGCTGCTACGTCAATTATTGGAGAGCGTCCGTTCCGAGGACTTAAAACGTTATCAACGCGTCATCTTGCACAATTTAGGGTACAAGGATCAAGACGTGAATACCGTATCGGAGGAGATGCGCCAAAAATGTAAAATTTATGGCAATCAGGCGGCAGATCGCATTCTGCGCCCGGAACAAGTTTTTCGTGGTTTCCTTGTCTCGACGCTCACCTGTCAGGATTGCTATAATGTTTCCTCGCGCCATGAGTATTTCCTTGATATATCGCTGCCGGTGACAGTGGAGAAACCTCAACCGCCCCAGCGACGCAAAGCTAGCCCGGACACAAAGTCAGTGCCTAATCTCATCAACAAGACTTTCATAGGCAAAGACGCGGAAGCCTCGTTCTCGCCATCGACTTTTTGTTTTCATCCGGTAAATGGTCCGACAAAATCTCAACTGAAGAAGGACAAGGAGAAAGAACGCAAGGCCAAGCGTGCTGTAAAGTATCATCGTAATAAGCAAGCTCAAAAACTGACTCTCAAATTAGTAGGCAACACGCCAAGTGCGGTTGAGAATAATGTAGAAACTGAAACTAATGTCGCTGATGACTTGTCTGTCAGCAACGGTCCACCTAAAACTGGCGAATCAACAGCGTCGGAAGTAAACGATGACACCACTTCTTCGAACATTAGCACTTCCGAGCAATCGGATGCTGATGTCGAGGACAATCTCGTCGAAGAAAACATCGCGGCCGGTGGTAAAGTTGCAACGGCACAATTCTTCACCGATACCAATGGTAATAATCAACAAGTTAGTGAAAAGCGCGATGACACGCCGGAGAACATGGACAAAGACTCACTCGAGGAAGACGAGAATGGTAAGCAATGAATGAATTTTGTGCCTTAATAGTGCTGACTTCAAACTAACAATTGCCATCAATAATAGATTCGGGCATTGCTACAAGTCCTTTGCATGTGACCGTGTCCAACAATAACAACAACGGTGCAGATGGTGTAGTGATCATCAACAACAGCCTTATAAGCGTCGGCCTCAGCGAAAAAAACGCTTCACTCGTGCGTCAAATGTCGCTTGGTGAAGGCGCTTCAACCAAAGCAATCAATGGCGTCACAAATGAAATAGGCCAACAGTTGGAGTTGTTGGAACTGAAATGCGATCCGGAGGAGGCTCGTCTCTGCCAGCGTCGTACTCGCACGCAGAGCCACTCGGATTGGAGCACGACAGTCGCGCCACGATACCAATGCGACGATGGCGAATGTTCGGTACAGTCGTGCTTGAACAACTTCACTGCCGTCGAGCTGATGACGGGCAACAACAAAGTTGGCTGCGAAACCTGCACGAGGCGCATTAACGGCGATGATGCCGAGGCGAAGACAGTCTACACTAACGCGACCAAACAGTTCCTCATCTCTAGTCCGCCAGGGGTGCTCATATTGCATTTGAAGCGCTTTCAGCTTGGTCCGCGTTGCTTTTTCCGCAAGTTGACACGCGAAGTCAGCTTTCCGCTGCTATTGGATATTGCGCCCTTCTGCGGCTCGAAGGTGAAAACTCTACCCAACATCGATCGACGACAGAAGAAACTGCTCTACTCGCTGTACGGCGTTGTCGAGCATACTGGCACTATGTTCGGCGGTCATTACACAGCGTACGTGAAGGTGCGCCCGAAAGTAACGGCCGAGGACAGACGCCGGCTATTTCTGCCGCACGGCAGCAAGGCCGAACTCGATCAGAACGATGAGCAACTGAAGACACTTGAAGAGCTTCTAGCCAGAGAGAAGGCACGCGAGTTACGACTCAAGGCAGCCAATGACAGCGATGATCTGTCGACCAGCGTGTCATCGTCCGGATCTGAGGACAACGGTGGTGTCGATTTTAACGCGAGCGCGAACTCTGCCAACTATACCAGCAATGTTGATAATGAGGCTGCCAACGTGGAGATACCAATCGGCAAGTGGTACTACGTCTCTGACTCACGTGTTCAGGAGGTCAACGAAGAAGCTGTTCTCAAGACTCAAGCCTACCTGCTGTTCTACGAGCGCATTTATTAACCAGAAAAAAAAGGAAATCAGAATGGAATTTGCGAGGGAGGGAGAGAGTGAGAGAAAAGATAAGTGAGACATTTTAAGAGAAGTCGGGAGTTATGTAGAAACGATATATATTATATTACAAAGGAGAATGTAAGAGTCGATGAGGAGGGGTGAGTGAGGAAGACGAAGTTAGGTGGAAACAGTGGACGTAGTGGATGGAGGAGGATAAGTTAGAAAGTGAAGGAAAGTAAGATGAACGCGTGATTCCTGCTCATTACAGAAGTTTGTTTTTAATTATTATTATTTTTTTTTAAATTACTTTACACAATTTAGGTTAGTGAGATCTTACGTTTTAAGGGTTCCTGCTCATATTAAATTTATCGCATGGGATATTGTATTTTTTTTTTTAGGAGGCACTTTTGTTATTTGCCATTCGTCCACACATTCGAACACAGCCAACAGCACAGCAAACAACGGAGGAGGAAGTGCTCGCGTGACTGCGCACCCGCACCAAAAACGGCGCCATCATGTTGTGCAGATTGCCCTTATGGTTTATTAGAATTGGTTGTTTTCTATAATTTATTTTTTCTAATTGATGAATTGAGAATTGATGTTACAATGTGAAATGAACTGAAGGCCAATGAAACACAAGTCTAGTGTAGTGAAGTCATGGCACATTTGAGATAATAGCGCTATATCGATGATTTGAAAAAATATCTGATGTACATTCATAAATGTTAACTGGAGCTCTTAAATCAATAAAAATAATTGTATTAGAATTAAATGAAATGTTCTATCGTCAGCGGTCTTTTTGTTTCACATATTTTATATTATGTGTATAGTATCTTACAACTATATACATACATACACACAACAGAACGACAGAGAATAATGAGAAAGGGGAAGTAAATTGCAACGAGAATTAAGTTTATTAAATATTATAATTAAGATTATAGAATGATGTGCGAAAAGAGCAACAAAAACAACAATGAAGAGAAGTATTTCTGTTTGTGAAGCGCTATGAAAGCGCCTTGATACTAGCGGAATAATCAACTTACAAAGATAAATTAAAAACAAAAAAAGGAATAATATTTTCAGCTTCAGCGCATTTAAAATACTCTTCACACTCTTGATCTTAAAATGTAAGAAAAGATGTGTATGGAAGCCGTACATTACAATAAACTGAAGACCGTGACATTTCCTGTGGTCTTGCTAAGATTTGAGTTCGATACTTCAAAGAGCTGTGAACTCCCGTTGTATTACAAGCGTTTGGTTGCCCCATGCGTATATAGGATGCAATAATCTGAAGATCTTCAAAAAATATAATATATTTTCATATAGGAACTTGTATGTACCTAATGTATGTACCACATTAACCTTGGCATCCATAATTTTGCACATTTCAAGTTTATGAACGATGTGTGGACTGTGATGAAATCTTAGATCTTGATACATATGCCTTTATGTGAAACCACTGCTCCCAGCGACTGTAACCTTTCACAGCTAATGTGTTAAATTGAATAAGAATTACTATTCATATAGTATTTGATTCAAAAGCCTCAAACTTAGCCGTGGGCTTAAACGTGTGGTATAGAGTTAGTTTTTCACATCGACGTAAACTTATCATGTGCCAGCTTTCATTTTCAAATCAACTAAGAGAATTGGGCTTACGTAGCACCAAAATTGACCCATGTGAATGGGAACTTTTCAAGTTTAATATTTATGGTCCCGAAAGTGTACGTTCACAAAAACGCTTTCTTTGACGAATTTGAAGTTTGGCCATGGGTGAGCACTTAAATTCGGTGGCTACCATCACGGTGACAGCGTTCGGTTAGATCGGGGGAATCTCTGGAATAGCCAAGTCAAACACTGGAAGTTCAATTTAGTGAGGCGTCGAATTAAAAATATTGGTCGGCTTAAGTGCCTAGCAAGGCAATAACATGACCGTAGAGTCATGAATCATGAGAGAGCGTCGTCAGCGTTTGAAGGAAAATCGAATAAGAATTGGCGAGAGGAAAGGTCAAATTATCAAAAGAAAATGAGTAGTAAAATTTGTATGTGTCTTTATTTATGAGTATGTACATATATAAAAGTAAGCACAGAACACGAAGAAGGCGGGCGAATGAACACAGAAGAACTAAACCATAGCATGTCGGTGACGCAAAGTTGTAAGATTTTGCCTTACCAAAAATCGCCAAATACGACTAAAGACATTTTCATTTGTCATTTACAACTTCAGTCTACACAAATCCCGTGATGCGCCGCCGCCTCTTCTTGTCAGCATATATAAAAAAAGTGGGAAAAGCGTTTATTTCCCTCTGCTAACCGTAATTTTGAACGAGTTTTTGGTTGGAATGTTTTCTTTTTTGTATGATTGTATATTTTTTTTATACAGAAGATGGTAGAGAACGCGAAGTAGGTTTTCAATTTATACGAATTATTGGAAAAAAGATTTATCTTTTTTACCTGGCGATGTGGGCGGCCTTCAGCTAGTATTATATATATTATTTATGCTGAAATTCGTATAAGCTGTAACTGGGAACAGAGGCTACAAACTCATCGAAAGGATCTGACGACGGCTCTTATCAATGACGTCTGATGACATCAACTCGTGAAGAGGCTACAGCCTAATGACCTAATGGCCTTCTAGGTAGCTAGAAGTAGTATAAATAATTTAGCATAAATAACTTTTTTAGTTATTTGTATGTATTTTAAATATACATATGTATGTTACAAACTCCATGGCAAGGTGATAAGCCCCTTAATTCGACGCCTGGAGAACAGAGCACAAGATTCAAACGGCACTGTTGAGAACCTTTTGGCTTTTTGCGACACCAACTGGCTGTATGAGTCGTCGCTGACAGCGGGTTATCAGCGACGTTAATTAAGGAAACGTTAAAAAGCCAGAAGTCGCACTCGGCGTCGGTTCAGTTTAAGCGGTTGACTCGAGCGAGCGACATGAAAACATCTACGACGATTAAGCCGAGAGTGTTTAGGCCGTTGTTGGTGCTGTTGTTGTTACTATTGGCGCGCTTGGATGCCATCGAGGCAAAGATATACATGCGCTGCGAGTTGGCGCGCAAATTACTCGATCAGTATAACTTTCAGCGGAGTCTACTCTCCAATTGTGAGTGTTGAACTGACGCATTGTGTATTGTAACCACATACCGCCGCTGTTTTATTAATAGTGCACTAAATTGTGTCTAGGGATTTGCCTGCTGGAACACGAGAGTGGATTGGACACGAGTAAAGTGACACTGAATGACAATGGCACCAAGAACTATGGTCTCTTTCAGATTAACAGTCGTTATTGTCAGCCGGCGCGACGTGGCGGCATTTGCAATATGAAGTGTGAAGGTGAGAGCAACTACTCACAACGCTGTTATATACACACATATATACTTACACTACCCACGGTGAATGGCACTTCGATTTTGTCATGACTTTGCAAGGCATCTCTGTGTTTTTAAAATCAATGAATTTCGTTGCTAAGGAGCGTTTAATTTTTGCATTAATTGTGCTTTACGGCGAAATTCGAAACGAAGAAGTGTCCTCGTAAGAGGGATGTGTGCTAAAGAAGGGCTTCGTTCTTTCGACCAGATTGTCAACATTGTAGTTGGTAAAGAAATGCTCAGCTTAACGGGGGTGTTCGGCTAACAGTGGTGAGAGAGAATTTGCACTGTATATATTGGCTTCATTTGATCGATACACTGTGAGAGCTGAAATACATACTCTATTTTATATGAATTCATGGATCAAATTCGATACCCTTGTTTTTGCTTTACTGAGTTGAAATTTCAGCAGAGCTTATCATAGATCATAGACTTGGACTGAGAATAAAATAAGATCATGGTATTACTGATCGTATGGATCGAATTCAAGGCCGTAATTACTTTCTTATTACGTGATGTGCTCAGTCTTTACATGTACGTCGGGAGACATGAAGTGTAAAGAAGTGTTTTTTGTTCTAAGTTTAAAAAGCAAAGACCGCATTTTGAGTCCTTAAATATTAAAAAAAAAAAAACGCAAGAACTGAAAGTTGGCTTTTGGCAGGGCCACAAGTTCTGATCAACTAAAATTATTTGCTTCCCTGACTTATAATAAAATCATTTGTTAATATCCATTTGCGCCAACGTGTAGAGTGTAACACTTCGGCATAGCCGTAGGCAAAATTTGCTTTTATATTTTTCCATATTTCCACTTTGCTCTTTGGATTACAAGCTATGCCCTAACATCGCTACACATTATTGCAGATCTGATCGATGAGAATATTGCCGACGATGCGTATTGTGGTGAGCGTATACGCCAAACGGAGGGCTTTCAATATTGGAACGGTTGGCAGCGCTGGTGTCGCAATTCGCAGAATTTGCCCAATTTGAAGGTTATCTGCGGCATCTGATGGGGGAACGCAGGTAAAAACTTATCAAGCAATACTCGCTCGCACGCTAGCTTGCTGTATCGTCCCATTTGGCTGGCTTATGAAGGTTTGTGAGAACTTGCTCCCACACTTACAATCATATGTAGCTGTACACCCTCTAACTCCCACTCTTCCTAACGCGTGTGTTTCATCAAGTTGTGCAAAGGTTTCCTGAACGTTTTTGCGTCGCGCATTACGTGCTTGTTTTTTCGAACTTTAGTCGCTGATGGCGTTCAACCGAAGCAGACGTCGATTAAGGCGGTTTACTTTTTTCAATTTTATTTTTTAATTTTATTTTTTTATTATTGTTGTTACACACTCATACGCACATACATATGTACAACAAATATTATAAAACACGTTATTATGTTTGGTATTGTGTGCAACGATTTCAGTTTGAACAGAATCTAGTACAATGAAATACGAGAGAATACAATACTTCTGTGTTATTAAATGCGCAAATTTTATATTGGTTTTTGTGTCTAGCATACGACCCCCCCAACCCCTCCCCGCAAAAAAAATTTTTTTGTTGTCCATCTAACAAAAACGAAATTTTGAAATAAAACTTTTCTGATACAAAAAGAAAACGTTTCAGTCATGAAGGAAGACCGTGAAGTTGTGCAGCTCGGGTTGACATGGAAAGTGTTAAAGCTACATTCATATAATTAAAGTGTGTGAAAATCTTTACATAACTGTTTGCCGCTGTTCATCTACTCAAATAAAGCATCAAATGTAATATATAAAAAGTGCTGAATGCAAAGGAATTGGTGTTTTTTGGCTGGTCAAAGCAAAAGCAAAATTTGATCCCTATAAGCAAATAAGTTGGAAAGTTCACGTAGCTCATTGAAGAGTATCATTTTTACGCTTAATGGCCATGGGAATATGGCCATAGAGCAGAGTCTATCATTTGTGTATGTGTACTTGAAGACACGAAGATACACGGTATTTACGGAGTCTTCCAATGTCTTCTTCTTTTAGCATTGCGAGCAACAAGATGTGTTTCAGTGAATAAAAACAAAAAATTGTGTTGCTCTACTTTTTGACACTCGTCGAGTGAGTTGAACCGGAAATCCAGTAGGTGTCGCGTGTGCACTGTTGTCTAGCAAGCTAATGTGCGCTTTCAAATCGTGGGGAATGCCTGCTGCTAAACCTAATGATTTTTTCCACGTGAGAATATGATAGAAAACGTTTCAGTTATTGTAGATAAAACGTTTTTAACTGAAAAAAAATTATTTTTTTATGTGCTGTTCTGTTTTTCTTCTTCTTCTTATTTTAAAATTGTTTTATAAATGGCTGGATCTATTTTGTATCAAATTAGAATTGGTCACGTTGAAGCAACACCATTTGAATAACTATATATAAATATAAATTCGGATTTCGCGATATTATACTTTAAGAACTCTTTCTAAAAAATCAATAGAAATCAATCTTCAAAAATAATTAAAAGGGAGTCTAGAGTGATTCGATTGAGTGGAATTGTTTGAATGTAAAAAATCGTGATAATATACATTCATACATATATGCTTTTGAAATAAATAAAAAAAAAAAATATATATATATATATAAATAAATAAATAAATGCAATATTTGGGAATTTCGCATAATGTTCCAGAGTATATTTGTAATCGGTGACATCGACTAAACCTAAAAATGTATTCGAAATTAATTTCCTTTCAAAACTTAACCGATCGTATTTGATATTATTATTGTTATTATTATTTCGTTGTTCGCTTTTCTAGGTAGAATAGGTCAGGTCTTTCACAAGCCACTTTGTGAATATCTAAGACTTGTGGTTACATAAAATAATTGGTTTTTGTCTTATAAGCTGGGTGATTAGCCTGCCGCCTCTAGTCCTATTATTTGTTAAGGGAGCGCCACCAAGGAACCACGCCACCTACCGGAGGTTGGAGGTTGGTGGTATTGGCCATGACCATGATACCATGGCTTCCAGGTCGAACGCCGACCTCTGGGACGACAGCCATAGTGCATTTCCACTAGACTACCGCGGCACTAGTCCATATTATATGATCTATTAAAAATGGTCGTTGGGTAATTTGTATACTCAGATATTGAAATGAGTTATAGGAAAAACATGTTAAGTTTGTGGTAGTTCCGCATCGTCTTGATATCTATATATGTATTAACACGGAGATATGATATTTTCTACCCGTTTTTAACGTACTTAACGCCAATGTAATTTCATTTCATGGAAATTATATAATTTTTTATTTTATTTTTTTATTTTTACGTTTTTTTATAGATTTCAATATCTGTTTAAAGGCAATTCAAGCTAGGTGAAGTGTTCAGTAATACTGATCCAAAGTTAGAAATTCAAACGGAGTAATGGTGTATCATAAATATTTTTTTGATTGAACTAAATGTTTCAAAAAAAGACCCAAATTCACTGAAATACATATACAAATTTTATATCACCCAATATATTTCGAACTATTACACCTCTAAGCCGCTTTATATGGAGCCTAGTAGCCATAGTAAAATTAGCATAACTCAAACCAACCTAAAGTAGGGGGAAGGAACAGATTGAATTCAATTCCAGACGCGTTTTTTCAATAGTTTCCAGTACTAACAAACTAAAAAGGCATCTGCTTTTTCATTAAAGCGGTGCGAACTCAGTGGCAAAGCACGATTTCATCATGAATTTCAACATGGATTGTAATAGTTTCTACATTGAATTTCACCATTGTCGTTGTGAATGATATGCGTCACGCTCAGCGTAGCCGATACCGAATTAAAGCAAATAAAAAACCCTCAATCATTTGGCCACGTCGGTGCCCAACTCAAGTCCCGAACACATTGAAATGGTGTTCCTAACACTAACAATAAAACAACAACAAAACATACAAATACATATACATTAGATAGCGCCAAAGCTGCTGGTCATGCAGACGTCGATAGACGTTTCGGTCGACAAGCAACGTTTTGTGAGCTATTGGCAACGGGTATAAAAGGCGCCGACCCGAAAGCTGAGAACATCAGTTGCAATCGTTCTGCTGGGGCTTAAGTTTTCTAGGGGAACAGTGAAAACAGTTAATTAGAAACAAAAGAAGATAACGCAAGTAGTAAACAAAATCGATTTTTTTCATTGCCAAAAAGCTGTGCGAAAAAAAAAACTGAGGTGAGAAGAGCGGTACAAATCTAAACTGAAGAGAGCCACCAAGTTAAGCGAAGCCGCTGCGGAAAGAGAAGACGAGGTAAATTTTCAAGTTTCAGCATGCCGGAAAGTGAGTTAAGCATGGCGATTGGCCAGGACGATCGTGTGTTGATGAGACGTGAGGAATTGGCGGAGGAGCAGCCGCATACGTCGAATGCGAACGCTGGCGATGATGACGCTACAGTTAATGAAAAGGTGGTGGAGGGTGAGCGCAGCTCGGGAAAGCGACTGTTGCACAAGGCCATGAAAAAGACGCATAAGGCACAGCGTTTACTCGAAGAGACTTTGGCGCAACTGGTTGAGAAAGCGGAGTATGGTCGGCGTGCCAATGCTACTGGCAAGGATAAGTCGAAAAAGACGAGGAAGCATAAGAAGATTAAGAAAGGGAAACGTTCACCATCGAGTAGCAGTAGCAGCAGCAGCAGCAGCAGTTCGAATTCCAGCTCAAGTCCCATCTCGAGCTCATCGATTGAGAGCGAAATTGAAGAGGACTTCAGCTATGGGTATAGTTACCCGCATCGCGTTTGGTTGGGACCCGGACTACATTCGGTTGGACGTCTTGTAAATTGGCCTGGTATTCATCATTGCCACCATCATCGTCGTGGCGATCGTTCTAGATCGCGTAACCGTTCCCACGGTCGTGTGCATCGCCATCCACGCCATCATCATCACCATCGCTTTCCTCATCATAACCATGCGCAGAAATGGCACCCAGGACGCGGCCATTACGGAAATGGACACGGACATGGACACGGACACGGAAATATCGACGACCATAATAAACATGAGCGTCGCCACGTAAGCCGCTCTCAATCGCGTCCGCATGGGCTACCAAAACGGCCAGCACACCCAGTGGATGCATACATTCGGTGCCCGGTACCATCTTCTTGTCCTCAACCTGATTCTGCTGGTGGTTCTGTGGGTGGTCTCTCGCGTTCACGCTCCCGTTCTCATTCCAGATCGGGACACAAGCACAACCGCAATCAGCGTCGTCATCGTCATCATCATCATGATCACCATTATCTATGTCAGGTGAGTCACTCGACTTCTCGTTCCCGTTCCCGTTCCCATTCCAGGTCGGGTGGCAAGCATTGCCACGGCATTGATTCATGCTCACGTCGTCAGTGTTCACGCCATCTCACACATGGCAAAAGCGGCCAAATCCGGCGCAGAGGTCACGGACCATTTGAACGATTTGGTGCAGACGGGCGTCATGGCTTTGCTGACATTGGCGGATTGAGTGGATTCGGTGATAGGGGCCTAGGCACTGTTGAGTGATCTGGAGTAGATGATCGTCAGCGTTCTAGTGTCTTCTACGGACATCACGGTTATGTTAAACATTTTAAGAAATGCGGAAATATGTACGGAAGATTATTTTCGACGACATTTTACTGGATTATAGAATAGCCAATCTTTATTAAAATATCAATAAAAAAGGAAGATGAAGAAGAAAAAGTACAACGATAACAAAATAAAATAATAAAATATATTGTAGAATTAAAAACAATAGCAAAGTATTAATTTTTTTGTTTATTTATTTATTTCCTTTATATTTAATTTTTCTGTTATTATTAGAACAACTTCAATTAAACTGTATATACAAAAATTAACAAAACAACTTAAATAATAAGTGGGGATATAGTAAAGTGTAGATATAATATTAAAAGGATCTGTTGTGGAGGTCGGCAGGGTGCGATCTTCTCAGCCGTCTCGCTACCCCAACTCCTCCAATTCTGCGTCGTTTTAGAAGGCGCCTTGCTAGTTTATTTGGATGATTTTTTAACCTCTCTATATATTTTTTGGTCTGACGATTTATCACATCGCCAATTTTCGGTATTTTTAAGTCGTTTTCAAGGTCCGCCGTTCGCATGAACCAAGGGGCACCAGTAAGCATTCGCAATGTCTTGGCCTGCAGTACTCTCACCTTCGTGATGTTTGACCTCGCTGCTATGCCATACACCTGCAAACCGTATCGCCAAGCAGGAGCAATTATGGTTTTGTAAATGTTCACCTTATTTCCCAAGGACAATTTATTCCTGCTAGTTAAAAGCCAATGCAATTTACCAATCCTCTGTCTTAAGGATTTCGTGATACTTGAAATATGCGTCTTGAAAGTTAGACGCCTATCCAAATACACACCCAGGTATTTGTAACTTGAATGGTATTCCAGCAGCTGGTTTCCAATGAAAACTCCCGGACAGAAATCCAGCCGTAAGGCGTACGTCACATTGGCACATTTGTTTTTGTTAATGCAAATGTTCCAACGTCGTGTCCAGTGAGTCCGTGGCTTCTTAAATGCACTTGTTTCTGACGAGGATGGCCGTATCGTCTGCAAACGTGGCAATGATCAAATCCAGAGATTCCTTTAGTGGTATTTCTGACCCAGTGGGCATGTCGTGCGTGAACAGGGTATAGAGTGTAGGCCCCAAAACGCTACCCTGGGCAACAGCTGCGCAAATAGCCTTGATGCTAGACCACACCATCCAGTACCACTGAGATCGTCCTGTTCTCAAGGTAGCTGCGAACGATTAACCATAGTTGAGGCGGCAAGAGATTCTTGAGCTTACTAAGCAGCTCGTCGTGCCAAACTCGGTCGAAAGCCTGCTTTATGTCAAGATACGCTTAGCGGCAGTGGAAAGTCGAAATGTTCAAATATTCGAATGAAAAAATCAAAAAAGTGACAAACACGAAAATAAAACCAGTAAAAATTTGAACACGGGACGTAGAACACGTGACTACCACATCTATCAAATAGAAGGCGTTTAATCGATCAATTAAATACAAAAAACTGTAAAATAATGCCACCACAAAAAAACCATAATTTGGAAGAAAAACAGCCGAAGCAACGCGAAAAAGTAGAAATAGAGCACTTGAAACAGAAGAACAACGTGAATCTCGACTTGAACAAGACCGAAACAGAGCATCAATATCAACAGCTGCAGGAACAGAAGAAGAACAAGAATTTCGACAAAGTCAAACACTGGAAGTTCAACGAGGAAATCGCAGCAGCAGAGAGAGCGCAGAGCTACTGAAACATCCGAAGAGCGAGACGCACGCGAAGGCAGCAACGCGCCGGGTCTCTGCTAGTAAATTAAATAAAATTAATAATCAAAAATTAATAATACTAAAATTGTCTAAATGTATTTTTAGGATGTAAAATTTGAGGAAGTTATTTTTTGTTGTGGTTTATTTGATGTTTTGCACTCCTCTACTACAATTCGTAGTTGGTTCAATATGATTGCTTCTGTTATGGTTATTTTGCTTTGGAAAATTATAATTCACAATCATTTCAATGTGAAGCTGGTATGAGAAGTAATTTTATTTTGTGGTCTGTACTGTACTGTGGTCGGTCGGGTAGTATTTTCTTGTTATTTTTGTGATGAATTTGTCCAGGGAGCAGTGATTTTTGGTTGCAAGTAAATTTTTTTTATATAATTTCTGTCAATGTTTGAAGACGCAAGGGCTGTATTTTGAATATTGAATTTCTTTTTCAATGAAGCTTATGTTTTTTTTTATACAAATTTAATTTGGGATGTAAATAGTGATAATGATTATACAGATGATGATAACGATCATAACCATACTGACACACTCTTTTTCGGACACATTTTTATCTTTATGAGAGAATTTTCATTTCTATTATTTGTTTTATTACAACCATAAGTTCCAGTGGTCCTTAATTATATCGTCTGAATTGCCTATGACGGCAATAACTAATTTTTTTGAAAACCATCAATTCCAGTAGTAAAGCAGTGGTTCAGTCGCGATAAAGCTTATGAATTAGGCAGACGTACACGCATTGTTCCTCCGCTATCCAATGCAATTGCCCTTTTCTACTAATTAGTGTAATATACCAGTTAAAATTAGCATAGCCCCTCTGGCCCTACGGTGAACATTCATTGGCTTTGCATTTGCAACGGCATTATATATTTACCCTAACTGTATTTATATTATATTATATTTTTCCGCAAGTGTTTTTGTAGTTTGTCTTAATTTATCGCGTTCTTCTCTCTGTGCTTGTTGTTTGTGCAGCTATGCAAAGTGACAATAAAATAAATAACGGCAATGTACCGTGCGCTACTGACGCAGGCTCAGACCTCTGCACTACAGTTAGCAATAACAACAATAAGTATTTGCTTATAAATTATGGTCTCGATTATCAAGTGGTTGTTAGTCAGTTTCAGTCAAAGAGACAAGTACGTAAATCTTCCCCATCGGTCAGCCCAAAACGCAAAAGCAATAAACTTTAAAACAACGATTATGCCCATGCCGAGACTAATGTATATAATAATCGGTTTGAGATTCTCTCTACAGAAGATGATGATATTGGACCAATTGAGGTGGACTCCGATGTAACACTCGAAGCACCCCCTGAACAGCGAAAAGCCGCACTTACGCCAAACTGCGAGCAGGACCGCTTCCTCGTTCGAAAATCCTCAAGTCGAACAACCAAGGCTTCTTAAACCGCCACCAATCTCTCTCCCCAGAATAACAAATCTACCAATGATTCTAAGCCTGCTAGAGACAGTCACCGACCTAAACAACGTAGAAACTAGAACATCAGTGGGTGGTGTAACTAGGCTCTACGCTAAAGATAGCAACACCTTTAGAGCTATGCAGGCTCTGCTCGAACTGAAACGCGTAGAATTTTACACCTACCAACTGAAGGAAGAAAATACGGTCACCCCCAACAAAGGAAGACACATACAACAATTGCCCGAACAGTCGACTAAAGAAACCTTGTCGTACGCCGACATTACAAGAGGATCCCCAAATGTAATTAATCAGTCTGACCAAGGCGAAAGTCAACAGAAAATTCAAAAATACACGAACAAGCGCCAGCAACAATCTCTAAATGAACAGTCTAGCCGATTGGAGACAAACCCATATGGGGATCAGGTTCTGAACTCCCTATGTGCTGCCGTAAATACCTTAAATGAATCCATTAAGTGTCTCAATGAAACACAGAAGCAAATGCTGCAATTACAGATCCAATTTTGGACTTACTCAACGCGCGTAACTCAAAATGAACTCCTTAAAAATTCTGATTTTGAACGCAAATGGCGTTTCCAAAAACCTTCATGAAGTAGAATGCTTCTCGCAAACCAACAACATTGACATTACTCTCCTTAGCGAAACTCGACTGCTGGGAAATTCTGCCCCCAAAATTCACGGATACATCTCCTACCCAGCAAATCACCATACCGCTACACGTGGCAAGTGTGGCGCCGCCATCTTAATTAAAAACAACCTCCAACACTTCCCCACACAGCTTGTTCGCTCATTGGCGTCAGCCAATGTCCTAACTGCTATCGGCCACATCGAGTTCTGCTCCATTTACTGCCCTCCTCGCTTTAACTGGTGTAGCAACGATTTTGCAGCCCTTGTGGAGAACCGTAACAGAAAGTTCCTTGTTGGTGGTGACTGGAACGCCAAACATAGGCTCTGGGACGACCAGCGGTGCAACAAAAGAGGAAAGGAACTAGTGGACTTCATTTTATCCTCGAACGTGGATGTTCTGGCCACTGGCAGCCCAACGAGGTTACCCAATCGGGTGAATAACAACTCAAGCTACTTAGACTTTGCCATTTACCAAAATATTCCCCACTGGAAGCTTCACATTGAGAGTCAATTAGACTTGGACTCCGACCATCTCCTTCTGATCGTTACGCTGGATTATGCTGCAACATATTTCCCTTCAGTCGAGAGGCTTATCGACCGCCAGACTAATTTGAAACAATTTAAGAGCCATCTAAGCGACTCCCTGTATCCTGATATGGAACTTAATTCTGGGCCAGATATCGATGATGCTCTGGAAATCTTCACTAGAAAGGTCCATGAAGCTGCATCAGACGCCCGCCACAGCATCACAAGGCCACATAAGTCCAACAACGGCGATAAGATCCTTACTCCAAAACTGCGCGCCCTCCTGTCGAATAAACGGAAGCTACGAAAAGTCTACATCCGAACAAAACACCCTACCGACAAAACCAACTGGCATAGGGCAGACTCCCAGCTCAAATAAGCTCTTAGCAAACATCGTGCCGCCTACCTTGACAACATGCTCGCTAAAATGGAGCCTAATAACAATTCGTCTTTCCCTCTATGGAAGGCAACACTGAATGCTAAGCGGCAGTCGATTCGGATAGCTCCACTGAAAGACACCAGTGGAAACTGGTGTCGCTCCGATGCTAAACAGGCAAACACCTTCGCCGTACATCTTTCTGAGAGATTCAGACCACTTTCTTTTTTTTTTGGAAAGAAAGATTTTATTTGATTCTTATATGTAGCTTATGTAAAGTGAAGTGCATAGCACATTTTTGTAAAAGGAGATACAAAAAATCCAAAAAATTTATTATTAAATGAAAAAAAAAATAAAAAAAAAATGTTATCTTAAGACTTCTCGTTCCGATCAAGCCTATTGCTATAATCGATGGTAAACGGATAGCTAGCAGTTCCTTTTCCGCACACCTAATAAATTTGTAAATTTGGGTTTTAAATGCCACATACCAGGGCCTTGTGATAGTCTTTCCATTCTCACAACAGATGAACTAAGTACAAAATCTGTCACACTGAACGTGAAGAAAGCGTTTCCTGCATACTTTGGGTGCTTCACTAGAAGTTATCTTCCTTGGATAGCGCTTTATCCAAATTGAGGCACATGGCGACTGATCACGTTTACAGAATTAATTCAGTGGTTTCACAGTACATTAGATGGAGTATTCATTTAATTAATATGTCAAGTGTAATATGCCAGTCAGATAAAGCATGAAGTGTCTGCCAATAATTTAACTAGGCGGAGAAAGTTACCACAAAATTATACTAGGTGCTTCCATGAACCGAATGTGTCGCAAAAGCTTATTTAACTACAATCGGCAGCTTCCCACAGCTAAGATGGCGTCGTGTTCTAAAGCGCATTAAATTTATTTAAACGATATTCATTAGTGAGGCTTTGCTGTACTTGAAATATTTACAAAGACCTTTTATTAAAAGCTCAAAAGGCATTTCATAATTAACTGTTGTCTAAAGCTTTCACAAGAGTGCGATAAGAGCTCTTATTTTTGGTCTAGCGCAGTCAACAGCACAAGACACTGAAGTGTGATAAAATAATTTTATTTTCCGTTAACACCTAACCGCCTAACCGCCAAACAGTGTGTTAATAGTGTGCGAAATATTGTAGCAAACCCGATGAGGAGGCGTTAAAAAAGTGGTAATAAATAGTGTAAAAAGCTTTTCTATATGAGCAACTCTATCAATAAAATCCAGTAAAAATGTTTTATCACTTACTGTCTATTAAAATCTATTAAAGTCTATTTATTCATTTGATAGAGTGCTCAGAATAGGACGGCGGGCTCTTTTTTGCTATGCATTAAAAGTTCCAAAACTTACAAAGTTAGGTATCTGCATTATCTGTGAGTAGTTCATTATTCATCGATATTTATTTTGTCGCCTTCTAAACAAGCCAATATTAGACGCACTTTTTATGGGCGATTCCGGCTTTAGCTCTAAAATTATTATACGAATTCGGTTTAAAAAAAAATTAAAATTATTATCATCGATTAAGCATACCATTCGCTAGATTTGACATCTGATAAAGTCTTTGTGTTCCCGAAATTGAAATTCCCACTCCGGTTAACCTATTATAACCTATAAGTCCGTTAAAGCCATTAAGGCACAATACAATACAAAAATGTTTACAAATATCATTTATCTATCTACTACTTCTAACGCGTACAAAATAGGATTTATATTTTAAAAATTAAACTTCATGCACCTGGCTAGCGTACACAATCGCCTCCAGTTGCAGAGAGCTCAGTCTCTCCGCCAGCAATAGCTTGTATAGCGGATCCACTGGTTTGACGAACGAAAGCGGCGCAGTTTCGGATCCGTCGGATCTGGATAGCGACATGCCGTAGAATGCGTAGAGATCTCAGCAACTGTGATCTCTTCATAGTCAACATTGTCGTCGGGCGTTTGTTGTATTTGCAAGGAACCTGCCGACGTAGTCTTGATGGCGATTGAGTGCTTTTGGCACTATACAAAAAAAATATGTTGAAAATGCTCTTACGATACAAAACACGCTTGGTGTTGGTGTCTCTCGTTTACGGCGACCTTCTTCATCTTCAAACTCAACTCAGAATTACTCTGCCATTGGCCAAGCAAGGACAGGTCGCTTCAACCTCAGCGTCGAATAGAAATATCACAGCTTTTTTCTGTTTGTTGTTATATTTACATTTGCCCATAGCCTTCCCTGTTTCCGTTTTCTTTCCTCCCGAAATTCGTTTCATAAAACTTCTAATCACTACCGGTGCTAAAGATCTTTTCACTTCGAAAAAATCATATGTATTCCTTCCAAAGGAGCGAAGTATTGTAGACCTGCAGTAAAACTTCGCAGAAATAATATAATCAGAGTAGGTAATATGAGGTCTATGACTGAAAAAGCAAAGAAATGGACCACCAAACGCTGTAAAAGGTCTCAAAAGTGCAAAGATATCACCGGCCAAACAATTCTGCAAACCCAAAAACCGCAACGTAAAGAAATGCAAAACGCTTTACGAAGTTTGAGTGAAGGTCGAATGACACGCACAGCACTTAATTTGCAACGTGAATGAAAAAATTATGGTTAGATTGGGATTTCCCCTAAATCTTAAAAAAGAATAATAATTTGACAAGTCGTGGATGGTGTTTGATGAGGGGTAGGATGGAGTCGGGTTGTGATATTTCCAATTTGTAAATTCTTGGAGTATATAATATTGAACATAGTTATATAGTTCAAAGGGGTACTCGTATATATCCTATGTATGGATGTGCGAAAGATTATGATTTTGTAATAAAGCAATCTTTCACACAATCTTCGTATCTTATAAGTCTAGGTGTTCCAGTAAGCTTTCGATGGAGTCTGGCGACTTAGCCTCCTGGTCAAAATAAAAAGAACGTTGTTGGTAATTTTCCTCCTACTTGGAAGAGGGATAATATTTTCTTCAAATCAGAGGCCGCCTGTCACCCCTTATTCCTATTGCATACGGAATCCTTCAGGGAAGCGTATTTGGCTTATCTACGCTATCTTTGCTGCCGACACACCAATTCCTCGTGCCAGAGGGATGAGCACCACCCTCCTTAAAGTCATTCTAGCCACTAATGCAGACAATGTATGCGTGCTTTATTGTACATAGGGTTCTTTGAAGAATGGGCCAGAAGGTGGAACGTGGAGACTTAAGGCTTCACCTTAAGACTCAGGGGCATTTTTGACCAAGACCTCGTATGAACAGAACACTTCCACCAAGTACAATAGCCCAACTATTGCCCTGGATCAGCGGTTTACATATCGGGAACGTATCATTGACACCGTTAAGTTCTGCAATATGAAAGGAAGCTGCCTCGATTGGCTGCTAAACGCCCAAAGCAAGTTAACTGGCGTCTACCTGGGGATACAGTGTTCAGATTTGTAGTTCTGCTTCAAAGTCGAACCGCAATAGATATTAGACCCCCAGAATAAGGTACTGCGCCTTATTAGTGGATAAGAATGCAACGTCAGTAATTCGGCGGTGCACCACTATCTCCAACATGAGAACCTTGGTGGAGCAAATCTCCTGCTTCTCCAGCAGATTCAATGGTATGCTGAGTGTCTAGCAACAGTCTTGCTAGACAGATGGCTACTTCCAATTCCATCATCGGACTAAAGAAAGGTCGATTCGATCACTGGCATACGCCTCCCACCAGTATTCACCGTGTCTTCACCACATCTAGCCACTTCTATTTTTACGAAGAAGTTGAAAATTGGGTGGTCCTATGGATTGCCTAAAAATACCAGGATTTCTTCGAGCGCGGAATCCATGCTTTGCTTGAGAAACGGACGAAAGACTAAGCAGGGCAATTTTGACTGACGTATTCCTTAATTTTGATCAGCAAATAAATGGTTGAATTCGATAAAAACGGCAGTGTCATAGGAGTAGCGTATATAACGTATACTTTGATACAGATACGTGACCAGTCCACTTAAAATTCTTTTAAAGAACTCTCAAATTTCCGGGTTCTCAGATTAGTGGACGGTGTAGTTGTCATAGAATGCCTTCATTTATTTGAAGTCTTTTGGGAGGGAATAGTATTAGAACTTCGAATTAGCTAAAGTTAACGTATTATACTCTGCACAGTGTCCACACATCATTACCATCATACCATTTTCACTGTGGAATGGGATGGAATGGGATGTTTTTGGCAAACAACTTCTCCGCATTATTCTTGAAAACATAAATTGCTGAAGGTCCATGTGAGGCCAAAGACACAAAATCTGAAGCGGCACCAGACCGAGCCGTGTTGCATTTTAATGGCATGCCTCTTATTAAGCCAGTGGGAGTAAAGTAGGCGCATTTACAACGCCAATCTGGAGAGCGCTGCAGCTTATAGGTTTTTGTGTGCGCCCTTGTGGCCTAGTGGTTCTTGTTGTTGCTGATGCCCGAATTTTTTATTTTATTTATTTCTATACTCGTACATACACGTATATACCTATGCAGCAATAAACTGGGTTTCAGTTGTCAGATTAGACTAGTCAGCGAAGCCATATGTCAAGGTCATCGGTGTATCTTTGCAACACTGCCACATAAGCCACTTGTCGTCGCTCTCCGGCAAACGCATAACAACAAGCGCCAAATTATAGTATCACGCCCATCCACCTAATCTGGTTGTGGCTAGAATTTCATCACGAATTGTTTGTTTTGTCGCTGCGATTGCGATGAGTGGTGCATTCTGGAAAGTCGCCTGCCGACACCGGCTGCTGTAAGCGCTGATAAGCTGAGTCTGGCGACTGCAAACACGTTCGATGGGGCACGTCTGCAAAGCGCATTTGAACGACATGCGACGCGAGGCGCTGCTGTGAACGCATGTCCGCTCCTATGGCATCGGTCATTCGGGCTTGGTTTTACTTTCACTGTGTGTGCGAGTGTGGGTGGGTCTGCAGCTCTGCAATCATAGTTGGTTATAGGACATTTAGAGCACACTAATTGTAGCTTATCTATTAAAGTTCTTTTCTTAACGGACTCAATTCTAATTGCCGTTGTTGTTGAAGTTTTTCTGTTTTGTCTACCTGCAACCATTTTGCTAGATGTCAGCACAATCTATTCAGCTTTCTTTCTATTCCAACATCCTCGTCGTTGTTGTCGTTGTTGTCGTTGTTGTCATTGTTATCACTTTTGTTGTTTGCGGCTGTCTTTCGCACTTGTCTCTTATCAGTGTTTTATGAAGAGCTACAATAGTTAAAATGAAAACAATTTAATTACTACACGTCAGCAGCATTTGCAATGGCGTCAGCGACGTGAGCGGCGTTGTCGCCTGCCTTATGGGTATCAGCACAATCGTCAATCCGACTGCCTATCTGTCTGTCTGTCTGTCTGCCTATATGTCTGTCTGTCTGTCTGTCTGGCTCTTTAGCAAATATTTGTGCTTTGATAAAAGAAAGCAGAAAATATCACAAAAGCGGCGCTTGAAGCACAAAGTTTCTCGCCTTATCGCTCAGCAGCGCGCTTTTGCTTTGACTGGCTGCGTTCGTTGTTGTCGCCTGACTTTGTTTGCCTTTGCTGCAGGGTACGAAGCAGCGTTATTTTGTTCTAAGCGCGCTTGCATTGTGATAAGCGTAATTGAGCGCGAGAGTTCGTGATTAAGCCCGTTAGTGTCGTGAGTGTATCAGCGGTCACGATTTGCAATTGCATTTCTCTGGTTTTTTTTAAATAATTTTTTTTTCTTCTATGAAGCCTGTCGCTTATGGCAATTTTTCTTAATCGTTTTTCTTTGCCTTTGTGTGTGGCACTGGGACAAAAACTCCTCAGAAGACGAACGACAATAGACAACAGCGGCCATAGTCGTTCAATTGTATGTGTGTGTCGTCAAATCTTCGAAGTTAACTAAGCACATTTTTTATGAGGCTGCTGCTAAGATTAAATCTATTTTTAATGCAAAGTATGAAAACAGATTGCAGACAAAGAAGAGACAAAAATAAAGCCAATAAAAAATTAATAATAAAAATAATTTTCGGTCTTAAATTTTTTTATTCACGATTCCCCAGTTCCAATTTCGGCGGTTCGCAACTTGCGATTTTTGCAACGCGATTTTTAAATTGTAATTCTTAATTTGTGGCTGGTAAGTTGTGCTCTTGCAGCCGCAACTTTTGAGTATGGAGCGGAATACTCGTATTTCGTAGGGATTTTTGGGGCAACTTATTTGAGGAATTCTTTTTGTTATGCGAGTTTGGGGCGAGATTTTTAATTGACCTCTATTTTGAACCAAGAGTTGTGATTTAAGTTGATTGATTGTTCCTCAAACGGAATCTTGGCCAACGACGATACCACGCTGAATATATTGGTTCTCGTGCAATCACCGAAAAGTAATGTTTTTTTTTTTTTTATGTCTATTATTGGGTTCAGCAAAAAGAAATGCATTATTTGTACCCTAGTTTAAAATAAAAATTGTATTTTATAAGGATTGCTTTATCCGCTGTAGATCAGATTTGTTACGTTTCGTTTAATGACTTGTTGGCATTTTGAGCATAGCTTCAATATTCTCCTTTCATAAAAGTTTAGTTCTCCAAGGAATGAATTTTTGGTTTCACCCCAAAAATTTAGTAATGCCAAAAAAGGCGATAGTCACTTGGTGCGAGATCCGGATTACACGTTGGATGGCAGATTCGCATCCATGTTTAACGCAATATCCCTTTTTTGAAAAGAATCACATATTTCCAATAGCTCAAGCTTGTATCAGTGTGGCCAGTACTCTACGAATTACAGTATACTTAAGATTACAAATAAAAAAGTAATGGATTTATTTTTCCGCAACCTATTACGTGTCTTATAAAATATTAGAATTTAGAATCAAAATGTAACGTCGCGTAAAGACTTCTTTAGTCTCATGAGTTCGCCTCACATGCTATTGTTTATTTCTGTCTGTGTTCATAAGCTTGCCTTCTTCGACGTTTGTGGTTTCCTAAATACATATATGTTTCCTTCATATCTACATATACTTATATATAAATGGATGAAGGTTTTTTGTGAAGTTTGATGTGCAAGTTTATCGGAAATGTCGAGAAATTCGAATTAATTTCCTGTGTGAAATCAATAGTGCTCACAAAATAGTGCTAGTCAAAGAAAAATAATAGAAAAGGTTTAAATCTAATCGAAAGTTGTGTGTTATTGGATGGTG
Source organism: Cacoxenus indagator (assembly GCA_035041755.1). NCBI lineage: Eukaryota > Metazoa > Arthropoda > Insecta > Diptera > Drosophilidae > Cacoxenus > Cacoxenus indagator. Next base: position 445,047 of record JAWNKX010000250.1, read on the forward strand.
ATCATTTCATTGGGACATTCAAAAAAAAAAAAACAAAATCAATTTTGTGTGTTCCAAGTCAAGAGCAGCGCCGGGGCCCTTGCTAGTCTATCTATATATATAAAATTGGAAGTATGTTTGTTTGTTTGTATGTTTGTCCGTTATGGACGCCGAAACCGCTGGATCGATTGTAATGAAATTTCCAGGGAACCTCTAGAATAGCCTTTAGATGGTATCTGTGAAGTTTGGTGCGAAAAAATCCTCGAATTCACTAAATATTAAGACCAACTCAACTTTCAGATGCTTTTCAAACTGTACAGATACAAATAAAACATAAAACCAAAGCGCATTCTGAGAATAGAGTTTGCTGGCAGTGCTGCTTAACTTGTATAAAGTCGAAATGTTCAAATATTCGAATGAAAAAAAAAAATCAAAAAAGTATAGAATCCGAAATGCCACCCTAAAAGTTAAACGCTGGAAGATCAACGCGAAAATCGTAGCAGTGGACAGAGCGCAGAGCTACTGAAACATCCGAAGAGCGTGACCCAATCGAAGGGAGCAACGCGCCGGGTCCCTGCTAGTTTCATAAAAAACTACAAGTTTTTTTCAGACAAAATAATAAACTTCTTTAAGTTGCAGAGCTTACTTTTTTATGACGATTTTTTCTTAAATACAAACTGTTTGAAACTAAGATAATTGTAATTTTATGGAAATGTTCGATTTTCCCGAAAGACTTTTTAGACTTTCTCTGAAATTTTCATCAAAATCGGTATAGAGGTTAGGGAGTCTATAGCTAACATATATACTCCTACATAGAAACTTTCACATGTGTATTCGGCCCTATTCCTATGGCGTATGGCCCTATGGCGTTCGTATTTTAACAGCCGTATTTCTGTTGTCGTCGCCTTTCTATCGTTTTACTCGTATATCGGTATTCCCTAAGTACAACGAGACAACGACGACAAGTTGTCGAAAAGTAGCATAAAAGAAAAATGAAAAGTTGGCAGCGATACTCTAATTTGGGTTGTTATTTTTCGTATTTTTATAAATAATTTCATTGTTTTGAATAAAAAAACATAAAATGGCCATAAATTTCAAGGCGTTTCTCTTCACTTTCCTACCTTTTTCTTTGGTTGTCGTATTCTTGTTGCACATCAGTTTGCTTTTGGCAATAATGCAATTCTCAGCGGCTTTGTTATTAACTGGTTGACATTGTATTCATTTATCTTAATTTTTATTTATTAAATTTTAATTTTTATTTAATTAATTATTTGCAAATTTAGTTGTATCATTTATTTATTTACCATTTATTAGGTATTTACTTTGTACCAACCGTTACCGTTAGGGACTGGAGGTCTAAGCGGGTTAATCTGTTTATTTTTCTGTTAATTGTTTTCAGAAACATTCAATATTTAAGTTCCTTATGACCTTTAGAAAACCCTTAGCATATTCAGGATTTTGTTCCGTTTCTGAAACCAAAATTTCGAATTGTCGGGGCGTTGTTATTTTCATACTTATTAATTTTCACTACACTCGCTTCAGCGTCGCCACCATAAATGCTGGCGACAGAATACGAATATTTCACAGTCGTTTTTTTACTCGTCGCAAGTTAGAGAATACCGAATTTCAACGATCGAGGGCCAAAACGGCAACGGGAATGCCAACTTCTCGTTTTTGAGTCGATTTCGAACATAAACGCCAACGGGAATACGGGCGATTATGTTTATTTAATCAGAACAAATATAAGAAGCTACTTCCCAAAAAAGAAAAGAAAAATCGATCTATCGTTAGAATTGTCATTTGATCGTTGAGAGTGTCGCGTGGGTCTTGAATGGTAATGCTTATTTAATTATTGAGGTTGTTGTTAAGGTGCAAAATAAACAAGAAAAAAAGAGACAATTTTCAATTCGTTATTTTTTATTCGTAATTTCGTGATCCACGATTTTTGGATCTCTGTTAATGGATCACATTTTTTGAGCTGTGAATTAATTCGGCATACTTAATCGGCAATTTTTAATGTTTTTATTCACGATTATGAAGTCGCAGTTTTTGAAATTCTGTTAGTTTTAGTATTTTTATTTAATAAAGACTAATTTTGATACGCAATTGTGTTCCTGGCTTTTAGAATCACGACTTTTGATTCGCACTTGTTGAGCTGCGAGATTTGAATTACGATTTTCCGTTCGTGATTCGCTATGTAGAGTTTTTGAGACATAATTTTGGCGACATATTTATGCAGTTTTTAAGAATAACGTTTTTGTAATACACGATTTTAGCCTTACGATTTTTGGCTTATGATTAGCGAAGGATTTGAATTGTATTTGGGAAGTACAAAGAAAGCGAATCACAGAGAATGAGAGTTGGAGCATGCCCTCTATGGGTGGTTGGGTGGCCAGTTGTATGTTTGAAATAGCAATCAAAGCCAGAGTTGTGCTCACATCCCTTCTCTCACTCGTCGTATTAGCAACAGCAGCCAGAAGCGTCTTCATCTCTGCTAATATTATTGAAGCACTCTCTCATTTGCTATTTGCGCTGTGCTACTGGCTGTAAGACATCATCGCTGCATACGTTGGCATTGTTGTTGGACACCAACGTCGAGCAGAGCAGAGCAGAACAGAGCAGAGCAACGCAGTCATACGCGACCTGATCTGAGTAAGAAAAAGCTTCTTGGCATGCGCGCCTAAATAGTCTATGCTCAGCAGTACTTCGTGGCAGAACAAATAATTTTGAGTATTTTCGTCAGATCTTGTTTCGTTTCGTTGCGTCTCGTAACGTGTCGTCATCGTGTTGCGTCGTCTGTCGTATTCGATCGTTTCGAATCGTCTTCTCTCGTATTCTTTCAAAGCGTTTTCCGACACAATGCGAATTGGATCGGTTTATTTTCTACGCGCAACTTAAAAATTAACGGCGAAAAATCAGTAGCAACAAAAATAAATGAAATTCATAAAAAGAACGCGTTTTCAATAATTTATATTTATATGTATTTATTTTGTGTAAGTTTCAATTTAATTTTTTTTGGTCTTATTTGCCGCAAAAAAGGTGATCGCATTAAGTGAGTAAAGAAGTGTGCCAGTTTTAACGTTTTATTGTTTGAAAGAGGTAACAGGAACAACACGTTTCCGATACATTTGCAGCAAAATACTTTGGATACAAATAAACCAGCGAGCAGCAGCGACGTCTGCTTCCAGGCCGGTTCTTCGTTGCTATACGAAACTGGTATTGACTAAAAACAATTAATCATTCGTTTCAATGTGAATTGAGTAAAAAAGAAAAAGAGCCAATCAAAGAAATTTATCGAAAGCCATTACAAGTAATAATAAAGAACGTAAAAGCTGATAACGAGGGCTTTGCTTGGTCAAAGGAGAGTACAGAGAGGCAACGGCAGTTGACATAGGCATAGCGGTAAAATGCATTATTAAAGAAGTCGAAGGAAATCAGTGAGTTCGGCTAGTTAGAGCTGGCAATAACACCGGCTGTAAAACAATAACAACAACAATAAAAGACAAATTTAAAAACAGTTACACAGTTAACGAGCATACAGCGAACTCCTGGCCTTGATATCTGATTGGATTGGCTTTGAACGCTTGAACCATCACCTTCAATCCACAGTCAAATCGATCGAGAGTCGTTATTGCTGAATTGAGTCACAAGGTAGGCGATACTTTTCTAATTTGATACTTGCTATCAAAATCAAAACGATTTGAATCGAAGAAGACAAGTCACAGAAGGGAAGAACGAAGGAATAGCATAACAAAGTTGATCGATCGTTCGAATTCTCGATTGATCGTTGACAGGGAGCCGTGAGTCTTGAATTGTAATGGTGGCAAAGCGCATGACTAGGCGGTGCGTTGAAAGTGGTCGTTTGAGCGCAAAAGTCATTAGCAAGGACATTACCAAGGAGCGTTACGAGTATAAGACAAACACAAGAACAAGCGTAGCTGCACAAACGCAACAACAGCAACAATACACAGCTAACGAGTGAGGTGGATAGACATCCGTTTGGAAACGGCTCATATAACGGTAAATGGTAAACAAGTCCAAGGAGCAACATTCAATAAAAATCGCTAACAACTGCAACGCGAAGACACAGAAACCATAAGCAGAACTAGAATCAGAAGAATAAGAAGAAGAAACAGAAGCATAATCGGAACAAGTGCATTCACCTCGTGCATTCACCACTAAAGTGCAAGAAGACGCAACAGAGACACCCACCAAAATAAATTACAGCATCGAAAAAAATTGTGTATTGTTATTTTTGCATAAACCAAATCAAAACAACAAATTGCCTAGAAAAGCGACAACAAAATTGCGTTTGCATTCAAAATTCTATGAACAAAAGGCACAGCGAGCGAACGAGAACGAGACACTCATAGTGGAAAAGAGGAAGAGAGAGAGGGGGAGAGAGGTTGATAGAAACAGCAACACCTTTTTCTAGCATTATTTGAAATTGAAAATTTTCGATCTCAACAAAAGCGGCAACAAATTAAAAGGTGAAGAAGAAAAGCAGGGGAAAGGCAGCGGCATCAGATTATAGAACAACAAAGCATTCGATAATGCGATGGGGCAACGTGAATTGTGTGACTGAAGCAGATAAACAGCAAACGCATTAAAATACGAAAACAACAAATGCAAAACAAAGCTAAAAATCAACAACAAGCAACAACAATAACAATAACAAAGCAGGTGAAACAGGTAAATCGCTAAAAGTCACAAAACTAGAAGCAACATCATCAAGAAGAAGACAGCAGTCAGCATCGGCAACAGCAACAGCAACAGCAACAGCAACAGTAACAGCAACATCAGAGAAGCTCAACGCAAGGAAATTACTCGAACGTTTGCATTCTTCCAAGTGAGTATATATATACAAATAAGCATATATGTACATGTATAAGTTTGTCAAAGTGTAGCGCTATTGCGCGTATTTCGTTCGCTCCCATACTAGAAACATTCACAGTCATCGGCAGCCAATTAGGAATGTCGCTGCTGCACTCATAGGTAGGTAGGACCCAATTTGATTTCAGCCTCAGCCTTAATTTCGGAACGTTCGAAATTGTTTACGATTTCTGTAACATTTGTTATGGAACTATCTATAATTAAGTGCTGGAAAAATTGTAGACCACACATGTAAATACATATGTACTTGATCAACGTGACGAGTGGAGCTTATCTAACAATTGCCGTCTGTATGTACTAGGGATGGGTATCGACCAGCAAAACATCGTTCACTGACATCGATTATTATTTTTTACTACTTAATCGATGTGTCGATTAATTATTGCAATTGTTGCTTAAAAAATCGATTAACCGATTAATGAATTCCAGACAACAATTTATAGGAGCGAACAAAATGAAACTAATTTCGATAGTCATCAATAGATTTTTACCTAACATTATAAGTTAAAGGTGTATGAAAAATTAAGAACATGTCTGAAAGAATATGTCTAAAAGCAAACATAGATTATTTCGATTAATCGATACCCATCCCTAGTATGTACTATATCAACTAGTGAGTTCCGTCGTCGTCGGTTTGATTTCGTTTTTCATTAAATTATAATGCGAAAATTGCTGTTTTTTATTTCGTATAATTCGTGTTTGAGCAAAATCAATTATGACATGTGTAAAAAGATATGTATTTAGGCATTATACGCACAGAGAAAATATTACCCGTTGCGTAGACGTATTCACGTAAAGCGACCGTACACACCCCACGTACTTTGATTCAATTGAGATTGCCCAAAAGGGTAGCAGTTTTAGATATACCAAAGATAAAAGGAAATCATTTTTCCAGGCCACACTTCATAGATTCGGCTGTATAATAGAACATTGTTCGATCTAAACATAACAATTACAGTAATTCTCGCTTAATTGAGACAGTGAAAACGTAAGGTTTTTGTTACAATTAACAGGACAATTCAATTATCCGAGTATACGGATAATTGAGACATCCTTGCAGTTAACCGAGTGTTTTTTTTTTTGATCGATACTATGTATTTGTATACCACCAATTTATATATATATATATATTTTTTTTTTTAAATATTACATATTTGTGTACACTTTAAGTGGTTGAGAAGAATTTTGTAATTTTTGACTGTACAGGGTCCTTGCCATGATCTTCACAACCGCAGCCGTCATTTTTTCCAGCTCATTTTAGAGCTGATCGATTGGCAGAAAAAATTACTCCAATGACATTAATCACTTTCGCGATGGATGGCGCTGCTGTAGTGACTTCATCTTCTCATCTCTATTAGAGATCACAGCTATAATAGCTTCGTCGCTTAATTAATGGTCGCAGTTTATGTAGCAATATGTAGTGTAGCAATATATGTATATGCATACATTTCGGACCTTTCTCAACCGTTATTAAATATCATACTATAACATATATATACTTAATATTAATTTTTTTCTGTGTACGCATTTTTCGACAATCACAAATACGCGGAGATTTTTTCATACTCTTACTATTTGACAGTTATTAGTACTATATATGATTCAATTAAAAGGGGTTATCAAATAAGCGAGTGTCAGCTACTTGGGGAAAATTCTACACATCTAAAGGGAGAAATTTCTTTGGAAAAATTTTACTCCAATTAAACGGGTTTTGCAATTAAGCGGGAACTATTCTAAGAGTAAAGACAAATCGGTTGACCATATGTACGCACTCTGCGCCAGACTTCTGCACTGGGTTGCTGCTCAGTGTATAAGTGGCTCTGCTCTGGACTCAGACCGTTTCGGCCGTTTCGGCCGTTTCGTTTAGCCACGAGTTATTGAGAGTTTTTTGTGAAAATCTACACTGAGCTACTATTGGCATGTAGTCACACATGCCGAACTTTTCTTCTTATTCACGGTGAGTGAAACACAGTCACAGTTGCTCACTACCCGTTGCCGGCACTGCTAAGTCTGGATTTTGGTTGTCCGCATTGCTCTGGCCACCAAAGCCAAAGGACAAAGCTATTCTGAGTTCCATACAAATTACGTTAGGATGCGTAAATTTGTGTCAGAACGTAATCTCAAAGTGTATTGGAATGTTTTGATTTGTTTGATCATTTTATTATATTTCGCTGGCATAGTGGTAGGAACTAGTTGTGGAAATGGAAAAATGTATTATTTAAAGTTTTGTCCATCACTAGGCACTTGTTCTTCCGGGAGAACGCCTTGACTGTGCTCAGATAAATGTGTTGCCAGCTAGACAGGCCATGAGTCATTGATCGAAACAAGTGGTAATCTGCTGTATTGGAGTGTTTCATAGAAAGAGCGTCTCTAACTATTTGCCAGTGCCTGTAATGGTCGGCTGCAATGATGCCACGGAGTGAGTGCGTTTGGCATTTGCAATGCGCTACTCGGTAAATTTCTCAGTTGAGGAAGAACTTATCGATTGGTTCTCAGTTCGAAAACGCATGCATTTTCTGCTTCGTACACGCGAGTTACACACATTGACTCGCATTTTTCTCTACTGCAAGCAAAAAAAAGAAGAAAAGAAAACCAACAATAAAACACAAAAAATGAAAAAAAGGCGAAAAAAGGCCAGACAAAATATTCGCAATTTTATTAAATATAATTTTTTTATAAAATTTTTTGACGCAAAAAAATCAAACGCAAAAAAACATTAAAAGTAAAATTAAAGAAAATTAAGTCAATGAAAAAAGAATAAAATGACAAATACAAAAAAGTGTCTCAACGATTTTATTTATTACTGAAAAGAAAATAAAAAAGCGGCATTAGCGCTGTTGACGAAAATTATTGGACTTGATTTGTTTTGTCTTGACTTTGACTACGTGATCAGGCACACTAACATACAACAACAATAATAGCAAAAAAATTTGCTTTCGACAGCTTATAATTGCCGTTATTGCTAATGCTGCTGCTCTTCATTGATGACGTTGCTTTGCTGTTGACAGTCACACCAAATCAAACAGAGCAATTATAAATGAGCACAGCGCATAAATAGACATACATACACACACACACACACACACGCACACAGAAACACTCATAAATATAAATTTGTTTATACGATTATACGCTTAGGTTATACATTTTAGTGCATTTCTAAACAAATACGTCTAATTCTCATGGACTCTCTCTCTCTCTCTCTCTCTCTCTCTCTTTATATTTATCTATCTCCCTCGCACACACCACCTATGTAATAACATATCTATCATCTATGAATGACATTTCGTGGAAACCAAAGCTAGAGGGAACACAAATCCCTGAAAATTCGTCGGAGCCGCTTGAGCCGATCTTGTTAGCAATGCAGATTAGGAAAGTAGTTATTCAAGTCCTGAAATGGTTGCTTGCACAGTACCTCTTCCTATATATATTAGTCCTATATCAGCACCCAAAGTTAAAACTATTGTGTGCTGCCGCCTCATATGCTGCATCTTCGCATTAGCGCCTACAGTTCCTAGACCACTCGAGCTTAAACTAGATTGTATTGGTTGACGCCAGTGTACCACACCTAGACAATTGTCCGTGTAAAGTGCACAATCGACAGTTAGAAGACAAAGACAAAGACAAAGATAGTACAGATAAAAGTAATAAGATGTTTTCTAATTTTAAAACAGCGTCAAAGGGCACCTGGGCAGTACATCAAACGATGCGATTGTTATAGTATTTGCTTCAGAACAAAGTTTGCCCTATTATTTTTTCTGCACCTCATCTTCTCTACACGACATTCTGCGCGGTGATGTTAGAAATCCGCTCTATTTGAAATGGCGATATCGCCAGCACATTCGTTTCGACGAACCTCAATTTTATCACATCAGTAGAACGTCCTGGCCTGGCTGTTTAATGGGTAATGCAGAACTTCGGGTCAGCCGATGGTCTGAGCGTTTTTTGCTTTTGTAAAGTTGGTGTATACGATTCCCACAAACGCTGACATCGTCAACTTCGCTAAAGCTCCGAAGTTGTAAAATTAATGCTTACTCTAAGCACACGGCCGATCAATCGTTTCGGTGTTATGTGCCAGAGTCATTCGTCGGCTTCATTTGCTATTGATCACACGCGGTTCGCTTAACTCTAATTGACAGTGCTGTAGATACATTTTAATTCTCCAAGTTTCTAATTGTGTGATTTGATTGATTACCATGGTGCCTTGGGATTGGGAATGTGATACTCATTTTGCGGCTAACTTCTTGTATGTATACTCAAAAAAGGAAAATCGCTTAGAAAATTAAAATAAAAAAAAAAACGATTTGTTTAATCTGTAGTCATGAACTGATGAAAAGTGAGGGTGTCGACTGATAAAAACCGGTGCGAGCGAAATACATATATAGAGAGATATTAAGATTAATTAAATATATTAAATAATTAAAAGATTACAGCCGTTGTCGATCGAAAGCACGAGATCGAAAATCAAAGTCAAACTGAAAACTCTTCCAAAACTGTTCCAACAATGCAGCAATAAACTTATAACTGATTAAAATCGAAAAATTGAATGACATATCTGTAGCTTTCAAGTGAAGTTAGTGCTGAATGGACTAAGTTCTTATATAAAAGTTGATCCGAAATATTGAAATTAACGTTTCCAATCAAACCGCGCCGAAAATAGAACCCTAGTTCGAACAGATTTTGGTGTATTAATTAAATGAATCCACTGAGTATTTATTCGGTATCTGAATACTGGTATTTATATTATTTAAGTCCTGTTGTTTCAGCGCGGTCACAGTGTGAGAGTCCTTTAGACACTCATTTGAAGGAATTTTTTAGTGTTATAGAATCCTGAACCATTTCATCAGGCCAGCTAATTAACTAAGAGGCTAAGAGGGCACATCTACACCCAAAAGGCCAGCCAGCTTTTCTTTGATTTCCTTAACTTATAATATTCAATTTTTCTTACAATTCAAAACCAGCTGAAATGAAAATTTAAAAAATATAAAAAAATAAAATAAAATAAAAAAAATAAAATTAAAAAAAAAATACAAAAAAAAACTAAAGTTGTTCTTGGAGCAGATACTGCACTCTTTTTGTTCGCTAAACATTCATTGATAAAAATCGAACTTGCTTTATAATAAACTTCTGTTTCCAAAGATGTTTTCGGTGATGACTGCAGAAAATTATTTGTTTTAGCAGAGCAAACATCAATTAAATTGCTTTTAATTAAATTTCTATTAATTACAATGGGGTTCGTAGCTTTATAATTTTCGGTACCTCGGTTTTTTTTTTATTTTTATCTTTTTTGTAATTGTCATTTATACAGATTTGAGCTCAAGTTCTCAAATTCACTTTGAGCAATGTTTTTTCGGTAATTCAGCGTTTTTTATTTTATTTAATTATTGTTCTCGTTATTGTTCTTGTAATTGTTTTTGCCGGGAATTCAAAACGGCGGGCTATGAAAAAAAATGTCACTGGAGACACACACGACAAAATGCGGAGACGATGCGGAGTTTAATGTAGCACATATTAAAATTTTTGTTGTTATATTTTTAAATGTGACCAACATAAAAAAAATAGGAAATCGTGAAAAGTTCTTATTCGCAAAGATTAATAAAAATAAAAGATACTAATAAAAAACTAGCACAGAAATCGGCAATGGGGTCGCGTTTTCCTGGTTAACACCATAAATGCGACGCTGTGTCGAACCCGACCAATGCAAAATTAAAAAAAAAATTGTTTAAATTGTTTCTTTTGTTTAGAACTTCTTTTGGGTGTTGGCGCAGGGCGGCTGTGCAGATAAGTGCAAGCGAAGATGCCTTTATTTCGCTTCATTTGTTTTGTTTTCCTTTTATTTTCTCTTTCATGTCTTAGTTTGTTCTTCCCACTACCTTTTATTTTTTTGTACTTTATTAAGAACAGTTCATGAGCTCCGTGTTGCGAAGGATGTATCATTAAAGAGAAGAGTAATTACGCAATGCTGAATTAGGGAAGATCTACCTAAGTGCTTTCCTTGTTTATTCTTCACCTTTTTTTAACTTTCGATATTATAAAACTATCTAACTACCTATTAATCAATCAATCAATCTATCTAACTATTTATCTATCTATCTATCTATGTATCTGTCTATCGATGTATCTATCTATCTATGTATATTTTTATTTGATTCGCTTTTTTTTTTTGAATTTTATAAGTTTCTAGATATATTTTTATAACCCAACTTAGATTCTCCCCTTTGCAAACGAACACAACTCCACTTGAGCACTTTCTTGTGTTCGTACTTCCCCCGACACCAATACTATCAAGCGAAAATTTTCTGCTCCGATTTATTATTTGAATTGCGACAAAATTCAGATGACGTGTGTCATTTCTTTTTAATGCTACATCTCCTATTTCGATTGTGCTGGTTACTAATTCGTTTTCAGATGTATCCTTTTCACACAGCACCATCCATCTACCACTCTTACTTTTCTGTGATTGCTGAACGACTTGCTGTCAGTTAGTTCAGATAACTATTATGTTGCTATTATATATAGCCATACGTATATATCTATTTGCTTGGTATTGCTATTGTGTAGTTGGAAGCTCTGGAAGATATGCAGTTCGGTGCCGTTTCGCAATGCTGATTATCTGGAAAACAATTGATTTTTAACGTTGTTGAGTTTTGTTTATGTTAAATTTAAAATAGTTTTCTTGTTGATCTTTCTTGTTTATTTTTTTTCCTAAGCAGAACAAATTTATTGGCTAAACAGAACATGGACTTTCTTTTAAAGTTCACCTCCAGAGCAAGTCACTGTAGCTAAAGGTGTCTATATACTATGTAGCATAAGTACTCTATTTATTCTCACTCCCCACTCCAACTATTTATTTCCACTTATTACTTATTACTACTACCACTTCCTCCAAGGGTTCCAAGAGCCTGAATAGTTGTGAGCAGCCATGCGCTGCCACTGCCCACTTTCAGCTCCGTTATGATTTTGTGTACACAATGTATCTACTATCTAAGTGTAATATGAGTGAAAAAACTCAACAATCCACAAAGCGGTACAAATGCATTGAATGGAGTGTAATAAAGTTAATAAAAAAATAAAAATCCTTTGCATTGCGCACATCTCAAATGAGTTCCAAATTTGCACCAAAGGTTAACGCACAAAGATTTCAAAGTCAGAGGAACCAGAATGCAGCGCCGAACTGTCAGAAGTATGCGGTTTTTATAGTTATATCAATAGGGGCGCTAAAGACCTGCGCTCATATTTTAAGCGGTTTCTTAGCTCAAAAGGCTACGCAGTCATAGACTCCAAGTATTTTGTTACCTGAACTAATGCGAAGCGAGGACCGAATCTCATAAGTACAATCAATTGCGATATTAGATGACTTTCATTGCCATTGTGTTTTGCGTGGATATTTATATATTTGTAATGCTCCAGTGAGCCAGGAGAGAAGCTTACTTCGAACTATGGAACAAATCTTAATTAGTAGGTATAGGGTTCGTTGCCCTGAATATAATTTAACTAAAAAATTAAGAGGAAGATTCGCTTTTTACGAATAGTTTAAGCTATTCAAAAATTATCATTTGATATTAAGGTTGTCCGATTAAATGCATGCTAAATGACATATATATTGACTGATTCCTTATCAGACAGAGCACATGTGAGGATTTGCTCTTGTGTCGACACTTTTAAGAGATTTGCCATGAAACAGGAGTCGGCTCGAGTACAATACTGAATTTTGTTTTATTTCTTAATTAAATTGTTATTATAAATCTACTATATGTGCATCACTGTGTGCCTACAACAAAATGCTATATGATTCGGTACTTGAAACTTTAATCGATTTAATTATTAATTCGATGAATTAATATTGAGTTAACAGCTCTGCCATTAGGACAGCTCTAACTTGTAGCATGAAGATCTCTCTGCAGTCACCATGACACCGAACGACACTTTTATTTGCTTAGTGGACAGAGAGTAGGTGATGTACGGGTAGCTTAAAGCTCCAGCTCATAGGTCGTTACACTCTAAGCAATGTTTTTTTTTTTTAAGGTATGATGCTATGATCGGTTGACTTGTGCATATTGAAAGCATAGAATTGCAATTACAATATGAATAACCGTACAGAACACGTAACAAATGTGAAAGATTTCTCTCGTACGTGGCACTAAGGCCTCTCCAAACAGGAATTTCTCACTGAGCTGGCGACGGCGCCATCGGCTCTGCTCGGTACTGCGTAGAATTCATTACGGTTGTGGGGCGTTAATCGCGCGTTTATAGGCTGTCAACATTTGTTATCAGCGGTTTCTTTTTAATTTATTTGCCTTTTATCTTTCATTTTTATTTTTATTATTATTATTATTATTTTGTTTTAATTTTAATAAAATAATTAAAACTGCAGCGATATTTTCATGCGCACAGCTCGTTTTTTCCCATTTTTGTTGTTGTTGAGTAATGAGAAACGCAACACTCACCTTTTTTATAAGCTATTGTTCATTTTCATTTATATGACAACGTTTGCAACTCAACTCGTAGCTCTCTCTTCATATCATATATATATCATATATCATATAACATATATTGGCAAGTGGCAAAAATTGCCATTAATTCAACTGCGCATTGTTTATTTAGTATTTGAGCGTAACAATGCCAATATTGCAGGCGGGTGTGGGAGCGAGCTGGATAAGGCTAGGTGTGTAGCACGCATTGTATTATTATAGATAAATGGAAGTATAGAATTTCAAAGTGATAAATAAACAGATGGCGTTCTTCGAAGTCTGTCTGTTGCTTCAAAGCTCTAAAACTTCTCGGAAATTCGTAATCCAATAAACATTTCCAAAACGGCTGCGCATTCAAGTTGCAAGAAAATCGATCAATGTATTGTTCTTGAAATTCGCCGATTGTACACTTTTATAATTTATTATTTTACATATTATATATACACCAGGGACCGAAAATATCGAAAAAAATCATTATGATGGAATCGTAGTACATATACCAGAGTAATATCAAAATTATTGCTTATTCAATGGGCTATCCAAATAGCGCATACATTTATATTCTCAATTTATTTGTATAAAAATTAATTAAAACTAAGATAATAATTGATATCTTGTATTGATTAAGATAAAGTTTGATTTTTATTTTATTAATCATTTTTTTAAAATCATTTTAAATTTGTATTAAAAAAAATAAAAATAAAAATTAATTTCAATTTGCTGAAATAGGAGCTTATGACCGAAAACCACTTGATGTAAACATGAACATCATGAAATATTGGGAGGAGGAAAAATGTGTGTATCTCCATCTATTTCAATTAGCTAAAGTTGTGCATTGTGTTCCGGCAACACAAATTAGTGTAGAAAGGGCATTGTCATCATTCAGATACAATCTTAACGCAGACAGCGTTAAAAAAATCCTTTTTATAAAATTAAATCTGATGAAATAATCAACAAAATAAATAATCATTGAAAATTAGTAATGCATATATTGATTTTTATTCACATGATTAATTAGAAAAAAATCACAAAATAATTATTATTTGTGATTTAAAAAAAATTTTGAAAATAATTTTTATTTCTTTAATTTTTAAAGTAAAAATTGAAAATAATAATTAAAAATGATTTTTTTAAATAAAACTCATAACAGTTACGGTGCCTGATATATACAAATACGTAGCGTTGCGGCCTGCGACTTGTATTAATTTGAATAAACTACTGAAGTCGGTTCTATGTGCCGAACGACTGGGCCACATATCCCAATTCTCTCGAATCTCAACTATTTCTGCTATGAGATCGTGTTCTACATTTTGAAAGGCATGGAGTCACGAATACTACTATTCTCAAAGCAACCTCAATAGTCACAGAGAGTGGTGTAGATTGCTGCAACCTAGTCTTACACCTAATGAAATCTTCAAAGAAATAAACTTATGTTATTCTCTTTATTTATATGTATTTTATAATATGTATTCGCTTTTAATGAGCATCATCAAATATTGGCGACAATGTCATTGTAATCTCTGACTCTGCAACGCGTCAACTGGAAACTTTGAGTTAACTCCCCTCCCTCAAGAGCACAATAGAAAATACATTGTTGCCCATTTGACTTTTCGCCGTCATTGTTTACTGTTATGCCCGAATAGGCCCTCACGCTTACGGCTCCCAAAACACAAGATTTGGCATTAATGACAAATGCCGCGTTGAACGAAACTCCACCGAACAGAACTGAACCCAGTCGAAGCCAAAGCAAGCCAAGCCAAGACAAGCCTGTAAACGAACCAGAGCCGAGTCGGAACGTTTGAGTTGAAGTAAAAGTTACGCTTCACAATAAAACAAAACGAAAACATAAATAAAATATAAATAATAAAAATAATAATAATAATAATAATAACAAATGAAAATAAACCAGTTTGAGTTACATTTGAAACGCGTTTGATGCGACCGCAGATGTTCATCGCCATCGTCGGGTGTTCTCCCTTTTCCAGCTTAGTGCCGCTGCGCCCAGTCGAGTTCATTCAGTTCACAATACTTTGGCAAGCAACTTTTTTGCACTGTTGCCATAGAACAATCAAAGCGAAAAGTGCTTTAATAATATGTTATTTAACAATTTAACAATTTAACAATTTAGATTGTTTTATGTTGTCGCTTGTGCACTCATTCGCAATTTCTTCTTGCCTTTATTCGCATTCTCATTCTGATTCAGATTCAGATTCTTATTCTTCCGCTTCTGTTTTGACTTATTGCCAAAAGTGGGGCCAAAGTGCTGTGAAACGCGTCTTGGCCACTTCGGCTTAGAATGGCAATTCTGGTTTACGGCAGAATGTCACGGCACGACTTAATAGTGCTTGTGAACGCATCAAGAACTATAATTCCTACTGCTAGAGTGAACCTTTGCTAGTGCGCTTAAATATTGCGCAGATATATGGCATTATTTTCATTCAAAACAATTCTATCTATCTGATTGGTTGTTTTGCTCCGCCAACAAAATAAAACTAAATAAAATTAAAAATAAATAAATAAATAAAAATAAAATAATAATTAAGTTGCCTAACTATAAACACATAAGTCGATTGCATTGCAGACTCCGTAATTCGGACGCTTACCTTTTTTGCTTACCCTCAGTAATCCGGCATTCAATGAGAAAGGAAAGAAACAAATAATTCAAAAGGATCCCGCCAGCGTTTGGCTGGCGTCTTGACGTTTATTATTATATGACGATAAACGGCACACATGGTACAGGATATTTGAGCTGCTTGTGTTTTGTTCTTCAGTTCGATTTTACATATTTGAAGCATCGCAATGTCGGGAATACGCAAAAAGAAAAACTTTTAAACCAGCGACAAAACAAAAAAAAAAAAAAATTCAATAATTACTGAGTTAAAGAAAGGACTGAGTATAAGATAAGATATGGAGTTGGGAAGTCAACAATAAGTTGCTATGCGTCGTAGAAAACTTTTTATATTGTGCCGACTAATATCGCACTTGTAGTTATTTGGCGCAAACAGAATGTGTCCTTGAAATGGAACCTGCAGAGTACAAGGAAATGGAAACACAACTCTATAATTGGTTTTTGAGGAAAGGACAGCAAAACGTGCCTAACTCAGGTGAACTTTTACAAGAGTAATCAAAAGAAATTGTTATCAAAATTTATGGCGATACTGCAACTCTTTTTGCAGTAAGGGTTGGCTGTATAATTTTCTATCACGAAATGGTATTAAACGCTTGACTATTTTGGGAGAAAAACTCAGTAATAACGAAGGCGCTGTTAAGCCATTGCTTAATGAATTTAAAAAGAAGTATCAGAGCTTAAACTAGAGCTATGACAATTGTACAAGACCTTAGCTCTTCGCAAAGGCAGAATTGAATGAGTGGATTGACGTGAATAGAATACTTGAATAGTAATACTTGATAGATGCATTTTAAAAGAATTTCACTTTTGTATAGCGGTCAACCCCTTGACACTAATTGTTCGGACTATCGCGCCGCTACTGTATAAAGACTCTCAATATGAGTCAAATACTTACTGACACAATTTGGTTTGCGCGCTATATAATTTTTCTTGGTTAAATGCCATTGCCATAAAAGTCTTAGAAGATTTGTGACTGACTTTCTCGGAAATACCATTTAATTACTATCTAAGCCCATGGTAAATTTCTAGTATGTCTTGGTTTATGATTGTATCACATATCACACGGATCCAAGTCAAACAAGTGATTCGGCTTTCATTAGTTTAACCCATTCCCGTGGACTTTAACCTAGTAAAGATAGACTGTCGTTTATTTAGCGCGGCACTACCTTAGATTTCAGTTTGTCTGAAGTAGTTTTCAGAATAACTGGGATCTTAAGAGGTATGTTATCATTAAAAATACGTATCCGTTGCTCCGCCGAATTATAATATGACTATATGTATAAGTACACCTTCTGACAATGAAATGTTACCAGTTATTGACATAAGAAAAAGTCTCATTTCGTGCGATGCCAACAAACTCGTTTTGATACACTCACCGACTAAGTTTAATCCTAAGATTGAATATTCAGATCTCTGTTCAACAAATCATGTGTGTGTTGTCACTACTACGAATAGTAGGGACTTGCAGCTCTGGTTCTTATGGCTGCAAATCTATGGCTCCAGCTCCAAGAAAGTAGCAACTAAAGGAATCTGAAATTTTTAATTCGCATTATTCCTACCAATTCTTAGATCATTGCAATCGGTTTCGTATGCACTTGTCTTGTTGGCCCTATTTATGGTCGACTTGTAGCAAGACAAACTAACCATTGAACCATGACAAGAAGTGTCAGGTGGGATACGTAAAATTTAATTGCCCATAGAAAACCCCATGCCGTTATTTTTTTAGCTGATGCGAAATGGCTTCTTTTTGTACTTGTTTAGTGAACTTGTTCTAGTGGCTTCTTAGTGGTTATGCGGCTTACCTGGGCTGAAGATGATAACGTATCTAATTGTGGTACCTCGTAAAATGTTCTTAATTCGAAGTGTTATTCAAAGATATAATAAAAAATAAAAATTATGTATCGTAGCTGTGCACCCGCAGCACTTCGCATGCCATGAGGTGCAAGTGTGTCTGCGATTACTTTGTTTAGTCTAATTTGACTACGGACAGAGCCAATCGAGGCTTTTCCAGTCACAAGTGCATTCACAGAGCTGCGTACTTTTCTTTGTTATGTTTTTAATCCTTGTAACTTATATCTATATGAGTATATATATAAATGAACGCATATTTCTGTGTGTAATATTCTGTAATATATTATTCTGAGGTACAGGTATAGTTGGCTTTATAAGCATTATCATAGGCAGCAGTTGTTGGCATCGCCGGTATTTGGTACTCGTCCCGAGCCAAGCTTCAATTTCCGAGTCATCGGTTCGCATTGACATTTCAATTTTATTCTTCTTTTTTTTTTGGCTTAATAGAGTTTGTGGTATAACATTTTCTTAATCTTGATGTACCTGTGTTTTTGTTTATAAAATATGTAGCTCGGATCGCAGAACTAACAATTCTCATTTCGCATCTTGTATCGCGCATCTCGCGCCTTGGTTTGGCTATCGCTCGCTCGGCTTGTCATAATTCAAAAAGTGTTTGCGCATTTGCCAAGTCACATGTTTCACTCCACAATCTGCTTTGCATATCAGCAATTTATTTTTATTATTATAATTTTATTATATATTTTTTGTGAAAATGTTTTATTATTGCTTATTTTGCATTTATCTTGAGGCAATCGTCAGCTAGCCGCGACTGCCGTTACCCGCCGCTCCCCCACAAGTACTCCGGGGCGTTCCTTATTAGTGAGCTGCAAATGGAAATAATTTTCAGATTTAGTCGTGAAGCTGTGGGGAGTGGTTTTTGTGATGTGACATATATCTTAATATGTGTGTATATGATGTTGATCACTCAGACTAGTGATGAGGTGTCTTTAGAAGTACTGCAAAGACACAGATGCATGGCGGGTGCAGTTTGCTCTCAAATCCATTCGTACGTGTTGCACGTTGCCATTTACCAATATTTCATCTCAGAGTATAAATTTCACATGCTTCATTCAATCATTGGGAGCGTCATAAATTATTTTCCATAGTCCTCAGTATTGAGAAGCGAAACTTTTTACACATGCCACATTCTTAGCGGTGCCATAAGCAGACAAAATCTGTTCCAAAGAGGACAATGAATGTCACGTGATGCTCCTGGTTAGGTCAGCGGGACAAATATGTCAAAGTATTGTATTGTCATCGGTCCTTGATAGGTGTGCACAGTTTCAGGTTAATCTGACGTTTTGAAGTGGTCGAAAATCTCGTTCAAAGATTTGGTTACACATTACAAACATACAGGTGAAGCTTATATAAAGCACGTAATAATTAATAAAATTTCTCAAAAAAAATAAAGAACATTTATCAATCGAAAGATAAAAGTTTCTCCATTAGGAGCAAGCAAAAGTTCTGGAACCGGCTCTAAAACCTTAGCACTGAAAATTATAGTAAAAATTCCACAACCATTTTGTTCTTGTATTCTGCTCCAGTACAGATTCATCGATGAATAACTGATGGGGAGGCCGAGTCACATCTAAGAGCGTTTTTGCGGGACTTACTATGTAAAGATCCATCAATATTTTCTGCAATGGAGGTAGAGTCCTTCGATTATAGAACTCATAGACTTAAAAGCAAAATGTTAAACTAAAAACTCAAATCCGCGTCTTTAGACCCTACCCCCATAGAATTAAAAGGTTTTTACTCTACCTCCTCTTTGCCCTGCGATCTTTGCGGCTCCCGTTAAAACTTGGTCTCTCACTCTAATCCATTAGTTATCACTTCTTAATCGCTACTCTTAAGACGCACGAGCTTCTAGCTCTGATTGCCTGCCGTGGCGTAAGCCCATTTTAATGGGATGTTTCGCTGTGTTCATTTTCTATCAAAAAAAGAACAATCAGACATTTCCAACCATTCCCTTTGCTCCATTCATTTATTCACTGTTTAAGAGGAGTTGAATCAAACGCTAATCCAGGCTGCTGTTTACCCTGCGATAGTCTGTATAGGGTTATTTCATCAACCAGTTGCTTTCAATTAGTTCATGGCCGTCTATACCGCCTGCTTTCCTGCAGATTCCAGTCCTGCACTGTTCTCGTTGTGCTGTGCTTAAAGCTGTTTAGGGTGCGGCTTATCCATTGCCGTTTTTTTTTCTTAATCTGCACATGAATGTGTTTCGGATTTTCATCTTGATTCTAAACTACTGGAACATTTTTTCGAGCAGACCAACGAAAACAAACGTTCTGATAACACTGCAAGTTCTATGGCGTCATCAGTTTCTGTTCACCTCATTTTGTGCGACTTCGCAATACAATTTAAGTATTGAATAAGGAAGAAGCTTTTTCCCCATAACCGAAAAATATCTACAAATTTTGCGTTTGGAGCTAAAAAAGAAGAAAAAAAAACAGACAACTCATGTAAAATGAATTTGCGGTTGGGTAAAGGCACTTTGTAATAAATCATTCACTTCATTTTATTACTTTGAAATAGAAAACCTCGGAATTGTTTACAATTGACCACAGAAAACC
Organism: Cacoxenus indagator; assembly: GCA_035041755.1. Taxonomy (NCBI): domain Eukaryota; kingdom Metazoa; phylum Arthropoda; class Insecta; order Diptera; family Drosophilidae; genus Cacoxenus; species Cacoxenus indagator. The sequence goes on from JAWNKX010000250.1 coordinate 465,446, forward strand.
AAATAAAAAGTTAAAGAATTTTCAGAATATTTTCAAAAAGTAGACAAAAGTAATAAAAAATAACAAGAAAAAGATAAAAATGCCCAATAAAAAGGTTAAATGACATTTTCGACTTTGTGTTGGATAACGGATAATAATAATAATAATAATAATAATAATAATAATAATAATAATAATAATAATAATAATAATAATAATAATAATAATAATAATAATAATAATAATAATAATAATAATAATAATAATAATAATAATAATAATAATAATAATAATTATAAACTTTATAATTCTCTTCGATTTTATTCTCTGTGTAAATATTTCGGTGTCGACTCAATTTGTTGGTTTAATTTTGACTTAATCAGCTTTTGTTTTTCTAAATTTCGTAAAATTTTATTCCTGCTTCCGATCAGGGGACAGACACACCCCATTAGGCAGCTCGTATACTTAAAATCGCCAGGTATATAGCTACTACTTAATAATAATTATGTACAGATTTATTTACACATATAAATTTTAAGATTAGTTATATAACTAGTAATAATATTTATATACGGAATTTATACTTTATTTACACGCCTATATCTTAAGATTATGACAGTAGTTGTCTGATATGACGTCTTTTTAGCCGATGCATAGGTGTGGAGTGGACAAGTTTCCTAGTCAATCAATTCTTAGTCTGTTGTTGTACCTACTTGTGTGTAGATTTATTTCGTCCTCAACTAGGGCTATGTTGAGATCATGGTGTATACGGCTATTCCTGACGTACCAAGGACAGCCGGTGATTATGCGTAGAGCATAGTTCTGAAACCTTTGAAGTTTTATACGGTGAGTCTTAGACGCCGTTCCCCATATTTGTATGCCGTATCCTATATCCATATCGGCGCGACAACTTGGTTGTAGACCGTTCTTTTGCTCTGCAAGGACAGTCGGCTTCTGCTACCTAACAACCAATGGAGACGACGCAGTCTGCTTCTACAGGTCGCTACTGTGACTTGTATGTGTCGCCGAAATGTGAGTCGTTTATCCAGGATTAGCCCCAAGTACTTTGCTTCAGTTTTGAGTTCCAACATCACAACGTTGACCGAAACGGGGGGAGGGATACTACTTTTGAGAGTGAAGCAAACGTTGGTACTTTTGCTCGGCTTGAGCTGGACATTCCACCTCCGTGCCCAGGTTGGCAACTTGTCCAGAAAATTCTGTAGGACAAGGGCGAGGGTAGCGCTGGAAGAGTTGCTCAGCATGACACAAACAGCATCCGCATATGACGCCATAAGCAGGGACCTTGGCGATATTCCGAGGGCATTATCATTAGGCATTGGCATGTCAGCAGCAAATAGTCAGTATAGGAAAGGCCACAGCACACTTCCCTGAGGAACACATGCCCCCACAGGATGAGGGCGAGACAGCATCGCCCGTACTTTGACCCTGAAGGATCGATCCTCCAAGTGGGATCGCATCAGAGCAAAGAACGGCGAGGGGAGGGAGGATTTGACTTTCTGCAGCAGCCCCTGGTGCCATACGCGGTCAAATGCCTGAGCGACATCTAAGAATACCGCATTACAGAACTTCTTCCTGTCAAACGACTTTAGTATGTGGTCGGTGGTTCTGTGCAGCTGCTCCACGGTACCATGCCCCGCTCGAAATCCGAATTGCTGGTTGGGAATGAGATTTCTTTCCTTGGCTATTTCAGCTAATCTGACACTAACCAGTCGTTCCCATACCTTCGGTAAGGAAGGCAGGAGACTGATAGGCAGATAGGATTCGGGGTCATCCTCCGATTTCCCAAGCTTATGGACCATGGAGGCAATTGCTGACTTCCAGGCTGTGGGGTAATGCTGTGTACCCATTATGGCGTTGAAAGAAGTACAGCATTTAGTGGTAGCACCTTGATGGTGCGATTGCAGACAATATCGTGACCTGGAGCTTTATTAGGTTTTAGACGTCGAATAAGAGCCTTAACTTCATCGGTCGTAAATGGCCTCTCAGGTGGGTCCAACTGTGTGGGCGTGGACAGGAATCGTTCAGTTTCCGCTACCTCTACTGGCTGTACAAGGTCTCGTGGCTGAAATCGACGTTCTAAACATGCGGCAAAAGAGTTGGCTTGCTCGACATCAGAGCGGCACCATCTTCCATTTTCATCTCTTATTGGCAACTGCCTAATAGGATGTCTCGTGCAGTTGCGTGTGGCTTTCCATAAGCAGAACTCAGCATCTCTCTGCGTAGACATGTTTTCCAGCACATAATCAAATTGCTGTGTCCGCTGGCTATTGAGCTCGGAACTGAGCAGCTCTGATGCATGGTTCCAATTTGATTTGTCTTCTGGGTCACGAGAACGTTGGAAAATTTTACGAGGTCCACGCTTCTCTAGAAGAAGGCGTCTCAGTCTTGCATTTAGTTTGAATGACGCATTGAAGTGTAGCGGATGGCGTTCCGTAGGGCGTTTACATTCAGCAGCAGCGTCATAAATTGTACAGTTGAAGAGCTGGATAGCGTCGTCAATGTCTTGTCCAGAGCTCAATTCAACTTCAGGAAAACAGTTATTATTTAGTATTGTCCTGAAGTTTTCCAAATTTTTGTCTTTACTACTGAGGCGCTCAACTTGCGGGAAACATCTGGCAGAGGTGTTAAAAGAGATTGTTAAGGGAAGATGATCAGAGCTTAAGACAGGGCGATGAGACACTTGTAGTTGGCAGTGCGTAATGTGTCTGTAAAGACCGAAGTCTAGACATGATTGGCGCTGTGATTGTGCAGTTGGGTATCTGGTTGGGTTGCCAGTAGCTAAGTTGCTAATAGAGATGCTGCAAGAGCCTGATCAACCAGGGAACGCCCACTAACTTAATCAGCTAAAGCTGAATTTGTATCTGTATCTGAAACAGAAGCTCATGTAATTAAGTAGTAGCAGCTCAGCATTGTGTGATCATACATGGGGCTTGTGTGCAATTACCATGCCTCATCAATCAATAACCTTTCCTATAGTATAGTATGTTGGTAGCTCAAAAACCTCGCAACGGCGCCACGCGCTACGAGTATTTTCGTTTTATTGATAAATAAATCTCACTCCGGTCATTTGCTGGCCAAACAGTTATTGCCTCTCAGACAGTGTGTCACAACTTAATACTGTTTTGCACAAAATAAATTATGCGCACAGAAGAAAAAGAAGTAGCAGGTATAAGTATCTATATAGATAGACTAATGGGTATTGTCTTGTTCTTTGTTCTTTACTTCGTTCAGAATGGTCTTGCAGAACCCTAACACTGTCGCCGCGCGTGGGACGATCACGCCGACCAGCAGCAGCCACAACTTTGGTTCCTCGGGTAGCGGCAGCAGCAGCTTTGGTGGTTTCGGTCAGGGAGGCGGCGGTAAACAACGTCCGATTATTGATATACTCGTAGCGATGGTCGCCGTACCAATCTTGATACTCTGCGCCTTGCAGATGGAGAAGAATTTGCACGACATGCCGAACAGTCCAGAGAGCCGTTGGCTGGTCTTTGCACTGGGCATTGGTATGCTCGTAATTAGCGTCATCATTTGCGGTTATGTAACACACCGTATGGGCGTTTGCATTTGGGCTGGACCGATCGATGAGGCTGGTTATCGCATTAACGGCAGCGGCAGCAGCACCATTACCACAACCACTGCCAGCGGCATCTTGCCACGTGTAAGTATCATCATTACAATTTTGTCATTGTTGTCATTGTTGTTGTTATTGTTGTTGTTGTTGTTATTGTTATTGCTGTGCACCACAGACAATGTATCTTTAATCGTTATAATTTTGTGCTCGTTGTGCAGATCAATTCGCAAAATGACGTTCTACGCATTGTCGACTCGATGCCGCCGAGCTATGACAGCGTTGTTAAATTCGACATACCACCGCCGCCGTACGATTGCGTCGTCATCGACTTGGCGAGCTGCAAGGAGCAGGCCGAAACTGCAGCCAAATCACAATCAAACGGCGTCTCCTCCACTGATGTGCACATTTGAAGCGCGGCCGTTGTGCGGGGGAGTGTGCAGGAGAGAGAATAAAAGAGATTTAAACGCTGCTGCCGCACACAGCGAAATCACCAATAAGGATTGCACAATCGCTACATCTGATCTATCGTCGCATTGATCAATCGATGCACTACAATCCACTTTGCTGATTTCCATTGTAGACTTATTTAAAAGATTCCCGTTTTTTTTTTTTTTTTTTGATCACCTCCGGAGTACCCTTCTATATATATATTTTTATTTTTTTTTTTGCTTAAATTTTAGTTAGTGATTAGTTGAACTTCTATATTTCGTGTACTTGATGCTTTCCCAATGCGGCTTGGCTGCAGGTCTACTTACCACAACTTGTATCTAAGCCAGTTCCGCCAAAAAACTTACCTTCCTTCTTTACTTTCCGTGTAGTGTAATGGTTTTTTTTAAATTTATATTTGTGGTAATTTTTAATTTGTCATGTGCTGTGGCCGCTGCAGCAGTTTTTAAATATTCCTAGACCACATCTAGTCCAAGGTACGAAGGCGTTTAATTCGATCGTGGGCGTGGGTGTGTGCGATCGCAGTTCAGCAGCATTGCAACCACCTGCCATTCGATAAAAAAAAAAAAAATTATAATAATAACACTAAATGAAACATTTAAACACACATACACATACATTATTAGACGACTACCTACATATATGAAACGAAATACTATGAAATTATATGTTGAGATGATAGGAGATGCTTTGAAACAGAAGCCGCACTTAGACTTACTTATTTTTATGCACTGTAATCTCCGTAGTTTGTACGGTACAATCGTAAAGAAGTAAACAACAATAAAATATTATATATTTGGAGATATATTTAATTATCTTTCATTTGTGCTTAGAGCGCGAGAATGCGGTTGTGTGGTAAATAAATAGATGCATGAAGAAACTAAATAAATCACGGCTAATGAAGCAACGAGTATTCATCTAGAGTTCCATAAAGCGACACCACAAATTTTTCATTTTATTTCATTGTTCAACTGCGAAGAATGTTCTTAACAGAAGTGTCTGGTGTGTGCTGCTTTAAAAAATCGCTTCAGATTATTGCTAAGCTTTTTTATATTACGCAGTGGTCTATCAACTGCAAGTTAATATAAACCTGAGTAGCCAATTCGATGGTCAATTTTGGTGAGAACTTAGTTCGGACTATGGCCGTTTGGCATATCCATTTTTTAGTCATAAAGTCTCAATATATATATATGTATATATATCAGTCTTCTGGCTGCCTTAATAAAAGTTTTGGGAGGGACTGATTCCTGGGCGGCTACACGCGTTCCTGGATAAACATCGTGTTCCACCGGATCATCAATTTGGACTTTGGATGGGACACGATACAATCGAGCAGATTCATAGGATTATCACATAACTTAATCGATTCAATAGATTTGAAACAAATGGGCTGTAATAGTGGAACAGAAAGACAGACGAGTGATGCTATAATGGTTCCGTTCTCACTCAAACGTACGGAAAACTAACTCACTTCTCTATCGGAACGTTACTGGTTATGAAAAGGTTGTGGTTTATCCGTGTTAATAATGCGCCAAACCAAAGTCAGCAGAAAGAAAGAAAACAGAATATCAACGATTTTTGGCCAAGTTTATGCATCGGGCAAAGAAAAACTAATCGAGACAGCGTTAGAGGCACTTAAATGGGCACACCTGCGCCGTGCAACTTATACACCAGACATTAAACTTTCTTGTTACGATGCTTTTGAAGTGCATGTCTTTGATTCAGTTTTGTGTATTAGCAAAACTGCCCAAATTTGGTAATTGTCACAAAACAGTTGTATGTTGTATGTTAACGTCAAGTAACAAGAGCAAATAATCCCATTAACTTTTAAACAGCTTTGCTTCGCTCATTGCTTTGTCACCTTTGTCACCCTAACAATAGTCATAGTTCGTGGTGTTCCCTAGTATGAGCTTCTGTCTCTTCCCCAAAGCACATTCGTATTAAGCTGCTGCGAATGGGGCTCTTTGAATCGTTGGCACTAGTAATTATGAAATCAATTTTTTCGCGCAAAGAAAATTAGTGCCAACAGAGAAAATTCGCACTTAAATACGCGTGACATAGTTAAGGATCTTGGCATCTGCCATACGGTAGTTTCACACCATTTATGCTCATTATTAGCTGATAACTTCATTGATATTAATATTGATTGATTAGAGTACTAGCGAAACAACAGAAAAATGTGAACTCTATATGTGTGAGTTCTCTCTGGTACTAGCAACTGAGCGGGCCTCTTGAGCATTTACAAAAAGGCTGGCTGTTCAAAAAAAAAAAAAAAACTGTTTCTTTGACACAACAACGTCATATTGACCACATTTAATTCTGCGAAATTGTTCTAACCTTTTCAGAGCTGACAATATTCTATTGGACATTTTTAATGGTATCTGAAATACATGGTTGTTATGTGGATCTTAAAGGATCTTCAGTGTCTAAATTTTGGTATTGTCATATCTTTCAAGGATTTTAAAAAACCGCATTTGCGTTTAATTTTATTTGAAAAAAATAAGAAAACAAACAAAGAAAAAAAAACCAAAATGCGTCAAGATCAAAACATTTTTTATGCTTAATAAAACACAAAAATACCTCGCACTTGGTATATCGTGTGGGTACACCCCACTGATGGCACAGTGGGGCTGATTTTAAATCAAATTTTTCTGGACAGTCGTTAAAACCATATAGCCGTTTTTCAGTACATGGCTGTTCCACTGATCGGTATCATTCTGAGCGTAGAACAGCTTGGACCGCGAAGTCCGTTTCGGATCAAAACTCCAAGTCAATAAATAAGCAAGTCATCCGTCTCCTTCGTTGGTCTTTTAATTACCCGACAAGAATTGCGTTATGCCATCAATGCAGTGCAACAAGCTAAGTCTATAAAAAGGATGACAACTGTTAATGACCACTTTCGCGTCTTAAGATATGTGCAAGACTCTTCCATTTCTTGGTCGCAAATGTTCACACTGATTATATTGCTGGATTATATTATATATTTGAAACTGGGGACGTGCAAAAAATATTTTTTCTTCTACACCATCGACGATTAACGTCTTGCCTTGACGATTTGCGAAATCGGAATTTTTAGGAGAGCGTTTCTCACTGCATCAACAACTACTGGCTGTACTCTAAGAGAAACATTGGCTTTTTCGCATTAGCACTAAAATGTCACTATCCTTAAGAAATTCTAATTCTAGAAAAACTAAAGCAAAAAGACATTTTTGCGATAAAGACCCGATACGCGCAATTGTTGCACTCTCGAGAAACCACAGCTAAAACCAATTTTTATTGGTCTGAAAGATGTCAATTCATTTGGACTATTAAAATTTAGTATTTTATTAATTACAACAATGAGAGAAGTTAACATAAGCAACAGTCAGCACAATCGACGTATGCCCCTCTGATTAATATTCGTCAAATAAAACTGGAAATAGTGCGACTCAAAGTTACCCGCACTATTGAAGGAACACTGCCTTATTTTTTATATTTTTTTGGTTTTTTTAAATTTTTTGTTTTGTTTTTGTTTTATGTAACCGATGCCGATGAAGCATGGTTAACATATGACAGTAACGCGCTAACAGGACCATGGTCCAAAGTAGGTGTGCCTGTCCAAACCACTGCAAAGCCAACGCCTCCTACGAGTAGATTGTCACTGTGCATTTGATTGGAATTTTTTATTTAATTTTTTGTTTTTTATAATAAAAGGATAACATTTATCGCGTTGTACTGCATAACATAATAATAAATAGTGACAGTGTAAAAAAAAAATAAGCTTTAAACTAAGCTGATTAAGATGCTAGTTGCGCCGTAAAGGCAATGACGGAGAGGACTATTGATTCCTTCTTAGGGGGAGATCGTGCGGTTGTAGCCTCTTTAGCCTACGCCTTCAGATATGGCTGAGGGTGGACGCCAGCGGATTTGGGTACATCAAAAGTCTTGAGTGATAGTGGCTGCTGTGAGAATTAATCACCTCCAAAACAGTTGGCATCACAGTGTTGCGGACGTACCAAGGGGCGCCCGTAATTCAACTGAGAGCCTTGTTCTGACACGCCTGAGCTCTTCTGATGTTGTAGGCGGCAGTAGAGCCACACATTTGTATGGCGTAATGCCAAGCAGGTGCCACTATTTGCAGATAGATGAGCCTTTTATTAGTTAAGGATAACTTGTTCGAAGGTCGAAGGTCGAAGGAGCCACTGTAGACGTCATATAAAACGCTTGTCGAGGATCAGACCGTGGTAACTGATTTGACCCACCTGAGGAATAATGCTTGAGCTATAAGTAACAACCGGACAGACGTCTTGCCTTAAGATGAAGGTGCAGTGAGCTGATGTCTCAGCGTTTATGGCTATGTTCCAGCGCCTGGCATCTGTCTAAATAGCTCCGCAGCTTCGTTTAGTGCGGCAGAGTTGAAGATGACTCGTCCGCGTGAGTAGCAAAAATCGACTGCTCAGCTCTGCTTGTCATCATATCAGACGTGTATAGGGAGTAGAGGACCGGAGCAAGCCGAGATCGTCCCTGTGGCAACAATGTACTGCCAAATGAAGCATAAAAACACGATTTCTGTTTTTGTTTTAAAATGTATATATATATGTATATATATATATATATATATATTTATATGCATATAAAAAATCAAAATGACACAATATTTTTGTTGAATTTTTCACTGAAGTTGCTTCACTTCTGCTATCGTTACTTCGAGTCCTGCTTCCTTAACGTCACTTATTTTTAATATCTAAAATTCTAATTTAAAAGTAAAAGTAAACAAAATTAAAAATTAATGTATTAATTAATTAATGCTTATTGATTTTTTACTTAACTTATGCACGTGCAGAATTTCGCGTTTTCCTCATTAAAAAAGACAGCAATAAACATTAAAAATATTTAAGAAAAATCGTTTTCTTTTTAAAATTTTCACATGCTTTTCTTTTATCGTGTTATGCATAAAAAAGCAAATATTTTACTCGAGCAAAGTCAAAGTCAACTTATAAATGTAAAAAAAAAAAACAATTTTATTACACATTAACATTAAAAATAGTGTTTTTTCTTTCGTAACTTCGAAAACTGAAAATATTTATTTTCTTTACAGTTAAAATTTATTATTTTTTTTATTTTTATTATTATTTTTAATAATGTACAAAAACAAAAAAAAAAACAAATATGGATTTTTATTTATTTAATTATTTTTAAGCTTAACACTAGCAGAAAAAACTATTTTATTATTTTTTTTTAAGTTTTTAAGTTTACATTAAATATGCACAAATTTTTAAAACGAACATTTTTTATTCGTATATATATATATTTTTTTTTATATATAAATTATCTGCGGATTTTTTTAAATATATATTTTTTTTAATCTGTAGAGAAGAAATGCAGCGAAAATGAGGTTCTAATAACAAATTTAAATAAATATTTGATGTTAAAAAAACGTGGTTGCTATGAAACTTGCAAATGTTTTGACTGGGTTTAAAGTTGAAGTTGCTTTTGCTTGAGATGTACGTTTTCATTCATATACAGTTAGAGCGCAAATTAGCAAAAGTGTTAAAGATGGTGTAAGGGAAAGAAAGAGTTGACTTTCCTACAGTACAGTACAGTGCCCTTGACCGAAGACTTGACCGCAAAAGTTATTTGATGATCGGTTTTACTGTTGCCAGATTGCTTCACTGCTCTACTGCTTGAATTTTAGGCACGAAGACTGTTGAGTTGCTTGATGCGCCAAATATTTTATCAAGGCTTGGAGCTCACATATACCGTTAACAGTTTTGAACATGACTTACTTTAAAAGTAATTTTGAGGATTTTTTCTTTCTTTTTTTTTAATTATTTTTAGCAAGAGCTGCGCCTACACCGCGCATGCTCCGATTAGAAGTCGCTTTTTCACTCGGCGGTAAGACGAAATTTTGAAAATAATTAAATTTTCAGTTGTTGTTGTTGCATATTTAATGTCCACTCAATGCTTCTGTTGCTTTGTTTTTGCTTTTGCCATTATCTGTTATTTTGCCATTTTGTTGTTTTACTTGTTGTATTTATTTTTATTTTTATTATTTTTTTTTTAAATTTTCAATTAGATCTAAGTTAATTTTACAACAACATTTCTTACTGCACATAATTTATTGCCTTGCTTTTTCTTATTCTTCTTCTTCGTGTTCTTGTTTATTTTTATTTATTCTATTTTAGCTGTTCGACGGTATCGACGTGCTTCTGACGTCATTGGCTGTTTGGTCTGCGCGGCGTGCCAGTGACCTCTTGCGGCATTTGCAGTAACCGCCGATTGATTGATTGGTTGATTGATTGATAAGTCGATTTAATGCTTGCTTATGCGAAAAACATTTTTTCCATATTTTGCGGAAAAAATTCAGTGTATTTACATCATCAGTTTTGACGTGTTTAAAGGTTTCTTTTTAGCGGTTAATTTTTATTTTTAGTGTTTACAATTGAAGAACCAATCAATTAAAAATTATAATATATTTTTTGATTTGCTTTTTATCGTTCATTTTACACAGAAAGTTGCATACTTCAACATCAATGTTGATGAAAATAATTTTTTTGCATTTAACCGTAATTATGACGAGTTTCGTGATCGTGCAAATCATATAATTTTCCGCTTTTACTGCTGCCACCCCTCAACTAATACGCTTCTGTTAGGCACTATTTTCCGCTTTTAATATTTTGTATTATTATTAAATATTATAATATTTTGAATATTTCTTCAGCATTTCTTTTCTATGCATTTCTCTTCTATTTTCTGTTCCATTTTTAACTGTTCGTCTTTTCATTCTGTGCAACATTTTTATTTTTTCATTTGCTGTTATTCAAATATATATTTTCAAATAAATGTTGCTTACTTTTTTAATCTATTTTAAATTTTTTAAATTTATTTCTTTTGTTGTGTTATTATTGTTGTTGTTGTGTTGTTTGTTGTTCACTCAATAATCAAAGTTAAACATTAATATTAATAATAATTACATTTATTATTGTTACTGTTTACCCTTCATTTTCGTTACATTTGAAATTCTTTTTAATTATTGTTATTCGTTTTTACGCAGTATTTTCTTTAAATATATTATATATATATATATATATATATATATTATTATTATTTGATGATTTTTGTTTATAAATACATTTTCTCTTGCGTTTCTGCTAAATTCCAATATTTGAAGATTTTGCCTCGTTTTCAATAGTTTTCAAAACTATTTATTTTTCTTTCTTCACTTGCTTTGTCCTTGAATATTATTTTAATTTGTAATTAATTTACTTAGCTCAACACTAAAATTAATTACTTTAATCATTACTTTATAAAATTGTATATTTAACTTTATTTAGAAAAAAAAATCGCATTTTTTATAACTACGAAAAAAAAGTTGATCTCTTAATTATCGAAATACTTTACAATTACATTTAATTACATTTATATATATCTATATATAAATATATATTTATTAATTTTTTAAATTCAATTTAATTCTGGTTCGTTTTCTTGTTTTTGCTCAGAAATGTGCAAAATGCAACAATTTTTGTTTCTTATTTTCCATATATGTTCTCTTTTTTAAATTAATTAAACTTGCTTGCTTTACACATTTAATTAAAAAAAATATTTTAGAATTAAAAAAAAATCGTTTTTAAATAACGGTGGATGGTTCAATTCATGCTTTATATGCAATACGAATTTTTTTTTAAAATATTTTTTTAGTCATACTCATTTTGTCCACTTAAATACTAATTAATTAATTTAATTTCATTGTTTTTTTTTTGTTTTTTAATTTAAAATTTTGCACTCAAAGTTTTCACTTTTGTAAAACAAGCAACGAGTGCCCACTGTAGTTGGCAGGTTGGCATACACAGTCTCATCACAATACAACACAACACCATGCCAGGCTCCATCAAGCCCTCACCCATCCATCACTTTCCACTTACTTGGATATGTTAAAACTTATATATTTTTAACTCGGTATTTACAACAAAAAAACAATAATAAAAATAATAATAATAATAAAATTTTTTTTAATAAATAAATAATAATATTAAAAAAAATAATAATAATAATAAAAAAATAATAATAAAAATAATAATAATAATAAATAAATAATAAAAATGAATAAATAAATTAGAAATAAAAATAAGTGGAACAAGTTTTTTCATTTCCTTTTTTCGCTTGTTTGCGGCGCAAACATTTTCATCGTTAAACGTTTTTGAATTAATTTTTATCTTTTTCCAGCTCACATCGGCGCTAAAAAATAAGAAACTGTTTTTCGTGTGGAGTTCTAGGAAAAAAAAAATTAATTTTACGTTGAGATCATTTAAATTTTATATAATATTTTTTTTCATTTGTTGGTCGCGTGCGGAAGGCGAAGAAAAAATTAGAAGCATAAAGAGTATATGAATTGAAATAAAAAAAAAATAAAAGAAGCCTTAAATATCAAATGAAAGCGCGTCATTAGAGGAGCGCAGTAACTCTGATCGTCGAGAAGGAGTGAGAAAGCAAACGAGAATGATAACACGAAATATAAACAAAACAGAAAGCCTCTCTTCGAGCGAATTCGTTGTGTCGGCTTAGTTACTCTCTTAGTTACGCTCACAAATTTCATCGTTAGTCGATGTGTTGCCCGAAGCTGCGATCGGAATGGCAGCCGCAACCCCGCCCCCCACATTCGCAACGGCCGCAGCAGCCATGGCCGCGGCGACATTCACCTGTCGCAGCATCAATTCGCCGCTCTCATCGCTGGCAGCCGCTGCAGCAGCAGTAACAGCAGCAGCTGCAGCAACGCTGCTCGCATCAACGCCCACATTGTCAACGTCGACGCCAGTGACAACCCCAACGCCGCCTATGGAGCCACCCTTACTGACGCTGCTCAGATTCAGCGCCGCATTCTCGGCCACGACCGCCGCTTGCGTGTATTCCTGCGCGGAGAGCTTCAGAAACTGTTCGTAGGCCGTGAGCCGCGTGGCGGATGCTTCGAGTTCACAGTCGGTGCTGCCGGTTGCTGCTGCCGCCGCCGCTGCTGTTGCCGCGGCGTAAAGTGTTTTGCTGCCGACGGCTGAGAGTGTTGTAGTTGCATGATATGGCGGTGGTGGTGGACGCTCGTTGAGCGCATGCAATGCTGAAGGCGTCTGCTGCTGCTGTTGCTGATGTGATGATGAGTGATGATGATGATGATGGTGCTGATGAAGCTGTTGATGGTTGTGTGGGTGATGATTGTGGTGCGTATGTTGCAGTGGATGTTGTTGTTGTTGCTGCTGTTGCTGGTGGTGTTGGTGCTGCGGTGGCCCATGTTGCTGGTGGTGGCCTTGTTGTTGTTGCTGCTTATGCAGCAAGTGTTGTATGTTGCTGCTCACGGTGCTGCCATGGTTGTTGGTGTTGTTGCTGCTACCGCTGCTGCTGCTGTCGCCGGTGGCGATTATTGTATTATTACTTAAACTAGTTGCATTATTTCCAAGTCTCAGGTGCTGCTGTTGTGTTTGTTGTTGCTGCTGCTGTTGCTGTTGCTGCAGCTGTGGTGGAGGCGGCATATGTTGCTGCTGCTGGTGATGATGATGATGATGCAGGTGATGCTGTTGTGGCTGCATTTGCAAGCCACTCTCTATACTCTGCTCATTTGTCGCACGTAAATAGAGTGCTTCTTCTGCGGCTTGTCGCTGTAGTTGCTGTTGCTGCTGCTGCCCAACAATTGTTGCCGACGTCGGCGTCGTTGGCTGCGGTGATGGCGGCGATTGTTTGATCAACGTTACTCCAGCATTCACTTCTCCCACTTGGCATTCCTGCGCGAGGCTCAAATATCTGCCGACGCCGTGACTGCTAGCCGGCGTCAATGTTGCTGCCGTTGCCACAGCATTTGTCGTTGACGATGAGGCTGTGCCCGAGTTATCACAGCCAATAATGACGCCGCCACAGTTGCTGTTTAGATCTTTGCCAAGTGGGTCATCGACCATTGTTGCCGATGTGACCACATTTAATGGTTGCACTTCATCAGCAACACCGACGCTGATGCTGCTGCCATCGCCACCGCCACCACCACCACCACTACCTCCTCCTCCAGCTGTTACTACTACTCCGCCACCAGTTACAACAAGGCCCCCGTTGCTGCTGTTGCTATTGTTGTAGTCATTTAATGTGGACAGATGGGGTACGATTGGATGAAGTTCATGCTATTCCTTTATCAGACGGTATATATGATGTGTGGCGCCGCTGTTCTGCGCCGCCACCTCGAAAACGTACGCTATGCAGAGCAGCGTTTCATGCGTCTCCCGTGTTTGCATTACCTGCGCGCGTGAGTGCGCGTGAATGAGTAGCGTGCGAGCAAGACAAGAAGTGTGAGTTAATTAGTTCAATTGCTGTTGCTATTACTATATATAGATGTTGTTGCTACTCACTTGTAATATTGTAAAGTTCTCGAGCACGCTGTTCATCATATAGCGTTCAGGTAAATTCTTCAGCTTCTGTATAAAGTTAATCATGTACTCGCACATGGGCGAGCGATTTATGCGATAGACATAACGGTTATTCTCCAAACGCGAGTACTCAGTCTCGACCTTTTCGACAACCTGTTTGCCAAAGGAGCAAACTTTCGTTGAACAGACGAGAATGAGGTTCTCATTACTCTCGTATCTAAGGACCGGCAGAGCGACGGCGCAAGCAAGAGATATAGAAAAGGGAAGACAGAGTGTGGAAGTGCAGTTAACTTTGTGTGAAATTGAATGATCGATTGTTATTACTCACTGGCTCGTTACGCCATAAAAATCGCCTGTTTCACTGCCCGTTGTGATTTCAGTGTTGAGATCAGCCCAGCATTTTACCAAATAAAATGCATTCTGTGGACCCTTCTCATAGAGATCTTTAAGACCACCCGACTTCTCTGGGAATTTATCGGAGATTTGTCGTATATCAACAGTCTGCGACGGAATGAGAGGAAATGCGGCATTGTTAGCCAATTAAATCGGACAGCAAAGCACAGCACAGCATGACTTACCTCAAGTAGTGGATCGGAAAAGGATGGCTTACCGCCAAGCTGTACAAATAAGTGCCGGTGATACTGGAACCAAGAACAGAGCAAGTATGCATTGAATTATACTCTGGGTCGACTTGCTGGATTGTATAGTACTTACGATTTCATCTCTTTGGATTTCCATAAAAGCGGTAAACTCGAGCAAACGAAATTTGTGCGTCGCAATGGCGCGTCCCTCCCAGGGTAGCTGCCCCGACGGTAGACCCGCTTCGATATCACCAGAGACTGCGGTCGATGGCTTGCCGGCGGGATATGTGGACTGTGCAAATGGCTTGATGCTGTAATCGTAAAAACTAAAGGTCAATGCAAATGTAATCAGAAATATTTCGGCGAACATTTGGGCACACACTCCACTGCCTCGCCTCACCGCTGGCGTCTGCGCGACTAAAGGTGGGAGGCTGAGGAGCGTGGCCCATGCTCAACTTACTCTTGTGAGGTGCTTGGCTGTAGGCCTGGCTGCCAGAATTGCTATGATTTGCAGTCAGTCGTTGACGACGTAGCGAAGAGCGGAGAAGAGAACGAGAGAGAGAAAGAGAGAGAGAGAGAGAAAGGAAAGAATAATATAACATTAGTGAATTGCAGTTTGATCGAGTTGACTGTTATGTTACATTGATCTACAAATACGACTAAGAATTGAACACTGAGTGTGAGCACATCCAATAAGATTATTAGACTAAAGTAGACTAGACTAAGGACTAGATTAGCGTTAATTATGAGCGCATTTGGATTAGCACAATCGCTGAGCTAATAAAATTACTAGAAGACCCAGTGAGCGCTATAAACGCAGCTATAATAAAACCGTTAGACTCGGTACAGTTCCAACTAATTAATTGTACATGTGTTTGAGCTATGGTTTGGTAGCTATGGCTATGTCTACGGGTGTGTGCGTGTGTTTGTGTGTGTGATTTTCAATGATGCCAAAAATATTTTTGTATGAATTTTTTTAAAAATTTTTTTTTATTTAAAAAAAAATTTTTTTTATTTTTTTATTTTTTTTAAGCCAAATTTTTGCGAGATGTGATAACTAAAAATTCCAAGCAAGGTTTCGACTTCAGTGTGTGGAAATTATCGGGATGAGCGGTCTTCTGCATACCATGTTGCAGTTGCAGAATTTTGAACTTTTCCAGTTTACAAAGCCAGAAAAATGAATACCAGAAAACGAGAGCCACACACAAAAACTTTAGGCCAACATTGCTTTTTGAGAGCCACGGTGTGTATATTGGAGTGTGTAGGTGTTTGTGACTAAGATAGAGAGTGAGACATAGAGAGACAGAAAGTACACAGAGAGAGAGAGAGAGAGAGAGAGAGAGGGGGACATTGTAGAGGAAAGCGTTTTGTATGGTTGTTATGAAGGAAAAGACACGCGAAAGGAAGAGCGAATGTGAGTATAGCGATCGAGCATACGCCAGAAGGTACAACGAATGGTATATATACACTGATACAAGTTTACACATATTTTACACACATTTAGAGTGAGAGATAGAGAGAGAGAGAAAAAGAGAGAGAGAGAGAGCAAGAGAACAGTTGGAGAACCACCCCATGTGGTATAGTGGTATATGACTGATGAAGCAAGTGGCAGAACAATGTGCTACCACTTTCGCGCTTCTGGTTAGCAACACACAAAGAAACACAACAAAAAAGCACAGGGGTGTACGCGCGAGCATGAGACAGCCTCCGATACGCAATGATGATGAACGATGTAACGAGATGTAGCGAGAAAGAGAGCGACAAACAGCGAGAGCGACAAATATGAGCAGCGAAACAATGAGACGACAATAAATAGCAACACATCAATGGGTGAGACACAAAATGAGAAGGCGAGAGCCAGAGAGCGCACGAGAGAGTGACCGATGAAGCAAACGAGTAGGAGCGAACGAAGGGGCTGGCGAGCTAGCGTTTATTTATGATCGAGTAGTTGAAGCTGTTGGTAGCTAGTGGTAGCTAGTGGTAGCTAGTGGTAGTAGTGGTGCTGATTGATGGTAGTAGTAGCTGTAGAAGTAGTAGCAAGAAGTTGAAGCTTACGCCCGGATACAGCGGCGGATGGTGTATGCGGCACGCTGTTGGTAGCAAAGAATTACCAACATTAAGGCCAGCAACATTGATGGAATGTTCAGTGACACCGCCGCCATAATGTACAGCATCAATGATCGTCGATGTCGACGACGGTGTCGAAGCGGTTAAGTGTGATGACGAGAACTGGGCGGTTGTTACGGCCATTTCCTGTTGCTGCAGTTGCTGGTGCTGCAGCTGCGCGTGGTGTTGCCGCTGTTGCTGTTGCTGTTGCTGCTGCTGATGTTGTTGCAAATAGACAGCGGCTGCGGCAGCGACATGATGATGATGATGATGATGTCCTGGATGATGGAGGTGATGCTGCGCTAGTTGATGGTGATGTGGCCCACTGAATGGATGATGATGTATCGGATGATGCGGCGGCGGTGGTTCAAGGTGGGTGTGTGCTACCAATGGATGCGACGGCGGCGGCGGTGGCGGTGCGGCTACGGCTGCGCTACTTGGGTGTGATGGTGGTGTTGGTGGTGGTGGTTGTTCTGGTACTTTTGTGGCTGCCATTGCTGCTGCTACTGCTGCTGCTGCTGCGTCTGATGGTAATGATGTACCACCTATGCCCATATTCACGCCAACACCTATGCCGGGTGGTGGCGGTGGAGGACACCTGGCCTGGACACCAATGTGCTGGTGATGTTCGTGTGCGTGAGCGTGCATGTGTGCATGGTACAGCGAGCCCCGAACTCCCGGATGTGCATGGTGGTGGTGGTGATGGTGATGATGTTGGTGGTGTCGCATCGACGACAACGCTGACGCTGTCATCGCGAGATTCTTCGCTGCCTGCACCGATACAATCTGCGAGCTGGTCATTGTGCTCATCGCCTGTAAGGCTTTCTCTTTCTCATTGAGCAGCATCGAGAGACCATTTGGACTAAGGCCATTTGGTGCCTGTAAGAGATTTAAGTTGTTGTTTGTTTGTTTGGTTGTTGTTGTTGTTGTTGTTTATGATGTGTTTTGTTAACTCAAATGTTTGTTGTTCTTGTTGTTGTTGTTGTTGTTCGTTTGTTTGATCAGTTCGAATTTTGGATGAGTTTTGCGGCGGCCATTATGAATTGTTTGGTGTTGTTGTTGTTGTTGACTGATTGCTTGATCGATTTACTGACTGTGTGATTGATACATTATTTGCATTGTTTTAGTGTTTGCGCGAATCAAAATGAAGTTGCTGTGTTAATATGAAAATAGAAGGTGACAATCGACACTTTTCCCTTCTGTTTGTCTCGCTTCATTTACAGCTGCTATTGAATGGCGATGAAAGTGATGATGCTGCTGCTAGAAATGTTGACGATTATGATGTTATTGTTGATGCGACAATGTTGCTGACAATGACGACGATGTTGTTCCTATCAAGGGTAATAACGAGGGACCAGGTTGTGCGCACAAACTCACAAGCACACCGAGACACCCAAAGTCACAGATATCACGCGAACAGAACGAACAGAAATCGCTGGAAACAGTACATTGGAGCTAGGAGCAGGGGCAAGGGGAAGAAGTAGAAGTCTCTAGACAACGCAGCGTGATTTGAAAATGTTTCTTAATTTTCTCTCCTGTCGCTGTTGTTGTTTTTGTAGAAGTACATTTTTCTAAGTTGTTAGTAGCGAGTTGTTAGTGTGGAATTACACACAAATGGGCACAGCGGACGTCATGATTAAAGCAGAAATCGTTGCTATGCAGTTTTTGGTCAAGTGGGAGCCCGAGCGACTCACGCGTCTCAAGCAGCAGCCAACAAAACAACCGAATGTTGCCATTTTCATTGTACCCTTCACCGAGCGTATGTTCTTGTGAGTTTATCGTAAAGCTTGCAACAGGGTGAAGTAAATATCGGAGACACCATATAGTATTGTATGTATGTTTATGTATTAAATAACTATAAATCTATATGGCATAAATTCCTGCCTTGTCTGTCCGCAGAACGCTCGCGGCTAAACTGAGGCGGTTTTGTTTTGAAACTCTGACCTCTCAAACGTGCTTGGTACAAGCGCCTTTTATTCCATTACCATCCTTACCACAAGAGCCTACCCATCTACCTTATAGATATACCATTCTTATTACAAAAACCATCGATCGCTGATTTCAAGACCCCAGGATTGTACAGATCTCATGTGGAGCCATGACTTCGTAAAGGAAAACTTTGCTGCCTTGCTTTGAGATGTATTTAAAGAAGATTAGTGGTTCTTATAGACACCCATTAGCATCTTGGTGCCCTCAAAGTTATTACTAAACGTGTGTATGGTTTTTATTAAGAAATTTTTTTTTCTCTTTAAATTCGAGTGTTTTGCTAAAATGTATCGAACAGATATTTAACGAAAACCAAAATTGAAGACATTCTAGTTGTTTTACCATTACGAGTATTTTCCATATAAACCATTGATTAAGTTCTTTGTTAAGCATCTTTCTTTTTATTTTTATTACTTTTTTCTCGCTACACATCAAAGCATGTCCTTTCGGGCATTTTGCGGCAAAGTAGAAAAAAAAAAACAAAGAAACAAAAAACAGGGAAAGTACCAAATGCCAACCTTTGAGTACGCGCTCAGCTTTATTAAAAATATCCATGTATATATTAAAATGTGGCCAACAGAAAGGAGTGGAATAAAAATGAAAAAATAATAAAACAAAAACTGCAATAAAATCAAAGCAAAGACAACCTGAGTAAAAGAATATAAGCGAGTTTAAAAAAATGTATTACAAAAATTGCGCTTCGCTGCTAACTTTGACCTTTTGACATACCAAAATTTGTTTGTAAATTGCAGTGTAAGGAAGAAATAAATGGGGTAAAAAGTATTTCAAAGGCAACGCAGCAGCGGTAAAACGAGTGCGGCTGAAGTGAGTGTGGCTGGTCTCCTCACAAAGGAAGAGTGGCAGGCGAAATTTTATGATCCTTGTTGTTGTTGTCAAAGTGGTTGTAAAAAAAAGTTTCATAAAGCATCAAGCCGAGTGAACTGCAAAGCGAGAAGTTGCAACAAACAACTGAAAAACATTTGTTTTCTTCACTTCATTGATGACAAACAACTTTTTTAATCAAACAAATCAAAAAAATAAATAAATAAATAAATAAATAAATCAATTAAGAAGTACATAAATGTAACGAGGAATTGTAAGCTGTTAATCGAGGAGCAATATCGGATGGACCAAAATCGATACTCGGCTGAGCAATCGGTCACCAATAGAAGTAGCAAGAAGCAGCGAAGCTAGAGAAAAGCAGTCAGTCAGCAGTAGAAGTCGCCCGTTGTCTCCACCTTTCAACTTTATTTCTTTTATATTTAATTGTGCATTAAATCCATATACATTATTTTATTAAATAAATAATTATAATTATGGCATAAATAAAAATAAATACAAATTGACCCCAAGCATGAAAAGTGGACAATGGGTGGCTTAATCTAACTGTATTGAGAACAACGTAGACAGGTAATTGGCTCGACTAGTGCACTGTACTTCCTAGCAGGTGCTTCTTTCATGCTATCTCGGTAAACTAATAGTGCCTTCCAGAGGACTGATCTAAACGTTGCCATGTGCATTTCAATCGTTGTTAGTCTGAGACTCCCGTTGTGAGGTTTAATGATTTAAGTCCTCCATAGTAATAATTTCCCTCACACATATATACTGGTAGATCCATACCAAGCATGCTACATCTTTTCATTTTAAGACCTTTGTCTTTTTTTTTTACTGTTGAGTGCTAAACATTTTTTTCGTCTTCTTCTTGTAGCATAATTCAATATACTCTCTACAATGGTTAGCTCTTGAGATCATCAAAATAAAAAAATAAAAATAAAATAAATAAATTCGCACTGAAAATCTCAACTGAAACAAATAGGTGTTAGCTCCATCCTCAGATCTCATCGTAGTTTTTACTTCTTACTATTAATTTGATGGAGCAATAAGCATCGAAATTGCAACGTTAATACATCTTCGATTGTTCCATTTACTCATGAAAATTATTTTTATGTTTCGGAAATTAGCCATACCAATAAAAATCGGCTATAGTCGCCTCAGATTTAAACAATTGTTTTGCGAACTTGTTTATTTTTGAGTCGTGACATTGAAGGACCAACACTTTAGCTACGTTGATGCAGCTGCATAATACTCAACTCAACCTCACTGCGCTTAGGCAAGAGAACTTGGGAAAGCAGTTTATGAAAGATTTCCCAATACAAGGAATACCCTGGGGAAACATCTTTGAAATTCCGCAGCATTCTTGAAAATAAGGCAAGGGCACCCGGTAAAAAAGTTTGTGAAAGACTTTATTTGGTGGCCGAGTTGAGAGCTTGGTATCTACTAACGTCCCGCTAATATTATACGTAGGCTGGTTTCGTTGGGAGTATGTACTATATAAACGCGTGGTATCGCAATGGATATGCATAAGGCCCAAATATGTCGACGAGTCTGCTACACGCTGGAATGGACTCTTTACTTGTCGTACCTCTAACAAGATACGCTACATTTTTATTGTGATGATCATTGGAAACTTTTTTGTATCTCGTAGCATGAAATAGCAATAAGAGTGCATGCAAGCATTAGAAGAACGCGCATGAAAAATATATACATATATACATATATACATACATATGACATACAATGAAAGAATAATGTGAATAAGCCGAGTTGGGAAGCTAGCTGAGCTGCAAGCGAAAGGTGTTCTAGTTGCTCATTATTTCGATTGCAGCAAGAATCCGAAAAAGTTTTGACTTTTTCGCACACAGAACCAACCGGAGAAAGGGGTAAAATAACGAAAATACAAAATTGGAAGAAACACAAAAATAAAAAGGAAACAGAGTCAGTGAGCAAGAAAAGGACAACTCGAAGATTGACGAGTACAAAGTGAAAGTACATTTTCCTTTTTGCCGTAACGGATTTTGCGACAAACTGGTGATGACTATATACATGTATGTGCTTATGTGTGAGTGTGCTATTTTGTATGCGTCCTTAAATTTATGCACAGTTCTTTTGTTCTTAGAGTCGTCAAGTGCCATGAAGATTTTAATTTCATTGAAAAATCAAGAAAACCAAAAAAGCGATGAAAATAGAAAGAATGAAATTAAGTGAAAGAAACTATACAAAAATTGTGAAAGAACTTTCCGAACCGAAAAATGCTTTCACCAGGTGAATAGTACGAACCGAAAAATTGAGTTTTCTAAAATTTCATATCAGAAAGATTCGTAAGGCTTTTAATCGATTATGGAAAGTCTTTGATTTACATTATTGTATTGTATTGATTTGAACAAGTTTCGGAAACAATGCTCCAAGTTTTCGATGTTCGCAAAACTTACATTTGACCAAATGGTATGGTTTCATGATGACGAAAGTTTATGAATTGTGAAATCGATATAGTATGTCTCTTTGAAAAGGTCTTTGATTTCGGTTGAATGATTTCTTTGTAGAACCTAAAATGTTCGCCTTAATTTGCCGATTTGTGAAGATAACTTCGAAACTGTGCACAAGTTCTATTTGAAACAAATTTTCAAAGCGTTCGTTGGCGGGTAAGATCTCTTCAGTTCAATCCCAAATTTTGCTACAAATATTTTATATTTTCCAATGCGTTTAAGAAGGTAAGCTTGTGATGACTGTTGGCAGTAGCCTGCCGTCGTACTTAGTCCAATCTAAGAATTAAAATCCCCTTCCTAAATCTAAATTTTTTACAGGCAACACTGTTATGCCACGCGGCCCCTGAAGTGAGCTTAACAGCCTCTGCTAACGGCTAACAGCTATGTTAAGTCTAGCAGCGTGATCTTACTCAACCGAGTGGCCTGTAATAACGAACGCTATTTTTGATAAGGGGTCGACCTATCTAATAACTATAAAGCCAATGACCTCTTTTTTCTTCCATATTGCCTAAATTTGCCTTGCAGTTTTGCAATGGAATATTTATGGATTGATGGAAATCGTTAAATTCTGGAATGCTGACTTTGTAAGACTTCGAATTTCTCGAATCTCTGGAATTTCAAAAAATTGAAGTTTTGTCAACTATTAGAGAAACACCAAATGGTGTTACAGTTCAATTCTGTATTTAAAACAAAAATTTGAAACTTCGCATATTCGATTCTGAATTCGCTAACGCAGCGCGCAAAAGTAAAAGTGTACTGTAATTTTTGGGGCAACTGAAGGCAACTACCACACTTTCGATTAAAATTAAAAACTCGCAATATAAACTACAATCATATTTTTAATATCTCATATGTGGTGCTCAACTCCGAAACACAATGAAACAGTTCAAGCTGCTGTGAACCGTAAAGAGTTAAAAATGACGACTTTTGAAATTTGTCAAGAACGCTTTAACAACGATTTTTACGAATTAGAACGCTAGTGGACAACCCACAAGGATATTCGAGACTTGTGCTGGCTACGCTAATGGAATGATAGAGTACGTAATTAGCCTACGACTACCAGCCCTTGGTAAGGGGAGTGCCAATTGATGCCGCCAAGTAGCAGCACCCCCACAGAAGGTAGGAGAATTTAAAAAAATAAAAGTTAATATTTTATACCCTAACCATGATCTTTTGACTGACAGACTTTGGTGCACTTACACCCAGCTACCAAAATGGTACAGGACACTATTATAGTAGTGATTCGGTTATGTGAATAGACGAATCTTGAAACTAAAACACATAATTTCAGCGTAGTGCAAGAAAATGAAGGCTTCCAGATTTTTGATTTCTGTAATTGATTAAAAAACTAGATGAATTTAAGGTGGTGTCAACTATGCGCAAATAAAGGGGTTGCTGCAAACGACTTCGAGATTCTATTCCACTGCTTCAATTCTTCTAACATACAGGTCAAATGGGTACACAGACGCACATACATACGCACACAACGAGTATGGCACAGTGTGATGAAGCAGAGGCGAAGTGTGAAATGTTTGGAAAAGTAAATTCGCCCTGATTATTTTTTTTGGAGTACTTATTTGCTGTTGCGTGGCTAATTGATCGAACATCGGCTTTTTGTCTGGTGCTTCCTTTGAGACTTAAACTAAGTTGTGTATAAACATCTGAATTATGACTTTATTGTCGTTGTTGTTGTTGAATGTTTGCATGATATTTGGCATGATTAAGCACGAATTTTATAAAACAAGTGAGCATATTTCGAAAGAGATGCATTTTTTTCTGCTAAGTAGTTGGATATTTTACAGTAGGAATATTCGAAATAATCTTTTTTTTTTCGTTTTCGTTTTTGTTGTTGTCTTTATTATATATAGATATTATATTTTTGAGATTTTTTTGTTATTGTTTATTTTTGGTTTAATTGCTCTGCTCATCTGTAGTTGGGATTATGGGTTTTTACACCCTGCAGTTGGGTTTACTTACAACTTTGATTTTGGCCTGGATTTCACGTAGTTTTCGGCGTGCCAGTACTTGAATATGGGAGCTAACTTGTTTGCGCGTTCTCGTCTTGCCCGTGCGCAATTTGATGTAGCGTGCGATGAGCTCATTTCGTCCTGTGATTATAGAGAGTAGGAGAGAAAGACATCGTGACAGAGAGAGGAAGAGAGAGAGAGAGAGAGAGAAAAGAGAGAGAAATTTCATTAATAAACTTGCAATAATAATGATTACTAAATATTTACAGTGTTGAGTATATTAAAGGCATTTTTCATGGACAAATAAAACCGAACGAAAAATTGTGGCATACTTTTGTGCAGCAAATGAATTTTTATGTTTTATATACTTAAAAATTGCAACGTTGGCAACTGAATGAATTGACGAACAAACTGATATACGACAGTATGAGCAATTTTATAGGATGTAGAGCTGAATTAAAACGACTCAGTGGGCGAGGCGAGCGAGGGAGAGATAGAGAGCGAGCAAAAAAAAAATCAACTTCAAATGTGCGCCTTTTGTTCGTTGGCTCATTCTTTCATTCATTCATTTAAACACTCACTAATTACACATTCTTGGCATAGTTTCAGTTCTAACCGAATAAAATTATTTTCACTTACTCAAATCATTCAATGACAAAGTGTGAAAGAGGGGAGCGCTGGCATAAGGACGCGGCGTGACTTCAATGAAAACGAGGGGCAGACAGTTACTCAGCCTGTCAAACACTTTCTGAGCTATAGAAATAGAGACCCCTTTTTCAGCTTCAATGTTGACTTCATCTTCATCGCTATTGTCATTCTGGCGTTACATCCTTTTGACTTAGCACAACGTGTAAGCTTTAAATATTTCGTTGCCCTACGGCGCGACTAACAAAATTAAATAAAACAAAGCTAAAACTGAAACTCGCTCTAGAAGCCAAAAATCCAAGGACTCCTCTCGAAAATACAACTACGTTTGGCCACCCACGCAATGCGCTTAAGGTGAAATGTTAAAAGCCAATGTCGCACGACGATGCCATGAGATGCGACTGCGGTGCGTTGAGTAATAAATACAAGACAAAATAAAAATAAAATAATTGAAAAAAAGAAGAAGAAAAACACACCCAACACAACACAACACAACACAACACAACACAACCCGCCGGAAGCGAAGTCAAAACGAGTCAAACGAAACAAGTCAACTGCGACCGAATTTGCTGCCGCTGCTGCTGCTGCTGCTGCTGCTGGCTACTTTCACTTGTCGTCCCCCCACCAACAGACAGTACTCAATGCCAGCCAGGTCTTTGCTACACGTCAAATGTTGTTTTGTCTTTCGCGTTTCGCTTACGGCCGTAGTCGGCGTACGTCTCTACAGATGAAGTCGAAGCAACTTCGTTGTCGCAGCGCCAGGACACGTCGTCGTCGTCGTCGTTAGCTGCTGGTATTTTTGGGGTGACGACAGGGTGGTGTCATCATTGGCGACTTTTTCCCTTCTGTGCTGTCTTCAATGCTTATCGCCTCGCCTCGCCTCGTCTCGTCTCGTCTCGCCGTGCCACGCCACGTTGACTTTTAACTTTTTAATATCGCACAATGTCTTCGTTGGTGTTCTGCTCGTATCCTTCACCTAAATGTTCACTTCCCCCTTTCCTTCTGCTTATTCTAACAGCCCTTTGGCATCACCCACTATCATTTGTGCTAAGTGCAATGTGCCCCTTTCGCGCTTTCGATGCTCAAAATTCATGTGTATTTTCAACATCTACGCGGCTACAGCGCAGCTGAAAGGCCTTCAAATATTCTTTATGACAGGCAACATTAACAACATTTCCTTTTCAATGGCTTTTCCACACAACGCGTTGTTCTTCCTCGCCACAAATGGCTTACTGCCATTACAACTCAACTGTTGCCTGGCTTTGATCGATCTGTATAACCTTGCTGAACGGTTGCCCAATGTGCACTACCCACGGCCCGCATTTCAAGCGATTGGGTCAAGCGTAAAATTCATGATATCGCAGGTATATCTTGAATCTTGGCATAGTAGATGCAAAACTTAGTTGCTGCTAAAGTCTGGCATAGAAAAACAGAGTCCTTCTTGGCTTGGCACATAATTAAATAGAAGTATTTCTTATACTCGTACGCTGAGGTTGCTTTCGAAAGGATATTTCGCTTCTTTCCTTTCTCTCTTTGATAACTTCTTGTGTATATATATATATACACGACTGCTAAGGTGCTTTCGTCCACTCATTCAGTCTCATTCATGTCTCAGTTCCCAGCCTGTGTGCCAATCTCTCTTCTCTCTTTACGTTGTTGCCACTGTCCTTTGGCATAAAGTCGTACAAAGTCGTACAAAGTCGTACAAAGCTTTGTGCAACTTCTACAAAAGTGAAGTTGTACATTGTTCCTGTGCTGATTTTGCTGGTCGCTTCCAACGCAGCGAAACCGGACGCAATAAAAAGCTAACAAGCATTCTCGGATTTTGCTGCGTCTGGATTGAGTGAATTTTGGCATAAGAAAAAGAAGAAAATGAAGCATTGCTCATCTCCTTCCGCTCATCGTAAACCCCACCATTGAGCAGACGATGATTGCCGACTACAAGTTTTTTTTTTTTTGATTTTTTTTTTTGCATCTTTTGGCTTTGCCTTTAGTCCAAGCAATTTTGTGTGCACTTGGACGTACATTTCTTCATTTAAGCAAAACTTATTCATTCATCCGTCCATTTATCCATTCATTCATTCAGTCATTCAAATGGTCTTCTCTGGCCTGCTCCTTTTGCCTGTTTTGGCACATAGTTTCTCAGCATAGCCTTGAGCATTTCTTGCCGCTTAAAGGGAATGAATAGTCCTTTTTGCCCAGGATTTTACACATATTTTCAATTCTTATTTCCTAAGAGCGGCGAAAGATTTCGTACTGAAAGTACTGAAAATATATTAAAGTGTTTGGTGGTTTCAATCGTCAGTTAATGGTCGAGTTTCAAGGTGCAGGTGCAGTGGCGAAGGCTGCCAACCTAAGACAGGCTAAACTATTGTAAACTTTTTGCTCTAAAATTTCTAATCACAAGTAGAAATTTGAAGTTGGCAACATTACGTAGGATGACACTAATACCAATAATTATCATCATCATCATCAGAATCAGCGTGCAGGAGCCTGCGCTGATCAAATCTATAATGCTGGGAGGGTCTTACATTGGGTACAACTAGAACCTAAAGGAAAGACCACGAGTGACGCATTAATTGAGAGCCCTGATTGTATGCGGTGCATTTTCCAATGTATGGGAGAAGATGCTGGAATTATCGTGGATATCCTACTTATAGAAGCAATGGAAAAACGAATGGGTGGTGTAATTTCCTGAACGTGGATTCTTTGTTTGGGAAGCTGAACTTGCATGTCATGCTTAGAAACTATGTATCTCTCAGATGGTTAAAATTTGCTAACGAAGTAATTTCTCCTACAGACAAAGAGAGAGAAGATCTTCAAGCTTCACTTGATATCTCCAATAGGATGGTAGTGGCTGCCTACAATTTGCGTCCTCTTAGAGAGAGCTAAGTGGCTCGAAGAAGCCAGCTGGACAGTGAGAATATTGCGGTTCATATATCGGTATAATCTTTCAGGCAACATCACAAACGTCAACACCACAAGATGTGTCAATTACGAAAATATTACGCATACACCCCGTTGAATGATGCACACAAAGGAAAAGGCTTAAGTGCTTGCTATTCGTGGCGCTAATAATAATATCTGACATCCTTTAATAAAACAGCAACAACAAATAGAAATAGTTTTTCCAACAAACTACAGACACGCAAAATATCAACTTCTGCGGCATATAATACATAAAGAAAAAGGAACACTTGCAGAGCATTGTTTTCAAAACAAATTAGTTTAAAAAAAATAAAAATATTTCACTAGGAAATTTCAAATTTAGACGCTGAGAAAAAAAATTTTGTTTTTTTTGTTTGTTGTTTTTTTCTATGTTTTTGCCACTTATCAAACGCGTAAAGTTTGTCGATGAAGAAGTCGAAACTTTCATAGCGCAAAAAACCAAGAGAAAAAAAAATTGAAAATGTTAGGAAAAATGTCTGCCGAAATTTTCTAACTAGCTCAACGCCCACATCCACACTCATAGCATCAGCCTCATGAAGAGCGCTGATGCTGGGCGCCAAACTTAACCGAAAACTTTCGGTCGCCGCTAATAACGCAATCGAAATTTTTTCATAGTTCGATAATTATGACTTTTACCAAAAACCGGAAATTCTCCACATGCGAGAGCGATGAACGGCAGCAGCCGCAAAGTGTTACATGGGCATGGCATAGTGTGTTAGTGTGTGTGCGTGTGTGTGTGTGTAGACAGACAAAAGTTAACGACACCGAAACCGCGTGAAAAGTGTTGCCGCAGAATTCACGCTTCATGCCTCCACGTAGCATGCCGCCGTACCAACAACGGACCGACAACTACGACGGCGGTGACGTTGTCGTGGTTGATGACGTCGATTGGCGCCATTTTGTGGCATGGCGGCGCTGACGCCATTTTGTGTGGACGCGCGTACGCAAGCAACGTTTTCGCAGTCGCCAAAATTTCAAAGAATGCTTTGATGCCGATGAGCCGATGTGCAACGGTGGCAATGATGATGATAACGACGATGACGATGGGGACAACTGCTACTCTGCGCACAGTTTTGTCACAAATTATCGCGTTGTTATGGCCGATTTACTCTGTGGTGTATTGCATGCGATTTAAATATTATTATTCATTTTTATTTTTATTTGGTATTTAAAAAAAATTTTTTTAAGGTTAAAAAAATCGATAATAGAATAAAAAAAAAAATAGAAATAAAAAAATATTTAAAGCTATTCGATTGTACAGGGTGGCGCAAAAGTAATGTCATAATATATAAATGTGCCTTAATTGTTTTCGCAAATAGCGTCAAATGTCACTGTTGTATGTTGTAGACGGATAGAGAATTAGTTGTCAAAAAGCCATGGAGCCACACACACCTAAAGAACGTGGAATTATTGTTACTGCTTATTTGATAAATTTGAGTATGATATTATATTAAAAATCATAATAAGCGACGAAGCCAATACAAATTAAGCGTTTTTGTAAACAAGCAAAATTTGCATTTCTGGGGTCAGAGTGCATCCACATAAAATGCATGAAGTGCCATTGCATACCTTCATAGTAAAATGTGTACAATTTTGCATGAACTCAGGAGGGGCCATTGGAGCGATATAATTTTTTCAAGTTTTAAGTTTTACCCCTTCAAATTAACTTTTCATGAAAACAGAGTTTCTAACAACACGGTAGCCAATTCACATTATGACATTACTTTTGCTCCACCTTGTAGATATTCTACTACTAGATAATCTACTCGATCCTCACGGGCCCATGAAATCACTATGTTATACAGAAATCATTACTTGAAATGATGTGTACTTGAAATCAATTCGTAATAGGGAGAATTTCGTTGTATAGAAGTTCGTTATAGGGAAGTTAGACTTTACTATGGGTCTAACATACATAAAAACCATACTCCGGTTTCCAAGCGATCGCGACTGAGAGAACTGCCAATAAATGACGGACAAGCAAAAGTCACGCAGTTGGCTACATTTCGTTTGGCATTGATGGGACTGGAAACATAGACCTCTCGGTTGATTGCGAACCAGTTTACCCAATATTATGTAATTGGACACACAATTTTATAATATGTCAAATTCGATAATTAAAAAATTAATGAAAGATTAATGTGAATACAATTAAAAAATAGCGCTCTTCCACGCATGGCAAAATGCCTTTATCATTGGTTCGTAAACCAAAGAGCCAAAAATTACCCCATAAGTGGTTTGATTATAAAAGAAAAGAAAAATTAAAAAAGCTGGATGCTCAACTCAAAGAAACTTAGGGTCAGTTCTTTACGAGTGATGGTTAGCTGCAGAACTTAAAGAAGAGGTAGAGCATTCGTTTTTTAAAAATTACAGGGGAGAAATTCTCAGCTCGCCCTGCATTAACAAAGAACTGCAAGACAAAATAGCTGAGATGGGATTGGTGAACGACCAAAACATATGTGACAATGACAGAGAAAGGTGACATTTACAATGGACCTCACATGGCACGCATTACTTCATTACATTATTTATTCATTGTTGATTGTTAATTGTTTAATTGTTTTATTTATTGTTAAAAATCATTGATTTATTGTTAAATTCCAGTAACACTCTTTTTCCTTTTACACTTTTACACTCTGATTGTAAAAGTTAAAATTCACCGACTTATCAATAATAATCTGTACAAAAGTCAAATGACAAATTTTTAATGAAATAATTTAAATGATTAATTAAATTAAAGAAAAAATATTGTTATATTTTGCTGGAATAATGCTGAATACAGCAAAAAATATACAACATTCGATAGTGTGAACAGGGTCGGTTTTAATTAGTTCACACTATCGAGCGTCGAATGTATATATATATATATATATATATATATATATATATATATATGAGTGCGCTTTTTCCGGCACACATTCAGGCAGGCAAATGACTTAATTGTATGTGGGAAGCGACTCGAAAAACTTCGTATGCCTTCGTGCTGGATCCGATGTGGATGTTTGATTGTGTGCGAGCGTTACGCTGGTAAAATTTTACCCTACTGAAACCAAAGATGTTTCACATCAAACATTAAAAAACTCCTGTACTCTTCTGCCTTGTTGGGTTGCTTGTGAGCTTCCCTTCGTTGGCCTAAGCGCATTGTGAAAGATATGACGATGAGCAAACGAAAATGGGCGCACCACAGGAAATCGGCCATATTGAATTGTAAATGTACGTTCGTTGTGTATAAACAACGTAGACAGAGCAACTCACAAATGGTACGTATGGGTGTGTTTGTGTGTGTGTGCTTCATACATTTCAAAGCCACAGAAAACCACGAACGTACAAAAGTAGGCAACAAAGCAAAGGCAAGCAGTGTTTGGAAATGCTTGTGTGACCACCATCAGGGTGGGGGGAGTAAGGTAGATCGACAAGGGGCTACATAATAAGTTTCTTTGGAGTGAACTTTGACAATTTGCGCACATGATTCTTGTCAACACGACCTTTAGTCATGCGCTGCCGTCGCATCCCTTTTATCACCACACGACCTGGCATGCCAGCAAAAGGAAGCACTATACGAAAGTCTGCTGAAAATAGTCCCGAATGCTAACGACAGCATGGTACAAAGAACAATGGCAGCCACTGCGTTGGTGGTAGTGCCGATCTGACCGAGTCTTTTGCCCATAAGACAGTAGCAGTAGCAGTAGCAGTAGCAGCAGCAGCAGCAACAGCAGCAGCAGTCGATGGCGATGGCGATGCCGGAGGTTCAGCGCAGTGGCGTTACGAAAAGTGAAAATTAATTACTTGCCAAAATATAATAATAAAACGACCGTGCCGAGCGCACCGAACCACAGACAATTGAACGAATGAATGGAGAAATGGACGGACGGCTGGACAGATACACGGGCCAGCAGCCAAGCGACCGAAAGCCAAAATCAAAGAGATGTGCGCACGTAGTGAAAAACCGGAGGTCGTTCACACCCAGCAGTAACTTGAAGTAGGAAAAAAGGTCTTCTTTGTTTATGATTTGTGAGGTAGCAGTACTTACAAAATCTCACATCTTCCCTTCGTTTTTACACGGGTTGGCTGCCTTTGTGAGGCGTTAGGCTTTATTCTTCGGAACTTCGGAAGTGTTCGGCTTTCTTCCGAAATTTCTGCCTTGTAGGACTATGGTAGCTAAAATAGCAGCTATTGCGATTTTTCTCAAAAAATAATTTACTTTAAAAACAATTTTATATATGTTTATTTAATATTTATTTTAGTTTTTTAATTATGCTTTATGCTAATATTAATACTGAAGAAGGCATTTGTCTATATGCAAAAGGGCAATATACTGCTTTTTTGTTGCGAAAAGCAGTATTTTCATAATCACTCTTTTCGAGAAGTACTTCCTAAAGTTACTGCTGGGCAGTTCAAGTTATAGTGGTCTAAGAAGCAGAAGAAGTCGAAGAAAATACCACTATCAGCTTGGCCTGGCAAAGTAGGCAATTGTGTGCAATTGTACTTGTGTGTGTGTGTGTTTGTGTGTGTGTGCCTGTGCCTTAGCCATGCGGTTAACTAAAGTTAGCAGCCAAATGGCAAAACAAAACTGTTTTGGGAGCGAGCAGCCCTGAAATGCAGTAAGTACAGAGCAAGCGGGATGAGCACCAACTGAACAGAAAGGCACAAGCATGACCATAAAACGAAAACAATATCCTGTGGCACATAAATTACAAAATTCGGTCGCTCTCAGCAGCCAAACGAAACCCAAGCGAAGCACAGTCCAGACCAGATTCCGAGCGCAGAAACTCAAGCCCGAAGCGAACTCGTGAACTGTGAACTGTGAAGTGAAACCGTGCTGCGAGAGACTGAGATAAAAATAAAAAAAATAGATAAAACATAAAAATACACAAAAAAAGTATTGAAGCAAGCGTTGAATGCCTACTTTAGATACCCTACACTATACCGTGTACACATAGCAGTGCGAAAACATCACATTACAACTGCACGCGTTGTGCCGCTTTGGCGGCAAAACTTTGCTTGCGCAAGCACTTCTTGTATGTGTGTGTGTGCGTGTGTGTGTGTGTGTGTGTGTGCCCTTATTGAAAGGACCATGTTGGCAAACTGTAAACTTTGTTGCCAAATATTTTGCCAACAATTACACACTCACACACACATACACACACACACACACACACAGGCGACGAGCATGGCAAACATTTGTTGCGGGTAGTTGGGTTGTTAGCCAATATGAGGCATGTAGCAGGATGAAGGATAAAAGGGCGTTATTGCTGCCATTGTCCTCCAATTGTTGGGTGATAATTTCTTGGACTTTTGGTTTCTATTTTGCTTTGTTTTTGTGTCATTTTGTTGTTGCTGCCTGGCTTTGTTGTTTGTGTTTCAATTGTTTTGCGCCACGCAAATTGTTTTAATTTTATTTATTGCCAGTCATTTGATGACAACGTGCGCCATTTTGAATCGTCGACTATGTTGTTATTGTTGTTGTTGTTGTTGTTGTTGTTAATCAAACACTGGAAAACTGACTAAGAAAAATTTAGCATTTTGAGCAGAATAAAAATATAAAGTTCCTACATAAGAGGAGATAAGTTACAATTTAACAAAATGCAAGCTTGTGTGTGCGATTTTACAATACCTAACTAATTTTATTACAAAGCATATGATTCGCAAATGAAAACCTGTCGAATTGCGTATTCTTTGTTAAAATGGGTTATGCAGTTTAGGCGCAAAGTGTCGCGAAAGATAATGTCTTGGCCTATTTATATATAGATTATGGTTTGTGTTTGTGGACCTGAGGTGTAATTTGTCCAATCATATAGTGTATAGTAAGATTGCTCAGTGGTCAGCTTGAGTTAAGCACAATTTTTTTTAAATATTCCGAGCTCTAGATCTACTTAACAATTGAACGCTATTGTGCATATCTACTCCACTACAACTTTCCATTGATGTATGTTTTATGGTAATACGTTTGGTCTATGATAGCGATAAGTTTATTTCAAAGAAAGTGTTGACGTATTTATATACGAGTACTAGCAAACCCGGCAAACCTTGTTTTGCCCTCTCTAATATGTGGTGCACGACTGACGCATGCCAAAGAACTCATTCTTCATATATTTCATACTCTTTGAATGTATATCCTATATGAATGTGTTCTTTCTTCGTCCGGTATTCCCTCTACGAGCATTTTTTAAGAGAGATATGTAAACTCTATATATTCAATATTCTTTGTTTTCTACGTTTTAATGATCTTTGCCTGTGCGCTCTCACTGTATTCAGAAGAATACAGAAGAAGAATACACAAATACAAACACAAAAATAAAGAAGAAGCATAGCAGAAACAACGAAAAAATGTATGTAAAAAATGTTTTGTGCTTGTGGTCTTATAGTTGTTTTAAGAAAACTTAATACTAAAAAAGTATGCCCCGATCTTCCTACCGTACTTATCTACATTTTAAAGCAAACAAAAAAACTAATTGGGAAAAAATTACGGGCAGCAGAGGGAAACACAGGCTTTTTGCCACTTTGTTTTATATATATATCTAGATATATATAAAGAACAGTGCTGCCAATCTACGAGAAAATAATTGTATGCTTTCATAATAGCCGCAAATTTCAAATGAGTAATTCAACTTTTATTTTTGGGCACAGTTGTATATTGTGTTCCAAAAAAATAGTCGAATTCTCACATATACATATCTGTAAAATTAGGTTTTCAGTTGATGGCTTGAATGGTCCACAACGGAGGACAAAACTTTAGTTTGGAAATACAACGGAAAGGAAAAGGAAAAATTAGCAGTTCAATTGGGCCACCCTAAATATTATACAAAAAATAAAATAAAAAATAAAAATAACGATAAAATCATATTGACTACAAAAGGGCGACAAAGCTCAAGTGTGTGACACAAATTCAGCTCAAAAGGTTCGAATGAGCCGGGTTGAGTTGTAGAAAAGGCTTGGGGTGCAGCAAAGTTGCGCTATATAAGTACGAGAGTGTTTCGCGTGTGTAGAGTGTAAGTAAAAAATAACGAAATGAAAAAAAAAAAAAATAAATACAATAAGAAGAAGAACATCAAAACTAAAACCCTGAATTCCACTCGCTTTGATCTTTTTTTTTTTTTTTCAAGCAGCCGACAGTGCACACCAACCCTACACCCAACACAAAGCCCACATAGCACCGCATACACATTTGGCTGACTCCAGTATGTAGC
Organism: Cacoxenus indagator; assembly: GCA_035041755.1. Lineage (NCBI taxonomy): Eukaryota > Metazoa > Arthropoda > Insecta > Diptera > Drosophilidae > Cacoxenus > Cacoxenus indagator. The sequence continues at coordinate 500,584 of JAWNKX010000250.1, forward strand.
AGCGCCAGTTATGCCAGTCGGAAAACCGTTCAGCGAACCAACTTGGACGAAAAGCAACATGGCACTTGGGCTAAGCCAAAGCCAAAGCCAAAGCCAAAACCGACGCGTAAAACCCAAAAGTGAAAAGCCAAAGGCAACGACGTGGCATGCAAAAACGCACACTGAAGAAAAAGAACAGTTCATGGGGATGGGACGACGGCCGAGGCGAGGCGTGGCGAGGCGTTGGTTGCAGGCAAGCAGGTGGAAAACTAAACATTCAAAGACATAACAGAACGTTGAAACAAACAACTTTGAGCTGTCAACCACTGAAATATGGCAAAGACAAATATGCCAAAACGCACACACACACACACACACACACACGTATACATGAACTCAAAGTAAGTTAACATGGGCGTAAGAGCGGAACGTGAGCGCGGAGTAAGAGGAAATGTTAAAGTAACGCGGCAAAGTGTTGTGTATAGTTTGACAACAACAACAACAACAACAACATCATCATATGCCAACAAAAATTATGCTTGCAACAACACATGCACACGCACACACATAGAAAACATGCACGGGTTGCCCTCAGCTTAGCTCAGCACAGCTCGGCTCGGTTCGGTGCGGCTTAGCTCAGCTCAGCTCACGTCAGGTCAGTTCTAATGTGCAGCTTTGAAGTTTCCATGTGTTATGAAAGCGACATTATTATTATCCTGTGAGAAAGAGAAAGTTGCACAAGAGCAATGCATAAGCAGAAAGCGACAAAACTGTAGGCAATTTGCCAAACAAAGAAAGACAAAAAGGATCACAAGCTCGGCTTGACACACCACAAGGCAACGTGACACGAACTTATGAGCGCTATCGCAAAACAGACACGTACATGCTGAGGCAATACTTTAATATTATTTAGTTTGTAAGGCATGCCAATAGCAACGAAAATAACAGCATCTTAGGAAGTCTGATAATAATCGCACACCACACAGAACAAGACGTTTTTTGTCCTTTGCATTACAACCCCACAAGAGCACAGCCCTACATCATCAAACAACCATCCTGCCAGCAGTACGCAACTTCAATGCGGCTTTGATTTGATTGTGGCCTTAGTCGCCTGACAATATTTTCTGCTACCTTAAGATATTTGCTATTTAATATGTATTGCAAATTCTGGAGAACTACAAATTATCAAAAGGCTGCCAGCGTTGCATTTTGCTGTAGTCAACTGAGATGCCGACGGAGAACCGACAAAGTCGTTCGTTTAGATAGCTCTGCATAATTTTGCTTTGACAAATAAATTCCAGGAATTATTTAAACGGCTTTGATAAGCTTTGCGAGCAGGCAAGTAGCGCATGCAGAGAATGGAGGCAGTTTGGTCGTTGAGCGGTATAGGCTGTGCTGTGCCAGCGATGTAAGGGATATGAAAAAGTCATGGTAGCGTTGGATGCGTTGTTTGCTGCAGGTAGACCACATATTCCTGTTGAGTAAAGTCAGCGGCGGAGATAGGAAGCAGACGCAGACAGGCATCAGAATTAGAACGGTTCTAAATGTAGGGGGTGTTGTGGCAGACGCCGTACAAACTAGAACGAAATCGAAGAAGTCACATGGCAGCCGCAGACATACATCATAATTGGCCTGGTTCTGGTTCTGGATTCATAACGTGTAGGAAGACAGTAAAAGCGGTAAAAGAAATCTAGTTGAATGTGTCATAGGTAATCAGGTTAGTCATGGGGAAAGGAAACCGAATAATTGAGTTGTGCAGACAAGATATGAGATGACAGGAGACAGGAGACAGGAGACGAATCGAGGAAGTGTGTAGGCGTTTCAAAGAAATTTTCATTGAAAAAAGCTTCTAAGCGTGTTACACATTAACATAGGAGACTTGTTTGGGAGACTTGATCATTTTTTGCCATTCCGAAAATATCTAGCAGATATTTGGGTTTCGGTATTCTAATTCGTGGATTTGAAGATGTTACAAAGAATCACAAAGCCAAGCGATTTTACTTCATTAGTTCGATTTAAATTGAGATTAAGATGCCTAATGAGTGGCCAACATAGTTACTGGAGAATCATTTCTTTCTCTCTCTCTTTCTCTCTGTCTCTCTCTCCTAAACCAATTGAACGTTAGAGTTCGCAAGTACGTTCTGGTAGAGTCAAAGAAGCAGATATAAGTCAAAATAGCGAAGAGCTTGTATCCTTATTTACAGAAAGACACATTGCTAGATAAAGAAACAATGAATAATTTACATCTGGTCTTAATCCCAGAAGACATTTACTGTCATTTACCTCTGTGGTTTCGTAATATTTCTGACTATTAAACGATGACGTAAATCGTATACCTTTTTCTCTATATGTATCCTTAAACACTGGTAGTACATAGGCACCGCTAAGCCTCATCAGTCAATTAGTATGGCCAATAGTTATCAATGGTGTGATGATTGACAAAGGGTTTTTTTGTGGGCTATGCATGAGCAAGAACCCAGAAAAGAAGACGATGGGTAAAAAATCGAATGAATTCACTTCTTAGCATCGCTACAATCTCTTAGTCTAAGCATTTCTTGGCTGCCTGAAGCGTGTTCGGCAATTAACCAACCTTCTCTCTCTCTCCTCGCTTAGGCAGCTTCATCGCATCAAATAAATTGAAAAGTATTCAAATAGGAGAGAATGTCAAGCTGTTTCAAGTAGCCCAGACCACTTATATAGTTGGCAGCATAAATGTTGACCAAATTCAACTATAGTGTCGAATAGTAGTGTTGATAAAGTGTTGTCGGTTGACAGAAACCCTTTGACCATCTCGTCACCGCTGCAAATCAACTGAAACCATTTAGAAAAGCTCAACAAGCAAACTCAACTGTAGCCAAGATCCAAATGAACACGAAAATAGTTTTTGATGACCCATGCAAAAGAGGAAATGTGTGGGCGTCAGCTGAATAGGCACATTTAGGAGAAGCAAGGAAGAAGTGGAAATAAATGAAAATACGCTCACGACGACCACGATGTGAATTTGACGGCGGTTTTGAGGACGTCGTGCGGCGCGCGTCCAATCGAGCGTTCAGCTAAACTGAACTCAGCTGAACTCTGCGCGTGGAAGATCATTGAGTGAAGATATAAGCAACAAGTAACAAGCAACAACAACAACCACAACAACAACAACAACCACAACAACAACAATAACGACGACACAAACAATGAATTAGTCGCAGCGTCTATAATCTTAATGACGCTCATACATAATAAAAGTTATATTTACTTCTCTATCGTAGCGCTGGCAACAGTCTGACTGTGGCATGGGAAGAGCCAGGGGCATGGATGCCTTGTCAAATCTACAACTAAGCAGATAATTTCATATACAGCATACAACAAATGACGCGTATTGAAGTGAGGCGAAAAAGTGTAAAAACAAAACAAAAAACAACAACAACAGAAATTTAATATAAAAAAAAAGAAATTTAAGCAGACTAAAAGACAAAGTTACGCAGGCGTTGCATGCTCAGAAGCTGCAATCTGCAGTTGTTGGGATTTACGACTGTGTCTAACTGCGTCTGTGTGTCTGTGGTTATGAGGGAATGGCTTAACAACACAGACAGACAGACACGACAGAGGCGTAACAGTAGGGCGCGGCTTTTGCTAAAAGCGCACAGACGTTGTAGATATTGTATCTATGTGTGTATATGCGTGTCTGTGTCTCTTACAATTATTTATAGACGATGATTCTGTGTCAACATCATTGCTGCTTGCCTGGTTAATCTTTTTCCCTTGGTTCCCTCCCGTCTTAATCAGCCATTCATTCACAACGCTTTTCACAGTTTGTGCGCTCATTTTCCAATTAATTTTATTTCCATTCATTTCGTTTACTCGTCGCTTCGCTGTTCTTGCTTAGCTTTGGCCTTATTATTCCTAGTTGACTTTTTTGGCATTTATTTCTTTGCGTTGTAAGCGTTGCCGCATGACTGCAACATTTTGCCCCTCTCATTCGAACGACCATTCAGATTTCTGCGTTGGCCGCTTTTATATATCTATATAGTATATATATTCATTGCTTTACTTTAACAGGATTTATTGACGTAGTTTATGAAGAGTTTATAAGACTAAGTCAGAAATACAGTATGAGGTAATCGCATTAATGGCTCATGATTGTGCCACTAACTCAGACAAAAAAATAAAGAGCTTTGGCAAACCTCTGAACGATTATCAATGATGTAATGAAGTATATTACTATTACTTTTTCTTCTTCTTTCGTTTACTTATTTCTGTTAACAAATATTTAAATACTAGCCGGCTGCCGGTATGTTGCTGCCACAGAAGACATAATTGTGGAATTACATTTGAGAAAGTGGTGTGAAAAGTGTTTGGCATTAGTAGACTAGACCGAAAGCAGATGCAATGTCGGCAATTAAATTTTCTATTCGCGCAGCACATAACTGGTACAGTCAAACCTGTTTATGTTGACCACCTTCGGTTCCGGAATTTTCGGTCAACTTAAACTTAAGTTTAAGTTTGTATGTGTGTTCATTCATATATATAAAGGTAAAAACAGGACACGAAGAAGGGGAGCGAATGAACACAAAATAAATAAACAAGAGCATGTCGGAGAGGCGAACCTATAAGATTTACCCTACTAAGCATCGCTCAACGCGCCGTTTACATCTTCATTTTAGACACATCCGGAGCTACGCCATGGATATCGCTTATATATAATATATATAATAATAGTAATGAAAATAATAATAAATAGTTTTTTGAGTTGGTAATTATACTATTTTCATATGCATTGCCTACTGCGCGGCGCACTCGCCTTGCGTAATGCAAAACGATTCTTGGACGTGGTTGCTAATGATTTCTACTGATATAATTTTTTGGCCCGAATTTCCCATTGGCTTATCTCATCAAAAGTAGCCATGCAAGTAAGTAAGAGCTCAAAAGGAAAAAAGAAAAACAAAACAGAACACAGGTAGCTGATAGCTATCAGTTGCACACAACAGAGACTTTTCGACCAGTTTTGGTGCCAGTGCACAAGAGAAAAAAAAGGTCACGACGCGACGTATTGATTAACATGAACCTGCTTGCCTCGACAGTTTCATCCTGATGGTGCCTCGGCTCACTGATTTATGAGGGAGCCGACACGCACACTCAAACACGCAGTGCCCAATATGTGCTTCCTTTCATTCATTCACTACAACTAAAATCTGCTCATTAATGGATCTACTTCAAATGACCTAATTAACGTGTGGCTCCTAGCTTAGTGCAGATGCTTGTTGAAAATGCAATGATGTGACATCATCAGCTAAGAGACACTTGACTAGAGATGCCACAAATGTTCGGCAACTTTTCGGTATTCGGCCTTTTTTTAATATTTGTTTATATTACTTCAAGCTTAAATTATTACGTTGCAATCTATAAGAGGCGAGTTATGGTGTACGAAAAGAATTTTGTAGACGTTCGTAGGCGATTACGCTTTTCTTCGTAAACAATAGCTGCTTCTGAAAATAATTTCGCACTGTATACGCTGCTCTACTTACCATACATTTTACCCTCGTCGGAGAGTATGATTTTTCTACGACCACATGGTGGATATATTGAGAGCGCTTCCTGAAAACTCTGTTCGATGTCCGGGCTCCAAACACCTTCGGCGTCGGCTGACGAGAGATCCTTTTCGTCCTGTGAAAATACACAGGAAAACAGAAGTCAACTTTATTATGCAATGCTCTGAATTATAAATGGATCTCATATGCGCCAACAAACACTACTTCAACTCTGTGAAAATCATTCGTAATCATTTTAATGAATTACACAGCATCCTTTATTTTTTTCTGTCGTCTATATTGGTTTTGAGTACTACAGAAAATACATGAAATTTAAACACTAATGAAGTGTCACATGCAACATGAGCACACATCAACAACGAAAACAACCGCACACAGATACTTTTGCTCAGTGTGCGTGAGTGCTGGTTGCGCCGATGCTACGGCACCGTAGCTGTTGCTTCGTTGACTACTGTCAAAGGTGATACACTTGAATGAGATTTCAAGTACCATTAAAATTTTGTATAAGTATCTTTTAATGAGCAATTTGAGTGTTGTGCGTCACACTGGTGTGAATGTAGCTACACTCAATTATTGTTGTTGTTGTAGCTGCTGTTGTAGCTGTTTTGCTATATCGCTCTCTGTCGACCCCAGTTGCACAGTGTCAAATTACGTTGATGAAGTTTTTACACCGTGTCAAGGACTTTTGCATATCATAAATCACATTAATCGACCATGATGCCGACATCGACAACAACAACAACAACAACAACAATTACAACAACAAGTACAAAAACAAGTACAACAAAATGCCATCAACAACAATACAAACCAGATGAATCTTCATTGCAGGGGTCATTTCATCAACTGCAATATGAGGACAACATATTTTGCATATTGAAGAGTCAAGCTTCTGCTTTATGTATCTATGTATATGTAACACATTTATGGCTTTAGAGACACAGTGGAGAATGTCACTGACAGATTCAGAGAAGCTTCTCTTAGAATGAGAATTTTTTTAATTATCTGCTGCAATTGAAAAACTGCATTTATGTCTTGAAAATAGGCGAGTGCAACTCATTAAAACAAAGCACCTTTTTTGAACGACAAATTATGGGGTTCGTATCGAAATATGGAGAAATGAATGTACAAAGGATATGACTCTAAAGAAACTTTCTTTGGACCCTAAAAGCAGGCAAAGTTTTTATCAAAAGTTTTGTGTTTTATTGAAGCGGCGAATGTTAGGAATGACAAATTTGTTAAAGATTTATTTATTTATTTATTTTTAAATGGGAGTTTTTGAAGCTTTTAAAAAAATATCCGGAAGCAGTAGAATTTTGAAAATATTCTACGCAAAATTTGTAAGGTAATTTCCGCATTAAATTCAGCGTGGCTTACTGTCTTTTTTATTAAAACAATGAAAACTCAATTGAGCGGACAGATACCGTTTAAATGGACATTTCTAATTATCTATTAAAAAAATAAATAAATAAATAAATAAATAAACAAGTATTCACAGTCAATTCAAAGAATAAATAGCTGAAATTGCCATTTGTGGTCTACATCAAAACCAAAGATGTGACTGAAAATAATAGGTAGAGTAGACGCTCAGAAATTAGAACTTCATAAATTCGAAATGTCCAGAAATTCGAACCTGAAAATGTGAATGCATTGAATACAGTGAACGCTCTAAAATTCGTACTTTTGGGTATACAGGTCATGGTAACTAAATTGGTTCTATATGAATTTTTAATATTACTTAAAGCTTTAGTTCTAAAATGTCTGATGATTTGTTATGTGAGCAAAATATCTCAGCGTTGGCGGCGCTTAAAGTTTACAGTTTACAGATGAAAGTAGACGTGCAGGATTACTTACATCACTCATATCACCGACATCCAAATTTTTGCTGTCCACCATGCTGCCATTTGTGTCGGCCGGTCCCAATGGGCCCGGTGGACCGGCGCTTACAGGTGTCCACGGTGAGGATATGGTGCCGGGTCCGACGATGCCGTCTGTAGCAGATGAAAACAAGAAAAATTAAAGTTAGAATTGTTCACGGTTTTTGTAAGTGTTTCCGTATTTTGATCATATTAAAGCATATTAAAGCACTAAATATCTATAGTGGCTAGCTTCAAAATGCTGGAAGCTTTTTAGCGGTGGCACCAGTGCATCTATATTTCAACATATGACAGCTGATTTCATTTCATCTTGTATTTGAATTAGATGCGATTTCAAATGAAATTAGAAAAATATAACTTTCTATTAACTGGCACTTCAATTGGACCACACTATAGTTTTGGCGGGCTCAATTTCATCACAACATAACAATTAACCCTCATTGCCTCTTTTTGCAAAGGCTTTTTTTGCCCATGACCTTAATAACTTGAACTTATATACAATATCTACATATGATATGGTATGTGTATGTGTGTATAAATACGTCAACAGAGTTTTTGAAATCAACCTATCACTGTTATGGGCACAACGTATCAACATCAAACGTACATCAATGGAAAGCTATAGTAGAGTGATGTGCACAGTGTAGTTTAAATGTTAAAAAGTTATATCTAAACACGTAAAAAAGTCTTGAAAAAATGAGGTTTAACGTGAATACCTCTACGTAACGGGTAATACTTTCTGTGTGCGTATAATGCTTACATACATATCTATTTACCTATGTCATAATTGATTTTATTCAGACATGAAATATTAAACAACAACAATGGCATGCAACACAGAAATCAAAACAAAAACGAAGGGAGCGACGAAGAAAAGAATAACAACAACAACAGCAATTTTCGCATTGAAATTTATCGAAAAATGACGTCAAAACGGCGGCGCGTGCCCCTCCACCCCCACTATGCGACAATTCGCACTACACCTAATGAATTTTTTGATCCTTTAGCTAACGAGTGGTGTAATTAAATTTTGGATGTGGATTATAGATATGTAGCTACAACACCAAACTGTATCGCACCACTCACTCACTCACATTTTTAAACATGCACCCCCTACATAACTGAAAAACTAAGATGCATTCACGTCAAAAATTTTATATTGCAACATCAAAAAACACGCGCTGACAATATATTAGCTCTTTCTGCGTTTTCTTATTATTTTTCGCATTTGAGTCGCATGGTTGTGTACGGATCGCATGGAGAAGGAAGAAGCGAAAATAAATACATATACGACGCCACACAGCGCCAAAGAGTATACCTAAGTTTTCAGCACTTTTGTATATACATAAGGCATATCAAAGTTGCAACTATCCATGATGTACTTCCTTATGTTTATAATAAAATGAAGCGCTACATACAAAACTTATGTTTTCACTTTGTTTCACTTTACTAGCAGCGGCCATGAGAGAATTATGTGCTTAAAAAAATTTGTGTTTGCCTCACGCAAGTGGTCGAATTTCGACCACTGGACGATTCTAGTCACTTCGATTAAAAACGATGCGTTGCGATTTGAGTCTATTCACTTCAGTTCAGTTCAATTCAATTCGATTCGATTCGATTCGATTCGATTTGTTTCATCGTCATTTTCGCGTCATTCACATTTCACTTAGTTTTATTGGAAAATGCAAAACTAAAGTAAGTTTCCACTCGATTTCGTGTGCAAATGTGTGGACGCGCCTTTGAAGTCGGCAGAGGCGAGGCGCCCAAGACTGCGGCAAGTGGAATAAGCTGGTGAAAAAGGCGATATATTTTCAAAAGGACATTGTCAGGCATAAACACATAGACACACGTACAAATGGTTGCATTGATAGATAGCGACACGTAGGAGAGGCGTCGACGTCAAAGCCAGCGCAGCGCAGAGAACGACAAAAGAGGATGGCCGGCCACAAACTGATTTATGCGCGAAGAGTTTACATTTAAAAATTATTGCGAAAAATTTGCAATCAGCGTTACCAGAACAACAACAAAAAGGAAATGGTCGAGAAAAACCCGTGTGAACGAACATAAAAGCTGAACGTTTTAAAGAAGAATTCGAAGAAGTTTGTAAAAACAACAACAACAACAACAACAAAAATAACAAATGTAGCAACAATGGCACATAGTGATTTGCGCGTGTGGGTGGTGTGTGGCCAAGTGACCATGTGGCGCCTGCATGCGTGCCAAGATTTAAATATCATCATGATGATGTTGTAGATGATGATGATGACGAAAGGTGTAAATTGCAAGTGTTGTACGCGCAAAGCGTATATCTAAGTACATATATCCGTACCACTGTGTTTATCGTAGGTGTGTAGTTTTCAGTAATTTATTCATTAGATGACCAAAAGCACTTTTGGAATAAGGCGATGACGTCGTCGTCGTTCGCATGTAATGTGTTGCAATTTTTTTGCTGACCAATCCTCTCCAATGCATCCTCCCGCCAACAACAAAACCCGCCTACACCAACAAAACACAACAGCAACAACAGTGCAAAATGCATATCATACCCTCTCGAAATGTTGTTGTTGGGCGCAGAAATAGCGTGCATATTTCAATAGATTATGTCGCCGTCGTGTATGCAGGATTGTGTGTGTGTGTGTGTGTGTTTGTGTTTGTGTGTGTGTGTTTGTGTTTGTGTGTGTGTGTGTGTGTCCATGTCCATGTCCATGCATTTCGGCCTTAGCCTGCAACAGTGCAATTCATCATTGTCACACGCGCAACGTCGTGCTTCTTCTGTTGTAGTGCTCCATGAATGTAAGAATGAATGAATGCCGTGCGCAGAAGAGTAGCAGCAGAGAAGAATGAGGGGGGAAAGAAATAAGTGTGCTTTATTATTATGTGCAGAAAAGTTTGGAATGTGTGCACGTACGAGCGTTGAAAGCTTGAAGCGGCAAGCGATCGTGTAAGAAGGTTTGACGACGTGTGCGAGAGGCGGCGTACATTGTGCGGGCGGCTGAGCAAGTTCTACTAAACTGGGGCTAGGAAACTCGGGAGTTGGAAATAGACAAAAAAGACTTCAATTCAACTACAACGTTGAAGCAAAACTTGACGCGCCTTTAAAACGACTGAATTGCATGTGACAAAAGCAACGGCGAGTAAAATGGAGAAACGGCAAAATATTTATAAACCCGTACCCGTGCACACACACCCACATACAAACATATGCAATTTAATTTTTTTTTTTTTTTTGTGGATAATGTGCCTGGCCACTGCGCATTTTCCAAGAACACCCCACTTTAACTTCCCCACACTAGACACCCAACGACTATGAATTGTTTATTAAATTACATGGAAAATGAGTTAGCAAAGCGCCAGAAAGAAGCGAAAGAATATGACGAAGACTGCGGAGAAAGGAGTATGAAAATCTTACAATTAGGAAGAAGACCGTAATCAAAACGCAGAAATAGTTCGATAATAACAACCAACACAGAATGGCTTTATTACAGAAAACGAAATGAAAAGCATAAAAACACTAAAAACCCACATTTTAAATTTATTTCGTTGTATTTTTAAATGCGTTTTATGCACAAATTCAAACAAAACAAAAAAAAGGTGGTGGTGGGAGGGAAAGTTGAATTGTTTAAAGCGAAAGATTGTGTCCACAATTGAATCAAAATTGAAGGCATTAAAAGTGTCAATTTAATCAAAGCGAGCATGTGTGCGAAAGGGAGATAGCGTGATTTGCAAAGACAATGAGAAGAAGTGCATGCTGGAGTCGAAACCGTATAAAACAAGAGCAATGGTGATGGCGTCAGAGAGGGGGACAGAGTAACACTATACTCGAGCAGACACAAGTCCGAAACACCTGCTTTGCATATAAAATGAGACAGAAACAGTAATGAAATAAAACTGAATGAAATGAGTTTGCCGAGAGTGAGTGAGCGGAATACGGAATGACGATAACAACGAGCAATAAAATGCAAAAAGTTCGACATTAACTAAAGCTTGATGCGCTACTCGTTGACTTATTGAAAAGTTTATTATGCCGAAAGAAAGGGTGAATGACCCGATTTTTTGTGTGGTAAGCCAATGCGCAGCCGAACCGCTCCCGAGTAAAAGTCTTTAAATTTTTTATAGGCTGAACTTTTTTTAAAAACAACAGAGTCAAGCAGGAGTTATTCGACAAAAACCAGAATAAATCAAGAAAAGGCATTGCTAGCGGTGCACTACTTGGTTCAATAATCCTAGGGGCTTCAAATATTCATTATCTGTGCATGGGCAAAAGGTACAATCTATTTTGAATGTTGTCGAGCTTATCGAGAATATATACCGTTTGTCAAGCAATTGTTTAGACTTTTCAAGTTTAAGTGGCAGCAAAAAGTACTTATATAGTTTTTTTTAACATTTTTTACAGATAATGATTTATTAATTTAATGCCTATGTATGTATATCAAAAAGTAGCGCAGTTTTAATAAAGAAGCAGAGAAAGATAGACGAAACTAAAAGCACTGCTATTTTCAAGAGTCAAGAATATTTTTTGACAAAACAGAATATGAACGAATAAGTAAGAAAAAATACAATTAAAACTAATTTAATATTTGGTGTATGTACCTTTGGCGTCCTTTTAAACGTCCTTTAATCTACGTCTACACCACAAACTTCTAATTTTATGACACAAACTTGGATTTGAATTTAAATAATTTTTGCAATATTTTACTATTAGGTAAGTAAGACTGTCGTATTCAAATCAATCAATGGCATTATATCCAATTACCATTACTTTAATGGAATTAAAATATTTTATTAGTTCAATAGTAAAACGCCACTTGAATAGATGCCACAACTTCTACGAGGACTCGAAGTTTGTAGCGCTGACATAATTCACTTTGTAACTACTTAAATTCGATTCATATTAGTTCTATCACCACACAAAAAGAAGAATATTCCATACATCATTTGCAATTGTTGGTAATTACAAATGTATCAATCAATATCTCAAACAAAGTTGAGAAATGCTTGGGTTTCAATTTAAATATTGGGGTTATATCAAATATAATCTTAAAATAGTTATGCTTATGCAATAACAAAACAAGTCTTTATTACTAAGAACTTCACCAATGGGGTCTAAATCATCCAGTAACACTATACTTTTGTTGCTTGGGTGAGTCGGACAATAATAAAAATTTTTAAACAAGAACTTAACTCATTCCCCTCTAAAAATACTTGTGCCGTCTCTGGTGAAGCCAAACATTGTCTTTCATTGTTTGTATCTTTAGATAAATCGTATTTCAGTAAATAAAGGGAGTGCTTTTGTTGAGATTATTTTGCTAAAATTACTAGCGATAAACGCTGCTAATTTTTCGAAAATCACAAGTTCACTGCTAAAGTCAAGCAAGTAAATCAGAAAGTGTACTTCGTGAGGTCTACGTTGTCTCTTTCCTTATGTTACAAGCTGCATGACAAATTAATAAAACACTAATCAGGTTGAAGTGTATAGAAGCTTTACAAATTGTGGTGTGGGAAATCAGAATTAACATCAGAGTGTGAAAGAAATATGGGGTGAGAGATGGAGAAAGAAGTCGGGAGCTGCACTTATCATATAATTTATGCAAATGCGTTGTTGTCGTTAACATTTCTTGAATCCAATAACAATAACAATAACAATAACAACAACAACAACAACAACAAGAAAACCAATACAAGTCTTTGATTCATAAACAGTTAAGCAGTCGCACTTTGTAGCTAACTATTGTTAGATAACTGAATAATATCTCTTTATTTTGATGTGTGTGTGCGCGTGTGTGTGTATCTTTGCGTGAGTCTGACAACGTATTCATTTCAATAAAATAAACATAAAAATCAAATTCAAAATTATTGTTTTTTATGCAGATGCAGATTTAATGCGTTGTGATTTTAGTTGTTGGTGTGTGCGTGCGTGCCTTTGCGTGTTAACCGGTGAATGTTTGTGCGTTAAGAATTTCGAATTTGAAACATTTTCGTATGGGATTTTTTTCGCTCTCCCGTTTTTTTCTTTTGTTGTTTGATGTAACCCCAACGTCAACTCAGCGCCTTCGTACACAAAGACACACAAATTCCAAGAATGCCAGCGAAAATGAGACCAAAACCCCGCAAACCCCCTCTACGACGAAAAAAAGGTTATTTGATGTGCATGAGTTAGTGCATGAGTTAGTGGCTGCGTATGCACGAAGAAGATATACATATAAGCTATATGAAAAATGATAGCGAGTGATTGAGAGCTTAGATGGTAATAGCTTAGCTAAAAACAACTAGTGCAACAGTTTCGCTTGGTAGTAGCGTTTGTTTTCAATGGTGTTTGCCACTTCAATTGCCGTTGAGTTGGGACAAGATGAAAGGCACTTGAGAAAGTTAAGTACGTTTGTCATTTGATGCATTAAATAAGAAACCATTCGTTAGGGGGTAAGTGATAGTGGTTTCTGGCGCCATTTTGTTGTTGTTATTGTTTTGCGTTGCTGCCTGAATGACTGTGTAAAAAAGCGTTTCATGTACGACAACAACAATCATCATCAGCAAACTCATCATCTTCGCACAAGTACAAGTAAGGCGCATAATGAACATTAGCAGCGTTTTTACTTTACCATCAACTTCGTTATCAGCATCAGCAACAGCATCTCATACTACGAACCGAATCGCCCAACCAACACCCAACCCTACTACAGCTAACTCATAAACTCAACAGGATGCGGCACGGCGCACCCAACACAGTACACCCCCCACTTTGATGGCAAATTCAAAGTTCAGTGGACCATAGCTTCAGGCTGTCATTGTTTCGTCAAAATTAAATAATTCAGTCGACGCTGCAAGCTCAAAAGGGCGTAATGCATTGTGCTTAGTCCTGAAGTCCTTGTTTCATTCATTTCGCATTAGGTCAACGCTATACGACGATATATTGCATGTATGCTTTGGTGTGCGTCAGACGTTTCATTTCTCTGTCTAACTGTCTATCTATATATTTTTCCACCCCCCGTGATGCTCGCTAGGATTTCTGCCTCTTTCCTTTTTTCCTTTTTTTTTTTCCTTTTACTAACGCTTCCTGTCGTGTTTCTCGTGTCCTTTTTAATTCAATCGACAATGCGATTCATTTGGCAGCATCATTTATTCTTCCGCTCGTCTCAGCAAGACGAACAAAAAAAATTTAATATGATGACAATCATAATGTGGATCATGCTGTCGATAATGATAATGATAACGATGATAACGATGATGATGATGATGATGATGATGGGTTGACTTTCTTGCTAAATCGCATTTTGCGTATTATTCAGTTTTTCATGACAGCTTTTCAGTCGTCGTCGTCCATCAGATTGATTGCGTTCAGCATGGAAATTATCTGTGCAATGGAAGATATGCCATCCCCACCCCTCCCACTTGCTTGACATTTGATGGTGCGCTCATCACAACCATCAATTTCGATTTGGGATTCTTGTCAACTCTGATTATTTGACTGGGGATTTTTTTCCTTTTTAGTTAGCGACTTTAATTGAGTCTAATGAAGCGTTCATGAAAATAGTCTTGGTAGTCGTCCTGTAACACTATGACACTATGTACATATGGATATATGTACAATATATATAGACACTCGCTAGACCGAACATTCGCTAACACAGTTGACTGTTTCCGACATTTTATAAATTTTACCTCGTTTCGTTTTGTGCTCATTTTATTCTTTAGAATTTTGTGTTGGGATAGAAAAAATGAAATTATATGAGTTTAGCGGTTATTATTAAGTTATTCGTTAAGTCGTTAGTCGAAGAC
The DNA here is from genome assembly GCA_035041755.1 of Cacoxenus indagator. Taxonomy (NCBI): domain Eukaryota; kingdom Metazoa; phylum Arthropoda; class Insecta; order Diptera; family Drosophilidae; genus Cacoxenus; species Cacoxenus indagator. The sequence goes on from JAWNKX010000250.1 coordinate 515,753, forward strand.
CAGCAAAAATAAAAGATGTATAAGTGAGTAAGAGAGAATGATGAAATTTTGGAAGGACTGAGTGGCAGGCAGCTTTAATAATTATGCGTGCGCATTTAGTTCGGTGAAGCATTTGTGTAGTTAAGAAGACACATGTATGATGGCACTAAATAAACGGCAACACAAAACATTGACGCTGGCCGAAAAGAGCAAAATATTAGCTGATATAAAATGTATACACGTTTTTAATACCTAGTTTGTGTTGGTACCCATAAATTGGGCATTACTAATCCGATTGTGTCAAACGAACACGCGTTTGAAAGGTGACATTTCAGGCTACATTTTTTGTGAAGACAGCTGTGTAATTCGTTGCTCGTGTTAATAGTTATACTGATTTGAAAATGAGTGAAATATCTAAAGAACTACGCTATGTGATACTTTTTTTTACTATAAAAAAAGTAAAACCGCTGCAAAAACATGACGAAAAATTGCTGTGAGTGAAAACTGGACCCAGAAGTGGTGTGCTCAATTTCGTTTCGGAATATTCAATGTGAAGCATGCACCTCGTTCTGGTCGGGCAGTCACTGAAAAAGGCGGTTAAACGATTAATTCGCTCTCTATTGCTCACGATTCGGCCGCGTGAACGAAGCAATCAACGAAAAGCGGCCAGAATTGGCCAACAAAAATTTTTATTTAAAAATTACTAAAAAAAAAAAAGAACCGAGGATACCTTTTATATCACCCAATATTAAACACAATTAAAACTGGGAAGTCGATTCGAGAAGTTCGTAAAATATATATATAAATATATCCAAATCGACTATTTTTGATATTAGAGCCAACACAGCTTTTATTCACTAACCCGAACAATGGTCGAAACTATATGTGTTCGGACTAGAGAGGTTATACTGTATATGCATGGTTTCAGCCTTGTCTCAGTTTAACAGACTGTTACCTGAACATTGAGAGTGCCCATTACCCATTTTTAAGCTTCGAATTAGAGAAACACATGTTCAGTTGAGTGATTCTATATTTTTAAATGAATGCATTCAGCTCAGTAATATCGGTTTCCATATTATCAAAGCAGTCTTTCCGTTAAAGTTTAGCAGTTCAGGATCGTATGCATTAGTTCGGGTTTTCCTATTTTTATCATTTCAGTATCGTCTTTTTAATACTCAAGAATTTAAATAAAATTATTTTCGAACTCTCTGGTGTGATTTAGTATACTTTTATATTAATATGGAAAAGCTCGATATTTTCGATATTTTTTTTTTTAATTTATTTTTTTTTTTTTGTCGATAAGTCCCTGCATTTTTGGTCAGGTCGATACTGTTAGGTTTTCCGCATAACCTAAATATTTGAATGACATTATTTTTAAAACATAATGTTTTTGAAACTGCAAAGTAAATTTTCGTCATACCTGACTCAAAACTTTTTTCATTGAAATCCCATAAAAACCCCTTATCACAGCTCCTATCGTATTTAGTGAGTCATCGTTAATCTACTCGTATTATGAAGTCCTTTATATATGTACATATGTACTGAAGTTGTAAGTGCTTTGGACTAGTGTAGGCAAAAGTATTTTTTGCTCACTCTTTATAAACTTACCAGACAGGGCCCTGAATTCCTCTAAGTAATCCAAGTTTTTTGTTAACGGCGCCACGTTGGTGCCGTTTTGTACTTCACTTTTCAAAAAAATGTTGACAAATTTCCGAGAACACAAAAAGGAAACACAAGCACAAGCGACTTCTTGCGATCAGATAAATTTTATTTGCTCGTATTAGTCTGATCTATGCTATTGCACTTTTGTTGTTGTTTTAGTTGCGCTTATTGCGTATTGGCTTCATTTGTGGGCTACGAAAAACCGTTATTGTAGCAAACAAATACGTGGACACAGGCACACACACATGTGTACGTGAAGCATAACCAACCAGCTGCTGCCGTATACTTTTTCACACTCAGCTTTGGCTCGTAAAGGCTAACAAAGAGCGATAAAATGGTTTGTACGAACGCTTCAAATTGACGGAGTTTTTTTTTTACTACTGTTATTACTTTTTGGTTGTGTGTTTGTTGTTGTTGTTATTATTGCACAAAATCCAATAATTTAAATATATATAGAATTAAAATAAAAAAAAACAAAAACCGTCTAACAAAACAGCATAGCAGAAGCTGTGAACGAACGATTGTACGAGCGAGTGATTGAACGAGCAAAACAACACGCCGAAGAACCGAAAGTCGACGAAGCAGACACGCGCGACGAGGGAGTTGCAACCATTTGATTTGGGAACCAGTAGAGAACTGAAGAAGGTCGTCGGTTTCACTTTTAGCCGCCCCGCTTTTAATGTAGTCATTGCTACCGTCGTTGTTGTTGTTGTTGTTGTTGTTTTTGTTGTCCGTCGCTGCTGCGTGCGGCATTAATGTTGGCATATTTATAAGGGATGGCTTGCGTTATTGTTTTGCTGTGTTCTGATGCATATATGTGTGTGCCGGGATGCAGGACAACAACAACAACAATAACAGTAAGAACGTGCGCATAAATGATTTGGTGCGAGTCAGCTTAGGTAAAGACTGTAGAAAAGGTGAAATGCGTCGCGTCGGAACGAAATTAACAAGAAAAAATAAATAAATTTAAAAATAAAAATAAAAATCAGTAAAGATTGAAAAAAGAGTGAGTACTGTGTGAGTGAGTGAGCGCACAAGCATGCATTATGCTCTCAATGAGATTTTGAGCGGTTCGTTCTGCTATGTTGTCTGAGTTATTTTTTACTTCTCTTCCTTCTTTCAATTTGTTTTCATTGATTGAACTGAAAGTTTTAGATATTTGTTTGTTGAGTACATTTTTTGAGTGGAATACCCTGCTCAAGATATTTGGCTCTAATTTTTAATTACACAAATTTGACCGAGATTTGAGTAGATTTTACAACAACAACAACAACAACAACAAAACAACAAACAAAAAACAAAACAAAACAAAAAACAATGTCATTGTCCTAAATACATTTTCGGCCAAATGTGTTCATTTTATTTTCTTCATTTTTATTGTTTTAAGTAGGATCATTGAACTCCAAGTTTTGAAATACTACTTCCATCACTTTAACCTTTAACTCATATTACAAATGCCTGAAAACTAAAACTAAAAATAGTGCTTAATATATAAGAACAATTACATTGATATGTCATAAGTACTATGTGTGTGCAGATACATTTGTATCTATAAATTTAAGTAAGTGACATATTAGGTTTTCCGGTTATTTTTAGGCGTTGTCGCGCCCTGTGAACGCCCACCATAGACGCCAGCAAATGCCTAGAAACTAAATTACCGAAAATGCACACAAATGCAAACAGAGAAACCGAGTGGTAGTAGTGTGATTTAGGAGAAGAAAGCTATAGACAGCGGAGAATAAGACGGACGACACAATCATAATTCTCATTAATTTTTAGTGGCAACGAGCTTCGAAGTTTACCCTTTTGGAATTTCAGGAATTTTCTCTAACGAAAATTCCCTTTGCGGCGATGACTACGACGACAACGTCAATGACGACAATGATAATGATGTTGATGTTGATGATGGTGATAATGATGATGATGTATGGAAGTAGTAGAAGAAGATTAGGATGAAGCTAACGAAAATACAAAATATTAAAACGCACAAGGAAAACTGTCATGGGGTGGCATTGTTTTTGGTGGGTGGGTACTGCTGTATTGTTGTAGTAAAATACTTAATAAAATATGAAAGCCAAATGGGAATAGGAATGGTAGTGGCAGTGGTAGTGGAAGTGCGAGTGGGAATGGCAAATTGAAATCAATGTAATGAAAGAAAATTATAAAAATTTAGTAAAAATAATAATAATAATAATGAAGAGAATAAAATGCATACACACATATACACACACACACACACCAATACATACATACATACACAGACTGTAATGAAAGAAAAAAGCGTTCAGGGTGACACATACACAACGCGCACACATAGAAAAGTAGCTTCTGCTGTTGTTATCACTTAAAGGGTGTGCAGCATACATATTAGGCAAGGACCTTTCCGGACTTTCGAGGGTTTATTAGAAAAAATTACAACACTTATTGTAGGTGTTGCTGCAGTGGTAGTAAGGGTGCTTGTGTGGCGACTTTTATTAGCGATCACTTTTTCTACCATACTGCAGCTGTTCGTTTTGCACTCACACTCACACGCATACAGATACAAACAACAATGCATGACACTTGTATATGCTTGGAAGCATAGATAAAAATAAATAAAAATTAATTTTAATTTATTCTCTGCAAAATTTATTTAAGTTCGATTTTTCAAAGTAACATGTTATACTCATAATTCGATAATTCGAAGTGCAAATTTCTTTCCATTGCAGACTCCTTTTTTTTATAAATCATTTTTGTCTACTACTGCTTACGGTGATTCCCCATATTTTATTTCAAAAGCGAGTAAGAGGTTATTTTAAAGAAAATAATTTGCTAAATAATGTCGTTTGCCATCCACAACCATTATCAAAAATACTATCAGACTTTTGAAAATGTCAAGCCTAATAAATAATTTAATGGATTAAAAAAAAGTTTCAGTTTCTTTAAAAATGTTTTAACAAAATTCTTTGTGGCGAAGAATGAGATTCAAATTCAGGCTTTCAACTCAAGTACTTTCCCCGAATACATACTCATAATAATTATGAGATTGATGAGTAGTTCAACGGCGGCACTGAATTATATATATACGAATTTGAGACGTGCAGATATGCCGAAGAACAGGATTTCTTAGTCTGAGATACACACAAAAAGAATAAAAATACTTTTTCAAGGCATAAACAAATTATATGAAAAAATTATTTTCATACAACAATTGTTCAGGTGACTGTGTGTGTGTGTGTGTGTGTTTTTTTTGTTGTTGTCGATTCCTAATTTATTATTACGGTAATTCGGACATTACCAATTTTTAATTATCAGGATTATCTAGATTATGCTGTAATAAAAATGCCCATTGCCAAACGAGACAAATGGCAAGGACTTTCGTGTATTTGCTTTTTCCTTTGCTTTTATTGCTTTTTCTTAATTTCACCTTTCATTTGATTTGCTGTTTGCGTTATACACACTGCCCTCCTGCTTATTAACCATTTCGATTGCAGATGTGCGTATAAACATTCATAGCTCAAAGTGCTTTCCTTATTGGAAATTGCACCACAGCACCACGACCACCACCACTACCACAACAATGAGCAGGAGAAACATCGCGACCACCACTAAAATCGACAGACATCGCCACCACCAAGGTCCTGAGCCTGCTACTGCTGCCTGTTTTCGTCGATCCTATGCGACTTCCTCGTTTCGATACACTACGGTCGCTTGCAGCGGCGTGTTCTCGAAAAACTGCATTAGATAGTTTTTGGTTAGGCTAGGCTGCCTATATTCTGACTACTACTTGGGGGTTGTTCATGTAACCGTTTTTCGTTGTTATTTTGTTGTCGTTGTGTTGTCGTTGTTGTTGTTGTTGTTGTTGATATTCGTCCTTTTTATGCCTGACTTCATGTACAGTTAGAATTTGTATGCGTTGTGATAAAATAAAACAAAGCAAAGCAATGCGAGCAGAGCACAGCGCAAAGGTTATTGTGGAAAAGGTGAAATTCCTCGCCTACTGTGTAGGCCGGAATACGAATAAAAGGACATGGTTACTGTTGTTCTTGTTGTTGTTTTCTTTTTTGGATATATTTTTTTATTTATTTATTTGTTTTTTTTTTAATGTATGTAAGCAGAGAGAGGTGAATGCACTCTGCGCGTAGTTGGTGTATTTCTATGATATTTTTGAATACTTATATATTGAAAATATTGTGTGATATAAAAAGTATCCTCGGTTTTTTTAGTAATTCTAGTCGCTGGTTGAGTTGTGAGCAATAGAGAGCGAATTAATCGTTTAATCGACTTTTTCAGTAACGAGGTGCATGGTTGACATTGAAAATTGCGGAACGGAATTGAGCAAACCACTTCTGGGTGCGGTCTTATTTTTTTTATAGTAAAAAAAGTATCACATAGCGTAGTTCTTCAGATATTTCACTCATTTTCAAATCAGTATAACTTTTAACAAACACGAGCAACGAATTACACAGCTGTCTTCACAAATGTAGCCTGAAATGTCACAATCGGATTAGTACTGCGCAATATATGGGTACCAATACAATCTAGTTATAAAAAAACGCGTATACTTTTTATATCACCTAATATTTTGGAAGGATTTCGTTAGAATTTTTTTTTTTTTTGTTCTTTTTTGGTTTTTGAGTTTTTCTACTAATTAAGAGTATTGTTAAAAAAACCAATTTCTTTTATCGTAATTTAGGCACTTTGGTCTATGGCGGTTTCAAGTGACATCATTCAGTTTGTTTTTGCAGGAACATTTTTCGGGCGTTTCTTCGGAGCAATTGTTTTTGGATCACTTTAGATTGGATTTGCTATCGAATGGAAACTTGCAACTTTTTCCATGCCCCCTTTTTGAAAGCGAGTGTTTCAAGGCAAAATTCAATTGATTACTTTTCAACTTTTATTTTATGCGTTTTTATGCGCATTGTGACGAAAAAACGGCAGATTTTCCTTTTAGAGTGAAGCTATTTAAGCGAAAGTATGTACAGTCATCCCTCGATTCACGTATTAATTCGTTCTGCACAATGACTACGTAAATTAAAATTACCTAAATCAAATTTTGAGTTTATTATATGAATTTAAAGGTTAATTAATTTTTGTTTTGGAAAATACAAGGTTATTCAGTTGAATTGAAAATTCATTAAATTTATGTAGATACACTGCCCGAAACCCGACTAGCACACCTTTGCCTTCCTGTCTTTGATGCTGAATATCAGCAAATTGAATAAAGCTTTTAAGATAAATCTATTTGTCAATAGAAGTTTGCAAAACTATACACAAGAAGAAATGATAGTTAGGATGATAACTTTATTAGTAACATTTTAAATGAATTTTAAAGAACTTAACATCGGAAATTAACTCTTATTTTTGCGACATTTGATTAGACACCCACTTGAAAATGCCAAGTAACAGTCCAAAGTAATTTTTTTATTTTAATTTCTCTCTTTTTAAACTTATTTATTCAAGAATTAATAATGCGTTGAGCGAGCCACCACGGCATTCGAAATAATTCTTTGTATAGTCAGCACCGCACGCACGCTTTAGCACCTGTTTTTTCTTTAATTTTGGCGGCTGAGTCATGAGAATTTGAGACGCGTGCCTCAAAATAATTCGCTTGTCAGCTGCTGTAATTACAGAAGAGGGCCGGCCTCTCATATTTTTCGCATAGATATGCTCATTGCTTAAGAATGAGGAAATAACTTTACAGTTGCGTTTAATATTTTATTTGAAGAACACCCAACACTCCCTGCTGTAAGTCTTTATTTTTGCCTTTTCTGTCTTATCCAATGCTTTTGCTTTTACCATATTTACTTTGTTTAATTGAAAATTGGCCAAATTAAATAAATAATAATTTAAAAAAAGCCAAATACGACAACTTACACGGAAAAATCAACACTAAAGTGAAAATGTGCTAATCGATTGTCGGGCTGTGTATAATACATTTTAATCAGAATTAGACTCCATAGTACTTGATAAAAGAATTTCGGCCATGAAATATTTCGCTGCGTAAGCTGTCCCTGACTTGACGAAGGGGCAAGATTTTTTTTTAAATCAATTTTATTTCGCCTCATTCGCAATTGGTCCACTTTTACAATTCATATCTCACGTTCTTATTATATGACTTTTAAGCACAAATTTTACAATGCAACTGAACGATTTCATATTTAAATAAATTTTAAAGTAGTAAATTGTTCGTTACGCAAATCGAGGGATTACTGTCGAATATGGCTGACAAGCTGTGTGCACGAGTTCGAATATGGCTGACAAGCTGTGTGCACGGGTTCGAATTCGCGGTCGAACGATGTTTTTTTTGTTTTTCAATTTTCAATTATTTATAATTTTATTATAGTAAAGACAATGCCTTTTACCCATTTAGTTGGTGGTTCAGTTCTTCTTGTTACAAAAATAATATAATTATGTTTACCGTAGCTGTGCCCGCGATTTCGTTCGCAATCAGTGGAAATGCACACAGATGTAGCTAGCCATAAGTGCTGAATAAAATGATTTGGCATATATGACATTTTATTCTACTGTCATTAACTTTCAAAAACATTCATTTCTCCCTGTGAATATGCTGAGTTTCGTGCCTGAAAAGGGGCTTGCAATGCTTTTCTTATTTCATCAAAACAAAAAGTCCGTTGAAAGTTATCGTTAAAACCATGTGATTTTGATCTGCAAGACAGAGTCAGCGTTCGGATAGAGCAAAATAATTTGTGGATGCGGAATTGCAGCAGCTTTTGGACGTAGACCCGACCCAAATTCAAAAACAGTTGGCATAAATGTTGACTGTGGTACAAGAAACAATTAGCGACTGTTGACGAGTAATGGGGAAGATCAAAAAACTGGGAAGTTGGGTGCCACATGAACTGAATGACAGGCAAATGGTGAATCGGAAAACCATTTGACAAATGCGGTTTCAACGGTCATTTTTTCATCGGATTGTCACGGTTGATGAAACATGGATTTATTTCGTAAATCTTAAAATCTAAAAAGTTGTGGTTATCGCCTGGCGATGCTGGCCCATCGACTTCAAGACCGAATCGCTTCGGAAGTAAGACAATGCTCTGTGTTTGGCGGAACCAAAGGCGGTGTGGTGTACAAGGAACTTTTAAAACCTGATGCAACAGTGGTGATCGCTGACAAACAACAAAAAAATAAATAAATAAATAAACGGACTCTGAACTGGAGCTGAACCTTTGACGCGTGCATTGCGAGCCGTTGCTCAACAGCTTCAGCCAACGGCTAAACTATAATGGTACGATCTTTGACCGCACATAATGTTTTCACATTTTTTACAACGAATTTAAATTTAATTAAAAAATTAATATTTGTTGATAATTGTTGTTGTTGTTGTTGTTGTAGGTCGATTTTGATTTAAACTCAATAAAGCTTCATGTCTTTCAGTAATTGAAGTTTGAATATTGAATGAATGCATTGTATGTGATGCGTGCACAGACATGCGAGGTGGTTTACGATTTCATTATCCTTCGCTTCGCTCTATCCCGGTGTTCCACGACACCACCACAATAACCCAGGTTTGACTAGGTGCAGCTCGAAATTTTCAGGAAAGTTGTTGGTATAAAGAGTAGCACACATTCGGCTTAGCCGAAGTTAGCACTGCTCGTGTTTTTGTGATGTTATTCCGTTAGTTTTTTCAGTGTTCATTTTTCAATGGAATTTTGCGCGTACGATTCACTAATGACTAGTGCAACGAGCAACGTCTGAATTGCTGCTAAACGTGTGTGCTTGTGCATTTCAAATATTCGCACATGTGTTCCGTTCCGGAGAAAAACAAGATAATTGGAATGTATCATTTGCACGGGGAAAATTGTTTTTTAATTGAAGACGATGACAGTTTTTTCAATTATTCACATACTCACAAAGCTTATTGTTGTGCTAAACATAGGCGATCGACTTGGAAAAGTGTGCTTTTTGCATTAATAAAAATGTCGCAACTGGTAAAGGACATTTTCGTTCACATCGGAAAAGCATAAAATACGCAGAGCAGAAAAACTAAATGGGACACAAAAAAAATTGTATTAAGAAAAGTTGAGTTCGAAAGAGTTGTGACAACCAAAGTAAAAAGAATAGGAGGGAAACTAACAATTAAATTGTTAAAACTTTTACTTGGCCATGTTTAATTAAAAAAACAAAGGCCAAGCCAAAGGCACAGTCAAAGAAAATGGTTTTGTTGAAAATTGAAGGACCACGTCGTTGTCCTCGCTAACCATTGTAATTCTGAGTTAGATTGCTCAGAGTACTGGGTGCTTTTTACTTATGCACTTTGTGCGCTAGTTTTCACAACAGCCTTCACACCGCACCCCTGCCAGTAGTGCCAAGAAACATGCCACATTTCAGTTCACCTTCACCCGGCAAGCATGCCGCTGCCTTTGTGGCAAATTAAATGACTCAGTGTGCAAGCGAACAACAACTGCAAAGGCAACAACAATATGAGAACGGTCTCACACACGTGTACTTTTGCTGTTCTTCTTGCTTTTGCGAGGCGTGTGTGTGTGTGTGTGTGTGCGCATTTCGATTGACGTTACAACATTAAAAATGCGTTAAGCTCTGCCATGCAAAAAGCAAACAAACAAAAAAAAAAAACCAAACAAAAAAAAAACAAATGAAAATCTAAAATAAAAAAAACGAAAAACCAAAAAAAGAAATTGAGAGGAAAAATAAATTTGCGCACATGTCCTGATCTCACTTGCCTCACCAGCCTCGCTTCTGACTACCTTTTTTCTCGTTTGCTGGCTCATTGTTTTTTGTTTGCTTGTTGGAGTGCGTGTGCGTTTGTGCGTTTGTACGTTTGTGTGTGTGTGTGTGTGTGTGTGTGTGTGTGTGTGTGTGTGTGTGTGTGTGTGTGTGTCAACCCTGTTCTGCACACACAGCATTGAAATGTTGCATGGAATTTGAAAAATGCGTTTTAATATTTCTATTCCTGTTGTGTTGCGTGGTTGCTTTGCCTGCCATATACACACACATCCTGCACCCTGCATACCATCTCACGCGCTGGCTTGCTCACTTATTCACTTACTCACTCATTCATTAATTCACATTTGTACGTGCAATGCTCAGCGTCTGTTTGCCTTTGGCTGATGTTGTCCGGCCGCTGCTGCCGGTTTCAACCGCTTTTCTCCACTGTTATTTTCGCTTACATAATTATTTTTTTATTTTATTTTATTTATTTTTTTGTTCCTGGTTCTTTCGTCATCGTTGTCGTTGTCGTGGCCGTCATCGTTTTCTTTGCGCGTGTTTGAGCCTGACTAAAGCAACCCTTACAATTACACCGTACACCGTGCACAGAAACGCACACAAACAACATGCATGCAGACATAGCAATAGACACACACACACGCACACACACACACACACGCTCAGTTGGCATTCCTTAGTGTGCGCGAGTTATCAAAATATCGTAAATATTTCGTCGTTGAGTATGACATAGTTTAGCGCAAAAATTCAGCAGGATACGCTCGCAGCAAATATCCGCATTCAACGAATCCTCCAGACCGCTTTTTCCTATCGCCTCATATAGTCGTCTCGTTCAAACCTACCCCCTCCCACAAAGCAACACAATGCAGCTAACAATACGCGTGGGGTGTCGCAATCTATCATTTCTCGTTGATTTGTTGTTGTTGTTGCTGCTGTTGTTGCTGTTTTTGTGCTGCGTTAAACAAAAATTTCGCACATGTCCTTTTACGTATGTATGCCTGTCTGTCTGTCTCTCCATCCGTTTGCTTGATATATGTACATGCATATAAGCATCTATCTATCTAATAGATAGTATCTATCTATCTGTCTCTTTCAATCTATCTATCAATCTATCAATCTCATGAGACAATCCGACTACAACTTCTGTCTCCTCATCGTGTCCCACTCTACTCTACTCTACACCCTCTCGTTATCTATCCTGTTTTAATTTAGAACTTGGACTACCTAAAATTAGATACTATGATTATAGGTTATAACTGGCCAAGCGTCATTGAATTTGCATTTTTTGAGATATTTGTGCTAATGTTCCAACACTTGGCCCAGTTAATTGGTTTGTGGAGTAAGCCGCTTATGCATACCTTGTCGAACGCATGTAAAACGTGCAAAAAGACAACCGAGTAGCACTGTTCCGTTTCAAATGCAGCTGTAGTGTGATGTAGTTTTTATGGAATACCGTGCTGGGCTCTGTAACCAAATTGTTGCTTTGGTTTGGCATAATTACATCTTGCGCCTTTGCAACATTGCACTCAAAAATATTCTCTCAAATATTTTGGAGAATGTTGGAAGACGGCTAATGGGTTTATGAGATGAGACCAGATCTCCTAGTTTGCGCGGCTTCATTATCACGATTATGCTGGCACACTTCCACCGAGTGGGAAAGTGGCAGGACATTGAAAAGCAACACCAAGAATAACATTCCTTTGGTAGATAGGGCTTCAATAAACATTGCAACGGAAGACTTTTTTCCCGTAATTTTTAATGTGAAACATCTTTGGTTTCGGTAAAGTGAAATTTTCGTGACCGCGTCATCGCGTCATCGGATCGCCGCGTCATCCTTCTTCGTGTAGAAGTTGGCCAACGAAAACAAAGTAGTTAGCTGTGAAAACAAAAAAACAACAACAAGTACTTTTGCTGAGAGCGCAATCGTTTGATTGAAGCAGAGAAACGAAAACAAAAATGATACTCTGTCAAAACAACAACAACAACAACAACAACAGCAACAAGTGCATGTGTTGTTACTGAGAGAGAAGTCGTTTCGCAAATCTGTCAAGACAAGCACAACTTTAATGCCATCCCTTTGGAGTCTAATAAGTAAATTAATAAGAGTAACAAACTTAATTAATATTTGTTTGTTTGTATTTCATGCGCTGTCATACCGTTAATCCCACTGCAATAAAACTGCGTTAACTCATGGCTTACACTTGCGCGAAGATAATAGGCATAATACAATTAACTTACAGTAGGTGGGGCGCGTGTCGTGGCCGCAACTGTATATGAAAGAACAATGTTAGTGAATTGAAATCGAAGCGCTTAGTTGATTTACATGTCTATATCGTGTTAATATTGTCATACCGGCAAATCGACCAAGTAAGTAAGCAAAAACTTCAATAAAGGCAACGATATGGCAATTGCCTGTACTGCCTGGTATATGCTATCAACAGCAACAGCAAAAAAGTCTGCTTGGGGTATTCTGAGTTTCTCAATTCAAAAGTTCTGAAAGGTCTAGTGAATGAATTGGTGTTGTGTACCGGAAGTCATGGGGTTCAATTCAGTTCAATTCTTGCTAACAAAGATTGAATGTCTTGCCTTAGCATTCTTCCATTTCATCTATTGCCGTGGGTTTGCCGTGGGTGCGTTCAACAACGACAAATTGCTTAGAATTTCATATGATAATTCTGTGCAGGCCCAAGAGGGCTTAGGTCGTTTAACAAAAATTGGCTTTACATAAGCTGTGCGCTCAAAACAGTATAATTCACCTATCTTTCTATCAATGCACTTAGCAAAAATTACTTACATAATTAAAAATAATAGAAGAGAAAAAGAAACAAATGAATTATTTAATAGACAAATTAAATTTGATTTCACAATATTCCTTCTGTTGAAATTTGAACCTGCTGCTGGTCTTGCGTTTGCTTACTTTTCCTTGCAACTGCAACACTCTTTCGCTTGCCAAAACTACTGCCAAAACATACACACACACACACACACACACACACACACACACACACACATACATAGAGAGAGAGCACACAGTACACATTTTAACTGAGCAAAAACTAGACGAACGAGTCGATGACTCATGAAGTGTTGTTGCTGTTGTTGCTACTGTTGTTGTTGTTGTTGTTGTGTTTTATTTATATACCTTTGACGAAGTCGCAAATCAAGTCAAAGAAAATGTTGGCGCTTTTCATGCGATTTGCTCGCATTGTTGACGCTTGGCTGGCTAAGCAGGCGCACGAGCAACGCACCAAAAGGATCGACGGCGTCGCTGCTGTCGTCGTTGTCGATCTGGCAATGAATTGACGACAATTGCAATAACAAAAAGTATAGAAAAAAAAAAAACTAAGTAAAACAAACTCCGAGAAACCAGTTTCTGTTTGGGCTAGCGCAGTAAGAAAAAAATTCAAAAGGCTAGTACTAGTGATAACATCTATCTTGCCGTTAAGAGGGTCTGGGGCTTGATAGCAGACAGGAAAGGCTGAAGTTTTACTCTTTTTTAAAATTTTTTTTTTGCCTATTTATTTAATTTTCGTTGTGAGTCAGCGGTGATTTAAAATAAAAAGTTATAGACACACATTAAGAAAAACACTCATAGAGATAGCAAAAAAAAAACAAAACCAAAAAAAGTGATTCCTTTTATTTGCTTTAAACTGGACTTCAAAAAGTTTCGTTTTTTTGTTTGGTTTTCTGCACTCCCACAAGCTAAGATGTAGCAAGTTTTAGATCTATTTATTTTCCTTCCAATTCAACGTTAGTTTTACTTATAATCCAGTCTATAAGCTTCGTTTCTGACCACCGTCACACGCTACCCTTCCACGTTAACTAATTCCGTTTCAATGTCTTAAAGCTCTTTGCTTCTGACAGTTTCCTAGCTACGCTTATTATTAAATTATGTTTACATTCGGCCCCCATCACTGTCTTTCTCGCAAACTTCTTCTAGGGATCTCATTTCATTCAACAAAGCCTTTTCCATTGCATTGCAAATACTCGTATTGACGCAATGGATAAAAATGAGAACAAAGTAAGAGTAAATAACATTACTATATTACAATTATACCAAGTACCTTTGAAGCTCGATGCTACTGGCCATTTCGATTCCATATCCAACTTAGAAAGTAACGTGAACTGATTCAGAAAAAGAAAAAAAAAACAAGAAAACAAAACAAACAAAACAAAAAAGAAGATGAAGAAAAGCCAAAGCAAACCGGTCTCGGCATGTTTGGTTCTACCATATAGCCCTATGCAGCTTCAGCTACAACTTCACAGCTACGCCTCCTCACCTCAATTTACCCCATTCCGTTTTAAAACGTAAGCTTTGCAACTTCAAAAGAAAAAAAAATAAGAATAAACTGGTTTCTCATGATGGAAGGAGTTGAGTTCAGCTGCGTTTATTATTATAGCTACAAACCATAGCAGCAGAAGAGTGGAAAATGCATCTCAGTATCTGCAACTGCAACTGCAACTGCAGCTGAAAGCTGAATTTAGTGGTAGCAACAGGAAATGTATAACCTTAAAAGTTAAGTTGCATGCAGCTTAGCCCGGTTGCTGTTGCTTTTGACTTGTTTTGTGTAACTTGGCTTGGCTTAGTTTGGTGTGCTTAGGTTTGCTTTGCTTTGTTTCCCTCGCCAATTAAAATGCAATTAATCTGAGCTGGGCTGAGCTTAGCTGAGCTGTTCAGGCAAGCAAGCAAACCGAAGACTGATAATTGTCGCTCAGGCTCTCTTTCTTTTTCTCAATCTTTCTCTTTCAATTCATATGTTTCTTTTGCCAGTCTGCAGCCTATGGCGTTTATTCATTTAGTCGTGTTGAATGCCTGAGAGTAGGCCTACTCTCTCACCCACACACACACGCACACACACATACATGCACACGCACCCAGCTGCACTCATTCTAGCATATCTTTCCATACTTCGCTCTCCACCCGCATCAAACGATCTGTTGGTCTGGTCACTTTCCATGCTTGCTGCTCCAAATGAAGTCATATGCGCATGCAAATCATGTTGAATTTATTGCATGCCACCACCGATCCCACCATAGCCCGTCTCGACCAACCGGCCGTTGTTCGCATACTGACTCAACAGCAATAATAGCAACAACAACAAATGTGATGCGTTTATTTGACGCTGACAACTTATCGCTGCACTCGACTCTGCCCTTCCAATGACGCTGCAGTCCACTTTGTCGACGTCGCTGCTTCTGGTCAAATTGGCATATCGCACCATCCACATCTTAATTGAAATTGTTCAATTCAATTGCGAAGTCATTTTCGTTGTCGTATTTGAGGCTCTCACTTTCCCGCTTCCTCTCTCTCTCTCACTCTCTGACACTTTTTGCAAATCAAATTGGTATCATTCACACACATACGTACATACACGTACATACATCAGTTGCAATGCCAATTCCAATCGGTATTGAGTTTGGGCCAACGTCACTTGATTGTGCCATACCATGGAGTCGAGTCGTGGTGAATTCGTGGGCGGTGGTGGCTGGCTGAGGTGGCGTGCTGCACTATGAAATTGCTTTGAATGAGCGCATGCATCAATGAATGAATGACTGAGCAAGTAGTGAGCGAATGTATGTAGGTGCGTTCGTGTGTGTGCGTGTGTGCTGGCTGTAAGTCATCTCTTATAGCTGCAGTTTTTTGTTTGTTTCAGGATTGCTCAATTCGATGCAGCTTAATCGCAGACATTTTCCAAATTGACCTGACAGCGGAAAATTTGAATTTTTTCTTATTTAACAGATTTGTTGTGACGCCAGATGACGCCACAAGTCTATAATTAATATTATTTTTAGTAAGTATACTAATCTTCTGAAGTTAGCTCTGAAAATTGCATGAAAATCTGGCAATTACTTTAAGGCGATGATAATGATGTTTTAGTTCAGCAACTCTTCTTCTTTTCAAAACAATGGATAAAAATGAATTTCGTGTGTTTATGGGCAGCGTAGCTTGATAAGTGTTATCCGGACTCTACACCACGCAAAATTGACCGCATCGTTGTCGTAGAAACACCGATGATGCGCCTTGCTCTGGTCGCCCAAAAGAGATGGTTATACCGGAAAACATCAAAAAAGTCCAAAAAAAGCATTTTGGCAAACCGTAAAGTAAAGTTGCAGGAGATAGCTGACATGCTAAACATATCCAAGGAACGTATGGGCTTCATTGTTCATGAACATTAGTCTATGAGAGAGCTGCTTTCGAAGTGGGTGGCGCATGTATTAACAGTGAACCAAAAAACGACAAGGATTGAATGATTCCGAGCGGTATTTGGAGCTCTTTCGGCGAAATAAAAAATACTTTTTGCGTTGATACGAAACGATGAAGGAAACTTGGATCCACCATTACACGGCAGAGATAAAAGAGGCAGTCAGCTGAGTGGCCAGCAGCCGGTGAACCACGCTCAAAGCGACCAAAAGTGCATCAGACAAGGTGCTAACAAAGTTTTGGCGTCCATGTTCTGGGATGCGAATAGCGATCGCTATATGGCCCAACTGCATCGTTTGAACGAGGAAATTTCGGCGGAAAACGGCAGCATGTGCAAAGCAAGAAATTGATGTTTCACCAAGACAATTCACCGTGTGACAAGTCTTTGACTAAGATGACAAATTTTCACGAATTACACTTCGCATTGCTTTCGCACCCATTCTGTGTACCAGATTTGGCCCCCAGTGACTTTTATCTCTTTGCAGACTTAAAAAATACTCGACGGAAAGAGATTCGGCAATGCAGAGGTGGTCACCGAAACAAATGCCAATAGCAAAGGCCCAAGATAATTCGTTCTTCGAGAAAGCTATCGAAATATTAGAGAATAGGTGCAATGATTATATGGCTCTTGAAGGAGAATACGTTCATGGAATTCCGAATATGCTGGAATTCCAACTGCGGTGTCATTACACTTACAACAATTAAAAAAATATGGGTTTGATCAATGTAGACGAAATTATCATATATCGGGCATAGGCATATTTTATAGCTTAATGTTTTCGACTTTCATAATCAATTGAAAGCATTCTCAAATTCAATGCTGAAGTTGAAGGAGTATAGCTACCTCAATATCAAAACCATTGAAGGCGACGAGCGGATACATTTCATATAGTACAGTGGGTTTTACACCAATACGGTTGGTCCGCCCATTAGTAGCAGCTTTGTTGACCACGATTAGTTTCCACATCCAGCTTCTTCACGTTTAGATCTCAAAAATGGTTCGGTGGTTCGCTGCAACAACGCAACAAGCGCCTACTTTAAAAACTGCATTAAATCTAATCACCCGAAATGGAGTAAGACGCTATAGAAAGCGCTGTAGGAAGTGTAGGTTAGGCCACTAATCTGTATTACAAGACATGGGCCTATTAATGTACGCTAACCTACATTAAGATGGGCGAGATATTGGCAATAATATTGGTCATAATATTTTGTATAGGGCCCTTTAATCACTGACACGCAAGCGCACTCTGTGCACTTCGAGGAACCGATGTCAAATATTTCTTCGCGGACGAGGGACCGAATGACTAATTCCATGGGATAAATGATAAATCTTAGTGGGAAAATATGTTATCAAAAAAGGATAGATTGGATGGAAGATATTAGTTATGGAAATATATAATAATTTTTTTCATTATTTGCATAGGTACTCATCTTCTTATTATAATTATTGTGAAATTGTTGGGTACAAATAAATGAATAAATAAATAAATAAATAATATAATAATTTTTCAGTATAAGCGAGCACATAGAAGGAGATTAGAAATTGGAGTGGGGAGCAGCAAAAGTAGTGACACTGTGCGATTCTTGCTACATTGTAAGCATTATTTTTTTGTTTGTTTTATTATTGCTTAAAATTTGTATAGCAATTTCTGATTGCATTCAACCATAGTACAACAATAAACAATAAAGTGGAGTAACAAAAAAAAAATAAAAAAAAAAAACGAATTATTTAAAAATGAAAATAAAGTAAGCGACTTGCAACATTTTGGCCAAAGACGTGTGCTGCTCGCCACAGCAATCGATTTGCTAACGCGTTCTATGAGCCAACAAAATAACCAAATACGTTGCAACAATTTGCAATCATAATCATTTATATGCAATTGCCGAAGTTGGCCAGAAGCACAGCAACAAAAGAAGAGCTCAACGAAGAAACAAAAAAAACAAAAAAAAAAATCATTGCAATTATTGGAGAAATCGCGTGAATACGCGCGCGCAAGCACATATTATTAAATCATCATGATCATCATAGACAGCAACATCATCATTATCGTTAACAGCAACCACAACGCCACAAAACCAGCAAAGTGCAACGAAGTCTCGGCAAGAAGTTTTGCAAAGCAAAATTGTTATTAATAAAAAATGTTGCAAGTTGTTGAGGCGTCCTCATAATGAGCTACACAATGTGCATAGTAATAATGACGTTGGTGATGACTTATTGGAAGAAGTTGCTCAATTTGTTGTAGCTGCACAAAAACACATTTCATTGGTTTTCTTTAGTTGTCGTCTCGGCGATTTTGCCTGCTTGTGAACGCGTTTAAGTTTAAAGTCGCGTGGGTGCCGCGTCGTCAATTTGCGGCTTTTGTCGCTAATGCCGCTCTAAGCTTTTTGTACGGCGCCTACGACTTTGCTTGCGATTATGTAATGACGGAAATTTACTCACGATGCTCTTTCGCTTTGTGATTCATCAGCAGGTTTAGCTGCACATGTGGCAATACTCACCTGTAAAGAGACAAACAGTAAGAAATTTGTTATTAGCCAAGTTTTTTATTGTGCTTTAATGAATTATCGGCAAGAACGATTAATGAAGACAAAGAAGTGAAAATGAAATCAAAATTGGAATTTATAGATAGCAGACTCTCTAGAATAGTGCGAAGAGTCATTGAGTGAAGTTTCGTGCGAAAGTCTAACAGAAAAGTCGGGAAATTTTTTGAATTTATATGTATATAATATATATATTGTATGTATATATATATTGCTTCATCGAATTCGAAATCGAACTGAAACTGAGAGCGATTGTGCGATTTAGTGCGTTACTGGTAATGATCATATGAAATCAATTTAGTACGTTTCAAATTTGGTGTGTGAAAAATTGCCACCAGTGTAGTGAAGTTGACACAGCAGGACAAGAACACGCCAATACGACGAGCCAATATGACTGGTGAACAGCGTAGTGAGCATTTGGCGGCCAAACCAATAAGAATTACGCAAGAGTTACATATTTGGCACATTTACACATTCTTTGTTTCGATAACTTTTTGATTTAAAAATGTTTTCGCTCCCAGTTCTCCTTGTCTTAGTTTTTTATTATTAATAATCTATTTCTGCAAAACCATTACGTAGCGCTGAGTAGTCTATTAAGCTAGTTGGAGTAGCGATATAAGAATAATGTTTCATTTTTTGTATAAAATCGTTTATGATATCTAGAAATGTGAAAATGATCTAAAACTAATGAGGTGGTGTAATCTAAATCTCTATTTGAATGATAAAATAAATAATAATAATGATTATGGTAATGATACTAATACTGATGACGTTATGAATATAGTGATTATAGACGCTGGAACGTCTGAACATGTCGTCGTTAATGGCAATGAAGGCGACGCGTCTACCTATTCTTAATCGCATGTCTCTGTCTATCTGAATTTCTGTCTATGTGTCTAGGTATTTGACGGACTGATTGACAGGAAAATGACGGAAGCGGCGTGTCGAGTTGTATCGAGTCGTGTCGCATTTTCTGCTGCTACCTTTTAGTTGTATCTTTTTCATGTTTCTTCTTAATAATTTTCAGACGTCGAAGATTCATAATTTTTCTTTTCCCCCTTTTGGTATATTTATCGCTTTGGCCATTGGCCAAAAAGTGCACAAAATACTTTTGTGTTAAATCAAAATTAAAATAAGAAGAACCCCATTAGTTCGCTGTCGGCAGCGCGAGATGCAATTTAAAAGAGAATTGAAATTTCGAAAATAATTCCAATCGAAAAATTTTCGCTCAGCAACAGTGAAAAGTCAAAATCAAATAAGAATCAAAATCGGGAAAATCCAACGCCTTTGGCTTGATGCAATGCGCGCAGATGTTTCGAATTTATTTGCCTCGTTTTTGAGCTTTTCTAACCCGCTGCAACACGCTAAGTAATGACGCCGACAGTTGTTTGGGGTGTCATGCGGAGTGCGGGCGAGGCACGTTTCTAATGTCAGCGTGAAAAACATTCAACAGAAATTGCGCGGGTTAAATCGCGCAAATTTTGTGCTTTACTTTTGGCAACAAACCACATTGGGCGGGGGAGGTGACGTGACGCACATGTGATGTGCTTACGAGGTCAAGTGAGCAAGGCAATAGGACAAGCAGATGTTCAAAAAACCGATGCCACGAGAATGGCGATGATGAAGTTGTTTTGGCGATAATGGTGTTGACGCTGATGTTGCACAGCTGGCACTTCCGAGTATTTTTAGTGATCGCCATCGCATGAGTGTCAACCATAAAAAAAACAAACGAAAGGAAACACACAATAAAACTTTATTCAACTTGGCAGAAGCGTGAAAACTGCCAAAGTCGAATACAAAGTCAATTGCTGCCACAGCCTACAAATTAATTTATATGAAAAAGTTAATCAAAATATTATTGGCAACAAATGTAGTCTATTAAAAGGTATAAATAAAAAAGAAACACTTCTGGGACAAAACTCTTTAGAAAATGTCAACTGAAAGCGTTGCATTAAATTAAAAAGGCTCCTGAAGATATAGTCGCGAAGCTGCCTAATAAAACTCAGTCTGAATTATAAGCAACAGAGAAATGTTCCCAAAAAACTCTAAAAACTAAAAACTAAGAAAGAATTTTTTAAGCAAATAATGCATTATTTAGACATTCTCTTTACCGACACTTTACGCCCAGCCCAAATTATACAACCGATTTTGACAAAAAATATACCATTCGATAGATTCTCATTTGCAGAAGTGAATCGTATGCGTAAAAACAGTTAATATTTGTCACACACACACAACTGCAACAAAATTGTACACACACGCTTGCCTATTGTCACAATAACCTTAACGCATGTGGTTAGGAAGTGTAGAATGACATACTAAAATTCAATATTATTACGGCTGTGTTTGAATTTTAACCGCTGGGCGAACACTAGTTAATTATAATTTGCTATTCGACAAAAAAAGCTTAATATCTTATTGTACTTTTAAACTAATACATTTGCATGCCTAAATAATGAGACTTGTTGAAGTCCCCGAGATAAGTTTGCCGTACCATTTTAACAGTTGCTGGGAGCTAATTCTGTTAAATTTGTCTTTTGTGGGAGAAGTTTGTATATTGGAGATTTCAGGTTGGCGCATTGGAAGAGCACTTTCTAATAACATTGTGCCTTAATCATAAGACCGTAGACATAGACAGTTTCACGATTCTAAGACTACTGAGCCATACGTAGCCAATGTGGAGAATGTTATACTTGTAATGTTCTTTCTTATTTTTTAATGACTTCACATAGAAAGAAAAACCAGGTGGCCAGAGCAAATGACACAAATAAGTGTCACGAAGAAACGCAAGATTTTTACAACTTACTTGCCTCTTTATTAGCTAACAGTTTCATAAAAATTTGCCAACATTTAATTTTAGTACTATTATTACATAACAACTAACAAAGGCCTAGAAATCACCAAAAAAAAAAAACCTAAAATAATTTTAAAATAAACAAAATTAACCGAATAAATGCGCTTGAAACGAAACATATGGAAACCGTAAAAAATTGCCTCAATAATGTCGTCGAAAATTGCAAACTAACAAAGGAAATAACAATAAAAGTAAAGGCACAAGATACAAGCATGTACAAAAAAAAGTGACTAAAAGAGTTAAGAAAATTTGTCACATTCAAATGCAAACGCACACAGATCCTACAATTGTCTGCAAGTGTATGGAGGCGTGTTTGTGTGTGTGCAGGTGGGCGTGTTAGAAGTGAAAATAGCGGAAAACTACTTTAGGGTGTAAATAACAGCGTCAAAAGCAAAAACAAACAAAAAAGACTGTTAACCCTAACAGCTCTTAGCCCATTAACAGTGGCCGCGAACAGTAGCAGCAACGAGTGAGAGAACATCAACTCAATTGAGAGTTGACGGGTGCAATAAAGCGGCGTGCGCAAGAAACAGAGAACGAGAAAATGTGTGTAGATTTTTCGTTGCGTTTGCATGTTTGCGAATGTTTTTGTTTCTGTTGCGCTCGCTTGATCGCCTTACGCTCACACAACCAGAATACCGAACACGAAACAGACGCACGAGAATAAATACGTATGTGTGTGCAAGTGTGTGTAATAACTTTTAATTTTGCTGCAAATTTGACTTTGGTTTAATTTTTTTCGTTGATTTATTTTTTATTAACTACAATAGGCTTTTATTTATTTTTTAATTGCCTTAAATTTATTTTTATTTTTTATTATTAATTCAATGTCGGAAATTAGTTAGTCAAAAAAATCCCAAATCCATTGCGAGATGATGACTCATGCAACGAAATTCGACTGAGTAAACAATTCCGCGCGCTCGTTTTGCAACCGCCCCCTACCAACCATCTTTTCAGCATCCGTCGAACTCAAAAGTACATGTATACATACATAGATACATATGTACATGTTGGACAAAAAAAGTTGTACACTTTTGGGCGGCAAAAATAAAGACGGCCAACAACACAATTCTAAGAAGAGAACCGTAAAGCCAGAAAATCGTTGACACGCTTTGCATTTTTGGGTTTGTTGTAAATATGTGTCTGTGCTGTGTGTACGTGTGTGCACGTGTGTGTACGTGTGTGTGTATGTATGTTTGTGAAGTGTGAAAAGCAGCAAATTAAAAAAATAACAACACCTAAAAAAAGTAACAAAAAAATGTCCAACTTAGCATCGCCTGCCTTTTTAGCCAACAACAGCGAATTGCCAACGATACACTAAACGCGCTTCGTATGCGTGCAGCACAAAACGTGCATGTGAACTGAGAAGCTCGCAAAAAAAATTTTTTTTTGTTAATTTTCCAGTGCACGAGAAGGTGTGACATATCGAAAAACAAGACAATCGTTCGAAAGCAAATTGTGTAGAAAAATGGTCATAAATATCTAGTTCAACGAAATAGCAACACTACAGTCAGGGAAGTGGTGGAGAGGAAAGGTGCTGGATAATTGTCGTTAGAGTTTTTGTTGTACTAATACACAGATAGTTTTCTGCTTAAGCTTGTAAGTCTGTGTGTGTTTCAAACGAGCCGATTAATTGGGCGTGCGAAAGCGTCTTCAAAGCTAAAAGTGGCTCAAGCTCAACTCCAAAAAAAAAAAAATTTTGATACAAATTTTAAATAAAACTTTTTTTTTTAAATAAAAAACAACAAAAAATTACAAATAAATATAAGCGAAGCATCATCGCCTGCATTTGGAGAAAAAAAGCTAAGAAAAGGACAATAAACAAAATAAAAAAAAACGTCAAAAGTTTAACCACCGAAGGACGTTGAATCTTCAAACGAGCGAAAGTTTGCGCAGGAAGAAAGCGAAAAAGAGAACTCTTCAATTAATAAACACCGCTGTGCTGAGTTGTTGTTGTGGTATGGTATGGTATGGTGTCATGTTGGGCGGCGACAAAAAGCGCAACCGGAAGCTTTGAGCCACGACTCACGTACTGCAAATGCGAAAAAGCGTAATTGGAACGAGCGAAAACGGCGAGCGATGAAATGTAAAAACAAAAACAAAGCAAAAAGCCAATAAAAACGAAAGCCTCAAAAATGAGTGCATAGAATCTAGAAAAAAAAATATTTTAACCAAAAAAAATTTGAATAAAAATTTACGTCGTCATCTAATGAAGTCGATCGAAGAAACAGCTGCCAACAGGTAGGAAGCGGGTGTGCTGTACAATGTTGTTGGGTGTGTGTCATGCAATATGAACTAAAATGCATGGGAAATAATAGCAAACAATTTGACATAGAAATTGGCATGAAGCGATTTTGGATTAGCTTTTTGTTGCATCTACTTATGGCCAGATAAGAGTATTAAGCAATGACGAGTCAAGAGTACAGTAAACTCTGCGAGAATATTCGATCGATCGAATTTAGTGCCTAAACTCATTTAAGAAAACGGTTCCAAGAACACTCATGTTTTTGGAATTGCAGTGTCTATGACTTGAGCCTTTGGTCAGACGTTACTCGATGCTAAAGTTATGTATCCGTATATGTTTTCCTATAATTTTGTAATTCAAAGCACTCAACTAAGAAGTTGAAGAAGTATGGTCTCGTAAAAAATTCAGCAGAGCATCAAATCTCAGTATTTCATGAAAGGAGAAAGCCTACAATTAGAAGCTAAGAGTATTTCGTATCTCGAAGTTCTTTACGTCTAATTCTGTACCAAGATTTCGGAAAGGTGTCGGAAAATCTCGAATGCAGGCGCCTCTTTACCACTGGGCACACTGCGCAAGTGACCTGCAAAATTACCAACCGATATTTATTATCGATAAATATATTTGTTTTGTGAAAATCAAACCAAATAGTATTAAAGTAAATAAAAATAACTTAGATTTTCACAAAAAAAAAAAAAATAAATAAATAAAAAACTATGTGAGTGCACGAGGTTCTGACGTGAAACATATTGACAATGAATGAACGAACAGCTCTCCAAAGAACAATGTACATTGGGCACTGTTAGCAACAGTGCGCTCTCTGAGCAACAACTTCTGCTTATAGCCGAATTTATTATTTGCCTGATAACTTAACAGCACATTTAACAGATTATATCCAAAGAGACCAAAAAAAGGTAGACTTAACAGTACCTAATGCATGGAATTTTATATTTTTTCGCTGATTTCTTATTGAGACCAACTGAATTAGCGGGAAATTCCGAGCGGCATTTGCTTTGTTTGTCGTTGTCACTGACTATGTTCTGCGTACTATTTGAATAAATTGAATATCTTTGAATCATAAAATGTCGAAACGGATATATCTTAGTGGATCTAAAAAAAGGAGAAAAAGTGCACATCAGAAGCAAGTAAATGAATTAACATAATATTTTACAACAGGAGGAGCATGTAATGCTCCAGAAAAAAATCACGAAATTTGGATTCGTTAGGCACCTGCATATTTTCAAAATAAAGATTATGACTTGTCCGAGGTATCCAGGACCTACAAAGAAACAGATGCTAATAAATCAGTAAATAGGTATTTCAACAAAGCATTATTTGTTCGTAAATTGAAGAACAATGGAAGCGTCGAAAAAAGGGGCCGCTGTATTCGCCTTCGAAAAATCTGCATTTTGTGTGTCATGCTTCTTACTTAACCTGCACAATATATAATATTAATCACATACTTTTAGCACATGAAAATAGCTCAGCACATAGGCAATCTATGATGACTTATAGACGAAGCATTTAGTTTGTCCAGAAAAATGGGAAACCTAGAATTTCTTGTACTGACATTTGGAGCTCCATACTGGCAAAAATAGGCAAAACAAATAATTATCTTCAGAAAGCAACAATGACAATGGACGCTGCAACTAATTATTAACTACACTTGATGATGTTTTTGTGAACCTCAAGCATAAATTTGATTACTTCGAATCATCCGCCAAAGATAAAAATCTGACCAGAAGGACCTATCTCAAAGAACAAAAAGTAGAAGCTCACGCCAGATTTTTTGCGATGTTTGTGCAGCGTCAGTCCTTTCTTCCCAAAACTGATACACTGAGCGTGCACCTTAAACAGGGATAGAGTTCGTCTAAAGACATTAATCATCGGTTTGGCTTTTTTTGTTTTTGCTCTAAAACTCTGAACTTCAGTGAGTTGAGACACAGTTGCAAAGAATTTGCTGAAATCTATCATGAAGATGTTAACGAGAATGACTGGAAATGGAATGTCTACATTTAACAGAATATTTGAGAACTGTTCATAGTGAATATGAAGAACCTAATAGTATTTCAGGAATATATAAACTTTTGAAAGAAAACAAACTGGAAGACAAATTTCCAAATGTATAAATTGCACTGAGAATCTTTTTAACCATGGTGATTAGAACGAATAAAAAATTAATTAAGAAGTACAACGCTTGACTGAGTGTCTGGAACCTTTTCTGGTCCTGAAAAAAAGCGTAAATTCAAAAATACTGTATACCTGAAAACAGAGAAGATTTTATATCGATGATTTCTGGAATAACTCAAAATATATGTCTCAATTAGTGGACCCATTCAAATCACATTTGATAGCAAATATGTATTGTTAAACTCGGTCTAACAAATGGGCAATAACAATGTACGCAAGACTGCCTTATTCTGTAAGATGTTGCCCAAAAACTTATTTTTTTTGAATTGAGAAAAATGCACCTGGAGGTAAACTACCAAAACCACGAATAACTGTGTTAATAGGTGCGAATGCAGAGGGAAATTAAAAAAAATCCAAAAGCACTTATAACTGTTGATCTGCCGTTGGAATACAAAATCTCAAAAAAAAAAACAAAACAAAAAAAACGTGAGAGCACGAAAAGTTGCTTAGGTTTGGCACACTACTACTGTACTTGGGTTAAAAAATTTAATTATAGTAAATTGCTTACACATGGATTGCTTTAATCTCCAATGTTGAGTTTCAAGATGAGTTTTTTATGTGGTGAAATGTTATAAAGTCATGTCTAAAAAATTGCTTTAAAAGCGTAACTTGTTTCAGTACCACATCCTACGATGTAATGGAGTCACTAATTTCTTCATTTGCTTCGTCTTCAGATGTACTCATCGCCGCAGTATGTCTTCGTTTTTCTAATTGTATTCCAAGATTGATAATCTTAAGTTAAGAAAATTTTATTAACTTTTAGAAATTCGTCAAAGGCATTTGATAAAGCGCAGCCTTTTTTTAAATAGCATGGATAAGAGGTAAGAGAAATAGATATACTTCGACTTCTATAGTTAGGCAACCAATCAAAAGCTATTACGGCTATGTCACAACCACCTTCTCTAACAAAACACCGATTTCGTTGTCATTAAAGCAAATACGAATAAGGATTTGTAAAAAGGAGAACCACAAATGTTCTATAATTCTTGCTCGTGCTTTCTATTAATTTTGTTCGTTTATCAGAAATTTTTTGATGAAAATTTTATGAAATGTCCAGTTATTGGAGCCGGACGGCAACAAGAATTATTTTTGGATGAAACAATTAATGAACAGGTTGTGTCAACGTAATTTGTCCGGCTATGGGAGCTGTCCGGTTATTGGGGCTG
Organism: Cacoxenus indagator; assembly: GCA_035041755.1. NCBI lineage: Eukaryota > Metazoa > Arthropoda > Insecta > Diptera > Drosophilidae > Cacoxenus > Cacoxenus indagator. The sequence continues at coordinate 543,280 of JAWNKX010000250.1, forward strand.
TCCGTAATGGGGAATATTCGTGGTGTTCGGTCTATAGACTTCAGACAGACAGACGAAAAGACCAATAGACATCTCTCTAATTTAGAAAAGATTGAACATCTAGCTACGCTTTAAAAAAATGTGTGCGATCGTTGCTGTTCTTTTGGTTTATTTGATTTTCATTTTTATTTTTACCTTTGCTAACACAATTTAAGACAAGCTGTCGCTGGCTGTCAGAGCTTAGTTGTACATGCAGAAGTATCTAGATACAATTCTACGACAGCAGCCAACAACGAAAAGTTGTCTTTAGTTAGACTCTTGCATAAAAAGTGAGTAAGTTAAACGTATTCAAATAAAAGAAAGAAAAAATAACTAAACCAACAAGAAGACTAAGAGAGAGGAAAGAAAAAAAAGTGTCTAAGAGTGATAAAGGCAGAGAGAGAGAGAGAGAGAGAGAGAGAGAGAGAGAGAGAGAGAGAGAGAAAACGAGCACACAAAACTGGCAACGAAGACAAGAAAACTGGTAGGACAACTTCTTGTTTTGCCTTCTTAGACGAAAATTGAAAGATAGCAAAACCAGACGAAGCGAAAAGGCGAACGAGCGAACGAACGACAGCGACAACAAAACGAAAAGAAATCAAGTTAAATAGAGGGGCAATAACAACAAAGATATTAATAAATCTCTGCATGTTGCCCAGCGCGTAGAAGACAACAACAAAAGTTGAGTTGATCGCATGCGAAAGAGCGAGAAGGCATGACACAAAACTACAACGAGCCAAACTAAAGAAAAGAAAACAAAACAAAACAAAACAAGTCAAGTCGAGTCGAGTCGAGGCGACTGCCTCGAGCCAACTTAAAACTTCAAACTACAACGAAACCACGGCGATTTCGTGGAAACAGCGGCAGAGGTTGGAGTCGCTTAAGAACGGGGTCCGCTGGGAAAGGGGAGCATGCGTATGTAGTGTGAACCCCACCTTAAATGAAACAAGTCGTTGTCATCGCTCAACGCTTTGCTTGAATGGTTATTAAAAAAAAAAAATTTTTTAAAAAAACCAAAAATAAAAATAAAATAAAAAGAACAAGAAAGACGTTAACTTCGGCTATGTCGACGGCGTAATACTGTTCATATTATAGGTTTGTATAGAATGTTCATAATGGCAATCCAGTAATGCCCAATACTGAATCATCTTTAATATTTTGCCCAGACATTGCTGACATTTGTCTTTTTCTGTTACCGTAATACTAGGGTCTTTAAATCAGGCAATTTCAACATACAGTGTGTTACAAACTTAATGACAAAGTTGTGTACAATACTCACTGCTTGAAGAGAATACAAAAATACAAAAATACAAAAAAATATCAAAAATAAAAAATAAAAACAATCCAACCAACTCAGCCAAAAGATCATAAAGCAAAGCGCGCCCGCATTGAAATCGCTCACCGCTGCTTGAGCTGCTGTTGTTGATGTTGGGCCCCGCCGCCATGGCATGGCTTGTTTGTATTTCAAGATTGTCCCAGCAGAAGCAGCACCAGCAGCAACAACAACAACAACAACAACAATAATAATAATAACAACAACAACATAGCAACCTTGTTTACCTGCTTGCCAGCCCGGTTGTCGTTGTTGTCGTTCTTGTCCCGCCCCGGCCCCTTTGGTAATACCACACCGCGCCATTGTCTTGCCCATCGACATAGCCGACTGTTAAGCATGCGAGCGGCATTTAAAATAAAATTCAATATATATAAAATAAAATTGATCTTTAATGAAACGAACGCACTGACGACGTCAATGATGATGATTAGGCCTACACTCTGACATTTTTTTTGGTTTTAACGCATTCCGTAGTTGCAGTTTGTGCATCGAACTGTATAGGCAAAGGTTCGAGGCCTATACTACCCCATAAATTATTGCAGTAGCAAATGTTAAGATGGGGCAAGAACAAATATATGGAAATGTATGGAAAATACTAGATCAAATAATCTCAGGTTCTTGAATTATGTGTTTTTAACCACGAAAGAAGTTTAACGGAGATAACAGTTAGAGATACTTTAGATCGCTAGAGCTTGACTTGAGCAACAGATTTATGAGCTAAGAGTATTTAATAGCAATTTAACTATATATTATATATACGTTATATATAAAATAAAGTCTGCAAATTTTTTTTTAGCTAAATAGGTCAAAAACAAGAACAACTTTTTCCAGTTAGACCTTTGAATTGATCCATGGATAGGCTGAGTATTCAGTACGATGGGCTATACGATTCAGTGAGTATTCAATATGATAAAATTGAAAATTAGAATGGGACCACTTATACTTAAGTATGTTGTCATGATTGATCATATACATATTAATGCTATTAGGTTTCGTTAGCTTAGGCTAGTTTATATAATATACATTAGCTGCATTGTGGGACAAAACGCTTTTACTAGGATTTTGAATCCACGACTTCTGAATTATTAGCACAGCATGGTACGAGGTCCAACTTGGGTGTGAAGAACGGAAAAGCAGCACAGTGGATGAAGCTTGTTATGATAACAGGTTGAAGTTAGCTCACCTTTTTCGGAATATTAAAATTCTCTCGATTACTTTATAAGTTCTCTACTCAGGCAGTGAGAACTATGGCAACTGAAATGTGTTCATTAGAAAATTCCGGAAAATCAACGTTAATCTTTTGTTTGTACCGATTGTTTTAGTTTGTCGTAGAATATCCGGTTTTAAATGAGGCAACGATTAAAAAAACGACACTTTATAAATAAAATTATCAATTGCAATGGGACACTTCACTTCAAAAAAACGCGTTTTCTTATTTTTCCTCTATTCTTTCCTCATAAGCAAAATCGGATCAGCCCGCCAACGATAAACAAAAATCACATGAATCGCGAAACAAAGGGAAATGTTATTACAGTGAGCGAAGTCAGCGACGCAAGCTGACGCTGACAACGACGACACCGTCGATGACGCTCCTGACGCGGGCGACGACGATATTGGTGCAAAACAGTGGAATCAATGGCAAATCAAAACAAAATAAATACATTTCAAACAACAGTAAGAAAAAGAAATATTCGTCTCAGCAACAACAATTCTAGAGAAACAACTTTTTGCTGCTGTCGTTGTCATTCTTGTTGTAGTTATGCCTTTAGTAACAGGTAGACAAAAATAAAAATAAAAAAATAATTAATATGAATGAAGAGTAAAGAGCGTGCAGATCGTGCAAAGCGAAGCTGAAGAGCGTCAAACTGTAGCAACACACCTGCGCCACTAAGCAATCACAGTCACACAAACGAATGAACGAACACAAATGCTCATCTGTTGTTGCTCTTGCTCTTCTGATCGGATGCTGCATTTGTTTCCCTTCACGTGTTTACACGTTCTTTTTTAGGCTTCGCTGCATGTGTGTTTGTGAGATTTTCGGAAACTATTCTCTCTCACTTAAATATTAGAATAGAATTTTGGAAACGAAGAAAAATAATTGCAACGCTGAAGAAGGTACTTCAAGTCTGCCTGCTTCAATTATCTTTGCAGAGGGTACAGTGTATATCAAGTGAAGTTTTATCACTGTTGCGGGGGCATAGTAACCCAACTTAATGGGTTCGCTTAAGTGATTTGCGAAAAGGGTTTCACTTTGAATGAATCAGTTTATAGATGGATTGAAAAAGAGAACTAAAGTATTTAAAACTATTAGAGGTACTCTAATTTTGGTGAAAAAGATATTAGAAAAAAGTGGGAATTAAATTTAATTAAATGAAAAAAGTTTGCTGTTGACTAAAATGCCATTTAAATATTTTAGTACCTGTTATATTCCAGTAGCATTGTTAATAAAGCGATATAATTTTGCTTTTATTAAAATATTTTCAAAATATATATATATAAAATTGGAAGTTTGATTGTTTGTTTGTTTATTTGTCCGTTATGGACGCCGAAACCGCTGTACCGATTTTGATGAAATTTTCAGGAAATTTCTGTAATAGCCTTTAGAAGGTTAATGTAAATTTTGGTGCCAAAAAAAATTGTCGAATTCGCGAAATATTAAGGACTACCTCAATTTTCAGATACCCAAAAACTCCACAGATACAAAATAAAACAAAGCAGCATCCGAGAATTGCAGTGCTGCTCAAACTGTACAAAGTCGAAATATTCGAATGAAACAAAAAAAAAATCAAAAAAGTGAAGAACACAAAAAAGTCAAACACTGGAAGATCAACGAGGAAATCGAAGCAGTAGACAGAGCGCGGAGCTGCTGAAACATCCGAAGAGCGAGACGCACGCGAAGGCAGCAACGCGCCGGGTCCCTGAAACTGCTTTTAAGAAATTCAATAAAATATATCCAAATTGAGGTGTTGTATATATTGGATAATATTACGTGTATCTGTTACAAGTATCCTTAGGCTGCCACACCTCATGCATTGAGGAACCTATCTTGGAACTCCAATTACTTTAAACCCTATTCTATTATCTGTTCCCAAAACTTAAAAATCATAAAATATTGCATACTTCTTTGCGCGTTCTGCATCTCTAAAGAGGCTCATTTTTTCAAATCTTTGTTTAGAAAGTCCAAATATATATATATATATATTATATATACAGTCAAGATGGAATAAACACTTACACCTTAACTATGATTAATTAAATTGCTTAACATAAACATACAACATTATATACGGGGAACCCCCAATTTGAATGTATTCTTTTGCCAACGAACATTTTATTAAGTGTTTTGTCTTAATTTTACAATAATTAGTTCCTTGTGGTGAGGTTTTCCTCTGAAAAGTGGTGTACACTAAAGCGAGACTAAATTAGTCCGAATATTGTTAAAAGAAGCAGTTTACATAAACTGAGAAACCATTTAAAAGAGGTGCCTCTAAGGAAAGTTTACACTATATGACAATCCACTGGAAATGTGGTTTTCATTTACCTTACACCAACCGGTATTTATAAAATACCCTATAGGTATATTTTAAGAACTTCTGGGTATCCATAACTTCAAATATTCTTTCACTGTATTTTTCTGTGTTTCTATTTATTTGCCTAAGTGTACATCATAGAGTTTCAATGGATGCGTAGATAAAAGTCATGAATCAGAGGGCCATAAAAATTATATATTTGGATTTATTTAATTACAAACTCCATAAGTTCAAAGTTTTTATGTTATTTGCTGACTTTTGATGATGTCATTAGCTTTTTTAGTTATCTCAAACTATTAATTAAAAAATCCTCTAATGTATCAGTTACAGTATAGAGATTTTGGAAGAGCTATATGTAGCTATATGTAAAAGCAGAGATTTCTCATATTTGGTCAAGAAAAAACAGCTAAATTAGTTTGATTTGTCGACAGAGAATGTTCTCTCTCTCTCATTCTCCACCAGATATTTACAATTAGGCTTACGTGGAGAAGTGAAAGCCCTGGAAGCTAGTCATTTAGGCATTCTATAGGGTAAAAGTTTATTATTTACAAAAAAAAAAAAAAAAAAAAACAACAAGACGAGGATAGGAATTCTTTTCCAGGCAGGATTTCAAAGGCAGGATTCGGCTACAAATTATGTAAGTGTAGCATCCTTGAGCAGAACCAAGCCACTCTGTCCAGGCGTTCTACACGGTAATTATATCACAGACGGGCAATTAGAGGAAAATATTTTTTTTAAAAAGAAAGGATTCTTGGTGAATCCCTGTGGTATTGTCTCTTTGGTCATACAACGATTTAATATAAATTAGTGTGACGAAAGAAAAAGTAGACCTGCTAATTTACAAGCTTATCGCTTCATTTTTCATTTGCCATCTAGTCGAATCATCAACTAAAATACAGTGACAACTCTTTTGAATGGACTCTAGGCAACAGCCACTAGTGGCCAAACGAAAGGAGTGTCCTGATTGATTTTCATCTAATCATACTCGGCTCGGTAATTCGGACCCAAAAGTCCATTGCATTGCAGACTCTGTAATTCGGACACTTGCCTTTTTTGATGTTATCATTAATTCGGACACCAATTTTCCCAATATTCAATCCTTGAAATTCAAATAAAAAAGCAAAGAAACAAAACACTCAAACAGTTTCAAACAGTTTCACGTTATACATACAGATATCGTCTGGCTGTTTTCACTATAAACGACATACATGATATTCAATGTGCTTGTGTTTTATTCCTCGGTTTGATTTTGCATTGCATTAAAACCATTGACAAAAATTGATGTTGGAATAAAATGTCTATGCAATGAGGAGTGACAATCTAAGATGACTTACCGCTAGGCCACCTACGAGCGAATTGTGCGGGAGAATTGAATGAGTGGTTAGCCGATGATGTTGCTGAGACTAATGTTGAAGAAGAACAGAAAGTAAGAAATTCATAGGCGCTATTATCATTTAACAAAAGTATGTTTAGCAACCCGCTTCCCAATGAACTCCCAAAAACACAATTGGACAATTTTCGTTCGACTGCGTATTGGACTGAACACCCACGAGCTTCGTACGAACATCTACTTACTGGCACCTCACCCCAGCTCTGCACATGTGGTGAGACCAAAACCGCCAACCATATAATGGACAGTTGTCAAAATTTGGCGAGGATTAGGAAAAATTTTTTTTGGAAATTCTAAACCATCTGACTTTTTAAGCTTACCAACCAATAAAAACATAAAATTCATTTACGACTTCCTCATATTGTAACCTAACCGTTCAAATATAAATTTCACCCTTAGTTAAGTAACGATGGAGTCGTAGGCCCCCGTAGCTAGTACTCTAATTTGTATATTAGATGTAATATTTTTATATTATGTTTAATTTAATAAATAAATAAATAAATAATGTTATGGTAAATGCAAATGAAATATTTTAAATGAATTAAAAACGTATAACCCAATAACCGTATATAATTGCGGGATTCCCGATTTCGCTTTTTCTCAGCTTTCAAATCGAATGATTACGTCAATTTTAAAGGTACAAATATAGAGGTATTACTGTACTTTTATTTATTTACTTTTTAAATAAGTTATTGCTGATTTGCCAACTGCGGGCCTACCTTCGTTTTTGGAAACCTCCAGTTCGCTATTGCTCAGATTATTCTGCAATTGCAGCAGCCCTGTGCCGCAACTGCTCGCGCTCGTGATGTTTTTCATGCAGCCAGTTTAGATTTGCACGTAGCAAAGCAACTCTGGCAAAAATGTACACTAAATCAAAGGTAGACTCTTGCAAAAATAATATAAGGAAGCAGAAACAAAAACAAAACACTGCACTTTTGTTGTTTGGCACTTTTCTTTGAATAATTTTTTTTTATTTATCTTTTCTTCACTTCCCAGAATTTCACTGGATATAATTACTTTTTTTATAGTATTACCATAAATATTTTATTTTTATTGTTGGACTTTGAGTTTTGGCACTTTTTAAAACACGGTTTTTCGAACTTTTTCGCCTTTAACTTTTTCTTTGTATTTCGTATGCGTGAACTCTGCATTACGAATGCAGAACGCGTAAGTTGAAGAAGAACAGCATGCAGGAGTGGCAACCGACAATACAAAGATGAAGTATTGTAGTAACAAACGAGCGCCAAAAGGGGATATTTTTGTTTTTATTATTATTATTATTGTTGTTGTTGTTGTTTTGGATGTGTAGGGCCTAGGGGGTGTGTGCGTGTGTGTGTCTGTTGCAAATAGTTAAATAATGGCGAGTGCAATGAGAATACTAAAAACGCGCGCAAAAATAAAAAAAGTACAAACAATAAAAACAGAAACACGGAAACACGCTGTCACGCTTTCTCAAGCTGCTCTCTCATTCATTTCTCTATGAGCGATTTTCGAATATTTCCAATAAAAAGTGTTTAAAGTGGCTGGCTGACTAATAAAGTTTATAAATAAATTGCTTCGATTTTTTCTGCGTCTTATTTGTTTGGACGTTTTCAAATAATTTTTTTTTTTTAACGACACCTCTTTCTCTCACACAAAAACATAATAGCGCAATGGTTGTAATTATTTTTTATGACTTTTCTCACATTCGGTTTGCGCAAAAAATTAAAATTAAAAATGTGGGGAAACTAAAAAAAAAATTATTTCAAACAAATGAAATAAAACTATAAAAGTTGAAGAAGACGCACGGAACACATATACACAAAACAACAACAATGATAGTAATCAAAAAAAGTTTAATAGAACGCGACAACGACGAACGCAACTGAAGAGTCAGAAGAACAAGAATAAGAAGAAAAAATAAAAACCCGCCTCGTACACACAATTAAAACGAATGAAACGTATGAAAATATAACAAATAAACGACGAAACGAAAAAAACGCGAACGAGGGAGCGAGTCAGCGAATCTGCAGATTGGAGAGAGACAATCAAAAAAATTGGAAAAGCCAACAAAAAAAATTATAAAATTGAACACTAAAGTTGAATTAATAAATCGCCCTTAGTTGCCTTTGCTTTTGCGGTGTACTTTTTTTTACACAACATTACATTTGTATTCTATTTATTTATAGGTAAAAGCAATATGCAAACACACAAGCATAAAACAAGTACAAGAATAATACAAAAATCAACGCACACTCAAAACCGGAGAAATGAAAAAAAAAACAAAATAATAATACAGCACCACAAAACACGATTGGAAATGGAAACAAAATCGCGGAAGTACCGCGAAAAAACACAAATAGTTGTGCGCCAACGCGCAGAATCGAGAGACCGATTGAGCAGCGAGCAGAATCGAAACAAAAATCAAGTTGAGCTGCGCTGAGTTCGATAAGGCCCAACGATACGGAATCAGTGCCAAAACGAATGAATGGCGCCCGAAGTGTACGATACGAATAAACAACGAAGCCACGAACGCACGATCGAGAGAGTAAAAAAGCTCCAAATGCACAAACACATAGTAGCATTTGAGAGCGTAGCGTGTGAGCTATGAATGACTATGTTCATGAAGACGACGATCATTACAAACAGAACATGGTAACAGCCACACAGCCTTTTTTGACTCACTCGTTTTTTACGTGTGTGTGTGCGTTGCGTTGTGTGCCGCCATGAGAATATGCTTGTTCCCAGACGACATAGAGATAAAAGTTCGCTGAAGTGAAAAATGTTCGAAAGTACATTTTTTATTCGAATTTCGAAAATTAGAGTACGCAATGCAAAGTAAATTATTTCATTGATATAATTAAAAATTAAGCGAAGTATTTTTTTGTGCATAAAATAAGTTGATGTCTATGAATGACAAATTCAGGGTCTTGCGCGGTTGCCTCCTTTCAGTCAGTCATGGTTTCAGAATCGAAGTCTGACGCATTTGTATACTCGAATTGGTACACAAACATTACACAATCTCTCCTAGAAAACGAGCTGAACAACATCGAGACACTTCTACTTGCTGATGAAGCTGAAAATCCAAAATGAGCTGTCTGATTATCCACTGCTCACGATGATGTCTTGGGAATTTAACAGTTTTTGTTTATTGCATGAGCTCTGATTGAGAATAATAATAATGTTATAAGTTAGTTTATATATATTCCTAAAAAAGATTCGAAATAATATATTTATATCTAAATCAAACTGTTAAAATAAAGATTCAGTGAGTTCGAGAAAAATAGGATCCACCGCCGACAAAATCGACCGCACTCTAGAAGAAAACATTTATTTTTGTTAAGTCACTCAAAAGCAACCCAACATTAATACATTAATGATAGCAAAGAGAGCGCAAACACACAAAATTCATCTCCCCCACATTATGTATGAAACGGAATGGAACAACAACAATAACACGGCTCCCCAAAACCGATAGAACATGATAGCAAATATCAAAAAATTGATATCTCCCACATTGTGTAGGAGAAGAAAATAGAACAAAACCGGTTAAACAGAAGAGAGAGGCACTCAACCCACTCTATTCACCCATTCTACTGCGCTGTGTGTTGTTGTTGTTGTTATTACGCAATTATCTTTAACATATTTTCCAACCTAAACTACTGGCCAGATTTTGATTACGCACATCTAGTGAAGGATACCTTCAATTTGTATTTTTTTTTTATATCAAAATCGGTTTAGTTTTTCAAGCAGGCAATAAAGAGGCAAGAACTTTTTAGTAGATACAAAATACGAGTGAAACACAAAAAAGGAAAAGAACATTTAAAATAATATTTCCTGCCGAAATTATGTAATATTCGTCAATAATAGGTCAGTTAATTCAATATATTAATAATAGTATCAAAAATTAACTACAATACCAAAGTTTGAGCGCTAAGAACTGTGGATAACAACTTTCGATAACGATTTTTTATTGTCATTTAACAATTTTCGGTCGGCTGGTATATGATCTAAATGCTTTACCGTGCCGGCCAGAGTGTGTGCATTTGTGGCATTGCCAGACTAATGTGATTACGCACAGTACTCGTGTAGCGGTTCACTTGGTAACGCACCTGACTTAAGCTGGCAACGTGTTTGACGCTTAGAACCAAAGAGTATGATATATGAATAAAATCTCTCTGCTTAGAACAGTCTAGCGATATATGTACGTGAGTGAGTGTTTGAACCAAAGAGTATTCATTCTCTCTGGTTTGAATGTAGGAGCAACCGTTTTGAGCGATCGTTTTGAACGAAGCAATGGCCTAGGCACGGTCGAATACGTAGAGCAATAGTTTAATAGGGAAAGAGAGAGAATATGAAAGACTATACGTCACACGACGATAATGGAGCGGAGAGTAAAGCACACATACATAAGCTACGTCACACACGTATGACAGGGCCTTTCAAGCCTCATGCAACTGTTGTTGTTATTGTTTTTGTGGTTAAATACTTATTACCTGTTATTGTTGTGTTGTTGGCGCGGCTTTTAACAGCTGTGTCAGCGTACAGGTGTGTCGCGGGTGAAAAAGAGATACAGTGAGAAAGAGCGACAGCAAAACCGGGCAGCAGCCAACAATACAAGAACAAGTTTTGCTTTGTCAACGTTTTCGTTGCTTTTGGTGCCGATCGACGCCGATAGTTTTCTCTCCGTTGTCTACTCTCACAGTTTTTCTCTATCAAAGTACTCTCCGTCACTCAGTGTTTAACAATGTTGGCCTTTTGTAGGCTTGTTGAATTTGCAGATTTTTCTATTATATTTACGTGCAATCGTTGTTAATGTGTTCGAATGAGAGTGTAAGGGTATCAGTTGTGATACTTGGTTTTCGGCCAAGCCAAGAGAAGCTGTTAATAACAGCGACTTTGATTGCTCCAGGCGAACTGTTCGCGAAACAACTTCTTTAATGTAAAAACTTCTGTAATGAAATTTTTCTGAATGCAAAAATTTTAATAATTTTTTAAATTATCTGTTAGGCCGCATTTTTATTTATATTCGCCCTAATAATGAACCCTGCCTTGACTTCTTTTCCTGATTACAATTCCTGGGGTCAATTCGTGATGCCATATCTTCACAGCTTTTATCACCTTAACCACCTTTAGACCGATTGAACTAACTGTCAACACTGCTCTGAGCGGCGACACGTTAAAGAGGAAGTGGTATCATCACAAGCCGGAAATTGACTGGTAGAGGAGTGGACGTACCTGCATGCGGGAAACTTAGTCCGAGCTGGAATCAAAGTGTGTTGTCATGTTTGCCTCCAGGCTTTTAGGCCATGATTTCTGGAATCCCAGAAGTAGGTAGGCAGTTGGACATATTCAACTGGTGCAAGGCTTAGATTTTTTTGTCTTAGCCTTGGAAAATGCAGGCGCATTGTGGTCGATCTGAAGCACGTTTCAGCAGCTTGTAACACAAATCTCATTCCATTTAGTTGGGTTGTTGGAATTGTTTAACTTAGGTACATGGTAAATCGTGGATCCATATACATAATAGCTTAGCAGATGGCCTTGCTGCAGGAAGCTACCATCTAGGTTGCAAACGTCAGTCCAGCCACAATTTAAAGCCAGAATACGTATATCACCTGCTTTTATTAAAAGAGTAAAGGCTTAGTTATTAGAGTGAGGCTCCTCTTGTACACATTTGGTCAGAGACCTCAGGTAAAAACCCGTTTGAATTACTTTATTTGCAAAAACACAATTTATTATTATAAAATTTAAAAATAAAATAAAATAAAATGAATAAGAATGAATTCAACAAAGCTGCTCTATTCATAGCAAAAAAAAAAAAAAAACTAACAAGCACTGAAATAAGTCAGGCACTGAAATTATATATGCAAATAATGGCACATACACATACATATAGAGATTGAAAGAGATAAAAAACGAGCAATAAAAATGAAATAAAGCAACAAGTTGTCTCTATCGGCCTGACTAATATGTATCTGCAACTATATCTGTACCTCTATCTGTGTATCTGCATGTGGGCTTGTGTCTAGAAATTAATAATTTCCAATAAACGAGCCTCTGACTCATACCACAAGCCAACCAAACGTCAATTGAATTACAGTAAAATAACTACAAAAACAATGGCAATGTTATTGTTGTTGTTGATGATGATGTTGATGATGATTTTAACCACAAAGCAAATATAACAGATATAACAAATAAAATATGCAAATAAATAGAAAGACTGAAAATCAGAAAGGCAGACCGAAAAAAAGTTACTAACAAGTTTGTGCACACGCGTGAGAAAGACGGAAATAGCTAAGGATAGAAATCCAACGACTTCTAACCAGAAGCAGAGCAATACGTTGTACAATGTACATAAATCAGCCAGGGCGGGTGGAGGAAAGTTCGTATTTAAGGTCGGTTATCTGATTTTAGCTACTGTGCTAAGAGTTGCACACAATTACTGCAACTGTGGTCGTCACAGGATGCAATTTACTGGTGAAATGCAGTGCAAAATTGCAAGACACGAAAGAAAACCACAAAGTTCGCGTCAAGAAAATCAAAGCGAAAGTTTAAAGGTTGTTGACAGACTATCAAGGAGGAGGGATGTCAAAGGCGAGGTAAAAGGCTGTGAATATGGTGCCCATACCTTAGGCACTACAAAACACAAAAAATAAAAATAAACAATAATAATAATAATAATAGTAATTATTGTTTCGTTTTATATAAAGAAAGAAATGCCCAGACAAAAGACCTTTTCACACTTCTAATTCCAAGTGTGTAGCTACCTGGAAGTAAACCAAAACGCCTTCATTTCATATGATTTGCGAGTAGAAGTACTTATAAAATCTTTAAGGCTTTCCACGCGGTGGACGCTTTTTTCCTACTTTGATTTTGCTGCTTTTTGAAGGTTTTCTGAGGTATTAGTAAACTTCGGCAGTGTTCGGCTTTCTTCCAAAAATCTGACTTTAGCAGTTACGAGAGGCTGACGAAATAGTACTTCAGAAGTACTTGCTATAGAGGCTAAATTAGCAACTATTGCGATTTTGCTTAAAAAAGAATTTACCTTAAAAATAACTTTTATTTATATTTATTTCAGTTTTATTTATTTAATTTTATTTATATTATTTCAGCTTAGAATCAAACCTAAATTACAATACTTTGATATCCAGAGCACCAAAGGCCTGCAGGCTGGTTTTTTGCATGTGTATTTAGAGGCTTATATTTAATTTAGTTTTACAAAGTTGTTGTTATTTACATTGTTGGCCGCTGCGAGGAGTTGGATGCGACTGGGTATTTTTAAGGAAATGCATTGGATTCAGGTTGAATTGGCTATAACAAACAAACATGCATAGATACTACAATATTTACAGATACAAACACCTGATATGGTCGCCTGCGGTCAATTTCTCCTGGGTCGTCTGGCTACAATGTGCGAGTCAGGCTCAAGGGACAGGCAGTTAAACTTACAATTGTGCCGTGCCAGGCATACACATTAACATACAGAACATACATACATACGCAGGCCCACAAATAACTGCGATTTGACACATACGCTGTCATATAAAGCAAAGTGTTGTGTAGTGAAGTGTAGTGAAATGAAGTGAAGTGAATTGAAGTGAAGGGAAGTGAATTGAAGTGAAGTGTTGCGAAGCGAAGCGCCTCGCAGAGCAACTTTATCGCGCGCTGCTGCGACTCATTTGTTGCATATGGTGCACACATGGGCGGTGGGTGGTTCTATTACTGAATTTTTTTCTTTCTCTTCTTCTTCTTTCATTTACTCATCTCCTTCTTCTACCAGCCGTACTTCTTTCAGTTATACCTAAGCCCATTACACATTTCGTTTCATTGCAATCCGTTTGCGCTTTTGCGGTTAACACTTGATAAGCCATAAGCTGTGGCAGCAAACAGCGAGTGTGTGTCACATTAGTTTGCTACTGTTGCTTCAACCACACACACACACACAAACACACACACAAACGCACACACACACGCACACACACACATTAAGAGACGTATTCGTGTTTGTGCTCAATATTTTTTGTGTGGTTTGTGAAAGGTACGTCTGCATTGATGTAATCACACACATACAAACACAGCCACAGACGTCTATATATGCATCTATAGCCTTCTTCACTCTTACTTCTACACTATCTTCTTCTTGAAATGCAATTCACGCCTAGCCACGCCCACCCAACAATTATAATGAAGCCCAAAATGCCAGACAAGAAGGCAACAAGCTGAGCTGTCGTGCATGCAACCGCACTCACGCTTGTCACATTAGACGCCCACAAATTGACACACCCACTGCCTCACTCTCGCAAAGCATGACACTTGACAGCTCTGTGTATAGCTGCGTATGTGTGTGACCGGAAACTTTACGGTACACTTTGGTTTCGACTACGATTTTGGCTTAAGCTTTGCCTGCGCAAACGAGTTGCAGATCCAGTTCGCCATTGTTTGAGGTGGTTTCTCTTGTCTTGAGGTGGCCTCTCTAATTGCCCGCAAGTTGGCACCTCAAATTGACTTTTGACTTGCTGGGTTTTTCGCGTGCTGATTAACAATGTTGGCCAATTAGCTACTGACTTATCTGCTGCAATAACGTTAACCACCTTAACGTTGGTTGCGGGCTCATCACTCAAAAGTAGTGGGCACTTCAAGTTTAAAGTATTTTTCTAATACAGTTGCTTTGCTTCAAATCAAATAACAACAGTAATGAAAGTCGAAAATGCAATTTTCTGGCGTTCCCTGATTAGCGTCAATATACATTAAATAACTCAATAAGATTAAATGGAATACTGTTATTTTAGTGATGAGAAATGTCAGAACCATAGAAGCTGGTATTTGCCTGCGTTCTTTCCTTTGATACTTTTAATTTTGACTATTAGATGTCACTGGCCAGAATTCTGCAACGTTCTTAATATGTAAAGGTCAAAATAAATGTCTTTATAACCACAGAGAACAACTTATTACAGAACAGTCCAGTCTCTTGCAATCTAATCTTCAATCTACACTTCGAATCCGTTAGAACACTCATAACATATCAATTCGATTAGTATCTATTCTATATAATAACACACAGACAGCTCCAAGACATGCAAATTATAGTGTAGCTGTTACAACGCCTAGTAGAAATATAACTGAGAGATATCTTTATATACAAAAATCTGCAGTACGTCTGTGTGTGACTGAACCCCTTTCAAACAGCTGTAACGATTTTGATGAAATTTTTGTGTGTGTTCAAGTGTATTCGAGAATGGTGACATTTGTCGGGTCATCTAGTTATATATGTATACAAAAAGGTGAAATATTAAACCCAGCAAAGTCTAACCGGGTCTCCATAAATTGGTTTCCAAGACACAGAATCCATAGTCTGAGTCAATAGTGGACGCCTGCAAACGGCGTCTGTTTCCACATTCAGTAAAGGCTCTAGTAAAGGCTACGACGCATAAAGGCGAGGAGGAAATTTAACTCGGTAAAAACAAAAAGGATCAGCCTAAGACCAAACCCATCAACTCATATATGTATTGACGGTTGACAAACGGTTGAGAGAGTAGAGAGTTTCCAATACCTTGGGAGTATTGTCTCGAACGATGGTGGAACCGAACTGGATATAGACAACCGCATAGGCAAAGCAAAATCTGCGTTTGGGATGCTATCCACAGTTTTGCGAAGTAATGCAATTAGCTTAAACACCAAGCTACGACTGTTTCGTTCCAACGTTGAATCCGTGCTACTAAATGGATGTTGTATCTGGAGGGTGACCATCACTATCACGAGGAAGCTGCAAACGTTTGTCAATAGGTGCCTACGCTACATCTTAAGGATATTCTGGCCAAGCCGTATCACTAACGAACAGCTTTATCAGAGAACGGAACATGAACCTATATGCACAACCATACGACGACGAAAGTGGCAGTGGGTTGGTGACACACTCCGAAAGGGTGACATGTCCATACCAAACCCAGCGATGCAATGGAGCCCGCTTACTCAGGATGGCAGGATACGCGGCGGTCCTAGGAGTACGTGGCGCAGAGCAGTTGAGAAGGAAGCACGGCAACTGGGCAAAAGTTGGGGAGAGCTGGGGCACATTTCCAGAAACCGCACTCGATGGCGCGTAGGCATTGTAGAGGCCCTAGGACCCACATGGGGACATATTATAGTAGGACATAGTAGTAGTACTAAGGCGAGGGTGTCGATTGCAAACAGCGTTGTAAGCTCAAACGAAAATCTTAGCAGAGCTTCAACTACTTACAAATGTGTGCATTGGCCAAACGCGGTAGTCGCCTACAAACTTGCTGAGGCGGCAGCATTTCATGTACGCAATCGATCAGTTTAAACAATTCACAGACGACACCGCAGCCAAAGACAAAGCCAACGCTGAGAGTTTGTAATGCGAGTTGTTTTGATCGCGTTGCGTTTATATTAGCAACGCCGGCGTTGGCGTCGGCATCGATCGCATTTAAAGTGTTTTTCTTCAACGAATACACAATTCTTCGTATTTGATGTCTTGTTTATTTTTTTTTCTGACTCAATTTTGATTTAACGAAAATTTGCATTGTTTGATATCCGCCGACTGCTTATTATTATCACTGCTTCGAGGAACTTCAACAAAAGCTGCTCAAATTAAAGCAGCCTATGTGAGCAGCTTGTGTTGACCATACGCGGGGAGCAGTTCAATAAAGCACGAGAAGTACGAATGATTTGTATCTGCATATGTATTGGTTTAGTTGAGTAGCTGTTTGTTAGGCGGCGTAAATTTGCAAGTTTAAAACATGAAAATCGTTGAAATTCAAGCGAAAAATTTGTTGAACAAAAAAAAAACCAAATTTGTATCGAAACAAAAGTCAAGTTGAGTCACACACACACAGAGCTGGACCATAAGCAGGTTATTGTGCGTGTGCGTGTATTTCTATTTATTATTCATTTGCTTATTTATAACTAAAATCTGTTTTAAAAGTTATTTGCACAGCTTCTGACCTTTTATGGCAACAATGTGGTCGCGTCAAGCCGATCAAGTTGAGTTATGGCTTATAGGTGAAATTGGCTGTTGGTGGCGTGTGCAAGGCAGAGCTGAGTGCAAATCGTTTATTGAACGATTGATTGAACTCGCTGTGCGCGCAAAATCAGCAATCAACAACAACAAGAAGACAACAACCAGACAACAAACAACTCGGGTATAGTGGCAAAGTGTGCTGTGATGTGGTGTACTAGCATTGCATTGAAGAACAGCGGCAAGATCTGCCGCTTATCGTTGACATGCACGGCGTCCATAGCGTTTCATCAAATGCACGGCAAACAAAGATTGTCCAATTATTCGTTCGTTCGTCTTTTTTTTTGTTGCCTTATTTCGCTTTTTCATTCCTCGGTCTGACTGTCCGCCGTAACCGAGTTGTTTATCGTGCCTTGGGCGTGTGGCAATCACCTGGTTTGTGCAAAGATGCTGGTCAAGTTGTTGTTTCGAGTTTCCTGAACACAGACTGGCTTGGGCAGTGTAGGGTTAACTAATGTGACATAAGTTTGTTGTGGTGCCACATTATAAGCAATAATCACAGCGACTAAATGACAATAACAAAAGCAACACGAAGACGCTAAACTTGCACCAAGTCAACGTGACTACAGTGAAGTGAACGCAATGCAACAATCACCACTCACCGCTCAGCACTCAACATTCACTACTCATTGCTCGGTCGCCATTCAACAGGCTCGTTGTACATTCACATCATCTCTTCATCCTGCCACATGTGTCGTTATTGCATTTCTTTCCTTGCATTTTCTCAGTACGTTGTCAGCCCTGCTCAGCCAGCAAACTTGACTTGTTACTTGAGCAAGAAGCCTGACTACGTTCATTTACATACCCTGTACCCTGCACCCTGCGCTCCAGCAGAGCGTTCTTCTTTCGCATACATTTATAATACTATATATCTGCAAGTTGAGGCGATGCGCATTTAGTGCAACATGTGCCGCCTTCTAGGGCGTTTGCGTGCAACACAGCCGGGGCTAACAGCAATCAGGCAGAGCGCCAGCAACAACAACAACAACAACAACAACAACAACAACAGAGTCAAGTGAAGTCAAGTAAAGTTGCATCGAATCGAATCGTATCGTCTGAGTGTGGCAGGAAGTCAGTGAAGCAAAGCGACGGTGGCAGCGGCAAACTGCAAAATTGCCAACATCATACGAAGTTGTATGTGCACCCTTCATTCGATCATTGATTTGTTACGATTTGGCCTTACTTTTTTCTTATTGATGCTGCGACGCTTGTTGTTGTTGTTGTTGTTGTTGTGATTGTTGTTGTTAGAATTGTTGTTTTTACATGGTCTTCGCTCAAGATCAGCAGCACAAAATGATATATGTATAAAAACACACATATAAGGAGAGTTTCTCATTTGTGTATATGTGTTTGCGTGTATGTATGGGTGTGTGCTAGACTTTTTTTTAGTTTGGTTTGCTTCGATTGCTATCGATCGCAATCGATGCAACTTTAACGCTTGATTGCTTCATTTGATTCATTTAGATTCGTTCTGCGAATGTTCTTGTTGAAGCTGCCCTTTTTTCATGTTCTGTCAAAGTTTTTACCATGAACAAGTTGATGAAAAAGAAAAAAAAAACATAAAAAAGTCGCTGCATGTCGTTTGCAGCATGAGTGCGCAATAATAGAAATAACAACAGCAACAAAAACAATAACAACAGTGAGGCGAAGTGAATGTTTTTTGTTGCAGTTGTTGTTGTGCCGATTCTAAATCGAATTCGAATTCAATCAGACATTCTATTTTTGTTGTTGTTTATAGCCAAGTATATTAGAAAGGCTATGTATGCTTCAAGCGAACAGTGACAAAAAAAATAAAGATTAAATAAGCATAGGCAACAACAACAACAACAACAACCAGAACCAGAACAATAGCTGCAAAAACGGTGGCAATTGTAGAAAAACACTTTTACTCATTAGAATAAACTCACACATGGCAAGCGAGCAAATCGCAAAATTGCATGCAACAAGCTGGAAGCGGCAACAAACGAAAGACTCAAGCAACAAACTTGGTTTTCCTATTGCTGCACTATTCGAAAGCAAATCGACAAGTCGAGTGTGTAGCGCTATTAAAGCAAAATAACAGCAACAATTAATTATGTGCATTTGCGCTTTTCGCTGTTGTACTCGTCCGTTGGAAACTGGCTGTTTGACATATACTTTAGCTAACGGGTATGGCAGGAAAAACAAAGCTCTACCAAACAAAGGAACGAGCATGCTGTGCGACAAACAACGAAGCACAACAACAACAACTTAACACTAAATCGCTACACTCTTTTGTTGTTGCTATAATTTGATGTTGTGTTCATTGAGCTTATAGGATTTAACCTATAAGCCTTAGTGCAACATTTCTGTAGAGAGAATGCGAGGAAGAGCGAAATAAATAAAGTAAAAATTCGGCTTCTGAAATGTATACATTTCAGCCTTCATATGCATATTCTTGTTATTAGTCGGGCTCTTAGTTTAAAGTCCTCAGTGTTAATTAACCAGGTTAAATGTTATGTGATCCAAGGCCACTGATCAGTTCAAGAGTACTCCTACAAGAGAAAGCAAGCACTGCGACCAACAGAGATCTTTGCTGCGTTATAACCTTATTCTGACAATAGAACCTTCACTTTTTTTATGAAAGCACAGTATATAAAATATCATGAACGCTCACCATAGCTGAACAATTACAAAGTAAGTGAGCGCCGCTTTCAACAACTTATAGATAGAGCTGACACTCAAAAGAAGTCGTGAGACCTAGATTATGCCCGAGCTATTTTACTTGATCAATTATGCTCAATTAGTCGTTCCAAAAATATGCTTAATAGACTTATTTCGTTTATTTCAGACAGACGACGAGATTTTACATTACATTCTATATCTCGATGATTGCCCAGCTAATGGCGTTGACGTTATTCTTGTAGAAGTATACTACGGCTGCCGTTCCAGAGATCGTGGGTACAAACCACACGGTGGGTGGAAGAAGTTTAAAGTCTTTTCAGTTCACCTGCGCTTACAAGGCTCTTCGAAAAGTTTGTGCCAACAGGTGAAAGGCAACAGTAACAACAACAACAACAATAGCAACAATAAAATGTAAGGCTCAGCTGATATACAAGCATTGCTCAACAATATCAAAATCCAATAGCAAAAAAGAAAACAACAACAACAAGAATAAATAAATACATTTTAAAAATCAATAAAAAAATCGACAAAAAGTCTGAGCTCATGGCGTGATTTTGGTGATTTTCTATGCAGTGCACAGCGGCGATCGACTGACGTACACAAAAACTCGCATGCGATTTTCGTATGTAACTTTTCACTTATTCGATAAAAGTTTGAATGAAAAGGCAATTTGCGGGTATAAAAAAAAAGAAGACAATAATGTTATTGTTTTTGGTGTTTTTGTTGCTTTTTATTTTATTTTATTTATTTATTTATTTATTTTTTTTTTGATTGTTAATTAGCCGTTTTACTTATTTAACGAGTTCTTTTTGCGAAGCGATCGATTTGTTTTTATTGCGAATAATAACTGTAAATTACACTAGAAAAACCCCAACATTTGTTTTGCTTTTATAGAAAGAGGGAACACCAGAAATATAATATATACATATGTATATGTAAAATAATATATATATGTAATAAGAGAAATTATAAGAAAAGAAAGCAAAGTTGTGCAAATGAATGCCATTAGAAAATAATCGACAACAAAAAATGCTTGTTTGCCAAGAAATAAGAAAATTAAATTAAAAAATCATAACAACAATAATAATCATCATAATAATATAACGTTTAAGCGATCAAAGTTGATGGTTTACATAACTTTGATGTACACAATCTTTGCCATGGAGCGATCTATCTCAGTTGTTGGTGGGAATGAGTGGCAATCTAACAAATTATATATTCCAAAAAAGTCACAGAACTGACAACTACATATACTATTATATAAAATTGATTACATGAAATCTGTATGTAAGGTTTTGGCGATTTTAATAAATTTTTTTGTAATGGAAAATTACTACTGCAAAACAACTACAAGATCAAACACAAAACGTTTCGTAAGTTTCTTCTTGCTTATGCTTTGCTGCTTATTGAAATTTTTTATATTTTTGTGTTATTGAGTTCGCAGTGCATATTGCGTTCTTCGTTGTCTTCTTCTTGTATATGAAGCTCATTGCATGCTTTCTGTGTCTATGTTGCTATTGCTAATCATTTTAATTACATGCTTCATATAAGCTTCACCTGTATTTTTGTAATGTGTAACCAAATCTTTGAACGTGACTTTCGCCCACTTCAAAACGTCAGTTTAAACTGAAACTTTGCACACCTCTCAAGGACCGATGGCAATATAATACTTTGACCTAACGAGGATCATCAGGATTAGATGAAAATGACTAATTTTACTAGCGCCTAAACTAATTTAGTTTTCAGTTCGGTTTGCTATTAAAGCGTGTTTTCTTAGTTTTTGCAAACCATATATTATTTTTATTATATTAATTTTATTTTATTTTTACTCTATATTGCCTTATAATGCAGTTTGTTGCTTTGTTATTATCACCATCTTCATATACAAACATAGTTTTGATATAGCTATACTATTATATAAAATTGCTTATATGGGAGTTGTATGTAACGCTTTGGCGCAAAATATGCTGAACCAATTTTAATAATATTTTTTTTAAAACAACACATTTGCATTACAGAAGACACCGACATACTTACTTATTTTATTTATTTATTTATTTAATTTTTTGTTTAAATAATATTCCGCGCAGTAAGCAGCGGGAGTACGCACAAGAGTCGCTTCTTTTTGTGTATGATTTATACTATGGGAAAATAAGTCTAAGACGGACAACGCCGGGTAAAACAGCAAGTTAGACATAATAAGTTAAAGGTTTTGTAGATGGTAGAGTATGGTCGCTGCTGATAAGCGTACGGTGTAGGCGCCGCCTGTTCCAGCGGAGCAGCCTTCCATAGTTTTTTCTTTTGCGACGTGTTTTTTTTTTATAAATTTTTTTTTTTAACATTGACTTAGTAGGTACGCAATGACCACACACTGATCTCACATGGGGCAGGCCAAGGTGGCATCAAAATTCACCCAGTCACATGGACTGGGCTCAGCTGGTCTTAATTGCTAATATCTTTGGCGATCATGCGATACCAAAGCTAATGCCTACGTACTACATATTTGGCTACAGATAAAAACATCATTAGCCTTAACATAATCAGCATTCAAGATTAAACTAAAGCTAATATTAAGTTTAGAATTCATTACCTACAATAACATAGATTATTTAAACAAGGAGGAAAAATTTAGGTTACCAGTATAGAAAATAAGTTATGCATTAATTCAATGATGTCAACAATTTAGTTTTTATAACATAAGAGGTGGGAGGAGCGGCACACGCAAAGTGGGTATTAAAAGATTTGCATAAGACATAGAATGGATCATGTTGCAAATAAGAAGCTCTACAAAAGGGAAGAGTAATAGGAGAATAGTTTTCTAGTTGGACGTGCTGGTACACTAAAGTTAATCATTCTAAGTAAGAAAGGTGAGTTAATACTACCATAAATGAGGTTATACATAAAAGTTACACCAATGACCGTTCTACGACTAGACAAGGTAGGGAGGTTGATCAATTTGAGACGACACCGATAAGATGGTAGGCAAGCATTAGGATCCCAGTGCAAGTTTTTGAGAGCAAAAAGTAGAAATTGCTTTTGCACCGACTCAATACGATCAATGTACATCTGATATTGAGGATCCCAGACACAAGACGCATACTCCAGAATAGGTCTTACCAGTGAAGTGTATAGTACTTTGGTAGTATACGGATCATCAAATTCCTTAGACCAGCGTTTAATATAGCCAAGGATACCTCTAGCTTTAGAGACCGAAGTGGAAATGTGGGTACCGAAATGCAACTTCGAGTCCATCAAAATACCAAGGTCGTTAAACTGGAAAATACGATCTAAACTATTTGAGTCAATATAATAAGAATTTGAAATAAGGGCTCCGCGAGAAAAGGACATAACTTTGCATTTATTGGTATTGAGGATTAAATAGTTTTTGGAACACCAACGAGATAAAGAGTCTATGTCACTCTGAAGGAAAATCCCGTGAGAAGGGTTATTAAGGCGGAAACATAGTTTTACATCATCTGCGTACATTAAAATCTGAGAGTGTTTGATGACGGTAGGTAAATCATTAATAAATATGTTGAAAAGCAAAGGCCCCAAATGACTGCCTTGGGGAACACCTGATGTCACCTTTAAAGACTTAGATATTGAAGACTTAAAAAGTACCCTTTGAGTGCGATGATCAAGGTAAGATACCAGCCATCGGATCAATGGAGAAGGGAAACCAAAAGCTTTGAGGTTGGTTATGAGCAACTCATGCTATACAGTATCGAAAGCTTTACAGAAGTCGGTGTAGATAACATCAGTTTGGCTACCTACCGAAAAGTTGTGATTGACAATAGAAGTAAATTCCAACAGATTGGTTACCGTTGAACGGTTCTTTACAAAACCATGCTGAGACATACTCAACAATGGGCGAATATAAAACTGTATTTGATCAGTGATAATCTGCTCAAACAACTTAGGAATTGCACACAGCTTGACAATACCTCTGTAGTTCGATATATCTGACTTACTACCCTTCTTGAATAAGGGAAATATATAGGATTCTTTCCAACCACTTGGCATAGACGAAGTAATAAGGGATAAATTAAATAAGGTATAAAGGGGATTATATAAGTTGTCAGCACAGCTTTTTAAGATACAACTCGGAATATTATCCGCACCAGGAGAAAAAGAAGGTTTAACCAATTTTAGATATCGTAAAATAGTACTGCCATCAATAAACGGCATATTGAAGTGATTAAATTCATCAATTTTGTAAGGGTAAGGAGAACTATTTCCACAGGCACTGTTAGAGTAGATGCCCTGGAAAAATTTAGCAAAAAGGTTCGCAATCCCATCATAAGAGCTACTTGTGTCACATGTGGTAGTTCAAATTTACTTTCTAAATATCGATTTCGAATCGACTTAGACAAATGTTCTGGTCCAAGAATTGACCGGATTAGAAGTCGCAGTTTTTTTTTTTTGTTTTGTTTTGGCGGTTTATCATAATCAGTTACAACGACAACAGCAACAATAACGACGATTTCGAACAATTTTATTTGACAGGTTACTTTTCTTAATGTTTAGAGCTCTGACAACAAAAACTACAACAATTTCTGGCTTTGGCGCAAGTCAATACGGTAGTAAATAACCCAAACAAGCAACAAATTTGCTAATGGTTTGGCAGAGAGGGTGAGAGAGAGAGAGAGAGAGAGAGAGAGAGAGAGAGAGAGAGTAAGGCAAAATTGAGTTAGACAGACAGATAGGCAGAGCTACAAAAGCACGTCACTCATTTAAAAGATTTGCTACCTCCAACTGCAGCAGTTTTACGGCTCCATGCGAGGAAGCGAAACTGAGCCCATTTGGGGGTGTTGGTGTACGAGCGTAAGTTGTTAGTGGTAAGACAACAGTACAGCTTGAGACGATCAGTTGGTGCTGGTGTTTGCTGTCAGTCAAGTATATGTACAACCCGAGGGCAAGACCATTAAAGCAACAACAAAAACATCGAACAACAACAAAGGCAGACATTCGAAGAAAAAGCACACAAGCGAAGTAAAAAAAAATGAAAAATAAAAAATAAAAAATAAATATAGGAACATCTAAAGCTAAAAGTGCTGCTGGACCAGAAGCAAAATCACTAACAACAACAACAAAGCTCATTTGTAGCAGAAACAACACAAACAACAACGACCAGAACAACAACAACAACAATAACAAATTGCGGCTTTGACCAAGTACCGAGATCAGGGCCTGCAGCAACAGTAGCAGCTAAAATGAATAGTAGTCGACGTCATTTTGATTGTTGTTGTTGCTGTTGTTATAATTTTCGGTCCTAAGCAGCAAGCAGCAGCAGCAGCAGCAGCAGCAGCAGCAGCAGCAGCATCAGTGAACAACAACAATAACGAATCCATAAAGCAGTGAGTTATCAGCAACAGTACGAGAAAATTGGGCGTAACGAATTTATTGAGCCAACGTGGCAAAGGCAAACGACAGAGGCAAACAGCAAACAACAACAACAAAAACAATGTTGGCTAAACATTGAGGCAGTCCCCAATTGAGATTTGTAGCACTTTTGACTCTTCTGGCACGGGTTGACTTAGCTTCGCTTAGCTTGACTTGAGCTGACTTGACTTGACTTGACTTCAACTCATTTGACTTGACTTTGTACAGTTTTTGGTTTGCCACACGGTAGCAGCAGCTACTGTTTTTTTTTTTTCTCCGTCTGTCTATTTCACTCATCATTGCCTCTTTCACTTCTACCGCTGCTATAATAATTCTGATTCATTGCATTCAATTGCCGCGGCCAACTGCGCTGTCGTTGTCGCCGTTTTGCGTTAAATGCTTTTTGAATGTGATTTAAGCACCGAAATTTAGTAGCTGCTTTAGCCATTATGACTTTTTATTACTTTCTGTTGTTGTTGTTGCTTGTAGTCGTATTTTTAATTTTTTATTTTTTATTTTATTTTTATTTACTTTTTTTTTTCATTCTGCTTTTGCAAAATGTGAATGGCAACGAGGTGGCATTGAAAAGTATTGCGCCTCGCGACTTAGGTCGGTTTAAGTGTTTGATGAAAATATCATTACAATCACATTGAGTTCGCTTTTCCTGAGTTTCTTCTGATTAACTTGCCGTCTAGCGCAATAGCTGCTCATTTCCTCGGCCGCACTTTTCCCGGTCATATGAGAGGGCAACACGAACAATTGTACTTCATTGAACAAAAGTTGTGCATGAACAAGTACCAATTCATTATTGACATTCCTTGAACTATTAAGCAGTGAAAGAAACTTCAAAAGAATAAAAATAAAAATAAATAAATAATGTGCTTCACCTATATAAGCACACCATTGTAGTGAAACTGCTGAACAAAACGGTAGGAATCAAAATAATTACTGGAGTTATGTTCTATAATATTTATTATTCATTTATTTCATTAATATTTGTATATAAAGACTATGATGTTATATGGACTACACAAAGCGGTCATAAAGTTATAGCTCTTCTTCTTCTTTCTTTGTAAGCGATTTGTTCGGTGTATTTGTATAATTGTTTTAGTATTATGTTCGAAAATGAAAACTTGTAGTTCACCATTTTTAAGGTTGCCTGTGCGAATCGAACAACTCACACATACAAGCAATTGTTGTCTTGAAAGCATATTATAATTAATAATCTACAAAATTGGGGCAAATAACGTATGTATTTATATGGCATATCACATCAAAGCCTCAGCGAGGTGCACACAAATTAATGTGCGAGATCGGCGTCGTGTAGGGCACAGACGCAAATGAAAAGCATAAAGGAAATTCGTTCGTTCGCATAAGCACTGTACGCTTCAGCCGCTCAAGCCAATGCTTATCCTCTCTACGTCTCTCAATAAAACAAAAATCAAATACAAGAATTGTCCACTAAAAAATGTATTGAACATATTAGTAAAATAACAATGTAACTGTCTAAGCTGTAATTCTATATAAATAATGTTAATAAATACGTTTGGGCCAGCATAACTGTTCACAAGAAAGGTGTGTCTTTTAGTGAGCGGATTTAGTTGACTCCCCGGACTGAACGAAGATTTCAGCTACTACTACTCGTCGCTCCCATTTTAGTTTTGAGTGCTTCACAGGTTATGGTTTTCACAATTTCTTTTTATTTTTTAAATGAGCTGGTCGTTTCATTTTATGGCTATGTGGGTTGGTTTTATGCCAACAGGCACATTATTGCTTAATGTCTCCTGTTGCTATGATAGGATATTTCACTGGCGGTATTATTTTAACCAAATAATGCCAGTACTCGCAAATAGGTGAAGTTTTAAAAGTTTCGATGGAGGGTTTCAAACTGTCAAAACGGAAACTGGACAACTCTCGTAGTTGGTCGAATTTTTTAATTCTAAAAAAAAAACCTTGAACTTTTTATACCAATAATGTTTAAGAGACGCAAAAAACAAACATTACATATATAATTATATGATAATGAGTGGGCGGATATAGCAAGCACTGCATAGAAGGGCCCCAGACTCGCAAAAGATCACTCATCATACACAATAGTTAATGACAGCCCATATGCGGTCTCAAACTAAAGACCGTTAACCCGAAGTTTTCGCAATCTGTGCAGCCGTTCTTCAAAATAATAAAACACTGAATACTGTATTTCGTGTTGTTAAGTATCTTGTAGGCAATTCACAAACATGAATGAATTTGAGTGAATAATATCGTTTACATCGATCGCCTTCAGCTTTCTTTTCATTATAATTATATATAAATTGATGATGATTAGCAACAGAGTCCAGACTTTGGTAGGGCGAGCAGAATGATAGTTGCGCCAAAAGTCCGCACAATGATTGTGATAAAGATTTCTGCAGTGAACAGATGGCCACAAAGCCAATGCAACTGCCTAGAGTAGTTTGGTCACTAAAACTTCAATAGTCACTCGGGTAAATTTTCACTTCAAAAAAGTGTTCATGATTCATGCCACTCTCAATATGCAAATGCAACTTGCCCGTCGAGTCGCCGCCAAACTTAATTATCGAATATTCTAATTAGCAAAGCGAACAATATTTAATGGCAAATTTCTATATAATCGAAATGAATTAGAAAAAACCTGTTCCTTTGCCTTCTGCGTTGCGGCGTGTGCGGTTTCTTTGTTCTTGAGTTCGGTCATTTTAGTTGTAATACTCACCTGCAAAGAGAGAAGTGTAAAGAGCGTAAGAATTAATGGATAAAATACAAAATTAAATGTTAATAATAATTCAATTTTTTTCTTTTTCGTATTTTGTGTTTTGTGAATTGTGGGTTGTATTTGTTGTTTTCTTTTAATTACATTTTTTGCGTTTCTTGAACGAATTTCTATAACAAGAACAACGAAAAATTAGCGCACTAAATTAAAAAGTTAAACCTTGAAATTCTTGTGTTTTTCGCTAATCGGAATTCGAAATGCGGAGAGGAGAGTAAGACCAAAACAACCAAAAAGCATAAATTTGCAGTTCACCTTAACTGAGGCAACACTGAGAATTGCAAAAAATACGCGGCAATAATAAAACGTAATATGAACAATAAAAGAGAATAAGCAAAAAAATTTAAAAATCGGTTGTTGAAGAAATACAATGTGTGGGTAGGTATATGTAATAATAATAGTAACAGTAACAGTAATATTAATAATAATAATAATAATAATAATAATAATAATAATAATAATAATAATAATAATAATAATAATAATAATAATAATAATAATAATAATAATAATAATAATAATAATAATAATAATAATAATAATAATAATAATAATAATAATAATAAAGCAGGTTTTTCCCAATTTTCCTTACGATATTACTTAAATGATATGTAATTATCCACAATTCAATTCTTAGTTAGAAAGTTTATAACTCTATATAAAACAATGTAAACAAGTTGTGATACGATTTTATGGGCTAATAATAAAAGCAATAAATAGAAAGTGTTCTCACATTTTAAAATCCCGCTTGCTTTGCTAATACATTTCTTCCTCTTCTTTAACTTTGCATTCACATGCCGATTTTCGCTTCTAGCAACATGCCAACTTGAAACAAGTTTTGAATTAACTTTTACTTTAAATGCACAGTAAATTCGCAATTAATTAACATTTTAAACGTAACAACAATTTCTAAAAAAAAAAAGAAAGTCAAAAATAACATTAAATAATAAATTAATAATTTTTAAAACCATTTTCGTCGCAATGCTGCTTATTTCTCAGAAGTCTGCGGTGATTGTGCAGCGAGTCACCGTATGAAACTGCAAAGAGCTCAAAACAAGGTGCACAAAATGATGCTAAAAAGGCAGATGTGTTATTGATTGACGAAAAAGTCGGCTTAGCTCTACCACCTTCATTTAAAGAAAATAAATTATTACACTCTATCTTCTCTAAGGCTGATCTGTGCTACTTAAGCTAATTCCTTAAATTAGCTTTTGATAGCATCGAACTCTTAGTCTTAGTTAGTTGTAGTCATAGTTTACTTTTAGGTTACTTTAGATGTACGGTTTTTTCATTCATTTCATTCGGGAGTTATATAACTTAGTAGTGAAGCTAGATTAAGCTATACGCCAAATTAAAATAAATAAATATTCTAAATCTAATTCTAGAAAACAAAATCTACGACAAATGTTGCATTAAATTTAAAACGCGTTCGCATCTCTATGCTCTATAGGGGTTGCCTACTAAAGACGGTGCACTAGACGTGGAAAATTATTTGTTAAAAAAAAAAATTGATGCAGAGTACTTTGAAAATAAATAATCTATTAATTTATATATCAATGGTTGTATTCAAAAAAGTGTTTCTATGTGTGAAAATAATCAATTAGACCAACAAAATTGTGGAGATTTTGAATCCCACCGAAAGAGTTTTCTGTGACAGCTCTGCATGATTAATTTTTCCATACTGAAGCGATTTTAGACATGCGTGACTTTTTATGTAAATTCGCAGGAAACGTGTTCAACGATTCAAGAGCAATGGTCAATTTTAATTTATTTTTAGGGTTTGGTATCTTTGGCTGAAAAACGGAACCATTAGGTTCCGGCACACTCGTCGTGTGTCTGCCTGTCACATTTTTACAGTCAATTTTGTCCGAATCTACTGAATTCATGATGGATATGATTGAATATTTCATAGGGTTTGGTTAAGTGCGTTTTCAATAAACTACAAAGAAAACCGAAAATATACTCGGTAACATATTCAACGTGTGGAGCCTTCTCCACGCGAGGTCGACTCGCGCTTGGCTAGATATGTTAAACAATATGCTTCCGTTTTCCACTCAAACGTAAGGAACCCCAAAATGCGATGAATAGCAATGAACAATGACGTAGTTTCGGTTTTCGGGCAAATGTAAAATATTTTTATTGTAGTTATACACAAGCTAATTGAATGATGCATTCGATGAATGTATTAATATTTGCAGCTGAATTTACTGAAAAAGTTAAATATAGACACTGACCTATTTTCAATACCTGCCACCTACTCTGCTAAATAAGCAGGTGCACTAGGACAACGCTGATTCACGTATCTACAGCCAAGATGATTATTGCCAATGAACCTCAACCAAAAGTTCACTTAAAAGTTCGTTACAAAATTATGCTGGGATATTGCATCACCCACACATTTTCCTCATTAGAAAATTCTTTACAATAAAAATGCATAAAAACACCCACAAAAATGCGCCCAAATAACACATGAAAACAGTTCATTTTAATTATGAAATACTTTTTGGCGTTTTGAGAGCACATCATAAAAACTGCGCATTGCGCATTGCCGTTCTAATTAAAAATTGTTTTTGCGATTTTCATTTTACTGCAGCACACTTTTTTTTAGTGTAGCCGCAAAATAAGCGCCCTGCCCTAAGCGGAGAAATTCATTGCAAGTTTCCAGACTCATTTTACTGCAGGCTCCTACTCTCAAAATCCCACTTATGGTAAATATCGTCTTTATCAAAATTGAAAGGTCAAAAAGCGAAGAAAATTCAGTAGAAGCGTTTTCGGTTTGTTAGAATTTGCATCGCTTATCTTCAGGCAACGCAATGAGAAGCACGCTTGGTGCATGCAGAACGTTACTTTTGATGGTTACGCAGACTCGAAAGCAGACTTGAATCAATATGTAAATAACAGAGTTTTTTCACTTTTATTTAGTTGTCTTTATGGCTGTTGCCTGCTTCTTTCTATCTTTTTATCTTTCCATCTTTCTATCTGGCTTTCTGTGTTTGCTTCTTTCATTTTGTTGGTCGCCGCTTTTTTCGTGTTAAAAGCGCGTTGAACGCATAAAATGCAGTCGTGCTGTACTCTTTTGGTTGTTATTGTTGTTGTTATTACTTTGGGTTAGTGTATTTTGTTCTTGGTTTTTTTTATTTTTTTAAACTTAATTTTTGTGTTTATTTGTGTGTTGTTGCTCGAGAGAAAAAACAGGCAAATCTCGATTGACCCAATTAGATACAGCGTCAAGATACAAATGCACACTCCAAAATAACAAATATACACCTGGCGGCTGTTTGTGTTGGTATGCACGTAAATATGATTTTAAATTTGAATTTTATTATTTTGTTTTTTAACTTGAAAATAACAAAAGCCAGACAAAGAAAAAACGGTTGTTTGGAGATACTTACATACACTGACGAATTAATTCTCACAACTCTCACTGTCGCACTGCAAAAAGTTACAGTAATTTTTAAATCTATGCATTTCACGTTATTTACACAGGAATGCAAATTTTTTAAATAAAATTGCGCAATCGAATTCAGCGTTGTAGAAAGATTGTTATTCAAATGTCTGTAAGCGAAGGCGGCATATATTGTCGGTAACTTCGGGCTAAGCGTCGGAATCATTGACATGGTTACATGCTCGTTTTGGGTAAATAAAATTGTTATTTAATTTATGAGTTTTTAACTTCATCCCCGCATAGTCAGACAATTGTGGAGCTACCTTGCGAAGTTGTTTAAGTTGAAATTGAGTGGAAGATTTTCGAAAATTGTTCAAATAACAACCAATTCAGAACTGGGAAATCCGACTGCCTAATTAGAATAAAATAAAATATTTTAATAGCCCTGGCCGGTGTTGACTCAATAATATTTCTGCTGTGACATTCTGCTCTGAATGTCTAAGAAATTCTTTTACATTCATTCTTTATTAAGATAGTCAAATGCATTGTCAACTAATTAGCGATGCATTCATCAGATTCGCCTTGGAAAAATTAGCGGCGAAAGAAACCCTTTCGAGCTTGACTCTAACAAACATAAGAGTTGTAGAATAACTGGGAGATATTATTTCTTTTAGATATAGAATCAACAATTAAATACCTCTACACCTATTGTGCCCATACTTACTTGATTAAATGGAACGTGTATCACTAGCCATTATACTGATATATTAATCAAACCTTATGGCAGACTTCTTGATCAAAGTACAATATCCCAAGTACAAGTTTGTTAAACAAATCTTTAATGAGACAATTCTACGCTAGTAGTTTTATTGAAAAGAAAGATACTTTCAAATTACCAGCTACGTTAATTGCAAAATGTAAGCATGGGCTTCTTATAGTTGTACTATAAACGACGTAGATACTTTTGATACGCTTTGTATTTCGTTTTGAAGGCTGTAATATTATTGTATATTTAATGATGCTGACGATATTTTGCAAATCTACCTTTGTATTATATATTAATTTATATTATAAAGAATATTACCAATACTATTCGCATTTAATAGAGTTTGTATAACATCTACGAGTACAGCTTGAGTTTAATCAAGGGGTTCCATCGTAGCTACATGTATTCGAAATTTTCAATATTTCTGCCCGAGTTCCTGAAGGTCCCTTCAAAATGTATGACTTTTTATTTTTCTTGACACATATTTATTTATTCATAAGTAACAAGGACTCCAGCATTGCCATAAATGGCAGTTGAAAACTTCTTTTGTCGAACTGAGCGATCTTTGGCATGTTACGTTGCAAATAGTGCTTGCGTCCCATGAACGGGGAACAAAACTGTATATTAGTTTGTAACAATCCATTCAACTACAATAGCTGTCTATGCGTCTATCTCTCTTAATGTTCTAGCTCATCGTAGTAGTCTTGTTTTGCGAATGAGCAATTTGAAAATCGATCTAGTCGGCTTTTTTGGAGTAATTTATATCTGAAAAATTAGTACGGCTGAGAGACTTTTACGGAGCGTTTCGAGTAAGAAATAAAGAAATAAATTTTTCATTTGTGAAAAAGCAAAAGTTATTTAGACGCGCCCATCGGAAAACGATCATCGCACTATCTCAAAAGCAGAGCGAACGAAGCAATAAAAAAGGAAGAAATGGGAAATCCGATTTGGTTCCTTTTTTGGCTGATAGTGCTTATCTTTCTTTCGTTCTTTGTGGCTTTCATTTGCTCTTTTTTTTATATAATCGTCTATTTGTTTGCTGCGTGCTGCAGCGGCTTGGATGTAAGTACAATAAATACTCACAGAACAAACTCCTACATCACTCCATACTAATCCGAATGCGCTTCGCTAATTTTCCAGGGCGTGGCCAACTTCTTATTGAAGTGCGTTCAATTTCCCGGCTACTGTGCTGAAGCCATGCTGTCCTGCAAGAAGCCATGCTAAATTCACAAGTTGACTGGCGGGTAGCGCAGCGCGGTAATGTGCCATGAGACTCGTGGTGCAATGCGTGCTGCATTATTGACCTTGCCCCACAATAAAATGTAGAAAACAAAGAACCAAACAAACAAAAACACGCTGACATCATGAAACAAGTTGGAATTTATAAAAGTTTTAATTAAAATAAAATAATTTGCAGGGTTTAAAGTCTTTTTTTTTTTTTCAAAGAAAGTTAGCAAAAACGTTAATGTTTTCGTGTTTCATTACCTGGACTAGTTTCGTTATGGAAACGTAAACATCGATTTTGATATGACTTAAACTGTCACTGATTATAGCAAATGAGTTGATCTTACCAAATAACCACGCTACGCAAGT
The DNA here is from genome assembly GCA_035041755.1 of Cacoxenus indagator. Lineage (NCBI taxonomy): Eukaryota > Metazoa > Arthropoda > Insecta > Diptera > Drosophilidae > Cacoxenus > Cacoxenus indagator. Next base: position 577,116 of record JAWNKX010000250.1, read on the forward strand.
GAAAATAGAAAGTTGCCTATAGTTGAAGTGCGCGCTTTGTACTACATTTTGAGAGATCAGCCTATAATTTTCTGCATATATAATATATAATATATAATATATAATATATAATATATAATATATAATATATAATATATAATACTAGCGTAGCCTGTCAGACGTTGCTGTGCCCTTTGCGATATTAGCAAAGAAAATCAAATATGCCAATGGTGTGTTAGCAAGAAGTTTGCTTTATTGAAGCTATGAGAATGAGAACTTCGTCACCTTTAAATTTTCCTTTGGTTATCGTCCCATGAACTACACTGCATCATCAAACCCGTTAGGTTGCGTTGAAGAAAAAAAAGACGTGTTTAGTGAACGACGAATTATGCACACGAAATTTTTGATTTGAGTTAACCTTTTTTTTATTATTTTTCTTTGACTGACTTTCGATTGACATTTATTTTGTACAAATATTCTAATATATTTATTTCTTTTCCCGGCTTTCGCGATGTACTAACGCATGAAACTTGACAGGATTACTGGACAGGCTATTCTAGAGATTCCCTGAAAATTTTATCAAAATGGATCCATCTGTTTCGGCGTCTACAGACAGATAGACAGACATACATCCAATTTAATATATATAGATTGTTGGGCAGTTGATACTGAGAATCGGGAAAATCATTTCTGCAAACTGTTTAACGGCGAGCGGGGCCCAATCGCCCGCTATCAGGCAGAATGTCCCACTCAATTTGGACGACAATAGACAAGAATTCCGTCCCCCCGACTTAGACGGGTCAAAATAGCAATACCGCGCCTGAAGTCGAACAAAGCTGTAGGAGCGGACGGACTGTCGCTCCGAACTATTTAAAGCAGACCTGGTTGGGTCAGCTCATCTGTAAGATATGGTCGGAGGAGAGCATGCCCGATGAGTGGAATGTCAGTGTCGTTTGCCCGATCCAAAAGAAAGGAAGGCCCTCTGACTGCGCTAATTACCGAGAGATCAGTCTCCTTAAGATCCCGTACAAAATTCTCTCTGTCATCTTGTGTTGTGAGCGGCTGAAACCGTTTGTCAAGAACCTAATAGGTCCTTATCAGTGCGGTTTCAGGCCAAATGCAAAGCGGCACTCACCACCTATATGTCGTTTTCAAGGCCACATATGACAGCGTCCATAGAGCCGAGCTACACAGTGTCATGTTTAGTTTTGACATCTCTACCAAACTCGTCAGATTGTGTAGGATGACGATGGAGAATTCTCGCTGCTCCGTCAAGGCCGGTAATGAACTCACCGTTTATGACATTGACGTGGTTGGTCGAACACAGCGCGCCGTCAATGAGTCGTTTGCAGGCATTGAAGTGGAAGCGACTAAAATGGGTCTAGCGACAAACGAGCGAAAGTCAAAGTATAGGCTGTCATCACGAAAAGACGCACAACATCGACCTCTCGGACAATAGGCAGCAAAAACTTTGAGATGGTCAAGGACTTCTTCTATCTCCGCTCCGCAGTAAGTAGGACCAAAACCATCAGTACCGAAATCAAGCGCAAAACTACTCTTGTCTGTTTCTTTGTGCTCAATAGGCAATTGAGTAATAGAGCCATCTCGAAAGGCCAAACTGGCTTTATACAACACTCTGATCGTTCAAGTCCCGCTCTATGGCGCAGAGGTATGGACACTATTGAAAGCGAATGAGGAAGCTTTTGGCTTTTTCGAGAGAAACGTTCTGCGTCCGAGTTTTGGTCCAGTTGGCGTTGATGGCATCTGGCGGAGAAGATACAACAACAAACTTTACGGGCTGTACGGCGGCATGAGCACGGTTACAACGCTTGAGATGTCTGGGCCATGTAGAAGATATGGACAACACAGCTCCGGCCCGAAGAGTATTTGAATCCTAGCCATTGGGACAACGCAACAGAGAACGCCCTCGATGGAGGTGGCGCATAAAAGTACAGATGGACCTCAATCAACTTGGTGTGCGAAATTGGAGGCAGCTGGCAAAAGATGGGGTCGGCTGGAGAAATTTTTTGGCTGGAGAAATTTTTTGGCTGGTTCACCCCGGACTGTAGCCAATGTTTCCATTCCACATTTTCATCCATTTTAAATAAGTATGCTAGAGGAACTATAACATCATGTGTACAACTTTTACAACAGTTTGCCATACAATTTTCTTCCTCAATATTGCAACAAACAGATTGTAGAAAAGGATTCTATGACTTTTGAGCAGCCTTCTAACAAAAATTTGAAATTTGCCTAATGAATGCATGCACCATGTTATGTGGCAAATAGCGCTAGCGTCCCATGAACGGGGAACAAAACTGTATATTAGTTTGTATCAATCCATTCAACTACAATAGCTGTCTATGCGTCTATCTCTTTTAGTGTTCTAGCTCATCGTAGTAGTCTTGGTTTGCGAATGAGCAATTTTAAAATCGATCTTGTCGGCTTTTTTGGAGTAATTTATATCTGAAAAATTAGTACGGCTGAGAGACTTTTTCCGAGCGTTTCGAGTAAGAAATAAAGAAATAAATTTTTCATTTGTGAAAAAGCAAAAGTTATTTAGACGCGCCCATCGGAAAACGATCATCACACTATCTCAAAAGCAGAGCGAACGAAGCAATGAAAAAGGATGGAATAGGAAATCTGATTTTGTGGTTTATTTTTCTGATCGGGCTTTCTTTCGTTCTTTGCCACTTCCTTATGATCTTTTTTATGTTAGGCCGTCTATTTATTAGGTGCGTGCTGCAGCGGCTTGGATGTAAGTACAATAAATACTCACAGAGCAAACTCCTACATCACTCCATACTAATCCGAATGCGCTTCGCTAATTTTCCAGGGCGTGGCCAATTTCTTAGTGAAGTGCGTTTAATTTCCCGGACACTGTGCTGAAGCCATGCTGTCCTACAAGAAGCCATTCTAAATTCACAAGTTGACTGGTCAGCGGGTATCGCAGCGCGATAATGTGCCGTGAGACTCGTGGTGCAATGCGTGTTGCATTATTGACCTTGCCCCACAACAAAATGTAGAAAACAAAAGAACCAAACAAACAAAAACACGCTGACATCATCAAACAATTTGGAATTTATAAAAGTTTTAATTAAAACGAACATAATTTGCGGTGTTTAAAGTAATTAAATTTTTTTTTATTTTTTGCAAAGAAAGTTAGCACAAAAATTATTAAATTAACCTCAACAACAACAACGACAAAACAATAAAATGGGCGTAGCACATGTTGAGGTGTGTCACATTATGCAACGTTGGTGGCTTTGGTGTCGACTAAGTCTTCTTCTGCTGCCGCTACTGATGCTGGTGTTGCTCGTTCTGCTACATTTTTAATGGTATAAACGAACAAGTTTGTATGTATGTGTAAGTTTATTTCATATGTGGCTGCTAGTCCCCTTCACTATACATGCTCAACGGTGCAGCGGCCGCTAAGCTCAATGAATGCGAAACGCCGGCCGTGCAAACGAGAACGTTGCCATTTCAACTGAACGCTACTGAGCGGTGGAAGTGGCAGCGAATCGGCAAGCAGATATATTCCTTCATTCATTCACTTGGTCAATGATTCACTCATTAATTTATTCAGGCATTAATTCAGACAATCGTTTATGCTGCTTCATAGATGGCAACGTGCGGAGCTGATTACAAAGTGGTCTTGGTAGCATTGCGATGGATGCCCTACACTATCAAACAGAACTGAGCAAAGCGAAAATCTGTCGACAGTAGAGTATCTATATATCTAATGATCTGTCATATAAGCTGCGACTCTTCCCGCTATGTGTATGTGGTGAGTTGCAATATAAGCTGAGGGTGTATATCTTAATGCGGAGCATGTTGTGAAGGTGTAATGTAACTTTGCAGTGCTTCCTCGAACAGCATCTTTTTTCAACGTTCTACTTCTACTTCTACTTTTTTAATTTAATTTTTTTGCTCGCTTTGCGCGCACAATTTTTATTATGATTTTCATTTAATTTCTTATCAAATTAAGGAATTCCATGAATTTTTGTGCTTTTGTTCTTTGCTGAAGTCGCTGAGTTGGTTGCGCGTTGCAGTCGTCGTGTGGCGCGTTGAGAAGGGGCAGGATTGGTTGGTTGTGGCATGACGAACTGAAGCGAAATGAAGTTGGGCAGCATTAAAAAAATTTGCAAAAAGAAGAAGAAAAAGAAGTCGAAGTGGCAGTAGAAAGAAAGGGGAAAAAAAAAACTCTTTTGAATTACTCAACTTCATTCAATGACGAAGTGTATGAGCACATGACTGTACCTAGTAATGATGATGTTGGAACTGAGCGGGCACAGTTGAGGCTGACTATGGAAATATGAAGTTAATAAATGGAGTGTGCTTGCGAAATAAGCTGACTTGATTGATGAGCGATACAGACTTCCGGTTTTTGGTTATAAGTCAACAATAAGACTGCGACAAGAGTTCATAATCTAATGCCAAATGGTAGATTAACGCTTTTTTTTAGAAGATGTGTAGAATGAATTAATATCCGTTTAGATATCCCGGCCAACTCCGGCCTTTTGAAAAAGATTTCGGCGATCATTATAAAATCTACTCAGAAGGTTACTCATTTATCGCCGACGCTCTATGTTTACAGTTTACAGTTTCAGTTGTCTTCACGTATGCCCTCAAGTAAGTTTTCTAGGATTTTTGAACTGTTGAATATAAGTCTTAAAACATTTCTGGCTGATGTTCTGAATTGTCGCGGTTTGTAAAAGTGGTTCATTGATGATGACAAATCCATAAGAGTCAGCTTCTCAATTTGTCAACGACAGAAATTTAGTTCATCATAAAACAATGCCAAACGATGGCTCCAATGGTAGAATTTATAGCATTTTGTTCTGCCTAAAATCGAAAATCGATTCAACGAAAAATATTATTTCTTTATTCTCGTAAAATTATATGTGTGTGTTCGGCAGTCATATTGAGTGACAATCAAAACACTCTGACAAGTCGAGTTGTATAAACTTAAATATTTATATTCGCTTATTTATTATAAACATAAATAAATTCTTTCTATCCCACCCCATCCGTTGAATTAGCTACATTGGCCAAAGCGAAACGTCGACACAATTGGCGCTACTGTAAACATAACAGTGCCATGGGACGGCAAAAACTGCTATGATGATATTGTCTTGCCGTTGCGACAATAGTCATAACAACAACAATAATAAGATAAATAATCAAGTAAATATTTATGATTAAATAAAAAAGAATTTTTCGCTGAGTGAGTCCCAAGAAGTTGTCGCCGTTTCATGGGCCCCGCGATAAGCGTTGGGAATTTCGACGACGTCAGCGAAAGTTGAACGGAGTGCACAGAGTTTGTGCGGGAAAGGCAGGGCGGTAGCTTACAAAAATAAATGTTAACAACAGCATAAACACACGCCGAGTGAGTAATAATTTTTTTTATTTTAATTTTCTGCCTATGTTGCATAAAAAATAGTATAGAACAGAACTTTAAATTTTTTTTTTTTTTAGTTTTTTGGTTAAAAAATCTCAAATTGCACCGTTTGGAAATCAAAATTGGCGTGAGTAAAGTTAAAAATCGACGGCGCCGAAGCTGGTTTTGTTTAATCATTTTTAGTTTAAACTCAATAAACACAGAATGGAACAACAATAAAAAATGTAAATAGAAATTGAAGAAGACATTTATAGCAAGACAATTTAAAGAACCAAATATTTACATGGCTTTTCCCAGGATTCTTTGGTGAGAAATCTTTTTTGACATGTTATCAGCCCACACACAATCAACAACATTTTCATGACGCCAGTAAAGCCGCGAAGACGAAATTGGACACCACTATAAAGCTATAGATATTTCTATAGATTTGTGGTCTTCAAAGTTAAACAACTGATCAGACATAGTCGTACAGAATAGGTATAAAAAGGTATATTGCTTTTGTATACTCGCTTAATATAATTTAAGCGCGTATCAATATATCATTAATTTCATGAATTGATTTTCAAATTGCGCTCATAGTCAGAATATACACTAGATTTAGCGTTTCGCGAATCATGTTTCCAAGCCCCAAGTCTAAAATGGATGGAGATTTTAGTCCGAGGATGAAATTGTTTAAGCCATTATTTTGAGGAGCTTATAAAGCGCATCAAATTGCGATATGATATGTTATACAAAATATTATAAGAAATTATATAAAATGATGATTATATAAATGTATGACTTTGTATAAAAATAAAATTTGGTCTGCTGTGTGCTTCCACCGCCACTATTGATAATAGGCCCGCGCTAGAGAAACGTAATAAGTACTGAAAAATACTAGGAAAGCTAACTGTATTCGGTCTTACATATTTTGTTCTTAGGATAAACATACAGATAGTATGATGTTGACAAGATCCATTCACTTCATCCGCTGCACGATTGCTTTGACTGTTTATAGGGTAAATTGTTTACTGTGAGTCGAAGTCGAATTTTCTACTTCGATGCGCCATTAATGAGTCGCTGTTTCCTTCTCCAAACCATTGTTTATATAATGTTAGATTACATTAATTCTGCTCAGTGACATCTAATGGTCAAAATTGAAAGTGTCAGTGAAACGAACGCAGGCAAACAGCAGCTTCGATTCTGACACTTCTCATCACTGAAATAGCAGTATTCCATTTAGTTTTTGTTTTAGTTTGAGTTATTTAACGTATATTGAGGCTAAACATGGAACGCCACAAAATTGCATTTTCGACTTTCATTAGTGCTGTTATTTGATTTGCAGCAATCTGCTGCCGTAGCTCATCAAACCCCTTTAGAAACTTATGGCCCCTTTAGAAACTAACCGCTTCAACATCGCAGTATCATTGCGTGCTAGGCAAAAAAAGAAGAGTTTTCTGTGGCGTATTGTGACTGGCGATGATCGAATCTACTATAACAATCCCAAGTTCAAAAAGTCATGGGTTAACCCAGGACAGCCATCCACATCGACACCGAAGCCGAATATTCATGCTCATAAGGGCTTGCTGTGTATAAGGTGGGATCAGCAAGGTGTAGTGTATTATGCACTTCAAAAACCGAATGAAATTGTTACTGCAGATGTGTACCAACTTCAGTTGAACCAATTGAATAACTCATTGTCGCTAAAAGGCCAGCAATAAAGAGCAAGCGACGCAAACTCATTCTCGTGCATGACAACGCTCGGCCACACGTTGAAGGAGTTGTGAAGGTTACACTGTTGGAACTCGAATGGAATATTCTGCCGCACCCAGCGTACATATCAGACATAGCGCCTTTTGATTAACACTTGTTTAGATCCATGCAGCATCGCTTGGCTGATACACGGTTACAAAATGCTAAGGAAGTACGAAAATGGAGCGATATTTGGATCGACGCCAAACAACCATTGTTCTTTCGACGTGGTGTTGCTATGTTGCCGCAAAGCTGGAAAAATGTTGTAGGAAATAATGGAAAATAATTCGAATAATAAATATTGCACTAATTTTTCTCAATAAATGACTTTTTGCATTAAAAATGATCAGAATTAATGTAAGCTCATAAAATAATTTATAATATATAATTTTTTTTAATGACACACTCATTTGAATATATCACTATGCTTAATGAGCAAAAAGATGCAATTTCTTTAATTTACTTTTTAGTTTTTGTTTTTTCGAAAGATACTATTTTAGCATAGATACAAGTAAAAAAGTCTCACGTCGCACCTCGTAGAGATTTATCTTTGATCTGTTGTAGCACGAGAGCAGGCAAACAAATTAATTTTGCAAAGAAGACATGAGAACAAGTTTAAATAGAAGGAATAATGACTAAAATCGGTGACAGAGGGGAAAATAATATTTTTTTACTTGAAAGAAAAAATTGCCATTATTGCCTTTTGGACTTTTGGAATGGACTGATTTAAATAGTAAGTTTAGGAATTTATTTACCTAAATCTCAATACAATGGTTTATTTTCTTTTATTTAGGTATTAGTCCTTGAAGTGAAATTATCATGGTTCTTGGACCACCCTGACTAACAGTCGAACAGTGTTCGCTCTGAGCATTGGGAGCTACAGGTGTCAATGGATAATAGAATTCCGCTACAGTTTTCACTTGAACGTTTTCCAGCGTTAATACTTAAGTTGATAGTGGGTTCTACATAATCATTGTTGATACTTTCTGTTTGCAAAGGCTAGTGATGGCAAAAAAAAATGTATTAACCGGTTATTGTGTCATACTATTAATCGATTGGTATCGATTATTAATTGCAATTAATTGCAAATAATTAACGCGTTATGATAAGTTATAAAGCTGCCTTTTAATTTATATAAAATAATCAAAATATATTGTTAAATTTACAATGCCTTTTGTTAATTATATATTATCTTATTTAAAAAACCTTAATTTACTAACTTAAAATGGAATTTAAAAATACGAATTAAAAAATAATAAATTTCAGTTTGAAAAACCCTAATTTATTTAAAAAAGAATAGCGAAATAAAAGATTTGGCAAACGCTTAGTTAGTTATCGTTCTGTTACGCTATTCGGTTTTTTTTTAGATAAAATGTACAGTTTTGGATACACTGCTTTCATTCCCTCGCAAGCAATAACTATATTTCTCTGTAGCTCCAGCACTGGTGCGTTGAGAAAAAAAACTCAGTTCATCTTGTGGATAAATTTATTCGCCATCTGTTTTACTCAGTTTATGGGCCAAAGTCTTATGATGTACCCATTATCATTTCCACCATTAGTTCTGTTAATTTTTTGTGTTTGGAACCACCTAACTCGTATCTTCGAGCATTTTCAAAAACACGGGGAATATCAGGCTGAATGCACTTCGACTGTGTCAGGCTGATTGTCAGCATTGTTTGTATGGTTAAATTTGATGTGTTGCATCACATTTGTTGTATTATTTATGCACTTAAAATTTTTACCGCACAGACGACACTTTACTTGCGTTGCATTTTCCCTTGAAAAATGCTGGCATATTTCGCTATTACCTCTTGTGGGTTTTGCCCTTTTCACACTTTAAAGCAAATTTTTATGTTAATCAATCAAAATTATACATTAGAGTATTATCAGCTGTAAAGTTATGTAAGCCTAACTAAACACTGTATAAATGAAGAACATTACATCACAGCTACCCATTAGTTTTTTTAAATATTTTATATGGCTAATTTCATAAATTCACTTAGCTATTTATTCACTTCACTTTCAACGCAATGGCGCCAATTGTTATATTAATGAGTGCCGTCATTAGTGGTGGAGTTTTACGATTATATTGCTTGAATAATCGATTATTCCGATTAATAGAAAGAGTATTTTCGGTGCAATTAAACCGTTTCCGGCTAAACGTGCCATCACTAGCAAAGTCTTTCACTTCGACGTCATCTGGAGCAATTAAGTGTCTCAGTTCGTTGTAATGTTTTTGAATGATTTTGACTCCCTCTCCGGGTTATTTTAGGTTTGTGTGATATTTTCGTATCAGCATCGGATAATGCAATGAGAAGGCTCTGTTTTGCTACAGCAATACACAGCGACTGTTGCCTACTATGTAGGGTTTTCTAGGGTAAAGAATTTGAAAAAGAGAGCACACATACAAATCGTTTAGTGTTTGAAAGCGAATTTCATCTAATGCTTTTATGTAGAAATTATAATGGAGTTGTCTGGGCCACTGTCTTATGGCAAATATCAAGCATAATAAAGCCATTCCTTTCAGAAATGCATGAAAATGTGTGTAAAGTTTGCTGCGTATCATTTCCGATGAAGTATGGGTCTAGACAATAACTTGACGTATGAAATGTAAGCAACACGCAATTGAAAATGATCGAACTGAATGCCATAACTTTCCCTAGAAGTATATTCGGAGCTGGGTAATGTGAAATATGAACCGTGAAAAATAGGGCGGAAATGTTTTGTGTCGATTTGTGTTTCGAATACGATTTTCAAACTGCTTCAATTGTTTAATCAACTCGATCATTAGCTTTTGCAAAACACGGTCAGCGGTCGTATGGTGCGCGATGTGGGGTAGGCTACAGTAACAGCAATTGGAACCAGGCGGCGGCAATTTTATTTTTAGCCATACGCAATCGCCGGCGATGAGTTGCGTTTTATTCAGACTTCCTCGCTGCTTTTTCAACATCTTCTGCTCCTTCCGCTTCGTGTTCTTATTCTCTTCACTTTACTTTACTTTTTCTATGTATTTTATTTTTGTTCTGTTAATTTTGGATTTTGTTGTTTTTGGTTTTGTTTTAATGTGCGCCGCGCTCATTTTTTGGCTCATGGCCAAACAAACGAGTGGGAAAATAGTAAAATAAAATTAATTTACATAAAAATTTCGCAAACAAAACGCAAAGCCAAAAAAGAAGACATTTTCTCGAAATTCCAACACAAACAAAACAGACGGGCGCATTACACATTGAGGCTCAAAATCAAATCAAAATTCAGTTAAGAGTGTGAAAATCTTTTGGTCTTACAGTTTGGAATGGGGTAGAACGGTTGACTAGAGGACAACTTTAGCTTGCGGTGGTAGGTTGATGTTGCTTTTGTTGTAATACTAATGTTGCATTAAGCATGAGGTGTTTATGATCAGACAATCGGCAATGGCATGGTAATTGAAGTATAATTAAATGATACAACGTAGGTAATTGGTAAAGTTGTTGTTGAGCGCAATAGAAATTATATAATAAACTATGTCAAACATTCAAAATTGGCGTCTATTCGGCGACCTTGTCTTCCTTTGTACTTCTACAATTTCTACGATTTTCGCACCGAAAGACGCTTCTTCATCTAACTACCCACTTTTATTAATATGGAACGACTTCGTACGATTTTGAAGTTTATTCCAGGGACCGAAAATAACAGTTATGGAGTCGATTTTTAAAATAATATATGTAAGATATAATATAAGAAATATATAAAATAAGATGTATATCAAAATAATTGCTTATTCAATGGGCTATCCAAATAGCGGATAAATTTATATTTTCAATTAATTTGTATAAAAATTAAATACAATAATTATTTTAAGTTTTTATTTTAAAATTCAAAAAATAAAAATAACTTTCGATTTTGATTTTAAATCCATACAGATAAAAAAAAATAAAAATATTAATAATAATAATAATAATAATAATAATAATAATAATAATAATAATAATAATAATAATAATAATAATAATAATAATAATAATAATAATAATAATAATAATAATAATAATAATAATAATAATAATAATAATAATAATAATAATAATAATAATAATAATAATAATAATAATAATAATAATAATAATAATAATAATAATAATAATAATAATAATAATAATAATAATAATAATAATAATAATAATAATAATAATAATAATAATAATAATAATAATAATAATAATAATAATAATAATAATAATAATAATAATAATAATAATAATAATAATAATAATAATAATAATAATAATAATAATAATAATAATAATTATAATAATAATAATAATAACTGAACGAAAACATGACAATTGCGTAATTTTACAGCAAAGCAGACAAATTGAAATGCGCATAAAACGTGTTGGCCGCAAAAGCCGCTTGTGACGCAAATTGAATTCAGGGAAAATACCAAGCCATCTGTCCGTGTGTGAGCGTGTATGTATGTGTGTGTTTGTGTACCGTTGCATTTTTGTAATTAATTAGTGTACAATTATTCGTAAATATAAGCTAATCATTTACAATGTGTAACTGCAAAAGAAGTAGAAAAAACAAAACAAAAAACAAGAACGAAAAGAACGAGAGGCATGGAATTTTCATCATTTTCCAAATTGGAAATCAAACGAATTTGTTAATGAAGTAAAGCAGCAAAGGCCAACATATATTACAGCGCGGCATGAATGTTGAATGTGGCAACGGAACGCATCAACTAAAGGACCACAGCCGAAAGCGCCTTACAGTTCAGCAGACACTGTAGCCGTTTTGGCTGTCCGTGCCAAAGTAAACTGATTTCGATTAAGTACATAAAAAAAGCTACAAAAACTCAGGAAAAGCAACAAAAAAATTACAAAAAAAAAATAAAAAAATTATGTAAAACTCAACGTTGCCCTCGACAAATGAAAATATTAAACAAGAAAGAATTGCGAACATTTCTGCCGCACTAAATTAAAATATCAAAAAACCACTGAGCAGCAGAGAATGCATAGCACGTTCGAGTGCGGCAACACGTTGTTGGTGGGCTGAGCAGTTGCAGCGGTTGGGTGATGGAGCTGGTTGCGCATATTCGTGGCGCATGTGTACGCTGGTGATTGGTGCTTGACGCTCGTTGTTATTACTGTTGCATTCAACACATTTGCTTCATTACCGCATGTTAACCGAAAATGAATGCGTTGCTTTTTCACTGTTGTTCGTCCGTTCATAGCAAAGGGATGCAATAACGGCAGTAGGTGGCTAACAGTAGTGGATGATGGCGGACAGCACACGCACACGTTACAACGCTTGTCTCCGGTTTTAAGCTATTTGGTTGGTTATCAGTGAAGTGATGTTCAAGGCATCACTCATTTGTTTTCATCATTCAGAACGGTATTCATTCCAACGTACATCATTTCATCATTCATTCAGTTTGTTACAATTCGAGTACTTTCAAAATCCCTGCGCCAGAATGGTAGACCTTGGCTCATACGTTAAACACACACAAACTGTGTACACGTCATTGTTTCTTTCTGTCTTTCTGTCTTTCATTCATTCAACCATCCATCCATACACACATTCCACTCGGCGTTGCGCTTACTCAAAATGAAGAATTTCATTCGGAAGCGTTAAAACGGTTCCTACCGTAGATGGCACAAAGAACAATGGTGGCGACGACGACAACAGCAACAACAGCAACAACAAGAATAACAACAGCAAGAACAACAGCAATTACTGTTGAAAATCCACATGAAAGCTCAAAAGGACAATATAACAACAACAACAACAACAACAACAACAACGAGAACAACAACGACAGCAGCGATACGCCAACCTGAATGTGTACGCTTTGCTTTCTTCGCTCAACTCGTCGCGGCTACGGCTTTACGGCTCTGTGTTTGAGGGTTTCTGCATACGTTCATTATTAGAGTCGCCCCGCAGAGTAGGCAATGAAATTTTGCTGTTACACCTTTTGGTGTTACCTTGGTTTTCTCTGGTTGTTGTTTTCTATTACCGGGTAAACGTGCGTACATTTCGCACTAGCCACATTTGCTTAGACACTGACTCTCAGTGAGTCCGTCAGTCTGTCAGTCTTTCTCACATATGTCTGTCTGTCTGTCCAATTTTCTATTTGCAGCGAAATGAAATGAAATGAAACGAAACCAAACACAACGCAATGCAAGCTGGTCAGGAATGCACAATTTTGTTCATATCGTACAAGAATGGAATTTCTTCTGTTTTTTTCTTCTCTATATGCCATTGTCTCGTTCACTCTCACACACAGAGACATTCACATACGTGCTGTAGTCACTCACTCACTCACTCAAATGTATGGTTGATATTTTTGCCAAGCTCCGAAAACTTCTGACGAACTCTGGCATTGAATGCGAGCATACCAAACGGAATGACTTGCTGACTGACTGACTGAGTGAGTGACTGACTGACTGACTAACTGTATTGCCTCAACAGAACTTTGTTTGGCTTCTGTACGCTCAGTGCTCTGCTCCACACATCTACCTGCCAAAAAGCGCATACTTCCTTGTAATCCCTCTGCTGCTGCTGCTGCTGTTTCCATTGCATAGCATTTTCGCATGGAATTTTGATTGTGCATGCATATTGGTCTCCATCAGGCTGGTCATGTGCTGCTGTCTGTCTGTTTGCATGTATCTCTGTGTAAATGCAGAATGTGGCGTGGGCAGCGCCAAGCATGGCCACGACCCAACTCAACTCAACTCAACTCATCTCATCTCATCTCGACTCGACTCGGCTCGTCTCAACTCGAGTCGCCTCTACTCTGATTGTGCGTCAGTGTCGAAATTAATGTTGCAAATATTTTCGGTTTGTCTTTTTTTTTTCAATCTGCACACAGCACCGAGTTGGAACTTGGCTGGCAGACTTACACCACCCCTTCATACACACTGCATACCCGGTGCATATCCTTTGCATGTCCTGTTGTCTGTTGTGTATTGCAACCATTTGAGTTTGGTTGCATGAAGTTCTCTGTTTCAGCAGATATTTCAACTACATTTTGATTTGTGTTGTGTCGAAATTATGTTGTTATGCTTGTTGAGGCCGACACATACAAAACGACAACAACAAGCACACGCTTGGCAGCGATGTGGGGTGTGTGCGAGAGAAATACAATCAAGTGGAGATAGGAAACAATGCCAGAAATTAAAAAGAAATCGTTTTGCAATGAAATTGAAGCGAACGACGCATATCCGAAATCACAGAGGCCAAATACTGCAGACAACAATAAACAGCAACAATAACAACAACAACAACAACAACAACAACAACAACAACAAAAATGACGTATACCAGGCCAATTTGCAGTTATGCACGAAATACTTTCATGTTTTGCAGTAAATTTTGTGCATTTTTCATCATTCGTGCCATGGAAAAAAAGGGTAAGCGACAAGCGAGACTCGAGACTCGAGGCAGAGTAGAGCTGCAGAGCATGCAGCATGGCGTATGAGTGATTTTCGTTCGTTTTGCTTTTTCGTTGTTTGAGTCATTTATTTGAACATTTTGTGTTCCTTTATCTCTTCAGTTGTTGCTAATATTACTCGTGTTATTAAATGAACTGACTGGTTGTGCTTCACTGGGCGCTAATGCAGAATTACGCATGCGACATGTGCCAAATCAAGTGTCATGCAAACTTTCGTGAAAAGCTCATTCGTTCGCTAATTGAGATGATAATTAGCAGAAATAATATTTTTGGTATTCAATTACAGCAAGTTATTTGTAGTTTTTTAATTATTTATTTTTTTTTATATATAAAAGAAGAGAGTAGTAACGTTATAAAGTAAAAAAAAAAAAATATCTTAAAAGCCCTAGAGTTATAATACTGAGGTTTTGCCATATTTTGTTAGGTCTCTAATCTGAAGACGCAGTTTTGGTATTATGAACTAACCAACACAGCTCCTATCATCTAAGCCACTAACCCATTATCCCATGTCTGGAAGACATAAAATAAATTGTACTTAGCCTGTATTGAATCTAGTCAAAAATAGTTCACATAGGGGTTGCTTATGATTGGCCAACCTTCTCATGATATAGTACGTATCTAGTCTTAGAATTGCTCTAGGTATTATTTTTATGCAAAACCCTATTTACGCCGGTGTCTGCTACTCTTTTTTGCTTTGTATGTTGAACTTTAGATGGAACTGCACGATCAACAAAGTGCTATGTTCCAGAACTTCTTGTAAGGACAATAGAGGAGAATGTGCTTGTGATTTCCTCACGATAGATTATAGAGTCTTATGGACATTAATTGAAGTATAAATAATTTTTGAGTTGTTGTTTCATGTGGATCAATTAGATGATTTCAGACATCTATTATATAGAAAGTGGATTTCTGATTTCGACCAATTATATAACTGGATACGAAAGTCCGCTAATGTTATACGAATAAATATATACCTGACATAATAAAATGTGATTGTTGTAAGTAAAAATAAACAGATAGATATATGTTCCGGTGCCAAATAGGTTACTGGTTTTGTCTTCGTCTCATTAAAAAGGCAAATGACTCAATCAAAGGCGTCACTTACTTAAATTCGGCTCCCTCGATTTTACATGATTTATATAAGCTTCACCTGTATGTTTGTAATGTGTAACCAAATCTTTGAACGAGATTTTCAACCACTTCGAAACGTCAGATTAAACTGAAACTTTGCACACCCAACAAGGACCGATGACAATACAATACTTTGACAACTCTGTCCCTATGACCCAGCCGAAATCATCAGGATTAAATGAAAATTACTAGTTTTACTAGCGATTAAACTAATTTAGTTTTTAGTACAGTCTGCTATTGAAGCGTGTTTTTTTAGTTTTTGTAAACTATACATTATTAATATTTAAGGTACACTATATGGAACAAATTCATCATTTTCCATATGGGCTCGACTTTGGAGCTGCACGCAATTAAAGTATGAATGTTCATTATGTATGAATGTTCCAACCTTGATAAGGTAGCTTCTGTCAACAAAAAATACGGCTATTGAGTACTTAATATACACTGACAAAGGCACTGGTAAGTATAAAAATGTGGGCCTGATTGGAACACGATAATTTAAGTCAGAGAAGGCACAAGTGTGAAGCTTGAGTTTATCACACATTTCCTTAGTCAATTTGACTTACTGTATTATTCTGCAGAATCATCGTGTAGACTTTTAAATTTGTTTGTAGGCCAGTTTGTCTGTCTGTGTATGCAAACTTCTCCATCAGTTTCTTAGTTAAATTTTTGACACTTGTGAAGTGTCTTGTGAGTGCCTTGCCTTGTGTAAAAAGGCAAGGCACTCACAATAAATAAAAATCAAGTCGTAAAAATTTAATGACCCCAAATATATTGTATAGTTTTACCCCTATACAAATCCGTACACCCGCAGTGTTACATTGCTGTATATATAATGATATTACTTGGAACATAAGTCATATCAATATTGTAATATTGTGGGGCGCTTAAATGCGTGAATGTTGGCTGAAGTTTTCTTCGTATGGTGGGTGCATGATGAGTGCCACAAGTTCGGCATAGTCGAGGTTAACTTTTTTTTATACTATCCTGTAACCATTGTAGCATCACTCGTGTGTCTGTCTACCACCACTTTTACAGCCAATTTGCTCCGAATATACTGTACCGATTATGTTGTGTAATATATCAAATGAAAGAGCTTGTTCCAAGGGTCTCAAATATATCTTTACTAATGTTATAAATACGAAATAATCTCTGTCTGTCTGTCTGTCTGTCTGTCTGATACCTGTTTACGCCTAAGCGGCAGAACCAATTTTTATGAATTTTGGTATAGGGATAGATGGAACTTTGGAAAGCCACATAGGCTAGTTTTTGTCTCGACAACATAGATTATAAAGACGTGAAAGGTGAAAACATGCTTGTTAAATATAGCACATAAATAAAAACAAAAACAACAACAACATTGCGACGTGCACTTGAATATTTCGTTTGGTTTGTTTAAGTGAGTTTTGAATAGAGTACAAAGAAAACCGAAAATATATTCGGTAACATATTCATTGTACGACAGCCTCTCCACGGGAGCTCAAGTCGCACTTCGCTAGACATTGTTTGTCGTGTTTAACGCTTTAACTCACCGACCGAACCATGTGTATGTATCAGTGCTTCAACAAAGTTGGTATTTTTTCTTAACTTGGTTAAATTATGATTGAACGCCACTCAAATAACTCCATTATATGAAACAAATTAAAAACGACATCTTTTTTCGCTGACGAAAAAGATAAAAAGAGAAAGGTGGAAAGGGGCTTGGCTGTTTCCCTTTCAAGCCGAACCACGGGCGCTTTGTCATTTTCGCTGAATTCTGTGTGTGTCTGTGCTGTGCTTTTTGGTGTGCATTTTTTCTTGTTGTTGTCGTCGTGTTGTTCTTGTTGCTCACACTCAGACAATAAAAATGGACGCGCAGATTTACGCTTGCGGCCAAAAGCCAATTTAGCATTCACCGCTGAACACGGAAACGGTCACGGACGCGGATGTGGATGCGACTGCGGCCACTGACGCTGGCAATCAACAAATGAAAAACGGATTTTTGCAAGGCTGTTTTTATGTAGTTGTTATGTTTTTGAGAGAGAACAGAATGAACAACGACGTTGAGTGCACAAAATCAGCTTGGAACAACGCAGAAGTGCACGGAAAAAATGTATGAATTCGTCGAAAACACAACGTAGTCCAGGGATACGCGAACAGCGGGAAGTGATTGAACATCCTGCAGCAGCATATAAAACTTCGTTCGAATTCGACTACGAAACTGTATCTGCAATTCTATGTGCATCTGAATCTGAACCCGAGTCTGTAGTTGACAACTGCATGACAAACAAGCGCAAGAACTGTTGGATGACTACATTGCATCGATGTTGATATGGGCTGTGTCCCTGCATATGCTGCGGCAGTGCAACCTGGCGTGTGAGTAACAAAAGCGTGATTGAGTGTTGCGGACGGCTCGACTTGAATAGCTTAGTATGGTGAGTGTGGTCGCTCTTTTTTGGACTGCTGTAAAATGTATGATTGGATTTGATCAACTAAAAAAAACTGACAGGGTTTAGCAGGTACTCTATTTAAAAAGTTCTTTATGTTGCCCAAAAACTAGAACCCTCAAATCTCCAGATAGAATGGTTGCTAGGTCAGTGCTAATGCCTTCCACCCTTCCAATTTCTAATAATTATGACTCCGATTCCACAATTATTTACTTCGCAAAGAAGACATTCATTGCGGGTAATAGTATGCATTTTGCTTTCAATGCTTCTCTAGCTGCAATATGATATTACAAAAAAGTAAAGCGCAACACAAAGTGGGCCTGCAGTAGCTCACATCAGTTGATTCGTCCTAAGTGGCAATGCTCTGACGACATTGGGCTATCTAAAAAAAGTTTAAGACGGTAGCTTATTAACCTAGGCAACGCTTGACGAATTAATAGTGAGCATAATAAGAGAAAAAGACATACTCTGGTTTCCAATGTGAGTGAGTTCGACTTTATATAAATGCCAATACAAGGCTAGATGTGAGGCAAAATGCTGAAAGTATCCGGGTAATGAGAAGTTTAATTTTTAGTAGATGGTGTGGCGGTGGCGATACACATGGCATCAACCACTTCAAATTTGGGAATTGTGTTGAAACTAGTTTCCTTATAAGGAAACTTACAGTGAACGAAGCGGCTAACTTTCAAAACTCGTATTTCAAACAACACGAAACCGCTTGGACTGAGAATTGTGGAAATTGCGTTGGCTCTTAAACAGTAGAAATAAATTGTCCTTGAAAAATAACGTGCACATCTATAAGGCAATAATTGTTACTGTATGGCATAGCGACAAAATCTAATATCTCTAAGGTCGGAGTAATGCAGGCCATGACATTGCGTATGACTACTGGACTGCGGCGGACTTTGAGAACGACTTAAAAATCCCCAAAATTGGCGATGTAATTAATCATGAGGCCAGAAAATATTATATATGTAATATATAATTTATTATATAATAAATTATATAATATTGTATATGTAAAAGTTCGGAGAGACGGATGAGAAGTTCGGATCCTGTTGAACTCTTTACCAGATCCTATTAATCCAACCCCTAGTTTCTTACTTCCCACGTAATAATATAAGTTTTATTATTTTTTATTGTAAATAGTTTAATTTAAGTTGCTTTTATAATAACAGAAAAATTAAAGGTTGAAATAAAAAAAAAATTAAAATTCGCTGGTAATATGAAAGGACACAATAATTTTTTTAACTTTTTTATTGTCCTAAGTCACTAAATCCAATTTTCACAATTTCTAATTCTATAAAGTAATGAATTTGCACTAAATAATATAATTAATAATTAAGGTTTTTTTGTTTTCCTATTTTCCTTAGCCATGTTTCATTATTTCACTATACATATACGCTATACTCGTAATTTTTATATTATTGTTGCTAAGTTATTGTGTAACTATACTCTGTAACATTTATTTAAGTTTGTTTTTTCAAAATAACATGTTATACTGGAATAAAATCTGTAATCACTTAATTTGCATTAAATTTCGTTTGCGGACGGCATAATCTGTTGCAGCAACATTGAAGATGTTACCAAAGGCATTTTGCGAAGAAGTTTATGATTAAAAAAGGAGGGGGACACGGCTGCTTTACGTAAACATGTTTACGTAACGGGTAATTTTCTATGAGCGTATTGTGAGATGCTTGTCCAACTGTACAGATACAGATAAAACACAAAAACAAAGCAGCTTCTGAGAATTGAGTTGGCTAATAGTGCTGCTCAAACTGTACAAAGGCGAAATGTTAAAATATTCGAATGAAAAAATAAAAATAAAATCGAAAACGCGAAAAATATGAAATGCCACCTAAAAAGTCAAGCACTGAAAGATTGACGAGAATATCGCAGCAGTAGACAGAGCACAGAGCTGCTGAAACATCCGAAGAGAAAGACGCACGCGAAGGCAGCGACAGGCCGGGAATCTGCTGATAATATATAAGTTAAAAAAAAGTTTGCTGGCTTCGACCTTTTCCTATTGCTTAAAAAAACAAAAATAAAAATTTAACGACCTGGTTTTCAATTTTCTTCCTAAGATGCCTGTGAGGCTAATAAAACAATGAACAAAGAATTATAAAAAAATATAAATAAACATATAAGTATAAAAGCAGTTCAAACTTAATTAGTCTAATTGGTCCTGGGTCGTGAAAAACATTTTAAAATAGATTTGTTCAGCAAGCATTTTTCAATGCGAATAATTCGCACGAAAGAGAAGGGTTAAAAAACCAGCCAATTTCCGAGTGTTAAAAATGCATCGAACGTGTAGTGTAGTATAGTTCTCCAGCGTAAAATTGTAAATTTTTCTGCTGTATTTGTGTTCATAGCAACACATACACACGCACAGGGCGACAGAACCGTATAAAAATTTCCTTGCTCATTCGTTCGTCCACTCATTCGCTTGCATGTCTTTATTTGTGTTGGTTAAAATGTGAAAAATCTTAATTAACTTGATTTGTTAGTTTTCAACAATGTTCGCTTGCTACTACACCGCCACATACACACACATACACCGTATCCATATTCCGACACACGTTTTCACGCACAGCCATTGCCATGCCAACATCACCCACTCACAATACCCACTCACTTATATAAACACACATTGATTTTGTTTGTTTGTGTGTATGTGTCTGTGCAGGATTTTTTTCATTCGCTCGTTGCGTTTCATTCTGCTGCCGTTACGATATAACCGCATGCAAGTTGTGTGTATGTGAAGTGATGCGTTCAACACGCACACAAACCGAAGCATACTTTTTTGCCCGCTTCTTTTTCACCACACTCACGTCAGTCAGTCATCAGTCTTGCTCCCGCACACATATCTGCCGACATATGGCGCTTTGCATATGCGTATGTATGTTTGTTGGGTGCGTGCTGTTTTTTCTGTTTTTGTTTTTGTTGTTGTTGTTTGTTTAAATGAAACCAATTCAACTAAAATATGAGTGGTATTTTCAAATATTTGCAGGCGCGCGTGTGTGTGTGTGTCGCTCGTTTGTCATGTTGGTTATCAATTTTTGTTCGCTTGTCGCTTTGCGTTTTCACGCGCTTTCACTCACTTCAAGCGGAGCTGCATACTTTGTGGCGTTTTTGATGCGGTTCATTTTGGTCAGCGCGGTGGGAACCCGAACAAAAAATGATGACAAAAAAATAATAATAAATTATAAAAAAAAAAGACAAAAATGCGGAGGAGGTTTCTGTAAATGATTTCCTTTTCTTTTTTTTTTTTTTGATCTAAATAAATAAAAATGTTTTCCTCAAATGATTGGGCTACGACTACGTGAAGAACGGCTTAGCCGATTTGCCTACTTTTTTATTAAGTGAAACTTCTTTAGCGAGTTGTAAGTAAATGAAACGGAATTCAAGATGACGTCGCTTGAGAGATGTAGAATGAGTGTTTGTGAATCTCTTGAGTCATACTTGTGCTTAGGAGAGAACGAATTTCATTTATGCTTTTCATTTGTGTGTCTGCCCGACAGGATGCCGATCTCACATATTAATTTGTGTGCACGTCGTTGAGGCTTTGCCGTTATATGCCATATAAATAAATGAATAATTATTAATTATAATATGATATCTAAGTTGTTCGATTCGCACAGGCTTAAAAATCACTAGCTTTTCGAAATTCGACAACACAGAGAGCTTGTTGAGGTACTTATTGCTAAGCTTATTGAGTTATGAACATTTCTTTGTTAAAATAGATTAAAGTCGTCATCAGCATATTGCTAAAAAGTAAGGAGAAGAAACCGAAAAGAGTGTTTTACACAGGCCTATTTTATTACGAGCGCAACTTACGCACATCTCTACTACGCTCACTCTAATCTACTCACACTCTCAATCAGGATGCAAACATTCTTTCAAACATTTCGTGCAGATCTACACAACCATAGCTTTCCACTGAAGTATGTTCCATGTTGATACGTTGTGTCTATAACAGCGTCAAATGGATTTCAAAAAATTGTATGACGTATTTATATGTGCATTGTTTAACATACGATATTTCAATGCTAATGCAGATTTCACCTACAAATATAATGTTCTCTGAAAGACAATTTTATTTTCTATTCAAGATAGAAGAAAAAAGTTTGTAATTCCAACAACAACAACAATAATATAAATTTATTCAAATGCTTCGCTTAACTGATGAGAGATACATATGTATGTGACCACTATTAATTCGTGCGATGCGTAAGCTTTGCTTAGAATTGTAAGAATATCAAAACAAAAGCAAACAATGTAACAACACTATTGTCGCCGTCAAAAATATCGATAAATGTCGCCGCAGAAACATATCGACTTTTGGTTACTGCCAAAGAAGAGCAAGAAGAAGAGAATTTAGGCAAACACCAAGGCAGAGCAAAGGCGAAATTTTTTAAAAGCAACCGCTTGTCAAACATAATAATTACAGTTTCATAAACAATCAAAGAAAATTATATTAATTTGTTTAATTACAACGCCAGCTATTATTCTATTCGTTTGCTTGAAAACCACAGCCTAACAACTATCATGTCATAGTCTGAAAAGAATAACACAATGCAAAAGGTAAAAAATCTTCTCTTAGCGAACTTGGAAAAAAATATTTAAAAAAAAAAAATTAAAAGTGCGACGTCAAATAACACAATACAGAGTTTTTTGCCTTCTAGAACTGTCGGTAATCCCAGGCGCCCGAATAAAAAATGACCCAGTCGATCTGATGAAACTGAAACTGTATATTCTTGCAATTTATATTTATCTTTAAAAAATCAACAACAAAAAAATAGTAATAAAAAATAAAATATAAAATAAAATAAAATTAGTGTGTTATGCATTTGTTATTTTCAAAAAAAAAAAAAATAAATAAATAAATATATATAAAAAAAATATTAAAATCGGTTCGTCCATATAAAAAATGCCGGCTTCTTGACAACAGCAAGTGCAATTAGCTAAAATCCCTCCGGGCGACACCCTGCGTACAAAACAAACGATTTGAGCATAAACAACACATTACATTATATTACCATCACAAACCACAGCACAAATGCACCTTCTCAAATTCAAGAGGCCAGAGGTCAACGGTAGATCTCTTATTAACCAACAGAGCCATACATCCCACGAGGATCTTGGATGTTCGAGTACTGAGCTCAGCTAACACGGGGACGGACCACCACATAGTACTGGCTAAAATTCGAACAAGCCTTTGCACACCCACCAGCAGACCATCACCATCGCTCGTCGACAATGACTTTTATCAGCCTACAACTCTAGAAAGTAACCCGAACGAACCAATGTACAAAGGTTCATCATTCCAAGAGATTGTGAAAACTGTCTATAAACTGAAAAACCGTAAAGCTCCGGGAATCGACTAAGTACTCACGAGCTTATCAAATACGGATAATGAAGGAAATCTAACAACTATTCCTAAAAAGACAATAAACATCAACCATGCACCACAACAATGGAGAGAAAGTATCCCCAGAATTCTTGCAAATAAAATCGCCGAAAAAGGCAACTGCTAAGAACAATAATGATCTCGGAAGCAGAAATCAAGTATAGACGCCATATTCACGCTTAGACATATAATCGAAAAATACCTGTACAACAATAAACCAGCTTTTATTTGCTTCTTAGACTTAAAAGAGGCTTTTGACAAAGTAAGACTCCGAGACGTCATTACACTGGTAAAGCAGAAAGGCATTCAGACGAGCATACTTTCTGTTATTGACGATCTCAATGCCATCAGAGCAGGCACATAAACGGTAGAAATGATACCAATAACATCTGTTATAGTCTAGTCCCGATCCTCTTCAACGTCATTGTAGACGCAATCACTGAAGAGGACAACTAGGCAGAGTCTGAATTTCGCAAGCATGTGGCATGCAGTACTCAACGAAACGAGGATACTGAAAACGAGGATAACTTGTAGCGACGGCTTTTTAAATTCAAATTCAAAAAAATACGCAATGCCTTTTAATATGCAGATTTCAATGGACAAGACAAAATCCATTGGCATAGCCAAAGAACCGAGAAGGTGCAAGCTGCCAATCAACAACAAACCAATTCAACTAATTCCTGCATAACGAGCGGTAGAAACCTAACGAAACAAGCTAAATTCCAAGCAGAAACGTCATCAGGCTGCCTAAGAAACACAATCCGGCGTAATACGTACATGAGCATAGAAAGCAAAATGAGAATATATAAAACCTGCATAAGAGCCATTTTGCCATACGCATCTGAGGCCCGCGCAGACACCACCAAATTGCAACCAACTTACCACCTACGTCGAGATGAACGCACTACACACCATAGCCGGCTATAGTCACTTTGACAGACGATCCAATGAAGAAATTAGATTAATCTGCAAAATGGACAAGCAGACAACGAAAAAAGTGAAAAACCATCCCAAAAGTGATGGCACAAATGCTGTCTGTGTATCTCTGCATCCGTTTTATGAAATTCACATTTTTTTCATAGCGAGTTTGCGCTTAATTAAGTTGGCACAAAATTATTATAATTAATTAATAAATGAATGCAGTGCCGAAGCATTTTTTGCATTTCACGTGCTCTGTGAACCGACACGTTAGCTCTACAGCTCCAGCCCTCTGTCTCCACCGCACCATCTTTGACGGTTGCTCATCAACACACAATGAAATTATTTTTAACACAAATATTATAGCATAGTAGAGTTTACTTCATTGTGCGTTCATTATTTAACATAATTTTCGCGAAAATAACAACAACAAAAGAGAAAATGAAAAAAAAATAAATAAATGAAAAATTTTGCGAAACCAGAAAACCGCAACATGTTGAAGTGCAATAACAAACAACTTTTCTACGCCAGAGTGTGCAACAAATTTATGAAATAGGGCAATGTGCGAGTTGTTGTTGTTGTGGTTCACTCAATTTTGTCTTTTACTAGCTATTTATTTATTTACTAGATTCCGTCCGCGACTTCGCTCACGTGGTATGGAGAAACATTGAATATTGTCGCACGGGATTCTTTTATCGGAATAAGAGTATGTCCTAACCTGGTCGAGCTCTATCCGATAGTTTTTTACATTTATAAATATATTTAAGGAATTACGGTTTAATACAATCTGCTGCGTTACACATAACAATTATTAATAGTAAGAAAAACCTATTTTACTTAAAAAATTTAAATATAGATATAGTCCATGATACTCAGTGAAAATGTAGCATTCTACTGGTGAAAGAATTTTTAAAATCGGACGAGTAGTTTCGAAGATGAACTCTAACATCCAAACAAATATTACCTTATTATTATTTATTATTATATATTATTATTTATAATATTAGTATAGATTTATTACGTGCCGTTGAAATCGATGTACGAGCCGAGCCCTAAGCTAATGCAGCTATGAAGAAAGTATAGAGTTCTAGTTTGTGTAAGTAAGTGATATTTCTACCGATAATAAATTGTTACATATTCCAAAATCAACCTTAAAGCCGAACTGCTAAGAATGACGCAGAGCGGTGACCTCTTTGAACCACTACAGTTGCTAATTTCGCTCAACTATTAAAGCTCGACAAGAAAGCCTGAGGAGGACAAGATCCCAACAGTTCGTGTGCAGCCTCTAAACCATATATACCTTGATGGCCGCCTAGCAAGGGCAACCACCAACCTTGTCCAGTACGTAGAATAAGTATATAGACTGTTATTGTGGAACAACTGTTACAGACACAACGACAGTGTATATTGCTCAGCTATATTCTAAATACTATCAAACAAATTTTGAAATGCAAGAGCTCTCTCTAATATAATACAGTCGAGCTTCCCTATAACGAACTTCTATGCAACGAAGCTCTCCTTATTACGAATTGATTTCAAGTACACAGCTTTTCTATATAACGATTTTTCCACGAACGATGAGAATTCGCTATAGTGAAGTTTGACTGTACACATGATTCTTATACAAAGGCTGTCCCCGATTTCGGTGGTGATGTTCTTGGCCAGCTCGAACACTCAAAAACGTTGCCTTTAACGCAGTTAGAAACTGAAGAGCTGCTATTGATACAAAGACAGGCCTGGTATTGGGTACCAGGTTGGTTGGTAATATAGAGAAGTTAGTTATGTACTCTGTCGAAACTGTCCCAACAAAGATAAGAGTGCATTGTTTCTCGCTTCTTTGCTCCAAATTCTTAATAGTGCTAATGTGGTGTAACGCATTCCCAGCACATGTCTCTCTATCGCCTAAGCGCCTGAATACTAGTGCTTGTCTATGCGTCTCCACTACCCAGCTCCATCTAACCTTATGTAAGGGCATTACTGCATCAAGGTAATGGATAAGACATACAAAGACGCGTATGTAGCGTAAAAAAAGCCATATACATACATACAGCAGAAACAATAACAACAACAAGAAGCAGCAATGATGAGAGCCAAATAATGAAGAACAAGAAAGAAAATATGTTGAAAATCTGAAAAATATGACAAAAGACTTCTGTGAATAGCACGGCTTCTTCTTCAGCTGTTGTTGGCGTTGTCCTTGTTATTTGTTACAACTTCAACTGTATGTTTTATGTTTTTGTTGTTGTTCTTTGCCGTTTCTTATTGTTGTTGTCGCATTACTTGAGCGAGTGTTTAATGGCCGACGTAACGGGCGCAATGCTAGGGTTGGCGCAATGTTACTCTTGTCTTGTAAGGAAAAGCAAACAACATAAATAACAAAAACAACAAAAACAACAACAACAACAACAAAGCGGAAGTATTTCGCACAAGACAAACAACAACAACAATAATAATAATAATAAAATATTGCATTTAAAACAACAACAATAAAAGTAGTTAACTCATAGGGGCACAGTGAAATTTGTGGGTGGGTGTGGCATGTAAATAAATTATGAAAAATGTAAACACTTCGTAGTCCATGTGTTTAGCGTTAGAAGACTGCGTTGTGTTGGGTTAGGTTAGGTTAGGTTTTCACTTAAGCCATATATGAGTCCATTGTGCTAACATATACAGTTGTAATTCCTTTGCTACACCACTTGGCCAAGTCCAGCAAGCTACCAGAACCTGTAATGCTGTGATGTTGGGTGCGGGAGAGAGAGGGATAGCTTGATAGGGTGAATAGAGGAAGAGAGAGAGAGAGAGAGAGAGAGAGAAATAAGGGCGCATGTGCATAGTATAATTCATAAAATTGTCTCTTTCCCTTCTTCATTTCTACAGCTTCGAAAGAATCATATGCTGCTACTTTGACTCTGTCTATCAAACAGTGGGAGTCTTGTAATGACAAGTACCATCTTGGTTAAGGTTGGCCACTTTGAGTTATCGAGTGTCAACGACCTTATTTCGTCACATTTTGTGCCGATTATTGCGATACATGTACTTGCTGACTAGAAGGTTAAACATTGCTAAAGCAACAGTAACATAAATATCTGCTCATATGGTATAGCGAAGGCCGTGTGACACGCGAACCAATTGTCCCGGAGAAAGTGCTGTCGGGATTTCATGTTAGGAGACAGATGCAACCAATAAGCGATTATATTGCCGCCTGACTATCTCAGTAGTTATTCAGTAACGTTTTCAACTCCATGTATCATATTTGTGCCATGTCAAGCACCTAACCATCAACCTATTGGGCAATGAAAGCAGGACAACCCGACACCTGAAAAGGCTACAGCGCTTAGATCTCCGATTCCGCGTTCCGGTTGTGTGATCGAATCATATAAAGCTGTTATTATTAGACAAGTAAAATTCGCTATTATTACGTTATTAATAAATAAATTCTTTCACGTCATTATTTTTTAAATCCGACCAATGTGTTATGCAGTTTACTGCGTTAAATGTTATAATTTAATTATGAAAAAAAAAAGGAAATAAAGAAAATTTAAAAACAAAAAAAATCAAAACTGTTACAACTCAGTAAGCCAGAAATACGACACATAATATATACTACAGATTCTACTGTCACTCAATCAAACTCGCTTGTTGGAACAAGGAGAAAACACGGAAAAATTTTATTCTATCAATTTATTCTATCGATTGTATATTCGTATTTTTTATACAGAAATATATATTTTCTTCTTTTGGCTGAACAAATACGGTGAACACGAATGCAGAATGCAGCAACAAAAGATGAATACTTTCGTAAAGAATGAAGTGGACATTGTTGAGTTGCGCTGTCTTCACGTTAATGCTGCCATACTTGACCATCGAAGGAATAAACGCCAGGATGCCTTCCAGGAACGGCGCGATCTGCAAGGCATAGACTGCAGCACAGATGAGGAGAACCAGGTTTACGAATGTATCTCGAGCCTCAAAGAAAAGTTGGCAGCTTTCAAGGCCGCACGCGCACTATGCTCTTTGAAAATAAGTGAAAATACAGCAATTGATTGTCTAATAAATAGCGACACGGTGTACATGTTGACGGACTGTCTACGGCAGAAGAAATCTTTGCTGCTCCAGTCAGAGGCTGCAAAGGTAATAACTCAAATTTTGTCAAGTTCATCCCACCATACCATTGCATTGGTGGCTATCGATGCTGTACCGCTCTTGGTTAAGCTACTATCGTCTACAAATGCCGACATATGTGAGCAATCCGTATGGTCTTTGACTTATATAATCGAGGAAGGGCAAGAACTGCGAGGTCTGCTTTTCCAACATGACATAGTACCGCTCCTTCTATCGTTGATAAAGCCGGACATGCCAATAAGATTATTGCGCGGTGTCACCTGGGCAATTTCGAGTTTGTGTTTCCATAACGATCCAACAACACCACCTAAAACCATACTCGAGATCCTGCTTGCACTTAGCGGGCTAATAAATCATCCAGACAAAGGCATCGTCATCGACACGGTTGGCACCATTCACCATCTGACTGCTGCTTGCATGGACAACATACACCATGTGATTAAGAGTGGTATTGTGCCCAAGCTGGTAGTACTGCTTTGCCATGAAGCAGTTGGAGTACAATCGATGGCCCT
Organism: Cacoxenus indagator; assembly: GCA_035041755.1. Lineage (NCBI taxonomy): Eukaryota > Metazoa > Arthropoda > Insecta > Diptera > Drosophilidae > Cacoxenus > Cacoxenus indagator. The sequence continues at coordinate 606,175 of JAWNKX010000250.1, forward strand.
TAGCGTTCTTATCAATATCGCGGCCGGGAGCAATGAACATGCCCAAGTTATACTAGATTATAGCGCTCTTTCATACTTCCCCGCACTTATGTGTCATACGAATGAGTTTATACGCAGGGATGCTGTATGGCTGCTGTCAAACATAACGGCGGGAAACCAGTTGCAGATAGAAGCTATTATACAGTCAGGACTTTTGCAAAGCATAATTAATAACATAAACCGAGGTGAATACTTAATTCGGCAGCAGGCAGCCTGGGCTTTAACTAATTTGACGTTCTGCGGCAATCGTGAACAAATCTTTAAACTAATTCGAAAGGATGTCATTGAAGGATTTTGCGATCTTCTGTCGTGCTTGGATACAGAAATAGTAGAGCTTGTGCTACACGGTTTTCAAAATCTGTTTAAAGTGGCCCCCAAGCGCATGGATTATGTGGCTAATATGATTGAAGAGTACGGTGGACTCGAAAAGATCGAGGGCCTGAAGAACTCTTCCAACTCAGAGATCTGCAAGTTATCATTTGAAATTTTTGAAAACTACTTCAAAGAACGCACCAATCACCTTTCCTCCAATCGCCTCTCACCCAAAAGCTTCGGCGACACTTTACTTTAAAATGCAACAGTGCTGGCAGCACGATGAGAATAAGGATTTGTGTTCATTGTATTAGTCTTTATATTTTCCATACTATATATTTCATTATTTAGAAATTCTCAAGTAAAAACATCAATGAAAATTTGTGTCTTTTTATTTTTTCAGAGAGGGGAATACACTGCACCCAACACTGCTCTCAACTGAGACGGATAGCTTGAAAATTAATTATATAATTGTCCCGGAAACTAGACACTGAGCTTAAAATGTAGATATATAAAATATGCACGAATTCAGAATCACTGTGCACAGTGGGCGAAGGCAACTTTTTTTATTTATTGTACGTTGACGCAACTTGAATCAAAACACAAATTCTATGTGAACTCAACTCAACTCAACTCAACTCAACTCCACACAAGTACAACTGAGTGTGGAAGATGCGCGATGATGAAGCTCTGCGTTGTCGCTGCCCTGCTTCATGCTCATTGCAAACTTAATGTTGCAATTCTACAATGAAGCAGCTTGTTGTTGTTGTTGTTGTTGTTGTTGCTTCAGTAAAAAGGGCGGGCAACGCGCTGCTAAATCGTCTGAATGCGCTTAAACGAGCACGCATTAATAAAAAAGTCAGAAAGCAATGAAGGCATAAAATGTAGCGCGTTCAAAGCGAGCTGTGTTCATAGAGTAAAGAGTTTATGTAAATTTGCAAATACAAATTGTACACAGAGCTTCAAATCTGATCAAATAACATAAAGAATCCACAATTTCTGGATTTAAGTAACAGAGCACTTCTCAGCTATTACCTGTGAAGTTGATCACTGTTAGATTAATAGTTCTTAAGCCTGAGAACATGCTAGATAGACATATGAAGAGATATTTAATTTATAAATTGATAGATAGATAGAGAGGAGATAGCGAAAATGCGGTAGCTGTACCGAGGTAGGGCTATTGAAGCTACAACGACACATATTAAGTGTAGCGCAACTGCATAAGGAAAGACTCTTCTAACTTTAACTTCTTACTAAGTAACAATGACGTTCAGTGGGTCAACGCTCATCATTGAATAACATCGAACTTCTATAAAAATATAGCTTTTCTATGGAAACTTTGTTGTCGCACGCAGAGAGTATGAAACGCAGCCACTGTTAACTAAGTTTCCTTTTTGTTCTCACTAGACTAAGCCAGAGAGAAGTTTATGAATTTATAAAATAAATTTTGTATCGTTTATAAATGTTGTCATTTTTCTAAGTAAATCTTGTAAGTACAAGTGTGTAAGATTTTGCTGATAAATTGGGAAAAATTCAAAAAAATTTCCAACGACTGAAGTGCTCTGCAGAAATTGTTGTCATATGCTTTTGCATGGGCAAGAAATGATTTTTGGAACTTTCGAATATAGTTCAGATACAAGTTGAGTCACGCAGAAATTGACAAAAAAACACTCGTCGATTAATCCTAAAGAAAAGTTTGTTTGAACTAAAATCCATTCAAATAGATGCATTTATTTGCGTTTAAAAAAGACGCGAGACAAATGTTCTATAATGTATATGGTCAATAATGGTCAGCAACACTTTAAAGAGCGCAAATATTAGCAAAAAATAATACTATGAACCATCCGCGCAATTGCTTCAATTTGCAAATTGCAAACAGACACAAAAGCACAAGAATAATGTACAGAAGCAAAAAATTGACTTCGCTGATGCATGGAGGGTTAATTTAAGAGTTTAGGGAGCCATTTGCTTTTATTGTCTTTCTGTGTTCCTTGTTTTTTGTTGTTTTGTTTTTGTAATATTAATTTTTTGCTTTAATTAATTGTTAGCATCTCTGTGCAACGTCTTCTGCTACACTCAACTCAAATCGCGCACCATCAATGTGCCCAAGTAAAACAATAAAAATGAAATTAAAAAAAATAAACGTAAAAAAAAAACGAAGCGCGTTGAAATAGAAGTGCAAAACGTTTAGCAATCATTTTCGTTTAGTGTTACAGTCTTATTTTTGTAACTGTTGCAGTTGCTTGGCAGCTGAGCAGCAGCGACTTTGGTGAAAGAAAGCAGAAAAGGTTTTCGCTTTGCAGCTGCTAAGAACTGTGGATACACAAATTACAACTAGTCAAGCACAAACAATAATAAAAATTACACAAAGTGGCTTTTGCAGTTGCAGTTGCAGTTGATTTCTCTGCTGCGCTGGGCAAAGAGACGCTTGTAAACATCTTTTATTGCAAATTGACGACCAGTTTTTCTTATTCTTAGTCTTTTTCGGTTTTCTTTTATTTTTCTCTTACTTTTTTTATGATTATTATTTTTTGCTGTACTTCGTTCTTGCAGCCTTTCTTCAGTCGCTGCTGCAGAGCTGAGGCTACAAATTTAGCTTCAATGCATACAACTGTTGCATCTGCAAACTGAGTTCGCTACAACACAAAAACAGCAACAAAAAGCAAAGCGACAGTTACAAGGCAAGACAGTCGCCTGCATCATGACATGAGACACCTGCTGCCAACATCTTCGCTAAGGAATCGCCGCCAGGTGGGTTCAAAATCACGGCTGACAACAATGAAAAAATAAATAAATACATAAATAAATAAAATACAAAAAAGATACATGAATACGAGTATATTGTAAAAAATTCACATTTCTTTTGCTTTCCGCTTCAATTTTTTTAACTTAATATCTTTCAATATATCATAAGTTTTTTAACTTTGACTTGTCGTATGTTCACAAAAAGCATTGTGATTTTATAGTTTTATCTATTTAATTACTACTAATGAGCTCACATTATGTTTGTGTTTATTTTTGTTTTGTTTTTTGCTTAAATGAATTTTTTCTTACTTGCAGATAAATAACGGTGATAAATGCAAAACTTACCTGGAAAGAGAGATTTAAAAAAAATTAGAAAACATTAATTTTGTACGATAATTTGTCTTAGGCTATTAGAAGTACGAATAAATTTAGTACGCTGAAAAAAGATACCATCAAGCTATGCCTACATAAGAAGCTGTTGTTATTTCTAGCGAAAAATAATGTAAATAAATGTGTATGTATGTACCATATATATATATATATATATATATATAAAATATAAAAACCGAAAAGAGTAAAAATTTATTCATTTTCGGTTAATTAAAAGAATGGCAATGTCAACGAAATGTCGAAATACGCGACGACGAGTGTGAGTGTTCTATCGAACTGGCGCTGTTGCTTGCTTGCTTGTATGTGACTGCCCGATGGAAGACCCCCTGCAAAGCCCCAAATCGCAAACAAGAAAAGGCAACAAAAAAAAAAAAAAAAGCACACTCATATACAAATTAAAGCGAAGTGAAATGAAGTGAGCAGGAAATACATTTTTAAAAATATCTGAAAATGCGACAAGGCAATTCATTTCGTTTTGGTTGCCTACGATTGGCGGGAGCTGCAATGAGCAGATGTGACAGCGGACGACAGCAAATCAAGAACCAAAGTGACAAACGAGCAACGCAAATTTGAAAAGCTAAGGAAGAACCACAAAGACAGACAGACATACAGACAGATAGTTAGACAGGCATGAGCAACTAGCGCAACACAAGCCGCAAACAAACTTTGCTCAATTAATAAAAATGTATCTAATACTTTAATGGCCGTATGTTGTAGAAATCACAGAGTTAGGCCTCGAAATTGCGAATTTACTTAGCGAGTGTTTTCTGCTCAGCAGACACCGTCCTTCCGTTCAATTAACTTTCGTTCGTATACAATACAATTTTTCATACAAACTGACTATTGAGGCATTTTGAAGAGACCATAAATTTCTTTTGCAGCCATAAATTGAGTTGTTCTTTTCCTTGGCGCTGTCACTTGCTATTCAAAATATTAATCTTTTATAATAGATTGATTGAAATCGAATTGAACTTCATTTGGCACAAATTAAAGCATAACTCAATTCGAGCGCATTATAAGTGAGTAAGGCAAATCAAAAATGGCGACTCTAAGTATTTTCGATTGTATGCCTCATCACATATCATATCATATCACATTTTGATACTCTGACGAAGCGAGTAAAGCGTAATATTCCGATTAGGAGTCGGAGTGATGTACAAACAGAGGTGAACAGTGCTGAGTGCTTACAATGCTCACCACGCTCGCTTGTGTCTATCAAAGAGGGTTCTATGCTGTGAAGCATCTCTAATGTTGCACCAGATAATAGTTAACAGTTGAGTCTAAAATTGAAAAATAAAAGCTTCATAAATCTCAAATAAAGAAATCAGAGTTCAGCACATTTTTTTCACAGTGCGTTTCTGGTTTTTCAACGTGATATAAAGCGTTCTTAGTACATCTTCCTATAATTGTCCAACTTTATATAAATCGAACTGTCTATGTATTTAGATTAAAAGCCTTTAAAGTGCATGCAGAAAAATCTACTACTACTACCTCAGTTTCAATCATCCATTGGCACACCCAACGAAAGAAGTATAATGGGCAACTGCGACCAGTAGAGATATATCTATATACAATAGGAGTGACTGCAATGCTGAGAAAAAATCAATTCAATATGATTGACTACTTTGGTGTTTCATGCTCAACGTGATTATCTGCGTTCTGCTTAGATTTGACTTATTTGGTGTGATTTATATTTGAAGTTGTTCAGTTGATCAGCAAAAATTATTGTCTTTGGATTAGTCGTAGCCTAATAGTCTGGTTTAATCGAATCGACAACTTGCTTCTGCGCAACACGACCTACAGAATTGCGAATTAAGATAAAAATTAAACACACAACTTCGCTGATATACATACATACGTTAACTTCTAAGAAAAGTACAGACAGTAAAGCACAATGTGTGCAGATTATTCCTGATGGAATATGGATGATGGAATGGAAGAAACGAGCAAAAATTTTTACCTTGGCTTCGGTGTGAAGTCTTTTGAATTATTTTTTTTTTTAATTGTACCGCGTAGATGGCCTTGGGGTGGGGATATGTCATTTATTCAAATTTACTTCTATATAAAAAGTTTGTTGATGTGTATACAAAGTAGGCATTCCACTTTATAGAAACTTATGAATTATTCAAAGTAACGACCATCTGTTTTATTTTCTCATCCAACTTGTGAAAGACGAAAACAACTCGCGAACTCAAATATTAGTGTTTATTGCCGAAAAATCAAATATCTAATAATAATTATACACGCGTGCGGCCCGTTTTTTCCTTTCTTCTCCTTCTTCGTCTTCTTCTTCACTATTTGGCATTCCCATCGAGTGCTGCCAGATTGCTCTAGGGTGTGCGGCCCACTTTTATGTTTACCATATTGGAATAGGCTGTTCTGTTACTACCTACTCCCTTACTCAGGAATAAATACACCCAAAACAAATTCGTTTCCTATTAATAATAACAAATACTCAAATGGTTGAATGATTGAAGTTGAAGGATTACTTTCTAATTATACTGAACTTCGACTTCATAAGTACATACTCACATATAATATATTAACACCAAAGTATACACGGCATCTCTTTCGTTTATTTATACTTGATAACGCATCTCATGGATAACACAAATAATTACCCATTGCTCTTACAACCACTCTATTTTTATTTGGCTAAACAGAAAGCGTAGCTCAAACTAATCAATACATTTGATGCGCAACAATCTAGTCCTTCTTCCGGTACGAGCGCATAACATCGATTCACGCACATTGGTCCAAAATATAAATAGCTCGAATAATTTAGAGTACCGTGCTATTTTTTCTAATGTAATCATAAATCTGTGAGTCGCCAAATTTATCATTTCCATTTGCACTAAGCTACAATTTCAATTAACACAATTTTCCGGCAATGGTCGATGCACAGCTGTTAAAAGATTTTATATCTTTGCGTGAAGAGCATTGAACTTTGTTTAATTCGCTTGGATTTTCCATGTATAACTCAAAACTAATAAAAATCAATAGTGTGAAACACTGGCAATCAGCTTATTGTCCACTTAAGAGGGGATCAAACAAAAGGTAATTAAATAAAACTTAAGTATTTCGCAACTATGAGACTTTGAGAAGATTTACCCATCGAGTTGATTATAGGCGTAATCATTATGATCGATGAGAATTTACAGTAAAATGTAGATTGGATAAAATGCGCCAACTTCTGTTTATATAGAGAAAATCCTACTTAATAAAGAAACTCAAGGAAATTATTTACAAACTTGACAAATGTAGAAGACTATGAGTACAGAATACCCGCAAGAAAATATGAATATAATGAAACGGATGGCCCTAAACGGAACTTTTTCTGCAGTAAAAATACGCACCCGTTCTCATATGTTCTGTGATGTGAGTTCTCAATTGTGAGTGATACCATAAAGTAGCGAAAAAATCACTTGGTGTAACTGCGACAACAGCATACGCAAAAACGAATTAGAGTTCGCCAACAAATGAGTACACCTGCGAACACAACACAGCTTATCTTTGTTTCTGGTTTTCTCTTTTGGGTTCCGTACGTTTGAGTAAAAAACGGAACTATTATAAGATCACTCGTGTATCTGTCTGTTCCACTTTTACAGCCAATTTGCTTCGAATCTAGTGCACCGATTAAGTTGTGTAATATATCAAATATAAGGGCTTGCTGCAACGAGTCTCCTTATAATTTATTTAAGAAAATAAATAAAAATGTACCATACTCCAACCCCAAATCTACGAAACTACTGCGTTTAAAATGTTTACAAAAACACAGAAAATAGTTCTGTACCTATAGATTTCGGGAAAACCTACAAGAAGTCTACGGTCTGAACCTAAGGTGGTAAATCATACTAATTAGTGAAAATTTCCAGAATTCCTTGTAGTCACTAAAGAAAATTGAGTGAAAAAACGTTTAAGTATTATTATTAGGAGCAGGTGACCTATTAAGGGAGCATTGTATCAGCTACTTGCTTAATCAAAACGGAATTAGTCGTAATGATTGAATATTTCGTCCGGTTAGGTCAAGTGAGTTTTCAATAGAGTGCAAAGACAACCGCAAATATATTAGGTAACACATTCAACGTACAGAATCCTCTCCACCCAAGGCACTTGGCTGGATATTTTTTTTCGTACATTCGCACATAATAAAAATGTTATGCATGCGATATATTCTCTTATACTTTCATTGCCTTCCTTCTCTCTCATGTAACGAACTTGACCGTGAAACTTTACTCTTTAATTGCCGCAAAAAAGGTTTCACTTAAATAAAAATTCTAAAGTGGTATTCATTTATACTATGTCATCTGCAGTGACACCACAATGCCTAACTTATTTTATAATTATATAATGTTATAATTATTTTTCATAATGAAATTAATAATAATAATTATAATAATAATAATAATAATAATAATAATAACAATCTTCTCTATGTATGTATATGTATGTCTGTATGTGTGGCCGCTATAGACGTTGTGACTCCTGCACCGATTTTGATGAAATTTTCAGAGAAACTCTAGAATAGCCTGTCGAGTAATCCTGTGAAGTTTCGTGCGTTAGTACAAAAGTCGGGAAAAAATAAATAAAATCATCAGTTTGCCTTCGAAAAGTCTGTCAAATTCGAAATCGAAACTCTGTCAAAGACAAATTAAGAAAGTTTAACACACAAAACGGTTTAATTGAAAGTAGACGTTAGTAAGTTTATTAAATAGAACGCATATTAATTGTTCAGTTACATTTAAAAAAAACTGCAAAAGCATCAATTGGAAAAAAAATGCCGAAGCAAAGCGAAAAAGAAATATTAGAGCATTTGAAACAGAAGAACAGCGAGAAACTCGGCATGGACAAGACGCAGCAACGCGCCGGTTATCTCTGCTAATAATAATAATAAAATGTAAACAAAACAAAAAGTAATATTAATAAAGTAATAGTATGAAGAGGAGATAAGAAATAAATTGAAATTGCCAATAAAACAAGAATTTCGATGTTCATTTTCTTTGAATAGTGTGTACGCTGATTAATTTTATATGAATTAGGAGGAAGGACTTGAAATGCATTAAAGGGATTTTATAAAAAGCTAAAGGAATCGGGAATGAACGCAGTTTATGTATATTTATGATCGCGTAAATGGTTCTGCTAAACATTTAGATTGGTCGGATACTTTTTTAATGTTTTTTTTTAAATTAATTTTATTTTGCAATCGGATTATACTTGTACCGCGTTTGCAGTGCAGCTGAATCACTGAATCGAATCTTGGTGTTCACACTGCGGATTCTAAATCATGATCAGCTGTTCATTGTTTTGGTTATACGCACGTTGACAAATTGTAAGAAGTGAAAAAATTTTAAAATTTTAAAATTTTTAAAATTTAAAAATTGCGATTTGTGGAAAAAATAGATATTTTAGAAGGACTATCACAGAATGTGTACAAACGTGTTTTCGGAGTTAATTGGACTTATTTTTTTAAAAAAGACTTCAAAGTTTAGTTTTCGATTACCTTTGTTTTGTGTCATGGTCAGCTGTGCATTGTTTTGGCGCACAAAAAACAAGAAGAAGACTATTGAGAATGGCAATTGCAAACCAAAAACTTTGCAACACTGTCAGAAATTGGCAGCCCTGTTTCGCCTTGTTCAGCAACAAGCCCTGAATGGGGTCACTTTTCCTTGTGGTTATTGTAGAAAGTGTAACGAATCATCGTCGAATCACCAGCGATTTGAATTCTAGCCCACTGTAAACGGGCTATTAGTCAGTAAACAAATCTTTTTTTTTTTTTTTTTTTTTTTTTAAATTAAATTATAACATTAAACGCAGTAAACTGCATAAAACAGCAAATCTTTTAAGTTACAGTAAGTAACAGCAAATCGCCAGTGTGACTAGTTATTGTTCAATAGTATGTATATTACTCAGTTTTCTAAATAGAGAACATGAAATCTTCCCAGTCTTCGAAGAGTTAAGCAATTCTCCACTAGATTTAATGCTAAATTATTGGTATGATGTAGTATATGTAGTCTCTTTATATACCTGACACTAAGGGTATGTTGAGATCTTTGTGAATTTCTACATTGGAAACAAACCAAGTAGCATTAACTATGGTCCGTAAAGTTTTAGATTGATATCGCTGCAAGATTTCTATGCTTGATATGCTTGCTGTACCCCAACGCTGTATAGCATACGTTCATACGGGTTTCAATATTGCCTTGTACAACCGGATTTTATTTTCTAAACTAAGTTGGGAATTTCTGCCAAGAAGCCAATACATTCGCTTCGTTTTTAAACAGAGTTGCTTTTGTTACGCTTTAATATGTGTCCTCCAAGTCAGCCTGCGGTCAAGATGCACTCCTAGGTATTCCGCAGAATCGTTTCGGGGTATTTCTACACCATTTAATTTTATTGGAGGGCAGTCACCTTTCCTTAATGCAAATGTACTATGGACCGATTTTTCGGAATTTCCTAGTATATTCTACACGGTTAGCCATTTCTCAATTAGGCAGAGTTCTGCTTGCAGATATTTTGAGGCTTTGGTGCGTGAGTTGCTGCTTGCGATAATTGCCATATCATCATAGCATATGTTGTCACAATAACATCCTGGGAGATTGGCATATCTGCTGTGAGTTTGGTGTAGAGAATTGGACCCAAGACACTGCCTTGTGGCACTCCTGCGTTTATATTGGTCGGATACTCAAAAGTGCTTTTCTCGAAAGTTCTGCAGAAATTCGGTAATAACTCGATTGGAGGCTATACAGTCGCGTAAATCTAGGCCTTGATAAACACAAAAACAACAGTGAAAATGTCAAGTCGATACCTCCACAAACAAAAATGACTTCTAGTGAGAACTTTGCCGAGCTCAAAAAGAGGTTGAATCAGTTTGCATACACAGTAGACTCGCGTTAACTTGAACACCCAATAACTTGAGCTATGCAGTAACTTGAATGCACTAGTTTTGCAATTTTTCAAATGCATAGATGATCTGGTATTCAGTTTTACTAAAACATTAACTATTTTTTGTTTCATTGGTGTATGTAATATTTTTTATAGAACGACGTCGAGGTTGAGGCAATCCAAGACAGTTCATCACAGCCTGACGATAATGAAATGAATGAAGAAATTTATAATGTGAGAAGCCGTGCGGCCGTAGAGATACTTAATACAGCTATTTCGTGGGCCAACAAAAATCAAAGATCATATTCGGATATATGTATGTATGTATTCTTGAAAACATGAGTGAAACAGCTGTCGCTAAATTGTTCAAACAAATCAAAAGAGATGGATTGATGGATCATGAATATTTATATTTGAACAATTGTTGCGACCGAGCGAATTATCCACCGCGAATAACAAGAGTACTATATTCCCTAACGAGTCGTTTGATTGCACAATATTTTATAGCGGGAGTGAGTACTCATTGCGTGCTCAAACGTTGTACAGGGTGCGAGATAAATTTGCCGCGCAAATTTGGATGTAACACGAAACATCGAGCCATCGAGCGGTAATTGCGTCACGACTAAGCGTTGAGCAGAGCAGCGCACGCATGTCATGATCACGTGCGTTTATCGCTTGCGTGTCGTCGCCGTCGCCGTCGCCGTCGTCTTTGTCGTCGTCAACGTCGTCATTGTTGCGTCAGCAAGTGCAAAGCGCATGACAAACTTAACAAAAGTTCGAAAAAAGCAGAAAAGAAAATAGCTGGAAAATCGCTGCTTATTACCAAACTGCAGAAATTTCGCACTCAGATTGAACTTGTGTGCGAGCGTTTATTTTCAATCGCTCTCGGCTGCGGTCTCATTGCGACTTTCAATGCGCGATTCGCACGTCCCGCAAACATGTCATCGTGATTATTTTATGAAATTTCTACAAAATGCATGTTCAGTGTACACGTTTCGGAATATGCATAACACATAATAAATAAACGAGAATACAAATAAAATATATAAATATGAATATGAAGAGAACGCATTACAACAAAAACACAACAAACACAAAGAAGTACAGAAAAACCGCCTTCAATGGTGGCAACAAAATTACTGCTGAGTTGCGGTTGCACGTGCTGTTCAAATTGCGCTGGACACAACACAAAATGTTGACTGAACAATTGAGCAGGTGAATCATAACCGTAGTCATCGTCATCATTAGCAAGGAGAGTGTCATCATTATCGCCATTATTATCATTGAGCACGTCAACAAGCGTCATGCTGAATACAGATACAACAATGAAGCAATGATGCACATTTGATGAATTACTTTGTTGCTCAACGAAATGTTTGCATTCTAAGCTAAAGCAGAGAAGAACATAAACAGAGACACAAAAGAAAAAAAAAACTGCTATAAACTTCGGTTGAACCGAAGTTGTTATTACAACTTTATGCTCGAGCGAATTAAAATTATACCACCCAATAATTCTGAAACAACTCTTATTGAAATTTTGAGGGAATAATGAATACTAACCCGCAGCCCGCCACACCTTGTGCCACCCTTTTCGGTATTAGTGAAAAAATAAAAATTCAAAAAAAAGTACAAAAATCAAGTAATTCAATGGCGGCGTATCAGCAAGAAATTTGCTTTATTGAAGCTATGTATGTTGGCGCATGGATTGTTTCTCTGCAGTGAAGCACCTTGTGATATACAACATTTTTCATTTCGTTATCAGGCGCAATAACAAAGAAAGTGGTTGGTGAGTTAAACTTTTTTTATTATTTTTCTTTGACAGCATTTTTTTATGTGTTTTTCCAAAGATAAATTGATGAAGCAAAAAATAATAATACAAATAATCCAATATATTTACTTATAGTTTTTCCCCGATTTTCTAACTATATTAACGCAGTAATCCTTCACAGGATTACTCGACAGACTATTCCAGAGTTTCCTTGAAATTTTCAACAAAAACAGTCCAGCGGTTTTGGCGTCTATAGCGGACAAACATACTTCCAATTGTATACATATAGACCATACATTTTGTGCTACATTTCATAATTCCCAATGCTTTTTGAGCAAAGTGGAGTAAAGCATATGCATTATTAGAGGATCTCCGTTATTACCAGCTTCAGAAAAATGTTATAATACCATGCGCAGTATAAAAACAAATATGCTCTTTTGGTCAGTTGTCAATTCAGATTTATTGCCTTATAGCGACACACGTATCTTAACGAAGTTGCTGCGTTGCCAGCTGCAGTCGCAAACGTAATGAATTCGCACATTAACAACATTAAATGCCCGCAATTAGCGTTTTAATTGCGTTAGCAACGATTTATTTTACAATAAAAAAGAGTATTAAAAGAAAATAAAAATTAAACAGCACAATTAAAAACATACATGTTTATTTATTTAAAAAAATAAATACAATAAAGTTAATATAAAAAATCCACAAAAATCCCATGACAACGCAATGTGTTGTTTAATGCGCAGCTGCGTGCAACATTTTCGCAAAGAAGAAACTGTGACAACAAAAAACCACAACAACAACAACAACAACAACAATAATAATAGCAAAACCAAGAAATCGTAGTCAACGGCAATTGAAACAAAAAGTAAAACACAACAAATTACATGGAAAATATAACAAACAAAAAATCGAAAAAAAAAATAAACGAAAAACGAAGCAAAAAGTTTGGAAAAAAAAAAACACAGAAATAACAATCAGAAAACGTCGTAAAGCCATGCAATCATATAGACGCAAATCTGTGTAATCAGGCTGAAATTATTGTGCTAAGACAGAAACGTGAAAAATACAAACAGACAGACAGACCGACATTAACAATAACACACAAGAAAAAAAAAACGTCAGCGCATTGCTTAAGTCGCAGTCAAAGCTCAAAAGTAATGCAAAGATAAATAAAAAAATTTAAAAAAACAACATCAACAACAACAACAACAACAACAGACCCAGATAATTTGCCACAAAATGTAGCATGAAATGTTCGCTAAGCAACGCTATTGCAAATGTAGGCGACGCATACAAAATGAAGCAAGCAAATCGAAACGACGCGACGCAATGCAATGCAACGCGATCGAAGCTCAGGTCTCCGCAATAAAGCTTCAACTCAAGCAAATACAGGGTGCGTGCCAGTTTCTGACACAGGGTGTCATAATTAAAATATATAAAAGCAACAACGATTTCTGGCCTTCAGCGACGTTAAAGCCAAAATAACTTCATCTTAACCCATGGATTTGAGTAGTGTTGAAATGAGCTGCAATAGCAACGCAAGCCCAATGCATAAGGCTCTTTGATAGGCTAGGGTGAATTTCAGATTGTTACCTCATTGAAATTGACTGCTGAACTTTTATAAAGACTGTTGTTTTTTTTTCTTTCTTAAATTAAGGAATAAAAATGTTACCGATACTGCTGCTTTTTCACAGTGAGCAACGCTGCGCATGGCCACTTAGGTCCATCCGGATAATTCTTCAGATGGACTTTGAAATATATATCACATAATATAGGTATTCGCAGATAATATAGTCGTTCCAGATATTTCAGACCGTCTCTATAGATATGCCTGCTTGTCAGGTAGTAAAGCGTAAGAGTTTCCCACTGTACAGATAAGTCTTCTTCTTGAGTTTCCCGCGTAGTAGGAGTCCAGTCAGTCTTCAGTCAACCACCATCTGTTATTAGACTACTGTCTATTTTTTTGAGCAAATTGGAAGAAGTCAGTTTCGTGTACTCATCAAGCATCTACCATCACTGAAACTACGCGGAGGCTTGATAAATACTATGGGGTCCCTTTACCATGAAATCCAATGGCTAAAAACTGGTTACGGAATTCTATTGTAGTCGTGACGCCGAAGTCTTAGGTTCCGCCAAAAATCGTTGATAAAAACTATTGAATGATATTGGACGATCGCAATATGAAAGTGTGTGAGGTGGCTAAGGCTGTGGGCAACTGAATTGAGCGGGTGCATGAATATTTGGACATCAATAAGTTATCCACAACACAATGGGTGTTGCAATTCTTCACACTCGACTATAAGCGCAACCATGTAGCAACTTCAAAGCGGTTTTTGACGATTTTTGGACGAAATTTGAATCCGTCACAATACAATGGGGACCATATAACAGTTAAAGTCTTCCGGTGACTTCTCCTTCCAAACCAGGCCAACAGTGTCTGTCAGCCAACAAGGTCACGGCGATAGTTTTTTGGAATGCACGTGGTCTCATTCATATCGATTATCGACATGGCAATAATCCATAAATGGGGCTACGCGTGCACCAGATTTAGCACCCAGCGATAATTTCCTCTTGCCGAGCCTAAAGAAATGGCTCGGCCATTTTGAGAACCCTGAGAAAACCGGTTATTTCATAGGGCAAACAAGTACGTACCAAATATATTGACCTAATTATAATTTATGTGTAGAAAAAATACTATTGATCTTACGTGTCAAGTCTCCTAGCGCACCACATATTTTCTAAAACCGCATGGTCTCTTACTATTCGAAACTTGAGCCCGGGTATTTCACGCAACATTTTAAAAAACAAAATGGTACCCTTAACGCAGGCGGACAAGTGACATACAAATAATTTCATTTATTCACTTCCTAACAAATATATATATATATAAACACATTTCTTGAAATCAACCGAACGCTATTATAGACACAATGTATTGATATGAAACGTACACCAACGGAAAGCTTTAGCGGTGTAGATGTGCACAGAATAGTTTAATTGTTAAAAATGTGTGTCGAAACATGTTAAAATAAAAAGACTTTTAAAATAAAATATAGTTTACAAAAACTAAAGGACCCGCTTTAATAGCAGACCGAACTAAAAACTGACTTCGTTTAGGCGCTAGTGAAATTAGTCATTTCCATTTAATCCTGTTGATCCTGGTTAAGTCATAGGGACAAAGTTGTCAAACTATTGTATTGTCATCGGTCCTTGTTGGATGTGCAAAGTTTCAGTTTAATCTGACGTTTAGAAGCGGTTGAAAATCTCGTTCAAAGATTTGGTTACAAATTACAAACATACAGTTGAAGCTTATATAAAGCATGTAAAAAGTAAAATTGCAACAACAAAATACATGCGCTGGCAATATAACAGCACGAAAATGCCAGAGAGAGTGTGATTCAGGGAGAGGGAGTGTGATGGAGAGTGTGAGTAAACGAGAGTAACTCGCGCTCGCAATAGAACAGTTCTGAGTGAAACATTCTTTCCTGTTTCTCCTTCTTACTTTTTAGCGATATGCTGATGAGGACTTTAATGTATTTTAACAGAGAAATACTCATTACTTAATAGCCTCAGCAAAACTAGTATGTATTATATTTTCTCGGTCTTTACAGTGAGCCCAGTTAACCTGGAGCATTAGATTAACAGAGTCATATGCAAGCATAAATATTTGTTGATATTTTCTATGGTAAAATTAGCTGTATCTGGGCACAAGTTAGAACAGTTGATTTTGGATGTTTATAGGGTTCCGTGCGTTTCAGTGAAAAACGGAACCATTATAGGAACACACGTGTCTTTGTCTGTCTTACTTTTACGGCCAGTTCGCTCCGAATCTACTGGACTAATTAAGCTATGTGTAAGTAATATCAAATGAAAGGGCTTGTTGCAAGGGTCTCAAATAAATAGTCTTAAAGTTATTTAAGAAAACAGATGAAATCGGTTTGGTTGAGTTTTCAATAGAGTACAAAGGAAACCGAAAATATATTCGGTAAAATATATTTGACCGAATACGGTGAAAACATCAAGTAGTTTCGACTTAAAAAGAAAGTTTGTTGCATTAATCGATTATAAAAATGAAAGCAAGAGTTAGATACAGCTGAGACAATTACATTAGGCAGTTTTATAGATGGAACTAACTGAAAACTTAAGCATTTTGAATTAATGACTTCTTGAACGACCCACAAAATGTTTGATTCTTTAGTGTGAACGGCTTATATCAACATTTTGAAGGGGGTGTCGAGGGTTGGCAGTTGAGTGAAGCATGCGTTTATCTGTAGAAGTATTCCCTTTTAATTATAGTTCGTTTCTTGCGTTCTTCATTTTCTAGTGGAAAAATACCAATACCAATAACCATACACATACACATACACACACGCATACAAACACAATTACACAAGTTCAGAAATGCAGACATGCACACAAAGTCATAGCAAAAGCGAAGAGCAAACAAGCAGTTGGAATTCTTTGACTTTTTTATCTCAAGTATCTCAGGCGGTACTTAGATACAAAATCGCCAAAGTACTTTTAAACTTAAGAATGTGACGCGACAAAGCGGCTGTTTGCTTATGTTGCTTTTACTGTTGTTATTGTTGCTGCTATTGTTGTTGCATGTTGTTTGTTGTTGTGGCCCCACGATTATGTGCTCCACCATGAAGCGCGAACGCTTTGAAAATATGTTCAAAGGGAATATTTAACGCTGCCGCCGTTTTGCGTTCTCTCCGGTTCAGTTCGGTTTCCCATCGCGGTCGTCGTCTGAAGCTGCCTTTAGCTGCCTCGATTTGAGTCGAGACAGGTCTGAGCAACGGTGCAGCGAACACCAGCAGCGACAGCGGCAATGGCAGCAACGGCAACAGGAACAGAGAAACAACGAAAATGGACGCGCTCCTTTCTTCGTTGCAATATCGTCGTCGCCTTCGCCTATGCCGTCGCTGTAGCCATCGCCATCATCGTCGTCGTCGTCGTCGTCGTCCACGAGCGACACAACGTGACATTCTTGAAATTATTTTCAGTGCTCAAGAAAACATTAAAAAATATTTTATCTTGAAACGAAACACACAACAGCAACAGCACAGGCAACAAGCAACAATTTGTGGAATGGAATGTTTTTCTTAGCGGTTCGTTGCAGCAGTCGAACGCGGTTGGCAAAAACAAAGTGTCAGGCCTAGTCAAGCCGTCGCACAAGGCAGCCAAAGCAGCCAAAGCAGCCAAAGCAGGCAGCCCAGTCAGAAAAAGAGAAGCACATGAAACGCATTGTACTCTTGGCAAGGCTGTTGGGGGGTGATGATAGCAGCTCATTAACTCTGTGGAAAATTGATTTCGCAATAAGGCGGCAATGAACGACTTCCAATGGCGACGACACTAGAAAAGCGATGAAGAAGAACGAGAAACAGCGAGCGCCAAACGCGGCGTATGCGCGATTTTTTCTCTCTGTCCTTCTCTCAGTGCTACATGCAAAGTCATATGATATGGTGATGTGAAATGCGACTAAGCATAAGAGTTAAAAAAAAAATATATATATATAAAAAAAATAATAATAAAATTAAATACAAATGAAAGAATAAAAAACAAAATTCAAATCGCAAATCGCAAATCAGCGGCAAACAACATAAGCGAATGCGTCCCCTTTCATTTTTATTTAGTTGGAAATGTATGCATTGCATTAAGTGGCGAAGGAAAAAATACGCCAAACTAAGCGAATTCAAATCGAAGAAAAAAAAACAAATTCTGCAAGTAACATACTCAATGCGCAGCAACGGCGACAACGACAACGACAACAGCAACGGAAATCAGGCGTAAGTCGAGGGGGAAAACGCGCAACGCTGCCAAAGGGCGAGCGAGTATAGGAGCTGGCGGCAACAGCGAGTCGCAGCATTGGCGGATGTTGCATGGAATTTATTTTTGCTTTAAAGTAAAAACATTTTTGAAATACCAAAACGTTGAAAAATGTTCAAAGCCGACAACGGAGACGGCAACGGCAACGGCAACGGCAACGGCAACGGGAACAGCAGCGACGACGAAAACACGATGACGATGAGGCGAGGCACCGCCGTGGCAAGTTGGAGCATTATGGAGCGGTGCCTTGCCGTGGCACTTTGAAACAGGCAGCAACAGCTGAAGAAGTAACTAAATCGTAGCAAGCGCAATGTGCGCGAGGCCAAACAAACTAAGAGCAGCAAACAAAGCAGCAACAAAAAAATAAAAATAAAAATAAAAATAATAAATTAAAAAAATTTAAATTAAAAAAAAAAATAAAAAATAAAATAAAATAAAATTAAAAACGAAAATACCGCCAACTGTCTCAAAAAATGTTGTGGCAACGTTGAGCAGCAGCCGCAACACCAAATGTGTAGAAAGAAACGTCGCCAAAAAGGGTAGCCGCATACAAAACTGTTGGCGCAGCGGGTAAAAGAAGGGTCGCCAAAAAACAACAACAACAAATATCTTGCTGCCTTATTATTATTTTTTTTATTTTTATTTATTGAAATAGTCGCCAGCGAGAAAGAAACAACAACTAAAAATGTAAAAAAAATTTACTTGTGTGTATCTGTGTATGTATAGTATGTATGTATGTATAAAAAAAAATATATCTCAGCCAAATCAGTAGAGATACGCGCTTGCAAAAGTTCAATCATCCCGCTTAGCGCGACGCTTTTCTTTTCTCCCTAAAATCAGCGCACAACACAATTCAGCAATCAAATTGGTGAATCTGCCTGCTCGACTAACTACATCTGAGTCTATATATTTATATGTATATGTATATGTATATGTATATATATGTCTGTCCTTTGCCTGACTGCTTGACTACCTTCAGCATGCGTTGTTAGTTCGCTTTCAATGCGTCGAATCGATTTCAAATCGAATTGAATTGAATTGAATCGCATCGAATCGAGTCGAGTAACTCGCTAGCATTGACACTGAAATGTGTGTGAAACTTTGTCTTTTCAAGGTTTCCATCAAAGCGTGGGATACTTTCGGCTGAAGTGTCGCGCGGTTGTCTCTGCTTTTTGTCGCTGCAAAAATGCAATCAAGCGTCAAATGAAAAGCAAAACGCATCCGAAGGAGGCCCATCGCTGGCAACTCGCTCACTGACTCACTCACTCGTTTATTCATTAACCCATTCATTGGCTTCCCTCAACCAGTCATGCGTTGTCATTTGACTTGTTGATTTTTCGTTTCGTTTCTTTTGTTTTTTTTTTGTTTTTTTTTTCATTGCCTTTTCTTTGTACTATTCTATTTATTCTGCTTGTTTCAGTTAGCATTACATCATTTCTTTTTTGTTTCCTTGATAATTCAAGCCTCTACACACATTCAATTTTATCAGCAATAATTCATTTGTTCTTGAATTTATTTTCGCATATGTATGGTGCTTTGATAGCTTATCAGCTAATGAAACTGAAAAGCAGCAAAAAGCCGAGTCAAAATTAAATTAACAAGCATCTTCACTTTCCCTAACAATGCTCTCCATCTCATGGATATCCACACATATATTGATGAGGGTTAAATGATCATGTGACATATGACTCGCAGTCCAAAGAAAAGTAAAACTAACTGTTGGAGCAGAAAATGAACTAGGTTTAATTTATATTTATAAAATCGTTGGGCGTTTCTTTGTTAGAAACGAATGTTCTCAGCATCCATAAGGGCTATCGAGCTCAAATTTTTACCATGGGTTCTGTTTTATTATTCTATTGTTTCTATTATTCCGGCTTACGTATATATAGAAAGCTCACTGATACGTACAGAGACTAGACACAGATTTGTCATTGAAATTTTATAGAATCTTTTGAACTGTTTAAAAGTAAAATCAATCTGTTCTGCCTTGTGATGCATATTGTAAGTAAAGTATGCCCTTTTTGTTTACAGTATTACCACTCACTAACATAGCTTTAAATGCATTGCGATTTTATATATATAGATTCTACGTAAAATAAAAATTTATGAAGATTTCCTATAATAACACACAACTGTTTAAGTAATTGGTTACCTATCAATACTAACAAACGCACAAACGTTCTTTGTGGGCAAAACAACGTTTGCCGGGTCTAGCTAGTCTAATATAAGAGTACATATAACATACTATATAAATAATTACCGGAATAACACGCATTACCCCAGGGCCGAATTAACCATGACGTGGCCCCTAGGCAATGCAATTTGCGGGGCCCCATTACCCTTTTCTAACTTCCTTAAAGACATTTTTTCTACCACAATGCTATTATATTCATAATTACGCTATTTTTTTCGAAAGGAAGATATGCGTATTTTTTTATTTCACACAATAAAATACAATACAATTTGGTTGGCTGGTGTTCTTAGATCGAAAAGTTACGTTCACCCATGGCGTTTGATATCATCAGATCATCATGTTTGTAATGCTCTCATTACATTCGGAAAAGTTGATTGTGCCATATTATCTAAAATAAATTTATACGATTCCCTTCGAGGTACAATTTTATCTTTGCCCGCATCCACTAGTGCACCATCTCGTCTCTAAACTCAGGCTCAATATCCTTGGAATAGTGTTCACAATTACAACTACGCACATCGATAGTCGCGAATTTTTACAATTAAAAATTCAATTGCTTCTTACGGCCATGCGACAACTGTGCGCATACACCAAACCCAAATTAAATAACACGAAAAACGCCAAAAAATGACAAAGAAAAACGTCACCAACAATTTGGGGGCTCCCACAATGCTCTTTGTCAAGCGAACCAGTACTGGCAGATATGCCAAACTTATGGCCATAGAGTAGATTAATACTATAACAATTTGAGGATACAAATCTTCAAATTAAATTTTCACTCGATGAAGCATTTTCAAAATTTTTTTTTCTAGGCAGTTGCCTAAACTGTGTAAAGGATTATTCGGCCCTGCACTGCACTCCCCCACAAACATTTTGTTGCCGAAGTTTGGCGTAGCCAGTGCTACGTATTCCATTCCTAGTATTAGTTTTAAGTTTACTTAGGATTAGTACTATAAATAAATAAAATAAATAAAAAATAGGGAAATAACAAGATTTTAGAGAAATGCCTCGCCCCAGCAAATCTGTTCACTTTGTAAAGCTGAAGATTTTGTGGTGGATTCGAGGAAGAAGGAGAAGAGCAGAAAGCTTATATGTCTGCTGACTGAAAATAAATAAAAGACACGGAAAAGCGAAACAGTGTCTTTCTTATTAAAATGGGCTGGACAGTATCTAAATATTAGTATATAATTTAATGAATTCATTATGATTGCTACAAAATTCATTATATGCGCTTGGGTTCAAAGGGCTCCCTAGGCCTGTGCCAAAAAGCCAAACACTGGTTGGACTCCGGTTAGAAAAAGCCCCTCAGATAAAGAGTTAAAAGTAAGAGTCAGATAAGAGAGAGCCTCCAGTTCAATTTTCAGTATGCATGTTGGACATATATAACAATGCGTTCGATTCAATTGATTCAACTGACGTTGATAGACATCTACAGTATAGTACAGTTTCGTTCAGTTGTAGATGTTCCTAATACACTACACCTTGCTGAACCCACCACATGCATAGCATAAACTTATGACCATGACCATGGCTCTCCTTGGTTAAGTCATGACTTTTTGCACTTGGAGTTGATGTAGTAGCTGTTGACACGGCTTGTTTTGGATCATTCCCATCCCAGTTAAACATCTTGAAACAGTTGATTCATCAACTGCTAAGCTGTCTGCAAGACACTTTAGATATTGAGCCGGGCCTCTGTCCAATAAATCTTGCAGTTCATAATCCTCGAACTTTTTGGTGCGCCAGACCGTTCTTTGTCAATAACAACAGTAAGAAAGTCAAAAATGCAATTTTGTGGCATTCCATGATTAGCCTTAATATACATTAAATAACTAAATAAAACTAAATGGAATGCTGCAATTTTAGTGTTGAGAAATGTCATAATTATCAAACTACACAGCTTTTTACACAGACACTTCGAATTTTGACCATTAGATGTCATTTTTAGGCAAGCTAATATAATTTTGTTCCTTTAAATTTAATTGAAGTTGTTCAAAAAAAAATATATATATATATAATTGGAAATATGTTTGTTTGTTTGTTTGTCCGTTATGGACGCCGAAACCGCTGGACCGATTTTGATGAAATTTTCAGGGAGAATAGCCCTTAGATTAAATATTAAGGCCAACTCAATTTTCAGATGCTTCTCAACTGTACTGATAAAAATTAAACACGAAAACAGAACAGCATCTAAGAATGGACTTTGCCGGCAGTGCTGCTCAAACTGTACAGAGTCGAAATGTTCAAAAATTCGAATGAAAAAATAAAACATCAGAAAAGTGAAGAACACTAAATGCAACCAAAAAAGTCAAACATTGGAAGATCAACGAGAAAATCACAGCACTAGACAGAGCACAGAGCTGCTGAAACATCCGAAGAGCGAGACGCACGCGAAGACAGCAACGCACCAGGTACCTGCTAGTATTATAATATAAACCTTAATAAACCAACTTACATACATCAATATACTATTTTCTTATTGAACTTTACAAACTACTTGGTTATGGTTAAGATTTCACGGAGATCTTCAGAAGACCTGTAAGTCGTGTGCCATCTAAGCATCGTTTAAATTAATTTATTTCGAAACCACCTAACACGAACCTACGCAACCAATTGAGTACCTGAGAAGCAAGAACTTTTTACTGTACAACAGACAGTACAGTTATCATTAAAATCTTAACATAAAAATTCATATAATTTTCACTTCATATAATTTCATTTTATTGAAGCTCTCAAAATTCCAACGTTTTCGAACTTTAAGTGAGAATACAAACACTTAATAGTTTTTCCAAGGAAATCTTAGGCCGAGCATCACTTAACTCCAACCTTATGTGTTTCTTGGTAAAGAAGGAGCTTGCAGACAAACCAATTAGACAGTTCCCAAAAATCTATTTTAAATTTTTGAGTCACTTGGACTTCTTTGGAAACGAAACTAATGTCTTCGAGCACCAAAGCAGTGTAACTTATGCCCACATCAAAACCATGTCAATAGATATCAAAAGAGTGATTAACTCAGCCAATACATAATATATAATACAATAAAATATTAGAATAATTCCAATTTCAGTTTGTTTAGAAAACATTTGTAACGGTTTCTGTTATTGACGCATTGCAAGAATTTAGTGCATAAAACCTTCAAAAATTGTTTCGAGATTGAAAAATTTGCGCTAAAAGGCTGCTATTCTAAGCCAATCCAATGAACCCAATAAAGCGTTTTGTCTTCACTGTAATTTGTTGATCTACAATCTTTCCAACTAAGCCTACCAAACACGCGCACAAAAATCTGACGCTTTAACAAAACCGCCTTATAACTCGAACCCTAGAACTAGGAGCACAAGAGGCTTGGAACGCATAATATTGCTTCATTAACTCTCTTTTGTGTTGGTTTTGGTGCAAAGCTATCAATTAATAACCACATAACCGATGAAAGTGTAAATGAAAGCATCGGGAAATCAAAGCCAAAGTCGAAGCACTCAGAGCGTTACTGCAATAATGCGCCGGCGGTGGGAGGTGGCAAGAACAAAAGTCGCGTGCGATAGAACGAACGAAGATATTTTTTTTTTTTAAATTGTTTTCATTTGTTATGCTCAGCACGTTTGCTGTTTCATTCATTAATTCATTCATTCAATTGCTCATTAATTAAATCCAGCATTCAGTGTTCAATTGCACAAAGGAAATAATTGAAATTTTTATAAAGGATGCGATGTATTACGCCACTCAACTCAAAGCAACTCAACTCAACTTAACACAACGCAACGCAATTCGCCAGTACAACGTGTTTCTTTGCTTTTCTGTAACTTCTTCGATGATTTATTGATAACTTTATCAATACACTTGTGCGTAAATAAACTTCAAAATTGATAGCGGTAAAAGCGGTGAATACTTGCCCCCACATTCCCTGTCGGCGTGCTATATTTCCAGACGAAGTGTCATCTTATTCTTTGTAACAAGTGCAAATAATTGTTTAGTTAATATTTTCAAAAAATACGACGATATCTTTGTGCTGTCGACTGGCGAGTTGTTGTTCTTTTTATAGCGCATGATGCCATCCATGTAGGCGTACAACAACAGCGGCCGACTTTGTACGGGTTTGAATTACAATTCATAACATCTCAATGCAGTCGCACAGCGCGATAACAGTTGATGCATATTGCTTGATAACAACAACTTCAACGACTTTGGTCGTGCAAAAAAAAATTATAAATAACAAAAAAAATAAAAAGATTCCTCTATTAAGCGGTTGCAGTACACACCAAGAAATGTCTGGATGATGGGATCATCACGATCCATTAAACAATTGATATATAAATATCAATGGCTTATCTGAGCTAAGCTTAAACACAACAATCGGATAGGTCTATAAACAGGTCAAGGCAATGGACTTGAATTTGAATGTGTGGTTTGTACATTGGCCGGATTCGGAATATACATATATAATCGCAAACAAAAGACTCTGCGTAATGTTTCCGCACTCTATCCAGACATTCAGACACAGACAACAAATGGCTATACCAATGCTTATCGTCGAGCAGCCGAAGAATATTTTTAGTTAACGAAGCCTCCAATGTCTAATTCTCTGTATTACAACATAACAAACTCATCATAATATTCTCAGCTTATTTAAAAAAAATATATAAAAAAATAGTGCCAAAGATAAAGTTCTGCTATACGAAAGCCACCTCAAAGAAGTAAATCTTATCACGAGATCGCGTACGATTTGGCCTATCGCCAAAAAGCGCTACGTCTGACTCATGAAAGTCGAAAAGGTAGCAGTGCACTTGAAACGTGCGCTCGGCTCCTCCCGGTGTTTATCGGTCCGCCACACGATTCAGTGCATTTTTTCATTACTTATTGTTCTAAAATTTGTCTTTGATATTTTTAATGGAATTAATTTAATTTTCTTTGTTCAACAAGTCCCAAACACGCATTTTCAATGTGGTTATCATGAAATTTGACGTCTTCGATTTCGGTAAAAGTCGCCCGAAGCACGCCCGATTAGATAAGATTAGCAATTAATCGATTTTTCGTTGCGCTCTCCTTAGTTTTTTTTTTTTTTTTTTTGGCCAAGCGTATCAACTTAAGTAATAATTTTGTGTGTGAATCAAATTAGTTAAAGTGAAAACAATTGAAATAAAATACTTTAAACATTGTGATAAATTAAGAGATTTTATGCTATGTATGGAATATGAGCAGAAAATCTTAATGGCAATAAAAATTATTAATGGCAATTATTCAATTGGCAATTATTTCAAAGGGTACTTAAATGCAATAAATCCCAAATCTGCATCACATTTAATTAATACTACGCGAAATTTGGATATTGCCAACCAAAGGAAAGCAAGTGCGTAGTATTAATAATATTATATAATAAAAATATTATATACTTTCTGAATACACCTTCCATATTTATCTTCCCCCTCCAATCATTGTCTCTTCTTCAACTACAAGTTTGTGTTACTACAACTACTACACTTTCACTAAGGGTTTACTATAACGGGCTCCAAGAGCCTGAATACTAGCGATATAGACTATCTGTCTATCTATCTATGGTGTCGAGCCCACTCAAATATTTCTTTATCTGATTTGCAAGCCTCAAATAAAGCTCGTTCCAAAGCTTCGACTTATATTCACATTAGTCCCTTAAATATTTTTATTATGTTACAGTACACAGTTTGAGCAGAACAAAAATATACCTTCGAAATAACTTAGAGAACTGATATAAATATTAACTAAATATCTGCAACATCCGCACCATATTTAATTCTGTTGCACTCATATTTGTCTATAATACTCTGCAGAATGTGGTAAATACAAATTTGAAGCAAGTTTGATATATATTTGATATTTTTCAGTACCAACAAAGAATTAGAGAGGTTCGAAAAGAATGTGAAGAACATTCCAAAAAATGTTCTAAGAGTTATCAAAAGGAGTCCATGGCTGAAGTACGAGTATACGTCGAATGAGTGACAAAAATATAATAAGTTAAAAATGAAAGGTCCTCCCTTTGCAGTGTAATAACACGTGATGGACAACACGTCGAATGGTTGATCAAATTCAATGGAAATGAATACTTGCTATAGGCAAGGCGAGTCGCAATTAAGACTGAAATATATACATATGAATATAATCGAATGCTCTATATGCCGTATAACGTATAAATTAATCGGAACGTAAAATAACTGACCGTTACTTCATACAAAAAAAGTCAGATGATATCCACCGAATTTTATTATGGTATCTGTTGCTGTGCTTGACGATTTCTTCCACGATTGTTGAGATCTCCAAGTCTCCATGGATAACAGAGTTCTGTGCACCTACGATCCTCCGTAGTAGCTTGGACTAAAAGACTAGAGAATTGAGTTGCGTAAAGAACGTAATTCTCAATATTGTCACCATTATGAATATATAGTGAATGTCAATTGTGCCCAATATCGTGTCAATTGTGTGCAATATGGTAAAAGTGGAAAACAAATGGCAGACGTAATTTAATTAAAATAAAAATGTACAATTTGATTTACAGCAAATAGAAGTATGAACCGTAGAGGGCAAGTGTGTTAACCCGGCCTTTCGATGTGGTGAATGCGCACTCTGGATTTTATCATCAAATTGATGGAGAGTGTGAAGGATTCACCAGAGTCGGAGTTTTCATTTGACATCGACCATAGCTTTAGCGTCTCATGTAAAGACGCTAGTTTCGCAAGCATATTGTTGAAGATAATTTATTTAGTCTTATTTAGTCTATTATTATTATATTAATAACAAAGAACCAAGAGTTCAACGTGGGCGTGACGTTATTATCACCATATTCATAATCTGTTGGACTGAAGTTAGTTGTTACATCAACTGTCATTTTGAGGGTAATCAGCTATTCATGGCAAACAAGAAGGGGATATGGTTTACGGTTTTAGACCAATATATGAGAATATGGATTGACTCAATTCTGGAAAAAGAATATATAAAACTATAAGCCTTCAACTGCGAGCAAGTTTTACTGCGCGAGTGCGTGAGTGAGGAGAGTGAGCGTAATGGAGGAACAAAATATTGGTACCAAGCTTCACACTTCAGTCGCCTGGTATCGAATAATAATGAAAATTATCCCACTGGATGCTTTTAGCGTAATAAAAGTATGTCCTACCCAGATCGAGCTCTACCCGAAACAACGAAAAAAAAGTATGAAACTTTTAGTGCTTGAGGTTGCAGTGGTTTTGCAAAAATCCTAATCCTAAGAAAAAACATAATTTCCTTTAAAGACATCAAATATAGATATAGCCCATGACACTCAATGACTACGTAGCATTTTACTGGTGAAACAATTTTTAAAATCGTAGGAGTAGTTTCGAAGTTTAGCTCTGCACATACAAACAAACATTACGTCTTCATAATATTAGTATAGATTTTATTATTCAATTTCAAAAACAGGACGTGAGCGTATTATGGTAACTAAAATGTGAAATAGATTTCGATTGTATCAATATTTCTTTGAAATACGGCACGAATTATTGTTCTTGATTTTGTTAACATTTGTATGTGTATATTTGCCTCTTGCCTCTTTTTCGTTGCATGAAGTTTCGAAGCAACACCGCCACTGAAGAAGTTTTCACTACAAAAATTGCGATTGGTATTATATCATTGATTCACCCAAGTTTGCTCTTTTTCGCCTTTACCGAAATATTATACAGTCAATAATAGAAACAAGCCCGTCTAATGCGCTGGTAAGTAAATATGGGGCGCGTTAAAATTTAATTTACACTGCGAATAAAGATTCGAAGAAAGTTCCGCTCGAAGGTTAACTGTTCGATACTTTAGCTTTTCTCAACGCATATCGTGGTTCTCGTCTTCTTCAACTTACTTTGGATATTTTCAAAAACTGTATGCACCTCATAATGACTCAGACAATCGGTGCATTTGCAATGATCACCACAATGAAACCCCGACGAACGAAGTCCAAAAGTATCTTTCTCTGATACGAAGCGAAAAAAGTAACTGAAAAAAAAAACGAACCAGCGAACTTGGTTGATGACGCACTGCATAACAGGTTTTCTTGATATATATTGTTGTTGTGGTTTCATTTGCTGATTATTTAGTTTGTGTTTTACGATAACATTAATGATGATTAATGACAAAACATTTGAATTGCAGTTACAATAAAAAGGCACCTCTGGCTACAATTAATAGTGGTAGACTTTTTGGCAATTTCAATGCTCATTTAAATTTAGTCTTTAACATTTCCCCTTCTCTTCTCTCATTTTCTTTTAGTATCTTTCATAGTTAGGAGCTTTTAATCGCCACCTTTGATTGGTTTTATGATGGCAGCGTAGAGCAGAGCGTAGCAATGAAACAACTAAAAACAATAAAAGAAAACCGTTTTTAAAATGTTCTTTTTTGATGAACCTTTCAACGACAATAGTACGGTTCTTATCAATCTTATCAAGTTGACGACAAACAACAGGTGTAGAAGGAAGCATTTGACGTCATTTTCGCTCCACTCGATGGTCGCTCGATGAATGAAGGAATGTGAAGAACGAAATTCGCTGGCAACAGCAGAATGAGAATGAAAGGAGCATAAAATAAATTGAATTGAAAAATTAGGAAAACGAAAAATAACACAACACAACAACAACAACATCACAAAAACTCAGTTTCACCGAATTCTCGTTCGATTTGAATTTTCCTCATTTGCCTTTCCAAACCATTAATATTAATGCGGACATTAATTAATTTGTAATTTCTAACTTTTCATTTTTCTCCTTTTTGTTTTTTACTTTCCATGCTTTTGATTTTTTTAGCACTCATACGCAGTGTGTGGTTTGCAAAATATTGAAAAGCACACGAGTGCTGCATGAAGCAGAGCAAATTAAAACATAAAAGATGCAAGTATTTCAATGGTATGTTAGCAAGAAATTAGCTTTATTCAAACGCAAACTGATGAAGCGATATTGATTTCATACAAATAATGAAATTTATTTTTTTGCCGACTTTCGCGATATACTAACGCACTTCACAGGATTACTCGACAAGCTATTCTAGAGTTTTCCTGAAAATTTCATCAAAATCGGTCAAGCGGTTTCGGCGTCTATAACGGACAGACAAACTGACAGACAGAAGTATGTATACGTTATATATAATTATATATATATATATATATATAATTTTTTTTTACTAGATTTAGCTGGTTCGCAGTGACATCACAGTGATCTCACATTGGGCGGTGCCAAGTGGTATTAAAATTCACCCATCTACAAAGTAGACTGGGCTCTGCTGGAGTTTTGCTAATTTTTTTGTCGGCATACGTATACCAAAACTAATCTACAAAATGGCTACAGATATAATATCATTAGCCTTTAACATCTAAACAAACTACAAATTATACTACTGCTAACACTTAACTTCTATATAATAAGGAGAAGGCAAAACAAAATTCAATAGCATACCTAATACTACAAAGCCTTAAATAACAAATGCAAATGTAATTACTAAGAGAGTGATAGAAGAGATAGTTATTAGGAGTGGCGATAGGATAGAAGGGTAGATTTTAAGTTATCAGATGAAGAAGAGGTAGATATCAGGTAATTATGTAGGTTGTGAGATTGAACAAAACACGAAATGGATCCTGCTGCAAATACGTAGTTTTACAGAGACCAACAGAAATTGGGATATAACTTCTTGTAACCCGAAGAAAATATATAGGTTCCTTCATACTACACACAAATCTCTTTTTTTCTTACAAAAAAACGAACTGGCCCAAGTTACAAAACAAAGCCTTGCTTGAAATATAAGCAATTGTAATTGGTTGAAGTTTCCGACTTCAAAGCCCAACTCAAAGGAGTAGGTTATCATCGAAGCGGGTAGTATTTTGAAGAGCTTGTCATGTTATATTATTTAAAGTGAAAGGTGGAATTACAGAAACATTGGGAAAAGTGTAGCGACATATCGCAAGTGGTTATTGGTCGACTTTCGTATACGCGTATGTAACTGTGTACGTTAGAGCAAAAGGGCAATAAAAAGTGACGCTGTGCAAGTAGTCATGAAACCAGTGCGAAAGCAGGACAAGTCGCAAAACAACAGTGAAACGGTGCAGCAAAGGAACGAACGAACGAACACCTGCGGAACACACTCACTCACGGCTGAATGAAGCAGTAGCAGCGATTAAAGTGTAGCGGCGTAGCGAATATACAGAAGCCAATAAGTTAAACCAGAAAAGCAAAGCTAAAAAAAATAATAATAAAAAATATACCAATTAAAGAAGTGAGTAGTTTTAAAGCACAAAACAATACAAAAAAAAAAGAAGAACAAGAAAAATTGAAAGCCTTAATTACATTTTAATTAATGTAAATGTGCGCTTTTATTATAGTTTTAACGGCGCAGGCAGCGTCAGATAAATGAAGAGCGCTGGCAGAGAGCAGGAAGCTACGGCAAATACGGAAGCTGCACAGGCGACACACTCAGCTGACCTGCCAGTGGGTGAGAGCGTTGGCACTTTCATGCACTTACTCACTCATTCGCTTCCTAATATATGTATGTGTACATTCACACAGCATTGCCATTGTCATTAACGTTAACTGTTCTGTGCTCTTTATTCATAAATTTCACAGCTGCGGTTGTCCAGTTTAATGTGCTCTATATCTATCTACTACTCATTTTCTTCCAATCTAACACTTCACTTCTCTCGCTAACTGTTACTCATTCACGCTCACTTCGCAGCATTCAAAATTTATGATCACAAATGCCGTCGCGTCGGGCAGTCACTTGACGATCTGGCGCGCTCGTGCTAATTTACCGAAAGAGCGGCAACAATTTTTTTTTTTTTTATTTTTTTTTTTTATTCCTATCTGTCTGTCTTATGCCAATAGTCCTGTTTTAAATAGTTTTATATTTTTTTTTTTTTGTAATTAATTTTTTATGTTGGTTTTTATGATTTTTGTTTATTGCTCACCAAATCGCGCTTCGGCCCATGCCGTGTCATTCACTATGGGCAGTACTTGCTTTTCCATATGTCGTTCTTTTTTTAAATTTTTTGTATTCTTGTTGTTGTTGTTGTGTTGATTTTGTTGTATTTTGTTGTATCTTTTTGTATTTTGTTGTATTTAGTACTCGTCACGACTATTGAAGTCAAGTGCAAAAAATTAAGTAGTGCCGTCCACTGTGTGTGTTTCTTGCCGCACACAAGAAATGATTAACTCAACTTGACTTTTGTCACTTTTTCTAGTTAAAATTAATTGACAAGAATATATTCATAGCACCCCACACACAAAAATACACACGCACAAATACATACAGAGAAAACATACACACTTGACTGTCATAAATTGTATGATAGTTTTGGGAAAAATCTATGTAGATGTGTGTAGATGACAATAATATTTTATGCTCTGCATTAATCAAACGAATGGAATGAAATGAAATTGAATGGAATAAAAAAATAAAAAAATAAATAAATAAAAAATTTAAATCAGCGTTTTCGGTGAGTTGAACCGGTTCTTTCAGTGGCTTCTTTTCCAATACAGCTCGGCTCTTAGGTACATCATATAAGTTGAAGCCCGACTCTTTTGTGATAAAATGTATTGCTTTATCAAAAGAAGAACTTACAATGGTATATAATAAAAATACACAAATTTAAATAATAATAAATAGGTGGTTATAGGCGGATTAAAATATGCAGCAGGATACCTTATGGCATCTCTTGGTGACTATTCAATCCGTGAACCGTCGGCAAGCATGTCTAACATCAACCGAAACATGTGGCAGTGGAAAGTGGCATAGTTTGGCTTATCAACCAAATCAACCAAATGGAATATCAGCGAAGCGTTGCTCTAACCATTCATGTTCATCATTATAATGTTTTATAGCAGAGACTCTCTACTTCGGTGTGCTGGCTCCTCTGTTGTCCACTATCTTCTGCTTACCCGGAATATTCCCTTTTCGCTGTCTGTCGATAGTCTGTGTTTTAAATTGGATTTACGAAACTATCCAAATATAAACATTTTCATTTTTCATTACTCATTTCTTTTAATGATTTTTTAGATTTTCTTAGTCTCACCCTACCATTTTTATGGAACGCACCTCTGTTTCTTGAAAACCTTTACCGTAGCAAATTAATATTAAAATTTCTGTCAGTTGTCACAAAATATATATCTCTTAATCTGTAAATATCTTATGATTTGTTACAATAGGATGGGCAGTTGAACTACGTGGCAAAGATTCTAACGCTCACACTAAGCCAGACTCAAGCTCGAGCTTCGGCAAGTTAGTAAGCTCTTAAAGAGAGTATTCGTGTGTACATTGTGCAAAATAAGTTCCTGGAATTTTTCATTTTCAAATCCCACATTGCATGTATTGAGACAAGTTTATGTGTATAAGTTGGCAACATTGCATTAAGTTGTTATGCTAAATTTGATTGCAGTATGACAAGCAGTATGCTCACGGTACTTGTTTACACCATCTGCGATGGAAAGAACTGTAGAGCACAGAATTTGCCTTAAACTTTGCGTTTGTAACGAAATTTTTTTCGCCGTAGCGTTAAAAATGTTATAGAAAGCCTATGCTAAGTCGTGCCTATCAAAAGCGCATGGTATAATGCCTTTCAAAAAGGCCGAGAAGAAATGCAAGATATACCGTGTATCGGCCGACCGTCATTTGTTTCGAGTGACGAAAACATCGAAAAAACAAAAAAAATTGTCATCGATAATCGTCGCCTGAGTGGGTTATGATATGGCCTCATGATATGGCATCCTGTAACTTCCTTTTTCTATTTCTGAAACTCAAATTAACCCTTCGGCGAAGATGTTTCGAGTCAATAGAGGCCATAACAGAGAATTCGCAGAAGAGGGAGCTGTAGACTACGAGAAGCGTTGGATTAAGTGCATTGCTTCTGATGGGGCTAACTTTGAAGGCAACAAAATAAATAAATTTTCGATGATTAATTAAGTAAGCAATTTGAGTTTTATTTAAAAATGCCGGGTACCTATAATGTATATCGGTAGATCTATTCAGTGCTGAAAACCACTGAAATTTAAAAAAAAATTTCTGCGTGAACCAAAAATTAAGTTAGGTCTGTTGCTGATTGTCGGATCCGATGCTGGTTATTTCATTTTATTTATTTTTTTTTTTTTTGAAGGTTGGGAATTTGGATTTATTTTGTGGATTTTTCTTATTCTCGTACTACAATTTGCAATCACATAATTTTCTCTGAACCACTTAAGCTTCTCTGGGCTAGAAAATCTGCCATCTAAAAAATCTAAAATTTGAGACTAAATACTGATCGATTTTCAAAGGGAAAATATGAGGTTCGGAGAGAATAACAGTACGAAGACTCGCGTGTGGTACTGCTTCTGCAGTGATTGTTCTATGAGAAATTTGTTATATTAATTAGGTAGCATATCTTCGAACCATAGTCACTTTGACAGCTTAGACTTATTTTAGATCGTAACCAATATCCATTTGAACAATTTCTGGTGAACTTCATCAGCTATCATATACTCCATATATATTTATTTTTTGCAGAATATAAAAATATATATCTTTTTACCATGTAATTGATTGGGAAATATGATAGCATAGAATATATGCGAATTGGGGTTTAACTGGAAAAAGAAAAAAATTACAAATAAAATGTATATACATAAAAACTAATGTCTAAAGATGCTGGCAAGCGCTAATCCCTGAGAACGGTTGGACCAATTCGGCTAATTTTTGGTATATATATGGATGTCATCATGGAGAAGGTTATTAGCCTACACACTAGCTGTTTAGATTCGAAGACAAAAAGAAAGATAATAATAATCAAGCGTGTGTGTGTTTCATCTAAGCGGCTATTCTGAGTTCTTCGAGCTTCATTTAATTATATTTCACTATGTCAAAGGCAAAAATAAAAAAGTTTAATTTAAGTTCATAAAATGAATTTGATGTGTTCCATATTTTGTGTGAGAAAAAATGGCAGTGTGGCGTCGAAATCAAAATGTTGGCCGTAGTACGCGCACAGCACGGCAATAACATGATCGTAGAGTCAATAAAAGTGAGGAACAGCGTAGTCAGCGTTTGTAAGCCAATCAAATTAGAATTGACGATAGGAAAGATCAAATTACCACAAGAAAAGGAGTAGTAAAGTATGTTCATTTATATATATCTCTACATATATATAAATGGGGCAAGACATTTCATTTACCAACCTTTTACGCCTAAAACATATAAACGATTTTGATAAAAAATTTACCATTCGACAGGTTTTCATTTGCAGATTGGTACAATAGACTTTTTTAATAAACTTAGTTAGCTATTGTGCACGTAAAAAGACTTAAAAGTTGTCACACACACAACTGCAATAAAGTCAAACACACACGCTTCGCATGACATACGCTTGCATTTTGTTAAATTACCTTAATGCATGTGGTTACCAAGTGACATAGTACAATTCAATATTATTGCGATTGTGGTTGAATTTCAACTGCTTTTTCCTCCACAAATTCTGTACTGCACCGCTGTTTCTTCGGGCCAACACAAGCTGCGCCTTAAGCTTATAAATGTGTATATCTCAATGCTAGTCGATTGTGTCAGGTTTCACAGTAAATTATGAAAGATTTTCGTCTGAAAAAAGACCAGCAAAGCGAATTCAAATTTTTCACTTCAAGATTTAATGTTGAGCTTAGCAAACCGATTCAAACAAAAGGCGAAGCACGAAAGAAAATCTAACAAATCACGTATTTAGCATTTTCCTATTAGAAAACGACCAAGGCAAACAAAAATAAATATAATAATAAAAATTTTCACGAAAATCAACAATAAAATTAAAAGACAAACGACAAAATGGGCGAAAAATGAACTGAAAGCGAAACGAGTTCGTAAAAAGTTGGCGGCAAAAGCATTTAATTTTCCAGCGAATTATTAAACACAAAATGGTAGAAAATCAAAAAAAAAGTGCACAAATCCAAGGCAAGATGAAGACAACCATGGAAAAAAATCTAATAAAACAATTTACACAAAATTAGATCAAAAAAGTGTGCAAAAAAGGTGCGAACTCAAAGAAAAAAGAATAATAAAAAATCCAAGTCAAAGACACGTTTTGCAGCACTGCTTGATTGCTTACAATAAACTAAGCCAAAACAAAAATCAACAAACAAGAAAAAAAGAGATTTTCATTTTCATCTTTTCATCTTGTTTCGATATTTTTGTATCTTGCATTTGTATCTTACGTCTAATACGGCCAACAGCAGAGGTTTATGGGCATGGCGCATGGGGCATGTGGCATGTGGGGCATGTGGCATGAGGCAGCTTTGCCGTAGAGTGGCGTGCGTCGCATTTGGCCAATGTGGGCGGCGTTGTAGTTTTCGTTTATGTTGTTGTTGTTGTTGCTGTGGTTATTGTTATTTTGTCTTGTATCTGCGTGGGAGTTTGGTTTTTCCTGCTTATTTTGCGCGTTTGCCAAAAGCATTGCAGTTTTTATTAAACGATTTTTACGCCTCTGGTTGCAGTTAGCCAAGACAACACAAAACGAACAAGCCAACCATATATGTATACACAGTACATGCATACAAGAATCAGGCAAAATAAGTTTTGCATAGGCAGCGAGAGTGATATTTCCTTTTGCAGTTATTGATGTATCTTTTAAGTGCGTTTTTACACTTGGAACACATCTGCGTGAATTTTAAACTTTTCTACTTTCCCTTTCTTTTGGACGAAAATCTGCTATTCAATTATATAAATAAGTAAATATATAAGTCAATAAAATCAAAATTAAACCGAATGTGTACTCAATTCTACTATATAAAAATTATACAAAATTAATCTAAATTTTGTCTCTACTGTGTCCGCTACTCTACGTGCAGAATGAATATATATTAATACAGAGACATGATTTTTGTCGTACCATTTTACCCTACCTAATGTCAATATGTTTTAATGAAAACTATTTGGTTGGAAAGGTATACTTCTAAAGCGGTGCATAGGTCAATTTTTATGCCAATAAATTGATGTTAAGCGGGATAAAACAGCTGAGAAAATTTAACGTTAACAACAACAGGTATCGAAGTACTGCTTGCTCTACTGTGCACTGCATTATCATTATCACTAGCGATGTGTTATAGAGCCAGAGACTTCAATCGCGTTCTTGGGAAAGGGCCAATACAGATAATGGCACATTCTGTATCGCATGCGTTCAGCAAGAGCCGACGTTTTAGAAATCTAATCTTTTAATCATATTATGTATGTATTACATGACATATGTACAGGCAGTATCTATATATTAATATGGAGACACGATTTTTGTAGTAGTTTTTGTATTCTGTATTAATGAGGGCGGTCGAATTTCGACCACTGGGCGATACTAGTCCAGATGAAAGGGCAACAGCATTGTAGGTTGAAACTGCATCGGAGCTCAATCGAGTCAAAGGTGAGGTAATGTCTGCATGTGAGTAACCAATTAATAGAGTAACTATCATTATCTATACATTTATCCATCAAATTCGGACGCTTTTGGATTTATACTCTAAGTAGCGTGCGTGGTTGTCGACACACATGCAGTTCTTCTTATCACTTTTTTATAATATTTTAATTTGGCTCAAATTAAACTCAATGCAATTTCGGGAATGTATACGAGTGGTAGCTCATTCTATAAGCGGATGCTGTTGAACATAATAGGTGATGCTGTTGTCGCGATCTAGACATGTTTTTTTTTTTGCGAACCAATTCTAAGGTTTCTTTCGAATCAATGTGACAATTTATTTTTATTTTCTTCACTATTTGTTAAGCGAAAGCGGTAATATGATGAAAGCGATAAAAAATACAAGGCACGTCTAGTACATGTGTATATAAAATCGTTAATACATTTGTTACGAACGCGTGTTCTTCGGATCTAGCAGAGCTATCGATCTAAAATTTTCACCTTGGTTTCGGTTCAAAGTGTTCTGAGTTTTTTATTATTTTTTAATTTTTTCTAGGACCGGGTAGATGGGCTTAGGGTAAGTCTAATTCAATTATTCAGATTTACGTATATTTTATGAATTGTTTCAAATTAACAGGAGTCTGTTATAATTTGTGATACAAGTTGTAAGTAACGTACGTCATTTTTGTTTACCATATTGAAGTAGGTTGTTCTGTTATTCTCCACTACTTCATATTAATTAATGCTAATATTAATATTAATGCTTTATGGTAGCGTTATCCTATTTCAATTTAAAATGCTTTAAAAAGATGCTTTCGTAATACCTTGACAGCCCCTTTTGAGATTTTACACGCGTTCCGAAAGCTAGCGATAATATAACAGATAGCGTTATATCTAAAACGCATCAAATCCAATATAGCAAATGATCTAAAATAATTTTCTTCTTCCTTAGAATGAAAATCAAATATAAGGGCTTGACAACAGGCTTTATTTATAAAAAATTATACCTCCGAGCGCCAAATTAAATGTAAAGAATTTTATAAGTAACTTTATCTAAGAACGATTTACAATTTACTGGGAGTTGAGTGAGAAACCACTTGTATTGGCGATGTTAATGGATATCGAGTGATTCCCAATTTCCGTAGTTATCGTTGTCACGCTTGAGTCCTCTAGTGAAACTCTTCGAAGTAATGAATGCTACAATGCAGAGTTGCTAGCTTGATTCCGTTTAGTGCTGATGATTACATTCAATAGCTTCATAGGTAAGCATTGTAGGATGTTTCTTGTGTACAGCCAACTTTTGTTGTTCATTACTAAAACGTTATTTAGTGTCTAAAATAGTTGTTTTGATTGTAAAAGCCCTAGATTAGTCTATACGTTGCTCACTCCAAATCATTTTACCTCGGCAGCTCGAGCTCAACTAAGTTTACCGCCTCAGAGGACTTGGAATCGTAAACCACTGGCGGCATGGTCTACATTAATTCCAGCTTCCTTATATTTTCTTATGTTTCCAATCGAGTAACGGAACTAACACAAATCTCGGATGTTAAGCTCCCAAGAGGTGTATAGAGCGAAAAATGTTAAGATAATAATGAGGGTATTGGCGGTATTGGCGGTAGTGACAGGCAGGTTTTTTACTTATTCTGGCATATTTTGCTTGGGATCATCTGCTGATTGTACATCGTATATATTTTCAATAACTTAAGGTGTATGCGATTGATTTCATGATTGACTAACTTGAAGTGTCTTAAGCCATAAGTGTTCGACCAACTTAAAAAGCTTAAATAATAACTTGATGTCTTTTTAGGACCACACTATATGGGTTTCTAATATAAGATATTGGGTTACGTTGCGATGACTGCTGATATAGTTGTAGCAAATTTCAGCAACGCCGTAGCACGAATAATAAGCTTCGCATACGAGCAACATTATCAGTAAATATTATGTAACGCATACCAGATTGATTTGGGTATCGATTACATATACGCAATGCTGGAAGCCTGCATATTTAAAATGTCATATTTAATTTGATATTTCGCCTGAAAAACAAGATATTCTAGCCGCAGATGTTATAAGACTTGATAAGTGAGCCAATTTAACAAACCATAAGCCGGACAAGTGAAACTGATAGTTATCAAGTGGTCAAGCATAGCGCGCTCGATAAGAACAACGTGTGGTGGCAACACGCCTCATGTACGCGATATGCAAAGCAGACGCAGAAGAAGCAGAAGCAGCGTTGGCAGCGATGACAACAGCAACGGAAATCGCTTTAAGCCGCAAAGCCCCGCATGCTTTGACTCGAACTTATGTTAGGCTGCGACAACCGCACCGTTGGCCAATTGCATTGCGACAAAATGACAAATGCCAAAAGCCAAATACCAAAGCAAAGCAACACGAAGTGAATTGAAAGGTGCAGAGAATAGCGGCAGATACAAAAAAAGAGTAATAATAAAAAAAGGGATTATAAAAAAGGCGACTAAAGGCATTTAATTTAATGGACTCAACTTAGCGTAATGATTTATGGCGTATTTGATTTCATATCAGCATTGAAATGGTGCCGCGCCCACCATCAAATGCGTTGGGCGTTTGTTGCACGCCCACTACAGCAACAATAACAAAAACAACAACGCAAATATCTGCAACAACAATAGCAAGAACAATGGCGGCAACGACAACAATTACTTTAATTTAATGTAAAAGGCCAACGAAGGGAAAGGGCCAAAGGCCGCCAAAGAATTTTTTTCATTTACTTCGTATTTAGTTTTTTTTTCTTTTATTAACACAACGACTTTTTTTTCTATATACATACATGTGAGTTTTTATGTTTGTATTTGCATATTTGTATAAATACCAACTGTAAATTCCTGCGCCTCCAAAATGCAAAATTCAAAGTTTACTCTCAATGATCTGCGGCGCTGGAGTTTAAGCAAGGCAACACGGGCTTGGTTGGTATATGCCTAGTGCAAAATGTTATAACAATAATAGCGCAACGTGGGCATTTTTCGGTCTAAAGTTAATTAAAATTCGGTTTTTGCTAATTTCGATATGTTTTTGCCTTCAACGACCAATATTCGATTAGGTTGAGTCCTTTTTCCACCAATTTCATTGTTTTCTTTTTTTATTATGCTTTTTTCAATTTATTCATTATTGTTTATATACATGCGTGTGTGTGTGCGGTTTGTGCATATGTGCGCATGCACACAATTGGCTTTTGTGTTGGCTTAGTTTAGTCGCACTGACCAACTTCATTTTGTGGCCAATTGAAAAACGGCTAGTGGCGGCAACTCCATTTGACTCCACGGCTGGCCCTGGCCCAGGCCCAGGCCCAGGCCCTTTGTTCAGCGACATTCTTTTATGCAATTTTCATTTTAATGCGATTTTCATTTTTTTTAAATCTTTCTTTGCTTATTTTTATCTATTATTCATATACTTATTTTCTTTTTATTTACAACTTATTTACCATAATGACTTTGCACAACCATCATCACCCCAAAACAAGTAACCTTATTCGTGTACTGTGATAACGATTCTCGATTAGCATATTTAAATGCCTTTGCTTACGATTATGAATTTAATTCCGCTAACAGTTTTGATTCAATAACTTCTCCACATGACTTCTCCGCCACTTTCCTTGCTTGTCTCTCTACACCTGATTGTGCTTAGTGGCGCTTTGAGCGTTTACTCTGCGTTTTACTAGCGATAAAGTCTTCTAAGCGATTTTATTGCTTTTGAATCCGCTTGAAATCAATGGTGGCTCTTCATAATAATGCTTCGATGATGGTTGCCTCTATTCGAATATAATATTTATTAACTTTCAGCCCAGACTCATTTGTAATTTATTTCATTCCAATTTCTTTTTGGTTACGCAATCCTATTACATAGTAGAATGAGGAATCAAATAAAAAATAGGTACAATGGAAAACATTCAGCCGTCGGCTTTTGCGTAAGTCCTCTCGTTTCTGCTCAAAAGACAAAGGTCGCCTGTATACGAATACCTTATACATTCGTCATTAATAAAGACAGCTGTAGCTTCATGCTTTATCGGAATTACTCTATTCTCTGTATTGCAATATTAGAATATTTCATTAAGGTTCGACATGTTGAACCACTCTAATTCAGTGGCAGCGTTTTTAACAACCGAACCAGAACGATATCCTAACCTCAATAGCACACCAAATTTTTCTTTAACCTCAAATATCTCAGTTCTAAGGTTTTTTCCCATTTGTACATGCTTTATATAAGCTTCACCTGTATTTTTGTAATGTGTAACCAAATCTTTGAAAGAGATTTTCATCCACTTCAAAAAGTCAGTTTAAACTGAAACTTTGCACATCTTCTCAAGGACCGATAACAATATAATACTTTGACAGCTTTGTCTCTATGACCTAACCAGGATCATCAGGATTAAATGAAAATGACTAATTTACT
The DNA here is from genome assembly GCA_035041755.1 of Cacoxenus indagator. NCBI lineage: Eukaryota > Metazoa > Arthropoda > Insecta > Diptera > Drosophilidae > Cacoxenus > Cacoxenus indagator. Next base: position 647,137 of record JAWNKX010000250.1, read on the forward strand.
AGCGTCTAAATTAATTTAGTTTTTAGTTCGGTTTGCTTTTAAAGCGTTTTTTTTACCTTTTGTCTTTTTTTGCGTGCAAGTAAATGGAAAAATTTAAAAATAATTTTTTTCACCTCGCCATTAGGAATGAACCTCGACCACTGGGACGGCAGTCGTAGTACAACACTTCCATTAGGCTACCGAGTTAAAGTACACAGGCAGTCAAAAACTTTCACTGTATGTGTAAAATGACTTCGTATGACTTCGCGCGTGTGCCGATGATGATGATGATGTTTGTTTGTATGTAAGCGTTACAATGTTTGACTTTATGCGAGCGTTACACTTGTAAAATATTCCCTACTGAAACCAAAGATGTTTCACATAAAAAATTTATAAAGACGTTCCTTATGTTTATCAGCTCGAATTTCGAATTCGACCACACAGAGAGCTAATTGCCGACATTATTGCTGAGGTTATTTAGTTATGAGGATTTCTTTCTTAAAACACATTAGAATCGTCATCAGCATATTGCGAAAAAGTAGGAAGGAGAAACAGAAAAGATCTCGTTTGCCTCTCTCCTTTACTCGCTCTCTCAATCGTACTAGCTCGCATTTACACTCACTCTCCATCACGCATAATCTTCTTCACTCACACTCTACATTACACTCACTCTCACTCAATCACGCTGTCTCTTGCATTTCCAAGCTGTTATATTGCCAGCGCATGTATGCTATTTTGTTGTTGCTATATCACGGTTTTTTAAAAGTCTTTTTAATGTGCTTAGACATAACTTTTTAACAATTAAGCTACTTTGTGCACATCCACACAACTAGAGCTTTCCATTGATTGATGTCTGTTTCATATTATTACGTTGTGTCTATAATAGCGTTAGCTTGATTTCAAAAAATGTGTCGACGTATTTATATATAGATTGTAATGCGTTATAATACGTGTATATTAATATTAGATCAAGAGAGGTATAGGCATGCGTTTGTCATCGCGAAAAAGCCGTACTCGTGAAGTCAAATCCTTGTAGTCCAACTCTGAAGATCAACAGACGCTGAGCTGAACTGGTATGACGTAATCCTACCACGAACACGGCCAGTGTTAACGGTGCTTCTATGCCAAAATGAATTCGACGTATTTTTGAGAGGAGTTTTTTCTGAAGATGGGAAGTTGATTTTTTGCTGTAATAAAGCAATAACAGTGATCCTCCCTTATGTTATCTTATCTTATCTTATCTTATCTTATCTTATAAGAAGATAAGAACTTGTAGTCTGTATATGATAAGACTGCAATAGAATATTGTAACGTACTTTGTACTTTTTTAAGCAAATCAAGTGACTAAATGTGAATAAAACCCAGTAATACCTTATTAAATTGGGATAACATTTAACATCCTGTAGTTATCAAAAGAAAAATAGTAGTTTATCAGCAATACTGTCTTAGAGAGAATTATAGCAGGATTATAGAGTAAAAATTATATAAGTATATATTATTATTATTATTATAATAATATAACCTTGTAAATATTTCTGGAAATCAGTGGAATAAATAAACGATTTTGAAATCGGTACAAAAGAATGTATTATGAATATATCGCCAAGGACAGAGGCCTTTTTCCATCCTAGGCAATTACAATGTGGCATGCTTGGCGAAAGTGCGAAAGCAGACTATTAATCAATCCATTCGACTCCCAGTTTAACGCAAATCTGTGACGCATTGAAAACGAAAATTGTTCCAAATTCCGGCCAACGCCGGGGCAATTGCTATTTTGAATTATGCCTTGCTGAAGTGGTTTGCAAACTGCAGTTGAATTTGGAGGCAAACAAAAAATTTTCATTTTATTAAGTTTGATTGACTTGAGATCCAAAAATAAGAGTATTTTTCGTTTCTGATATTAAATTTTTCTATTTAACTGCTGTATGTATGCAGTCACGAGAAATCGCCATCCATGCTTTGTTGCTCCCACTGGTAGTTCTTTGATAGGAAGATGTCACCTATGACCAGAAGCAGCTCGTTCTCTGCAGCCATGTTTGCACAAAATAAAACTTTCTTTAGACAATTTACGGCCAATGCACTTTTCGGATTTACGAGCATTGCATTGTCAATGTCAAGTTTTGACGCTTTCAACTGCGTTCTAAATGTTATCCGGTTTTTATGCAAGAAACAGAGATGGTAGTTTTGCCTTAAGCTGCTCCATATTTCGAAGATTCACGATATAGGCGCCTAAAAGCGATATAATTCCTTAAACGCGATTTCTTTAACGATGCATCTGACACAATTAAATTAGTTACACCTAATTCGACTGCTATATCCTGTCATTAAAAAGCCCACTCATTAATTCCGGTTTGTGCTTTTTATTAATTCTGTCCGTTTATGAGATATATTTTGCTGAACGTTTTATGAAATGTGGTGTACGCGTCCAGTTATTGGAGCGTGCGGCTGTCGGAATAATTTTTGTATGGAAAAATTAATTAACAGATTCTGTCAGCGAAATTTGTCCGGCTATGGGGGCTGTCCGTAATGCGGAATTTCACTGTTTATACATAAGTACGAGTATGTATGCCCTTTTTGCTGACCCTAGCGATTTTATAGGGATTTTTCCTTAAACTACTTAACTGTTTTTTCCCTTCCTGCTTCTTATTCTGCTACCCAGTTTTCTTCTACCTTTTCCAACTGCTCTAGGCTCATTTGCAGAGACGGTCAAACGCTGCTTAGCGATTTCGCAGCGACTTTGCTATGGCAAGACAAATTCTTAAGTTGACTTCTTGCGACTGTTTGCCTACTTGAGCGCGTCCAAATGCCGGTCAAGTGTTTTGAAGCTTCGACATGTTAACCTCAAAATTAACTGCACACTCACATAGACACAATTACACACGAAGAAATGCTAAAGAACGATTTTGTCAAAGTGGCTGCTAGCTGTTAGCAGGTGGCACTGTGCAGTAGGCAGTTAAGTAACGATTTACGTAATATGGCTTAGCGTACATTTTGTGAGACAAATTTAATTAACTTTTTCGTCATTGTTGACATGGACTTTTCTCAAAAAAAAAAATTGTTTCAATTTAATTCATTTGGTTGTCGTTGTTGCTGTTGCTATTGCTATTGATGTTGCTACTCTCTTTGTGCCATTTTGCATTTCGCTACACTTCTTACGGCGCGAAATTGGAATGACTTAAAGAAAAAATAAAGACGACGACTACGCCGGCGTTGTTGATGAAGTGTAGCATTTGAGCAAGGCGTCAATACACGAAGAAGCCGTCACACTTTGGCAATTGATAGAACGCGTTGACGTTGACGTTGACGTTGAATACAATAACAACGATAATAATAATAACAACAACAACAACACCACCACTGAGACCGTGTTGATGCAAACGAACAATGAGCGCCAATTGTGCCTAATACCCAACAACAGCCAAGTTAAGGCGCTTTAGCATAGTTTGGCGGTGAACGCTGTTCTTGGCATGCCAAAGCGGGGGTAGCACAGAGTATGAGCTTTGCTGCACTAACAGGCGTTGCACACTCGCAGTTTAGTCCAGTGACCCAAGATACAAGAACTTTTTTGCACACCGCTCAATTTATGCAAAGTGGCATTAGCACAAGTCAATTTGTGCGCTACACATAGCTCAGCGCCTAGACGCAGACTACATTTTCAACAATGTGCTTTTTTGTTGTTGTGCGACTTCGCCGTGCGGTCGAAAATGTATTGTTTTGGACTACAAGTTTTTGGCATTGTTTAGATGCAAAATACCAATGCCTAAATTAAAAGATTTCCCGCTGAAAATCTTTCATTTTCTCTATAGTTTCGTTGCATTTCAATAGCGTTACTCATACCGCGTGTTAGTCAGAGTCAAGCAACCAGTTGGGGTGGTCGAGAGATTTTAGTAAACAAAAAAAAAAACACAAAAAAAATTACTAAACAATAAAATCTCAATCTCAAGCAACAAATACGTATCTAAAGAAAAGAATTTATTTTTTGAAATAAACAAAATTTCACAACATTTGTCAATTTTGTGAGCGAACTTTTCGCGTTTTTTTTTCGTTTTGTTTTGTTTTCTTTTTTCCCCCCATTTTGTTTAAATAATTAAAAGCACATATAGCGTCATAGAAATAAAATAATTCCGTAGTTTTTGTTGTATGTGTGCTGTGGGCATGGGCGTGGCTCTGTTCGGTGGCTAACAAATATTCGAAATCATTGGCCGAACAAAACTCGCGCGAAAAACGCGTGCATGAGTACGAGAAAATTCCTTCTGCTAATCTTTATTAAAGTCAATCTAAACAAATATAGAAAAAAATATACATTTTTGCCTAATAGTTTTTTCTCTAATTTATTTATTTATTTTTTTTTTTTTGTCTATGTACGCGACCTGCCGCCACTGAAGTAGACCGGTTGCCGAGGATTGGATGTGATGAGCGTTTTGGCATTGTGTGTAGTAAAATCGCACCAAATCACATCGTACCAAATCAGGGTCTCACACATTTGTATAAATGAGCGATTGCCGTCGGCGTAACACGGCAAACATTTTACTTACAGTAGGTAGCACGCACACAGGATTGGATTAATGCTGAATTGTGTAGAAAATAACTCAGCAAAGTCTGTGATCTCTTTTAATTGTATCATAAAAGCCAAATAAAATGGCCGACAAATTTGAAAAAATTTATTAGTCAGTTCAGAGGCTTATTTGTGCCACAAAAATATTTGCGAGCATTGCCGACGGCAGCTGTTGCTGTGCGAATGCAAGTTTTTTTATACGCGGAATAATAAGGTTTCACTGTAGTGAAATCCTTACGAAATTCTAATAACTGGTTAACCACAAGCATCAAACCTTTCCTGATTTTCACACTGAGAGACATGCCATCTAAAGAGCGTTTCTTTAAACAAATCAGGGTATCGAAGAAGTTGAAAGTTATTCATGAAAAGTGGAAAAGTTATTAATGAAACAACCTGCAAAAATAGTTGAACTAACCAAAAAAAAAAAAAAAAAAAAATCGGTCTTATTGCTTATAGAAATAAGACGATTTTCATGACTTCATTATGCTACGCTTCTATACTGGCGCTTTAAAAAAATAGCTATCATAGACAATGCGATGAGCTTCTCGATATTTTAGATCTTTAGTTGTGTCCCTCTCCAGTTTTTTGCACTTAATTTTAGAGCATTGACAAGCCACTGTAAAATCCTTAAGTGAGTACTACAGTGAACAATAAAAAGTACTTTCGTATTTTTACTTCTCTCTTCCTTGCCGGAGTTTTCATCGCTAGACGCTTTATTGAGTATTTGTTGGCTGGCATTTTCGTATCTCACTATAACCGGCATACCAGGAAAGCCAACAAATATCAAACGAATGGCTTAATTAATAACTTTTGCTGCGTTAGCAATATAGAAATTCGTTGCGCTTGAATCGAACGCCTGGAAAAAGTGTGCAAAGTCAAGATCGACTTTCATTTTGCAGCTAAAACGCCCACTGACTGACTCAAGACGCCGCTGGCCGCAAAGCTGGCGAGATTCTAAGAAAAACAAAAGCAGGAAAACCAAATAAACAAACAAACAAACAACGAGCAAGAAAAACGTCCCACAAAAAGCCTGAAGATAGAAAACAGTCGTCAGTCGTCAGTTGGCAGTTGGCAGTTGGCAGTGAAACTGAATCATTTGCAGCTGCAAACGCAGTGCAACAGAATACAATGAAACGCGGCGTTTGTCGCTTCTGATTGAGATACAAATTCGAGTTCAATTATTTATGACAGCGCACAGTTTATTTCGAAGCAATGCAAAATGGAAACGAGCAATGACAATGTTCAATGAGCAGCGAAAGCGAAATTTATCGGCAAATTTCTATAAACATTTCTGATAGAAATCGTCATTTGAGCATTACCGACGGCTGAACGTTGCACAAGATTTTCGGACAATTATGGGGACAATATTGAAATTTAAATATGATTTAATGCTTTGTAATGTCTAGCATGTCGATACAGCTGTAAAGTGTCCAAGAAAGCGAAAAAATCGTTGTCCCAAAACAAAGACATTTGTCGAAAATAATATTTTGACTATGGGAAATAAACATTTAGTTTAACCAACGCAATAGGCAAATGCAATGAACTGTGCATTCTGGGACAGTTTGGGACAATTCGGAACAATTTGTATTTCGTCCCAAACAAAATCGGGTTAATATACTAAATATACTAAACAGAACAAAATGAAGCTAGAAATAAGACTTGCAACATTTCTTCTTTTGAGAGAATTTGTTAAAAAATTTTTATGTGAAGGGCACGGAAAACACTTTTTAACAGATTTGAAATTTGATGCAGACGTTCCGCGTCTTATGATCAATACGCTTGGAGATTTATTCAGACAAGCGTCGAGTATGGGATCGATGATGAAATTTATTAAACTTACACACCGATTGAAGTGCCAATGATAGTGAGTTTCAAGACATTTTTGGTGTTGAAAGCGTTGTAAACAATTACAAATTTTTATATATATTTTTGCGTATAATTTTTTTTCCTTTTATGTGGTAACTATATAACTCATTGATAATCTTAGGTTTTTGTTAGTATGCTTTACACATAGTGCTGAGTATGTGAGATGCTTAATTGAGTAAGTGTCTGCTTTTAGCCAACGGCGATACACACAAGAAACTCTGTTCCAAAGTTATTTTCTTGAAAAGCTAACCATGCCCAACGTATTGTTCAAGTAGCTAATTTCTTTGGCCATATCTATGGGCCCATCAACAATAGTCGTCACCAAGCGCAAGCAAACGTTCATGAATCAGGCCTCTGAACTGAGCCAAATCATTAGGGAATACCCAAAATAATAATAATAATAATAATAATAATAATAATAATAATAATAATAATAATAATAATAATAATAATAATAATAATAATAATAATAATAATAATAATAATAATAATAATAATAATAATAATAATAATAATAATAATAATAATAATAATAATAATAATAATAATAATAATAATAATAATAATAATAATAATAATAATAATAATAATAATAATAATAATAATAATAATAATAATAATAATAATAATAATAATAATAATAATAATAATAATAATAATAATAATTGGTTTCGAAAACCCCATTTTAAATGTTGTTTGCATAAAATTGTAGCCTAGCGCGACGCACGAAGGGGGCGCACATATGATCAATTGATGGCGCTTGGGATAAGCAAAGCAAAGCAAAGCAAATCAAAGCAAGGCTCCAGTGAACTGAGCGAGAGAATTGAGTTGCGTCAAGTAATCAAGCATTGAAACTGATCGAATTACAAGAGATAAACATTGTGACAACGACAATGATGTTGTTGCTGTGATTGTTGTTGTGGGTGTAGAATAGCCAACGCAAAGGCTCGACTGCGTGTGCGTTTGTAATGAAAAACTAAACTAGAATACGGTAAAAGAATAGGAAAACTTCTAGCCGCAGATATTTTTTTTTTTTTAAATTTTTTTTGCTGCTGTCGCAAAAATGTTTTTGTAGCTGTCTTCAACGCCAACGACAATGATGACGAGATTGACGTATCGACTGTCTGCGTGTCTGAGTAACTCATTGTTTAGCTAAGCGTAACGCTGAGTGTTGTCTGCTTATGATTTTGCTTTAAATGTAAATCTTTTCATTGCGCAACAAACAGCAAAAAAAAAAAAAAAAAAAAAACATTAAAAAATATGTAAACTTATATACCGGTGGCTCCAACGAATAATACGACAAACAGTTATAACATGTAAACATTAAAACAAAAGATAAAGAAAAAACAATCTGAACAATTTCATAAATAGATGTGTGGTACAACATTGTGTTGAAGTGATAACGGTACTTAATGTGCAGATGAGAGCAACATTTAATCTCCATGGGTGCGACGGAAAGCTTTAATTTAAGCCTTAATTCCAAAAGTCACTGTTTTTAAGCGAATATTCCTTTGCGAATTTCAAACTCTTCAGCTCATTTATCTGGCTTATAAAGGGCTTCAAAATAATGACCCAATGCACACATCTGAAATTGCAAGGCTTTGGTTAATCCACAAACTGTTGCAAACACCGCCTCAACTATATGTAATTGAACATTTGTGGGCAGAACTAGCCAGAAAAGTAACAACAGAAGCCATAACTGAATTCTCCAATAAGTTGGTCAATTTAATGCCTAAATGTCACAAAGGATACCCAACTAAATACTAAAACATGCACTATTTCGCTATAGTCGCTGAACCGTTAAAATTGCTTGCCAAGATGGCAAGCTCTTCTTCTTAAGGGGGCGCCATCATCATTTGCAACATTCGTTGAACCGTTAAAATTGATTAAATTGTTTTCTATATGAACTTACGCCCCGTAGACTTTTTTTCCATAGGTTGTATACGTTTTACCGTAACTTTTTACTCGTTTCTTTTTAAGGAATAGTGTACCATGTATATTATAAGAAAAAAATTTGTGCACATCATGTAGAAGGCACTTTATCAGAACGATCAGTTAGAATATGGTAATCCTGCAGATTTCGTTGGGATATTTCGGCACCTTGGTATCGTTGAACTTGCACCAAGTTTTTGAAAAAGTGGAGAGTGGAGTGGCACATAAGTTCTGGTGACATCGCTAAAGATCTCGGCGTCCACCATCTTATAGTTGTGGACAATTTAAAAAAGGCTGGCTATGCAAAAAACTGTTTGTTTAGGATGTTTGGGTACCACACAATTTGACCAAAAGCGGTGAGGGAAAAACGGTCACAATTGGTGAACAAAAAGGGCATAGTCATAGACAAGGTCAACGTTAGGCCAGACAAAACGTTGATAACTCGGCGAAAATTGAAATAACTTGACTGGAAATGCACCCAGCGTATAGTCCAGAACTAGCATCAGCTGCTTACCATTTATTTCGCTCCACGCAGAATTGTCTTGATGGCGTAACAAAGAATTCCTTCCCTAAACGACTGCAAAACCGTATTGCGCCAGTTTATTGAGCAGAAACCACAGAATTGCTACAGAGGCGGGATTATGGTTTTACCCGAAAGATGGCGATAACAATGAGAAATATATACTATTATATAAAATTGCTTATATGAGAGTTGTATGTAACGCTTTGGCGCAAATTATACTGAACCGATTTTGAAAATTTTTTTGTTTAAACAATACATTTGCGCTAACGAAGGCACTGGCTATTTTGCTTTTTTGATTTGTTAAAGGAGTGTAAATTTTTTTCTTGGATTGCGAAACCAGTGCATGACCAAGCCATAAAGATTTGTACTTTTTTTCGTTGTTTATTGTTTTCTATTGTTATTGTTATTGTTGTGTTGCTTCTTTCTATATGATTTATACTCTGAGATAGTACTTTGATAAAATTAAAGTTGCTTTGTTATATAAAAAAAATCGTTGAAACGTGATTCTCATTTTCGGAAGTTACTTTTCCACCAACCTAAACCTTTCTTATTTTTATTATTTGTTTTAATGTTTACATGTTGAAACTGTTTGTCTGTTTATTCGTTGGAGCCACTGTATGTTATGCACTATATATATATATATATATATGAAATATGTACTCAGAAAAAAATATGATTTACTTACGTTTGTAAAATAGCTTCGAGTAGTCACAATCCATGGTGTTTGTTTTATTGGCTGTAGTTGTTGTGTCGTTTAATTAACTGATTGATTGATTGGTTGATTGACTTATTGTTGGGCATATGCGTAAGTGTTAAATTCATTGATTGCTTGTTGCTTTTATTAATTTTGCTTTTCCTTTGATCAACTCTTTGACACTCAGGCACACTCATCCAATCATACACAGTTAGAAATCACGTGTGCTCTTATAGCACTTTTCCTTGTCGTTGTTATTCTTGCTACTATTGTTTTTGTTGTGTTTTATTTTGATTAATTTATTTATAATGATTATTATTTTTTTAAATTTACTGTTCAGCAAAAAAAAAATATTAAAACAATTTTAGCATTGTTGTCATTCACATGCCGCCGGCAAATGTTTTATTTAATTTTTTATTTAATTTATTTATTTTATTTTTTTTTTTGGTTAAAAAGTGCAATTGTCGTTATCGCTGAGTAAATTAAACTGCATTTCCAATAATTTAAAACAAATTGGCAATTTCATCTTGCTTCATTAGTAGCACTTTTTTGAAACAATATATGTTAGCTAATTAAAGCTGCAACATTATTGTTGTAAATTTAATAATTATTGTTGTTGTTGTTATATATTGTTGTTAACTCCGATATCTTATCATATCAATAACTGCGACGATGATATTGATGTCGACGTGTTGCACGTTCTTTGATTCAGAACAACGTTTCCTTTTTAATTATTTTTTTTGTTTTTGTGCTAAAATTCAATTTACATTTCGTGCTTTTGCTTTGCTGTGTGATGCTCATCAAAAAAGTAGTTATGAAGTTTTGAAAAAAGCGCGCGCAAACCACCCAAGGCGCAACAGTTGACAGTTGATGATCACAGTGACGGTTGCGGCGGTGCTGTTGACAGTGTTTGTTGACAATGACAACTGCAAAAAGTATCTCAGAGCGTTGCCAACGAAACACTGCATTCATGCAAGATTTTGTTATTGTTGTTGTGCCTTTTGTATGTTGTTCAGCTGACCGCGACTTTTAGTGCGAATATTTAGTTAGAGAATAGTACGGTTCCGTTTGACATTACTTGCTGTAATTATTAGGACTGTGATTTCTATTGTTGTTGCTGTTTTTTTTTTTGTTCTACATGCAACATGTAGAAATATGTTGAACGGACTAATGACACTGCGGTTTGTGGCAAAATCGCAAAGGCGACGCAAGCAGAAGCGACAAGACTCGCGCGTATTCTTCTCAACAAAAACCCACAGATGATGACGACGACGACGACGACGACAAGAACGAAAACGACACAAAGGTAATGGTGTGAACAACGTATGAAAACAAAATCCAAAAAAAAAATTGTTTAAAAAAATATAAAAAAACAAATTAAGAACTTTGAATTGATATAAAAAGATTTGTATTCGCTTGCTGAAGGCTCTTTTTCAGCTACTGCGGCTTTGCTTCAAATACAACTTTCAGATACATTTAAATATAGCGCAAGATTTAGCCTCATGCGGCGACGTCGGTTACAACGATGCGGCCAACGGCGGTAGTGGCACGGGCGGCGACAGCGGCTGACTGACTGATGACTTTAGCCTGCTGTGGCGAGCAGTGTCTTTTTGGCTGTGCCCGCTTAAAATTTCGATTTCCTTTTTTTAGTTATTTGTATCTATTTATTTCAATAATTTTCTTGGGTTCAGAACATTTCAAAAAAAGCACCACAAACAACACAAAAAATGTACACCCCACAAAAACAATTGTTATTTTGCGATTTTTCAGTTTGATGGAAAATCGTATTGGGAAACGATTTTTGAATCAGCATTAGATTTCGAATCGGCTTCGTCGTATGTTTTCGTTATTATTATTATTTTTATTGTTGCTTCGCTTCGCCTTTTTTGTGGTGCTGCCAACAACATCCGCGAGAGCGCTTTGCACGCGACGCAAACAAACGACGGCATAAACAAAACTACCAATGCCGAATTGGCTCAAAGTGTTTTCAAGCAAAAATCATTGACGGCGGCAACAGCACAGAGCAGCACAGCACAGCGCACAGCAGAAGCACAGCACAGTGAGAGCGTTGCGACAACGAACCCCCCGTGCCGCACCTACGCCAACCAGTACACACGCGCACCATCGCACATCGTGTGATGACGCCGCACCAAGCCTAACCCAACGATGCCACACACCCCATTCAAATACACAACACACACACAGAGCGATTTACACTACTCACGCAAAGCACAAAGCATAACGTGCCAAGCCAAAATTTCACTCAACTCAATTCCACTCAATGCAGGAGAACTAAATTCAATTTAGAGAACACAACACAACACAACACAACTCAACTCAACTTAACTCAAATTAAAATTGTTGGCGGCTTTTTGGAGCCAAATCATAAAAATGCAATGTATAAATGAGTGCAATACGAACGCCGCCAACAACAAACCAATAACAAGAGCATCATATAGGTTAACCGAGAGCATAAGCCGGCAACAGATTACGAGAGCAAGAGAGAGAACGGCACTATACTTTTCGTATGAGTGTGTGCCATTTCGTTATCTCATTCTTTGGCGCACTCACACATGCGAGAGTTTTTTCACTCGTTTCCTCTTATGATTTTGTGGAGCTTAGTATTGCGGCGTGCTAGTGCAGCATAGAACTACACTCAAAAGCAAATGCCTTCAGCTCTGAGTGCTTTTGGCTTTGATTTGATTTTTTTCTTTAAACTTTGCTTTTGATTAACATTTTTTTATATTCTCTGCTTTTACAGGTGCATTTGTGCCTTGCATATGTCAATATAGCTATGGCAGCGGTGGCAGGATGCAAGTTGAATTTGTTAATGTGCTGAAGCACGACAATTAAGCACTGAAATCGACGCTCCAAATGACATCGTTCATAATGACCGCAGTAACGTTGAACTGTATGCGCAAATGGCTGTGTATTCGCACAGTGGTTGCACTAAAGCTTTTGAATGGACTTGACTTTGATTTGTACACGTACCTTTTTACTTACTTATTTTTCGTGCGTTTAAGCTGCTTTTTAACAATGCATTTACATTATCCAAAACACACACTTTGCACCACTCGGTCGTATATTTTACGGTTACTCAGAAAAATGTGCAGTTTAGAACGGCTGGCGCCTTTAAATGCAAATTGAAATACAATTTTGAAAAAAAAATTAAATAAAATTCAAACTAACTTCGAATCGAATTTAGAAGTAGAGATAAAAATCAAATTCTCTTGCAACAAACACACACAATCAAACACCGCTCAAGTTCAATAAACCGCAAAACAAGAAGACTTCAGATTCGACTTCCGCTCGGCAACTCAACAAGGCATTCATCATGCAAACCAGTCAACCATTCGAGCCATGCGCCAAACGCCAAACGCAAATCTCAACCAACCCCAACCCCAACCCCAACCATAACATCCATCTCTCGTCAATCAACAACACCGGCCTTCAACATACGTCTGCATGTCTGTCGCCTCTTGACCATAACGCCTCGACTTTTGTGTTTCGACGACGGTTCACGCCGCTTCGACAAAATGTGACAAATATTTCCGCTTACTTTGGCAAAAAACAGCGAAAAAAAAACCAAACAAAAAATCTTGTGAAACCTCTACATCTTGTTCTGCTTCTAGCGCTTCGTTTACTGCCCTGGATAGAACTGAGGCTGAATAGAAATGTATCTCAGCACATATGTATGTATGTATCTCTCAAGCAAATATCGAGAACAATAAAATTGCGATTGCTTAAATGCTTACTTAGACAAACTCGTCTATGACAAAGAGCATTGTGGTCGACTGTTTGGCTTGTTGTTCTTTTGCCTTCTCGACTTCTCACATTACATTAAATTCTTATCGTACGAAATTTGCGCGCTTAACGCGCTTATTTGGCAGCTACAATAGGTACAAGTAAAGGATGCTCAATAAATAATTTATATCGCATTTGTTGTGTTTAAGAACCAACAAAACAAAAACAAAAAGAAAATAACACCCAAATGCAATTTTTTTGAGGGTTTGCTTTATTTCTTATTTAAAAAAAAAAAAATTTATTTATGGGTCAAAGCGTTTTGGCAAAATATTTTGCGCATATCAGGCGGCAAATAATGAATTAACGACGAAACGACCAAAAAGCCATCATCAACAGCATTATCATAAGGCTCATTGTAATTAACAGCAGCATAAGCATAAACAACAACAACAAAAATAACAAATTGTCAAACAATGCTAACGCGTTGATTTACAACACAAACGAAAGAAAAACGCAGAAAGAAAGGAAAGAAAGGCAGGCAACACCGAAAACCTAATCATCATAATTTTTTGTGTTTTGTATTCTTCGTTCATTGTTGTTGTTGTTGTTGTTGTTGTTGATTTTATATTTTTGAATTATTCATGAGATCCACACGCATACCATGTGCCGCCATATGTCAGCAACAACAAGAACAGCAACCAACAACAATTACTGTACCTCGCTCTCGCTGTACATTCCCTCTTATGAAGCCTGATCATTACTAGGCGCCTATGCGCTACACATACAATATTTGTGCATATACGACGTAGCTTGCGGTGACGTCGCCAGAAATTATCATTATCATATTATTCTGAGTCAATGATAATTGGGCGAATTAGTGTGGCGATTCTCATTTGCGGCCTTGACTACCATCCAACCCCCAAATACGGTACCTCAAGTATACAGATTGTTCGCTACAATAACAACAAATCAAAACAAATCATAAAGAAAAGTACAAGAAGTACTGCACAACCGCCTTTCTATTGCAAGCCTTTGATAGGGTAAGGAATCTTGGAATTATCTTCAAACTGAAAGCATCGCTTCGTCATAAATTTTGTTCTGTCGTACCTGGAAGATTGGGTTTTCCGGGTGCCTTGGTCTTGTGCTTATACTGCTAACATGCCTCATTCAATAGGCACGAACACCACTACATACGCTCCACAAAAATGTTGCAGCAATGGCTTTACTGAAGCAACTATTGCAAGTAGAACCATCCATAGACAGATGAAGAACAACAGCGAATGCTACGAATTCGTTTTCGGTCACTTTTATCCTTAAACGCCTCATATGCTCTTCAGTCACACTGTTTGATCATAACCACTACACCAAACCGACAACGTAGGGTATCTTCTATGGTATGGGTCTACACATCGATCATCGACTTACTTGGCAAATAGACATCTTTAAGAAAAGAAAGCAACTTGGACTGCAAGTTACTTTCCGGTAGTGTATGGATACCAGATACCAGATACTGCAACTCGATAACAAGATGCTAATCTTAGGAGCAATCTCAAAGGCTATTTCGATGTAAGGCCTCCCATTGTGCGGCTTTGCAGCCGGGCAAACACAGGCCCATAAATATCCTGTAAAATAGACGACGTGTTATGTTTCAGGAAATATTAATTAATTATTCATGAAAAATATTTTTGTCACCTTCATAATATGCCTCATTTGATGGAAAGAATATATGCCATTATATCTCCCAATTATAGTTTTAAACTCCGTCCAATTTTCTTTCTTCTCTTCTTAATTTATTTTTTATTCTTTTAAAATAATCCATAAACTGACATCGATTAATTGATTAATTAAGTCACATTTTTTGGAGTCACATGATTGTTGCTTTTTTCGCAACGGGGGTGCTTGAGTACACTGAAGCCATGAAATAATTGCCGTGCACTCAAAAGCTAACCGGTACACTGAGGTCAAAATGTCCAGATACTTACCAAACCTTGTTACCAACACTGCGAAAATGCCACGTTCATCGGACTAGTGCAACCATCGGCATTTTTAAAACTATCCTCCAAAAATGTTTTGCTGCTGTAACACGAGACCCATTAGAGTAAATGACAGTTGCTGTATACTCAAAATGAATTTCGTACACCTCATGCATATGAAATGTTTTATTGGCTCGTTCGATCGTACCGAGGACCGTACACAGCTTGCTCAAGCCAAGCGTTGTGGCGTATATAACATTTCTGTGAGTATTCTGTGAGCCAATGGAAGAAAGGCGCAACAAATTCGTTCTTTGGCTATCTAGGCTTCCATCACGAGTCAAGCTAACAATAACACTATATATGTCTCATTGCATCTGCTTTATCCTTTTCTGGAATTCTTCTAATTTGTTGTTTAATCATATACAAGAAACATTGCTTGCTGGGTTATAGTTTTTCGTCAACATTTAGTTCTACAGTGTTCTATTTCTAGCAATTTCATTTAACACTACCAAGGACCCGGCGCGTTGCTGCCTTTACGTGCGTTTGACTTTTTGGGTGGCATTTCGTATTCTTCACTTTTTTGATTATTTTTTGATTTCATTCGTATGTTTGAGCATTTCATCGTTATACAGTTTGGGAAGCACTGACGGCAAACTCTTTTTTGTGTCTAATTTGTATCTGTATAGTTTGAGAAGCATCTGAAAATTGAGTTGGTCTTAATATTTAGCGACTTGGATGATTTTTTCGCACCAAACTTCACAGTTACCATTTAAAGGCTATTCTAGAGGTTCCCTGAACATTTCAGCAAAAAGCGGTCCAGAGGTAACGGACACACAAACAAACAAACATACTTCCAATTTTATATATATAGATTATCCCATTTGCCAGCTTAACTCTCACAGTGTAGCGCATGCTATGAGTCCAAAGAATTGGCGTACCACAGACTCACACAATTTATTATGTAATTTTCACCATGGCTGTGCCTCACCCTATGCAAGTTGTTCTGGTTGTAGGTATTGTTGTTTTACGCATAAGTATTTTCTGGTTTTTGCCTTGTTTTTGTTTTTGTATTCATTACATTTACTATGAAGAGTTTCTGCGCCCAATTCGGCTATGCATTGTTGTTGTTGTTGTTGTTGTTGTTGAAGTTCTTCTTGTAACTTACTCTATTGTCATCATCATTGTCATCGCCATCATAATCATTCCCAACATTGTGGTAGTGATTACTCAAAAAGGCCAACTTAAACCGCTTCAAAGAATCGCAATTGCCAAGTTAGTCGACGTAGCCCAAAAAAAAAATGAAAAAGAAAAAGATTTGGATTGTCGAACATTACGTTTTTCAGGGTAAATCATGTGGAACACGTCAAGAATTCGCCGCCGTCACTTCGCGTTGATCGAGCACAACTTCAAATTATTTAATCTCGATGACTCTGCCAAAACCTGTGAGGCAGAAAGCGAATCGTGAAGCATTAATTATAAAACATGTTCAGGTTTACAAGTTCCTATTCCCGATTTATTATCATTAATTTGTTTTTATTTCAATTAATTTATTGAAGATTTGTTTACGATTGTTTTGATACTCACCTTTGCATCGGCTCAGAGAATGACAAGTTGTGAAGTGGGGTTCAGGTTCGGCTGTCAAGTACAGAGTACTGAGTAGTGTAGCATCATTTAAGATGGAAATACCGGTGTTTTGGAAAATATCAATTGCAGGATATTGTGGAAACTGCAATAGCACTAAGCAAAAGGATACTACAGTGAAACAACTCAACAACTGGCACATCTCCTTTTCGAGGGCAGCTTGTAGACACTGAACCCTGCTAATGTAATGTAGGGAGTATACCTTCTACGGAATTCAAGTTTCGTGTTTTCCTTGTGCTTTTATGTATATTTTTACTTGCCATTAGTGGGCATTTTCACAATTTCTTAATTTTTTCTATAAAATGTATATAGCTTTTTGTATAGTTTTATTAGTTGAATGCCGATAATCGATGTATTAAATTTGGAGCATATTTAATCTTAATTATAAAATAGTGGTTAAAACTCAGGCTTTTCAGCTACTGTAACGTGTAAAAACCTATATAAAGATATAGGTAAGTATGTGACGTTTAAAATAGAGACCAAAAAATTAAGCCCATGTCAATAAATTCCCCTAAAGGCGATCGGAATTTTCTAAAGCTGAGAAAGAATAATGTCAGCCAATTTCGATAAGAACTTAAAGCCTGTTTCCTGTTGTACCATGGTGTTTTAACGTCCGAACTACCTCATTAACATCCACTTAAATTATCGATAATAGGTCTACTTTGGGTTAGGACAGTTTACATTGAGCGACATAGAATCATTTGATCAGACCGTCTTTTTTTTTTGCAGTCCTCCCTCCCTGGCATGAGATGCAGCTCTATGAGTAAGCGCATTAAATAAGCGGCTCAAACGCTTTGTATATATTTGATATACATACATTGAATTCCAATAATTTTACGACAGCTTTTTACCGAAATATTATGCCTAATATATCAAATACGTCACTGTTTCGAAGTTATTTGAAACTTCATTACTAAAAAACGCTTGATGTTTATAATATATATATATATATATAAAAAAACTATGTCTACCTTTTAAATTTCTTTCCTTGTTCTTATGCTTGAGTATCACGCTTGACTAAGTTAACCGATCGGTTAACTGATGACGGTTTTTGTGTAAGTTCCATCGAAAAAAAAGTTGCGTGTCAGCTCCGACGTCAGCGAGGATTGGAACGCCAAACACCGGCTATGGGGTTCCAGACTCTACATCCCAAGAGGCAACTAACGTCACGCAGTCCTCAGCTTTTACCCGCACGACTTCTCAGAATAGCCCAACGCTGTAGACTCTATTACCTTTAAATGGCATTCATTCAGCAGTTCTGGCCATCGCTGAGTTTGCCGACCTTAGCGCAGACAACCTCCAAGTATATGTTAGACTTGGGTTGGTTTCTGATAGCATCGTACAATAAATAGTTCCCTATTGGATGAATAAATAAATTACATTGTTTTATTTTTTTTTTGCTTATTCATATGACCTCCAGAATGTTCTTCCATCTTACTGTGTTCTGTGCTGTTGCTTTTGCACTGTCACTTGTGCAGTTGGCCCCTGTTACCTCGCCTGAGGTTGATCGTCACCAGGTGTTTTTGGGTCGACCGCGAATGGTTTACCTTCATTATCTTGCTCTTTTAGATGCTGACCTCAAGTCCAACAGCACGTGATAGCGGAACTAATTTGTCAATTTTTGCTTGCATATCGATGGGTTTATGTGCCAGGAGGCAGATGCCATCGGCAAAGTCCAGGCTTGCCAAATACCTGGTGAGATCCCAAATGATGCCTTCATATACAGAATGAGCTTGCTCATGACGTCGTTCAGAAAATATAAGAGCCCACAAACCCTATTACTCCAGGAGAGGTGTAATTGCAGATCCAGTGGCTGAATGGTAATGCAATTATATGGCATTCTATAATTGTCGTCTTATAGACCGATAAACCTACGTCCGACATTCTCGAAAATATTTGAAGCATTATTTTTGAGTAAAATGTTGGGGGAACGGGGTACCCATAGACTACGACCTAACCACCAAATTGGCTTTAGGGCACACGACGCCATAGCAACTACATCCTATAGTTTAGCACATACCTACTGCGTTTGAATTTAAAGAATACTGTTCCGCAGTGTTCTTGGATGTCAAGCAGACCTTCGATAGGGCCTGAATAACCGGTCTGCAAAGCTTTCTGAAAGGATGAACCCTCTCACAAAATGCCCACTATTAGGCGTGTGAGGGCCGTGTCCCTCAAGACAGCATTCTCGCTCCGCTTCTATATTCTTTATTCACCTCCGACAATTTTTTCGAAGATACATATGTACGTACTTTCAAAATTCGAGTACAGATTGCTTTATTTCTCTGTTCTTTCAGACTTCCACAGGCTCATGTTCTCTCAAATAAACGCAGCTGCACTCATGTCCAATATTGATGCATGGACCATGCGGAGTAATGAATCCACAATCGCCCGGCATGCTAAACAATAAATGTATTATTGCTTTGCACAAATACTCAATTGTTAGAATTTGTTTAACTTATATGACTGCTCAGAGCCGGTGACATACCGGTGCATATTAAACATATTGCAAGCACAACATTGAAAAAAGCTATATAGGAGGCTTGTTCAAAAAGTAAGAAGACTTTCTATTTTTCTAGAAAAATATTTCAATTTATATTTTATTCCCTTGCAAGTAATCCCACTCAGATATAATACACATGTGGCAATGCTTTTTCCATTTTTCAAACGACTTTTGCTAAGCGGTTTTTGGTATGGCCTTCAGTTAATCCGGCTATGAGGTTTTTATTCCTCAATGGTTGTGAATTACAATTTGTAAATCTCCTTCGTTTGAAGGTACTGTTTAATTTGGGAACAGGAAAAATGCACAAGGGTCCAAGTCCTCATTTGCCAAAAGAATCACGAACAAGCAGTGACGTGTGAGCTGGAGTAACACGTGACGCTACGCAAAATTTTACCTTTTTAGTTCACAATTTTGCTGCTCATAACCAAGCAATGGACGCTGAACAAGAGTTTGAGTTTGGAACTGAGGCAACAAGAAACAAGCTGTCGCTGCAAAACAAGATCAGCATTTACAAGCAAGGAATGCAAGTCTATGGCATTGCTGCTACGTCGTACCTTGATAAGATCAGAGTGCTTCAAGCGAAGGTCATCCGCAAACTATCTGGCGCCCCTTAATATATGCGAACAGAGAACCTTGAAAGGCATTTAAATGTTCCCAAAATTGGCGATGTCCTTAACCAACAAGCTGCGGCATATTTAGAGCGGCTCAAACATCACCCAAATCGTCTAGCTAAACGCCTTCTAAGGACGCATAGTAGGAGAAGGCTCCGGGCATTTGACGAAAGATCATTAAGCTGATTGCTGAACTTATTGCTGAGCTTACTGCTGACTAAACAAACGCACTACAGCCATGAAAGTGCGCACACCAAAAGCTCAGCGTTTAAGAAGCGTTTAAGCTCGCTCATAAGCTCAGCTATGTTTGATCGAGCAAACATGGTTGATTTTTTCAGCATGCTTATGAGCTGAAAAATGAAAGCAGCTTCATAGAAATCCTGCTCTAAAGCCGACTAGTACGTTCACTCTTCACTAAGTTGTTCGTTTTTGTTATTTTGCTGTAAATTTCATTGACGGTGTTCTACAATAACAATAAAATTAAAAGATAAGATATAAAAATAAAAGAAAATGGAACTGAGAACTTTTTATCAGACAACTTTGATATATGGAAAGCACGCGCACCGTGGGGCTTGGAAGGGGCTTGCTGCTTATTTTTCATGTTGCGTTACTTTTTGAACGCAGATATAACACTATTCCCTGCTATGTTTATTTGATGAAGCCAAGTGGGGCTTTATGAAAATTATACTCTTATTTATTTTTTATTTTTATTTTTCATTTACAAATATTGTTGTTGTAGCTGATTAGGGAACTGGTTTCACAAATATGATTATTTATTAATAGTGCTGACAACGTCATTGGTCATCATTATTTTAATCATCATTGCAATCGTGATCTTCATCATAACTGTTTGTATTTTAACAAGTGTTCTTCGCTGTCGTCAGCGCCATCATAGTCGTCGTCGTCGTCGTCATCGTCGTCGTCATCACTGTTGACTTCCATTTCGCTATAAGACGACGCTACAGTTGCGTTGGCTTTCTTCGCTGCTTATTTGCTTAATAATTGTGCTCATTAAATATTTTGATTCGAATCGAGTTGAGTCGAGCCAACACCCTTGCCAGTCGCTGTGCTCTCTTTTGGCCAACTTGGCTGCTTTAAAATCTGTTCTGCATTGAAATTTGATGCCGAAGAAAAGCACAACTGAACCCAGCAAATCAAAGCGAAGCGAAGCGTATCAGCGCGGCAATGTTGGTAACAAGCAAACAATAATATTGAGCTGCACTTGCCTCGGTAGCAGCAAGATGGCCTCCCCTACGCACAAACCGCCAATATCACAAGCAACTGCTTTAGTCCACACTGGAGCAATGCAAAAGGGGATTCGCTTTCGTAAGTGTGTGAGGGTTGGTTTGCCGGTCGTAGCAGCAGCGGCGTAGTGCGGTAAGTGGCAGGCGGCAACAATAATCAATTCAATTAATTTTCGATTATCAGCATTAAAACGCATTTCACTAAAATTTATGTCTGAGCAGTTAAGCCGGCAAAAGCAAATCAATTACAAGCAACGCACGCACACCTACACAAACGGAAATAAACAGGCACTGTCACTCATACACACACGCAAATAAACGCAGACACGCACATATCAATGTGGGTGCATGGAAAAGACAACTTGAAGTTGCCGGCATTACAAGGGCGTTGAAAGGGCAATGACGTTGCTGTATGAGTTCTTACGTGGCTTGAGGGGTATCGCATAGCCAGCGTCGCGTATGCCAACATAAAACATTGATAAATGTCACACAATAAGCAGCCAAAATAGCAACAACAAATAAATTATGTAAGACAACAACGACAGATAAGACAAACACAACAAGGCAACAAGGCAACAAGGCAACAAGGCAACAAATGAGTTCGTCGTGCGGGTGGTGAGCGGAGCAACATTGGAGAAGTTGGAATTTTGGCACTTGACAAAAAAAAAAAAAATTGAAAATAATAAAATGAAATGTCGAGAAACCCCCATTGGCGCAATTGAAAGTGTTGCTTCTGCGTGCGTGTGTGTGTAAGCATAAACGTCTGTGTGTTGGGAAAGGCCTAGCAGTCAAGCAAGGAATTTTGTTAAGCGGCTCAAGAACCACAAAAACAAAAAAACAAAAAAACAAAATAAAAACAAAAAAGTGGCGATGCATGCAAAATAGAATTGATAGAAAAAACATTATTAAAAGTGTCTGTCTATGTGTCTGTTCGTATATGTGTCACTGCCACAACATTAAAAATAATAATAATAACAAAGGAAAAACAAGAAGACACAAGACAGTTAACCTCAGCTAATGCGAACTTGGTATACTCTAGATTTATGTCACAACTATTTATGTGAATTATGCGCTTTACACAACCAAAAAGTTTTCCTAATAAGAAGCTTGTGTTTAGCCATGGGTTTATATGGCAGCCATACGGATCATGCTTGCTTCTGTGTTCATCAAATTTTTTAGGGTTTGTATTTATACACCATGTTCAACACTTCAGCGGGTTGTGATTAAAAACTTAAAAATTTCCTTATTAGAATTTGAATTTTAAGCTGGAAACCTGTACAGCTTGTGTGTGACCTACTAATGGTCACAACAGGCCACTTGCGACAAAGAAACTTCATGCGAAACTTCAGTTCTCTAGCACGGAAACTGAGGGTGCAGTGTGCATGCATTCAGACGGACTCCAGGAGTGATCGAGCTTGTCAAGAATATTATTGTTTTATTTTTATTATTATTTTTTGTTGTTGTTGTCGATATATAAATTACACAATAATGTACCAATGTTTTTAAAGAGCTGGGGACTAAGGCCTTCGAATTTTATTTCACTTACATTGTATTATATTTAATATAATAAAGAATAATAAATAAAGAATACCTGTGTGTCCCTTATTTGGAATGCTTAGAAGCACAACAAGCAGCAAAATTGATTTTGGAATTTTGGAAAGCATTGGTTACCCAACGGCGGTTTAGAGCGCCTAATTCAAAGAGTGCAGCCTTTTGAGGTATCGTCTGTGGCTGTTGTTGACAGCTGAAGGGTTTATTTGAGCTGCCATCGTATCGTAAGGAAGAGTATATATTTACCTTTGTATTGTATAATAATATAACATGCCTTATGGTGTCACCCATTTCTACTTCACTATGTTACAAGCTTCATGACAAAGTCGAATGGCATACACTGTGCGCAGAGTATAAAAAAGGTGGAGGTGGAGGTGAACTGTGAACTGTGGAATTAGATTCGAGCGTAATAAATGACAACCAAAGTGAAAGGAATAAGCAACAACAACCATTAAAAAAAATAACAACAAAAATAATAAAAATAATTTGGAGCAAAAAGTTGTCGTCGTCGTCGTCGTCGTCGTCGTCGAAGGCCGTGGGCTAACAAACGAGACGCAGTAAACGACGGCGACGTTGACACCATTTGCCAGTGAACATCCTCAGCCAGTGCCAGAGCAATCAAGATGACTTCAACGACGGTGCAAATGATGGCGAAGACGATGACGAACGCAATAAAAATAGAAATTGGAAAATAAAAGAGGAAGGAAATTTATACGACAAAAATAATAATAGAAAATCTAAAATCCATTAGCACCCTCGAAAGGTGCAGCGGCAGAGCAGAGCGTTGTGTTAGACACACGGACAAACAGATAGACAGACAGACAGATAGACAGACAGACAGACAGACAGACAGACAGACCGATACGCAGCAACAACAACATCAGCGACCATGCGAGTAAAACCGAATGCCCAAAAAACCGATTAAAACTCTTCAATATGCAAAATGGATGTCAGATAAAGTTGTAGCGATCGAGCTGAGGATGTACTTTGGTTGGTGCTTGTTTTTATTCGACTTTTATTTATTTAATTTTTGTCTAAGGTTGAAGAGCCAAAATGTGAAGTTTTAGTGCAAAAAAGCCACTTAATCCTATACTGAATCATAATATGTGCCATAAGGTATTACTTCATGAGACAAGTGTATTGTATGTGCGTGTGTTTCGCATAAATAACGCTTGTACCAACCATATAATACAGGATACTAGCAAACCCGGCAAAACGTTGTTTCGCCCTCTCTAGTATGCGGTGCACGACTGACTCATGCTTAATGTGCGCTTTGCCTGTGCGCTCTCCCTGTATTCATAAGAGCGCACTCACATCACAGCCTTAGCAAATAGCTGCTCACACTCTTTTTGCAAGCAACTCGCAAATACAAACACAAAAATGAAGAAGTAACATAGCAGAAATAACGAAAAAAAACTTAATACTTAAAAAAAGTATGCTCCGACCTTCCTACGGTAATTAACCACTTTTTAAAACAAACAAAAACAACTAAGTTGGAAAAAAATGACCGCAGCAGAGGGAAGTTCAGTGATAATCAGCGCAATTTCAGCCTCAAACCTCTTGACGAGGGGTTTTGTTCTTGTACTTCTAGCGAACTTTGGTGTGACTTATAGAAGTGTAGATTTTTTTTGCTGACAGAAACTATGTACACCAGAAGGTTGTGTCTAGCTCTCGATGCCTTTTCAATTGTCTTCACATCAGTACATTGGAGTCCAGAGGAAGTTTGACAAGATCGTTTGTTAGTTTAACTATTTGCATATGACACTAATTCAGAGTGGGCGTTTTTGAGGTCATTGCAATTTTGGTTATAGTTGTCATGGGTGTTAGCAAAGATAGATTTGGTCCCAAAGGAGATAGGTTTAATTGAGTAGTCAGCAATCTTGGCAGTTTTCAGCAAATCGTGAGTAAATGTTGGGCGTTTCTTCAGCACAGTGATTGGTGGAATTTTTGCTTTTCTCTCCTTCTACTTCACTATTGCTGGTGTTACTGTCATCTTCATAGCTTGGTGAACTCACGATTTGTTACGATTTTCAACAGCCGACTTTACACAAAAATCAAAGCTTGATTAACGCGATATTGTATGACTTAATCAGAAAAGAACAGGAAAGAACAGGAAGACTTCGACAAGTTACTCGGTGAATTAATTTTTCTAAGTAGCAACGTCAACGTCAACTGATACTTTTGCGCTCAACCTGCAGGAGTTGTCGCATACTGAACTGGTGCATGTTTTGGATGCGTTATTCTTCAGCATGGAGCGTCAGTCTGGCCAGCAAGCAACGGTCGGTACTATCGGGTACTATCGGGTACTATCGGGTACTATATCGCTGATGCAGCTATCAATTAAATGTTGTAAATGTTAATGATAGTAATGATGATGACGACGTTAAAACCGGTGATGCAATTGGTACAAACTACTCTTACTTAAACATACCAGTGAATCTCCAGTGATGAAACTAGAACTGAATTGTTGTATTATAAAATTTGGCAAACTGCTATCAAATTTTTTTTGTATTTAATAAATAGAAGTGAAGACTTTCATAGTTAAACTAGCTGCTTTCCCCATCCGCTACACAGGCAAAAACAAAACAAAAAAAAACAATTAGACTAAAATTAAAATATACTTTGTTCTCGAAAATCTTGAAAACTTTACTTTTCTTTTTTTTTTTAAATTTTCTTGGCATAACTCAAAATAAATAATTACATTTTTACAATGAGCAATTTCTTCTTTATCTTTCTTAAAATGTTTTTAAATTTTTGGATGAAATTTACGGTTAGTAGAGGGAAACAAACGCTTTTTCCCCCACTTGTTTTACATATATGTATATACAGATAGCCCCTTTGGCGAAGGGGGCCAATTTGCACACTGTACAGGACAAAATAAAAAAAACTGAAAAAACTTGAAAAACTTGAATAAAACATTTTAAAGAACTTAATAATTATTTCAAAAAATTTAAATTTTACTTTTATTTCTCATTTGTATTAAAATAATAAACTAAGGAAAACTTTCTTCTTTGAAATATAATAACAATAGCAATAACAACAAAATGCCGCCGAAACAAAAAAAGAGGAATTAATAAAAACTCTAAACATGTTATGCCAGGCATTAATTACTTGGAAGAGGACGAAATCAAACTTGTTTGCCAAAATACATTTCCAACGAAGAAGAAGAATAAAATATTGAACCAACTTATACAAAACAAAAAAAAAAAACAGGAACGACCAACGGTGGTGGTTCGCATCTCTCAAGCCGAAAAATACTTAGGTAAGGCAATTGATAAACAGATTGCTAAGTATAAAAACCTCATTTCAAAAAGGTAACTGTAACTACTTTGTACTGCTTAAAGCCATAGCTTTGAACATTCGTACGTAGCAATTAAATTCATGGAACGTACAACCAGTCAGAATTTCCAACATTACAAGCTCATGAAAATGGAAATCAATCAATCCAAATTCAATTCAAAACTACGAAATATTCAAACGTATCCACTCATTTTACGTTTTGGTTATACAGTCCACGAAATAATTATACCACCATACATGAGCTGAAAGCCCTAGCAGCTAGTGCTCTAGTTAAGTAGGATAAAAATTTATTTTTATCTTTCTAATTATAAATAAATAAATAAATAAATAAATAACTATACCATACAAACATACCATATAACTGGGTTTTTAGAAACAAAACGTTCTCTAAATTGTTTCTTTTATTCTAGTGTTAATTGTAACAAAGGCCATTCATAATGAGTACGTGACTAGATAAAAAGAAATTCGCAAATAGGGAAAACTTAAAAATTAGTTAACTTCCAACTTACTTGAAAAAAAATGTTGCCTTAAATTAATGAAATTAAGTAACTCCCGGGGAATCTTTTTTGATTTGTCTGCCTTAGCTGTTTCGTTCCAGAATCACTATTCTTATTGAATAAGTCAAAATACTAGGATTTCTAAAACGCGATGCGTTCAACTAATGACACGAATACATTAACAATAAACTAATTACACGAACCCATCAATAAAATAATTGAGAATCATAAGCACAGCCGAATTAACTGGGTTCTTTTTTGTTTGCTATAGTTATTTCATGGACTGTACAAGTAACTGATCCAACGCACACTCAATCATACTGTTGGGGGACACTGATTTGTATTGTCGAAGTGAGCAGACAGAAACCAGCTATTCTTATTTACCTCTTTCTTCTGTTTAAAATATTCGAATTAAAAACATGCGCCTTCAAAAATTCAGAATAAAAAACAAATTTCGTTGTGTTAAAAAAAAAAACCAAAAAAAAAATATTTGGGAAAAACCGCTTTTGTGTTTGCGACAACTCTCGGTGATTTCACTGCAGCACATTCTTCCCGAGGGACCCCGCTAAATACAAATAAGTGTATTATTTTTCAAAATTTTAGTCTTAGTAGTTTTCCCGCCGGGAGTGGTTAATCTGTTTCTACTTTCTTAAATAACTCACGCGGATCTGTTGTGAAACATATTGACTCATTTTTGGTACACAACTTCAACTGTTCACGTTGTACTACTTCGAAATTTATTGATTTCAATTCTTCTACCATTTCCTCGTAAGTAGTTATTTTCTTTATAGTAGTAAGCTTATGTTCCCAGTGTTATGTGCCTTACTGTGTTGATAATGACGTTCTTTAAACCTGCTAAGTCTACCTGTCGTTTATTTTCGTAATATAAACCTAGCTCATTGCTTGCTTGTAATGCTTAATTCCTTGTCATTCGGATATCGACACATTTGTACAACAAATGAGTTTTTAAACCAATTTTTTTTAGCATCTTAACCTTGGACGACATCTATGCTTTTAACATATTACAGGGGTATTGACACGCTTTTTAACGTCCTTGGATTTTTTCCTTTACCAATAATTAGCAATTTCAGTTTATGATCGCCAGCTGCATTACTACAAACAAGTAGCGTTATTCTCTCTTTTCCAATGCTGACTTTTAAGTAAGTAATTAAAGAATATTTTCTGGTAGCTTCTTCCAACATAAATTAGTTTCATCCACATGATAAATTTGCGGGTCGATTTCTTTAATTTAATTTCTTTAATAAATGTCTCAGCAGCAGTAAGATCGCTTGACAGGCATTCCTTACAAATTTGATTCCATACCATACCATACACCAGTGCGCATCATGTTGGTGCTATATTATAAATATTGTACCGTTATATGTTTGACGATAACATAAAAAATAGCGTCTGTACTAGCGAAAAAAAAAACAATGTGTCCTGTACGACTTTTAGAAAGTACAATACAATTTTAGCGAGGATTGAATAAAATGTTTAAGCCAATTACTCAGGCTCCAATTCCACGGGTGTGGTTCTGTTAGATATAAAGGCAGCTTTCGATTCCGTTTGGCATGATGGACTATTATAGAAGATGAACCGCTTAAACTTCCTTCTGGAACTTATCAAAATAGTTCAGAATTTTCTTAAAGATCATTCCTTTATAGTCCACATCGGTAATGCCAAATCCCCAACTATTAGTATTGAAGCTGGTTGCCCCCAAGGGTCATGCCTATCGCCTATACTCTACAACATATTTGCATCTGACCTCCCATCCTTAAGAGGTAGTACAACTCTATTTTCGCGGATGATACCTCAATCCTTTCCCCTGGCACTCCTTCTGCAGACATTGTGGGCAATCTCCAGGGAGCTTTTGCCACTCTCATCGCCTACTTCACTAGATGGAAAACCCAAGTTAGCTCCGACAATACCCAGGCTAACTTTTTCTCTAGAAAGCGCAAAGGCAATTATATCTATTTCGATCAATATTCCAAGCCGTTATATTTTACAAGGCCCCGTTATGGTTCGACATTGCAAATTGTCACATCAGAAAACTGTAAGTGAACCAAAATAGGATCTTAAAAATGATTTTCAATCTGCCTTGGCATCATATTCACTCTACCGTTGATGTACATGATAAGGCCAAAGTCGATTAAGTGTCAGTCAGACTGAGTCGACTTTGTGTTAACTTTAGAAGTAGATGTATATATTCTAACTAGGCTCACATTAATGATACTGTCAAATCTCCTTAGTAGTATGTTTAGTTTTAAGTTTAGTTTTTAAGTCATAATAAATTTTATTGGTGGTTTTAGTTGTAATTTTCGGCTTGATTTGCTTTATTAGTAAAAAATTGTTCACTATTCAATTTCTCCTATTTCCTTATTTTTAGCTAAGTAGAAAAGGCAAGAAGCACGGACTCTCAATTAAGTAGTTTCTAGACAAACACACTTGTATAATTCTAGTTGTGAATAAATGAAAATAAATGAAATAAAACAATACAATTAACGTTAGTGTCCGAATTACTGGGGTGTCCAGATTATCGAAGTCCTACTATATGTACATTTCAGAAGTGTTGAAACTGCAAGTAAGAATGTCAAGTTAAAGACGAAATTTCAGATTAATAAGAACGAAGGCCGATTTTTTTAAAGTAAATTAGAAAAAAAAACTAAATCTTCTTGTTTATCATAAAAAGTCTGACAACAAACTAAGCTTCTGCCGCCCAATCAGTCTGTCAACAATACCCGATAATACATCATAAAGCATTCGATGGAATACTTTTGGTAAAAGTGTTACAATGGGTGGTGGGTGGACAAAAGCCGCACGACTACAAACCATCAGTCCTGGTTCAGCTAATGAAACAAACATCCAAAGCAACGCCTGCGGTGCGTATTTTATGATGGTCCATTGTTCGGTAGCCTTTCCAGATGAGCGCCAAGTTTTCGACAGAGTATGGTACCGTACTCGTTTATGAACTCAAAGAAACACCTTACCATCCGTTGTTATCGTCATACCATTACACGAGGATGATATATATTATATTAGTTGCGAGGCTCAGAAAATCTACAAACAAAATTTGTAGATCATATTGATCAAGAAGGAAGTCGTCAGATATATGCGACTATGTCAATTATCTTTGCAGTCTGCCTGTTGGATAATATCAAAGAAACACGACGACTGAAGGGGCAAAACATTCTGGACCTTCCGCTCGCATCACGAATGAATTAATCACCGATGATTCCCGTTGTCAGCGGTGGATTCACTAGCATCTGAATTTATAAGTTTATGCGAAATTATTCTGTTTGTCGTCTACATGGCTGACA
Organism: Cacoxenus indagator; assembly: GCA_035041755.1. Taxonomy (NCBI): domain Eukaryota; kingdom Metazoa; phylum Arthropoda; class Insecta; order Diptera; family Drosophilidae; genus Cacoxenus; species Cacoxenus indagator. Next base: position 677,067 of record JAWNKX010000250.1, read on the forward strand.
GAACGCAAAAACAAAACCAAATATCAATTAAGAATGTATGTAAAGCTAATGAGCGATCTTTATACTCTCCACAGAGTTTATTAACTAACTATTAAGTTAATAATTTTAACCTTGTCTTTAGGTGATTTTGCCTAGGTCTCTCAAGGTATTCCGGGCGTTTTTATTTCACTGCACGTCTTAAATGAATCAATTGCTATAAGTAATGATCCCCAGAGCTTGAGGTTTCATCCACGGATATTTAAATTGACAATTGTACTGGCTTAAGCAATGACTTTCTGCGCTTGGAAGTTTCGCAATGTATCCGAATTAGAACCAGATGACAACCAAGCAATTCAAAGATCTCTGTCTATTTAAAGTTAAAGTTAAAGTTAAGAAAACACCTCTCAACGCTCCAAGGTTGAAATTCGTACCAATGTCACCCAGTTTCTATGCTTTTGGATCATGCCAAGAGATTTAATGTATTTTGCTGTCTTTAAAAAGTTAACTCACAAGGATTCAGATAAGTTTTAAAGTTTTGTCGCCAATTCTTCATCTTCGAACACTTTCCTCCACCGCTTCCGACCACTTCCCGCCACTTCGGCAACACTTTTTTCAAGTCTCAAACGTTTGACGTTTTACATTTGGCTAGACGCTGACAAGGAACTATCTACTATCAACAATTTACTAAAACGCTATGCGATTTTCTATCGCGTATTTTGTATTTATTTTCTGTAATTCAAAGTTGTTGCTTAAAATTCTGAACATCTATTCTAAGCGCTTTTTCTATGGCATTTCACATTCAACTGTTCTATACTTTAATGTTTAATGTAGAGCAGTTGAAAGGGCGCCGCCTAACCAACAGCAGAGCCAACATCACGCCCACAAGTCTTGTCCGTCCAAGTGGCTGTCAGTTACGCGTTCATAGCACGCCACTCCGCCACATCACGCGTAAGCGGCGTAGTCAAGCGTATAATAAATAAAATGCAGCATACATTACGGCGACGACAGGCGGAACACATACCAAGGAGTCGGGCGATAACGCTTCGCTGGCGAAAGTGAGTAAGTAAGTAAGCAAGAAAAGTAATAAAAGCTGTCGACATACGCGACAATAAAAAGGCGCGCAGCAAAGCAATTCAAACCGTCAACAGCAACAGGCAATGGAATTGAGAGAGGGCTCTTAGAGTTGATAAAGGGATGTTGAGGAAAGGCAATAAAAAGAAAACACTTCAAGCGGAAGCAGCAAAACAAAGAAGGCGTATATGCATACAAAGCCGTAGTAGACAACGTAGGCAATAGCAAAAGGTTGTGGCGGAGTTCGAGTGTTGCGTAATGGGCTTGAAGCAGTTGGCTTATAGTCGGTCACCTGTCGCTATGCTAAAGTTCTATCCAATCCAATTTATACATTGCACTTTATACGATGCAATGCTAGGCGACTTGACTCGACTTGAATTGTCATGATTCGACATGATTCGACATGATTCGACTTCACTCACTCATTGACCCATTAACTTAATCACCACTCGAAACGAAGCTTTAATTTGTTTGCAATTGAACTGCAGAGTAACCCTTTGACATTTGCCAATGCCGTGTACACACACTTCGGTTGCCGCCAGTGCGCCATTTAATAAAATTAAAGTATAAAGTAAAGTCGTAGTGGACGAGGCACCTGTACAAAAGTCAACTCAACTCTTGCCTTGCCTGCTGGCTTTATTATGGTCATTAACATAATCATCTTCATTATGACAATGCGCAGCGTCATGGTTATCGTATTCGTCAGCACCAGAGTCACTAGCATAATTATCGTCGAATACAAATTACGAAGCATGAAAGGACCCCTTTTTCTATTTTGCATGTTGCACGTCGCCATCACCATCGCCATCGCCATCACTGCTGCCAGCACCGTTGTCGTCGCCTCGCCATCGCCATCGCCATCGCCGTCGCCGTCGCCGTCGCCGTTGCCATCACCTTCGGCTCAACAAAATGTCGACGACGTTTATTAAAATCCACTTGAAAGCGCGCACAAAAACATCAAACCCAAACGACGAAAAAAAAAAACAACAACAACAAAAGTAGAAAAAGGATAATAAAACGTTTAAATATACACAGAGCACAAAGCACCGCTTTGCGTCCTTCGCGTTCTTTCTGCCTTTGACTCGCGACGCTCAACGAAATGTGTGCAACTTTTCAACTGAAAACTTTTATATGATTTTCATTTCGACTTTTCTTTATATCCATTTTCTTTTTTGTTTTCTTTCCTTTTTATTTTATTTATTTTTTTTCCATTTCATTTCCAGCCCTCCACTCCAACCAGCGCACGACGAACTTAGACAACCCCTTGCGAGGAACACACTTTGTTGCTGGCTATGGTGAATCGCTGGCGTTGATCCTGTTCTTGTTGTGCTTCGTCTTCGTCGATGTCTTTGGGGTTTACACATTTTTGTTGTTATTGTTGCTGTTATTGTTGTCCTCTATGCGGCGTAAGTATGTGTGCCTTAGTGTAGGTTTTTATTTTTGATCCCTGTTGCTTTTAGTTCCGCGCCTTCGAAACTTGCTCCGGCACGGTTTCTGCTACAACAACATCATGGACGACTTTGTTGACGCTAGTGCGTTGCTGTTGTTGTTCTTGTTGTTGTTGTTGTTGTTGTTGTTTTCACTTTACGTTTGGAACATGTAATACAATAAAAATGAAAAAGAAATCAACTTAAGTTGCATACGGCGACAAGACCTGTACTGTACACCTGCACTGACTCGGCAATTTAAGTACTACAGTATTACCTACCTCGTATGTATGTACACACATATGGCGTTCTAATGGAGTGCTGACGAAAGAAAGGACGGACCAACACTACACTCTTTAAAAATACAGGTTGGTCCATTTTATATTACATGGTACAAATTTTACCAATACCAATGCGCCCTTAGAAGTTTTGCTTCAAAAACAAAACAAAATAAAGTCACCACAAATCTTGAGGACCTCTAGAAAACTTTTCATTTGAGTACGAAGAACTTGAGCTGTATTACGCTAAAAGGAGACTACGTCGAAAAACAAATTATATTCTTAATTATTCAAAACAATGACTTATTTATGCGAACATTAAGATGTATACCACATTAGACTCGAGTCAACTTGATCTATCCAGTAACTAGAAGCGGAATTAATTTCATGGCTCGTTAACTTGAACTCATTTCTTTCAAATATTTCTCGCAAACCTCAATTAATAATCAATCAATAATCAATTCAATGACGACAACAGAAAAATTACTGACAGAGTGTCTGAAAGCTTCTCGGGTCGTGGACCTGGTCAATTAAAAAAAAAAAAAAAACTGAAAGCCCAAAAGCAAAAAATATGTTGTACCGCTGGTTCCTCGAAAAACGCATTAGAAATGTGCCAATTTTTTAACGCACACCACATTTACAATCAAATATTGCTGAACTTGGTCTAACAAGTTAACAAATTTAAATGTGGACGAGACCACACCTTTTTGGTAAATGTTGCCTAAAAAAAGTTATATTTCCTCAAATGAGAAAAATTGGAAAATCAAAAATCCTAAAACCCAAGAGCACTTAAAAATGTTGATCTGTCGGTGAAACACAAAACTTCACTTAAACACCGACTCATATCGCTGCACATTAGAGATTTTGGCAACAGCACCCTGTATGTGCAAATATAAGAACCGCCACTGTCCTGCAACGTACATAAATTGAAATCAAGCGAAAACTTCAATTTAATTTTCTGCTGCCCAAAGTGAAAAAGTCAGGCTAAACACACACACAACGGCGCACGACGTACATGCAATGTCACACACACGAACACACACACACAGGCACAGACACCAGCTAAAGCACAAAAGTTAAAGCGCAGATAAAAACAAAAGCCAAATCGTGCCAAGCGTAAACTTTATAATGGTACAACAATCATAACAACAACAGCAACAACAACAACAGCTACAACAACGATGACGAAAACGAAGACGCCGACGACGACGACGACGAGGAGTAAGCCAAAAAGCAAATTACAAAAACATCAGCGCCAAATACCAGAAAATCCCTTTTACTCTCGAAGGACGCGAACGCGAACGCGAACGCGAACATGGCGCATGGTTCGTGGCTCATGGCTCATGGCGTCATGAAGCGGCAGACGACGGCAATACAACGAGAAGGACATTAAGGGCAAACTGGCGTTCTCGCTGTTGCTGCTGCTGCCGCCGAGAACGTCATCATGAACATCATCATGAACACCATTATCATCATAATTATCATTATCATTATCGTTGTTGCTATTGTTATTGTTATTGTGGTTATTGTTCTTGCATTTCCCATGCGGTCATACCATACAAAACATGAACAAAGCGAATGGAGAGCTTCAAGAAGTGCGAACGTTTCGAGTGTGTTGAGCACATAAACGCAGCACAATCATTTTGTTGAAGCAACAAACGTAAAGCGAGTGAATGCGTGAATGAATGAATGAATGAGTGAGTGAGTGAGTGAGTAAGAGAATGAATAAAGGAGAAAAAAAAATTTATTAGATCTCTTCAAAGGCGCCAAGCAGGCAAGCAGGCAAGCAGGCAAGCAGGCAAACAAGCAACAACAAATCAAACGCTCTTCGTTAGCGCACTTTGGCGCGTGCCGCCTACCACACGTCACGCCTTCGTCTCGACACGACTTCACTCGCTTTGCCGTGCCCTGTCCTGCCTTGCCTTGCTATTCTTGGCTTGTGTTGCGTTTGCTTTTTTTTTCGCATCGTTTTTGCTTTTTTGTTTGACACAAACGCGTTTCCGCTCTAAATTACGCTCACACTTGCCGCACTTCCGGTTTCGGTTTCAAGATTGCACTTTAATGCGCAACAACAACAACAACAACAAAGGCACACACAAACAGCTGAACCAATCAAAGCACTCATCCATGCACAAGCCAACAAAGCGAAAGAGCGCTCAGCGTTGATAAGCAACAGCTTTCAAGCAATTCACGTCATCGGCATCCTATAGCACCGCTTCGTGCTTCGGACGCTTCTCCATCGCTCTTCCACTCAAATTCAAACAAACAGTTTGTATGCTGGCTAGCTTCTCTCTCGTTCTGACGCAACAAATGCAAGTTGAACTGTTCACCAATACACTCATTCACTCACTCACTCACTCACTCACTCACTCACTCATTCACTCATTCACTCACTCACTCATTCACTTCTCCGCTTGCATGCTTCTCTCCCACTTGCCGTCTCACACAAACACCACAGTTTAGTGTGTTTTTGTGTTTTAGTTATGAGGAATCTACTGGTTTCGACACTTATACGCACTGTTGCCTTGATTCTTGCTTATCGCCTTTGCCAACAACATATCCTTCATTATTCCTTTCTCTCGACCACAGACTGCGACACGTAATACTCATCGTCATCATCATTGTAGTTATCGTCTCCTAATCATCATCATCACTAGTATTATGGTGTAGCTCTACCCGAAGCGCGTACCACCAATAAAAAAGGATTTAAAAATTAATCTAATGTTGGTCTCACGTACACGCACACACACGCAGCCATATCACGTGCACACATTGCCTACTTGGCAAAGCCTTTCTGCACGTTTGTGCCTGCGCATGTGTTAGTGCATGGCATGCCGCCGTAAGCTGTACACGTAATCGTATTTTATAAAGACGTGGCTACGTTGAAAGGTCCTCTTTGAGCAGTTTGTGTGCGGACAGCACACACAGCAGCAGAGAGAGTTACGCCGTGGCAAGCCGACACGAGCCATATATGTAAATTTGACTCGTACTTCAGTTAGGCGTTGTTATTGTCGCTCTCTTGTTGTTGTTGATTTCAACTCTATCATTTGTCGTACGTTCATTCGTGTTGTTGTTGTTGTTATGGTTGTTGTTATGTGTTGTGTTTGGCGCAACAGCTTTTTGAGTCAAACATTTCGCGCGCCCATTTCTATGTTTCATACTCAACGATATACACTCAATCTAGCCAACCACAATACGCTCAGTCGCACTCATCGCTCAATCATTCGCGTCCCAACCACTCACTGTGCCAACTCAACTTTGAGCATTCACTTGAGCCTTTTTAAGTTGGTTGTTTCACTTCGCACACTAATCGAGCTTTTGAGTGCTGTTCATCAGAAATGGGCACGTTTTGCTGGTGTGATAAGCTCAAATTTGTTGGCGCGTTTCGTTCGTTAACAAAAGCGCGGCTCTGGCCAATTAACCTGAGCTTTAGAAACAATTGAAATTTTGCAGCGCAAAATTTTGATTGAATTAATTTTCATTAATATAATTTATTACTATTTATTTGTACCCAGAAATTTTAAAGAATTTACCATAAGACAATACAGTCCACGAAATAACTATAGCATACAACCTTATAACTGGGTTTTTAGTTATCTAGATATTTGTAGTGATATCTCTAACAAAAGCCATTCATAATGTCTATGGGACGAGGTAAAACGAAAAATTCGTAGATAAAGAGAACTTAAAAATTAGTTTCAACTCCAACGAAATAATTATAGCATAAAAAAATATGGGATATTCGTAATAATACAAAAAAAAATAATTCTATCTAATGTGTTATATGCCCACCCTTGGATAATATTCACAGGTCTTGGCATTGATTCAATCAAAGTCTTAAATGTGAAAAGTGGAATTCTTGCTGGATGCAAGTTTTCAGATCCTTTAAAGTCTCGAATTGGCGTCCTCCAGCGCAAACTTGCTGAGACAAAATTATCCAGACGTTCTCAATTGGATTTAAGTCTGGACTGACAGCGGGCCATTCCATTATATAAATTGATCTCTCCAAAAAAAAAAAAAAACGCTTTTTCACCCTAGCATTATGGATAGGAGCGTTGTCTTGCTAAAAAATCCTAAACTCGCCACAGAAATGTTCTGAGAAATTGATCAGAACATTGTCCAAAAGGTCAACATAAGCCCCTGCGCTCAATTTATGGGTGAGAAAGCAAATCGGTGTAGAACCAAGATAGCTAAATGTAGCCCATAACATCAGTGGAAATTTCGAGAATGACGGGTTTCCTGTTTTCGGCTAATATCTGTTCAATATTTCTGTAGACCGTTAGGACCATCCCCTCATGGTCCCTAAAGTTATGCCTTTCAGCATACTGAAACAGTGCGACATTCTGTCGTGTAATAATCGGCTTAGCGAATCTTTTCAATTACTTAAGGTTCTTATTCTCCTTATCCTGGCGGTTACTGGAAGACTCAATTGCTCCTTAATTTTGCTTGGCGAAACAATTTTATCCACGGTTAAACGCTTGATTTGCCTTTTATCACATTGGCTCACTTTCGGTTTCCTTCTGGTTCCCCCTTTCTTTGGCCATAGTTTTCGGGATTTTTCAGGAAGCAAAATACTGTTTTTTTTATCCCTGTGCTCCCTGAACGCAGTGGCTAGATTTGTAAAATTACGGAGTTTAGCTACTGCGCAACTAGCCGCTTTTATTTATGCGTTAAATATTTTGCCAACAATTAGCGTATTCTCCATTCCACTCATGTGTTAAATACATATTAAGAACATAAATACATATAAAAAAAGAATTAAATAAATAAATATCATGACATTTCACTTTCCAAGCAACTAATAGCAACACTCAAATTATTTTCCTTAAATTTTGTGTCTTTATTACTTTGTATACAAACGAAAAACATCTGGCTGAAATGTGATGACTTGGTGAGCAAAGTATTTTTGTGATGAATTTTTAGCCATCGCAATAACAAAATTTTTATCGAAATTGTGAATTAGGCATTCACAATGAGCGAAAAGCATCGAAAAAGGTCATCAAACAGTTCTGCTGAACACGCCCATTGTTATCTACCAACTTACTTGGAAAAAAAAGTGGTCTAAAAATAATAATATTAAGTAACACCAGACAATTTTTTCTGATTTGTCTGCTTTAGTTATTTTGTTTCAGAATCGAGATTCTTATTGAATAAGTCAAAATAACAGGATTTCTAAAACGCGATGCGTTCAACTAATGACATGAATACATTAACAATAAACTAATTGCACGAACCCATCAATAAAATAATTGAGAATCCTAAGCACAACAGAATTAACAAGGTTTTATTTTTGTATGCTATAGTTATTTCGTGGACTGTACATACATGCAGAGCTTAGTTTCATCTAAGGATAGCTTTATTACTGAGAAGCGCTAATTATGGTTAATGATGTTGTGTTGGATATGATGTTAAAATTATGGAAAAAATGGCAACAAATAATATATAGTTTAAAGAAACTGAAAAAAAAAACCGCTTTAATAGCAAACCGAACTAAAAACCAAATTAGCTATCACGAAAAAGACGTCCAACTTAAACTTGGGCGCACTGGCTAGCGCCAAATTGAATGTGCAGTGCAGTGCAAGCGAGAGTGGCATAATGTGGCCAACGCTACAGTGCGCTTATCGCTTATCGAAAATAGTTAAGAGACATTAGATGGCATCATTTTCATTTAATCCTGATGATCCTGATGATCCTGGTGTATTGTCATCGGCTCTTGATACGTGTGCAAAGTTTCAGTTTAATCTGACGTTTTGAAGTAGGTGAAAACCTCGTTCAAAGATTTCATTACAAAGATACAGGTGACGCTTATAAAAAGCATGTTGGAACGAACACATTAAAACTGAATTAGGAGAGGAGAATAACATTATTTATTTATTTATTTCGATTTTTAATTTTGTGCTCTGTTTCAAATAATTAAAGTTGTAAATTTCAAATGTTTCTCAACTAATTGAAAGCTATTTTTGTGTTGCGACAACTTCGAATGCATTCTGGTTAAAGCCTATTTTGACTCATTTTCAATTAATTTGGCTGTGATTCAAAAAGTTTATTCATTTTGAAATTGAGCAAATTCAATTATTGTAAACAGCAATTCAGCGCATTGCTGAATGACTCAATTTCGATTCGGATCTCAGTTTTCGCTATTTTTCAAATTTTGTTAGTATTTTTCAATTATTTTACAGTTACTAAAAAGAACGCAAAACCAAACTGAACGCTATGTGAGTCAATTTGAAAGTCAATTGGAAAATGCCAGTGAAGCAAATAGCTGAAAATGAAAACATATTTTTTCGCAAAGTTTAATGCAAACTTCTTAGAAAATTGCCCTTTGCGTTTATGCTAGACATTTATCTAATTATTTGGCAATAGCACGGCGAACGTGATCGAGGGCAGTCATTGAAAAATCGCAGTTTTTCTTCTTTTTTTTTTTTCACTTTGTATACAACACAAAGCCTAACAATAATTTAGAAATCTGAAACTCAGTAATGCGTTATTCAAAAGTTTCTTTGATGATGAGCTAAGAAACTTTGCTATGTTGCGTGTTCCTCCCAGGTTTATGGGGCAGGAAGGTCATTCCGACGTAGGCGCGTAGTTCTGCTCGTCTGCAAGAGTGAACGAGCTAGTGGCTTCGGATGTTGCGAGAGTTTCAGGTGATATTTCTGATGCAGTTGGTCCAGCTCCGTTTTGATTAGAGGGATGTTTAGATCTCTGTGGATGTTCGCTTTTGACATGTACCAGGGAGCACCTGTTAGAGTGCGAAGTATCATTGATTGTGCTCTTTGGTTAACTTCGACATTACTTGGGCTTGCGTTCCCCCAAAGCTGGGAACCGTATGTCCAAATTGGCTTTTTTTTTGTGTTATAAAGTAGGACCCTTAGATCGAGGCTTAAACCAGATATTCGTTTTAATAGCCAATGGAGGGATTTGCCTTTTAATTTCATAATGATTTGTTTGGCTTCTATACGCTTCCGCAGGTGAGTCGTCTGTCCAAGTGAACTCCTAGGTAGTGACTTCCGTTAAGTGCGGCACACCAGTGTTACTAAAGATGGTAGACGGACAGTCGCTCTTATTTAGGGTGAATGTCACGTGATTACATTTGTCCGGATTGACACTTGTACGCCAATCGTCCATCCAGTCCGATACAAGTTGCAGGTGGTCGCTTAGCTGTTTCCAGTAGTTTATGTGAGTTTTGATTTTGTAAAGAAGGCCATCATGCCATACACGATCGAGAGCTTGAGCAACGTCAATGAATATAGCTGAACAGTACTCTCGGTGTTCAAATGCAGTTCTGATTTCCGTAGTGACTCGGTTTACTTGCTCGATTGTACTGTGTTTTGATCTAAAGCCGAATTGATGTGTGAGGATAATGTTATTCCTGTTCAAATGTGGTGAGAGTTTATCAATAAAAATTTTTTCAAATACTTTCGACAACATCGGAAGCAAGCTTATAGGCCGGTACGAGGAGACCATCGATGTGTCTTTACCTACTTTCGGGATCAAAATTATTACTGACTTCTTCCATGAAGCTGGAAAATAACCCACTCTAAATATTGCGTTGAAGAGCTTTGAAGGTTCATATCTTATATAGCGCAGTTCGGTATCTCAATAATCATCTTTGGAGTGATGAGGTCGTGCCCTGGCGCCTTCTTTGGGATTAATTCCTTCTGAATTACCGCACTTAACTCATTTGAATTAGTTTTAAGTATGCTGCTAGTATGGAACGAAGTGCATGGCATCTGGGGAAGCTGGAATTCGTTTCTAGGCATGTTTGGATGGAAGACGGATTTGAGGTGGTTAGCAAAGGTGAGGGCCTTTACCTCATCAGATCGCGCCCAGTTTCCACTTTGGTGCCGTATGGAGCAATCAGCTACTATTGGAGGATTCATTAGGTCTTTTGTGCTTACAAAATCAAATACTTAGTGCTCGTTGGTGAGAGGTTCTCAATGTAGTGCCTTTAGAAGTTTACGTGCTTCAATCTTTAGAGCAGTTTTTAAAGGTTTTTTCGCAGTTTTGAGAGTGTCAAGTGATGCGGGGAAATGACTTGACTGCCATTCACGTCTTAGCCGGAGTTTTTATGATACTAGGCGATCAATTTCCGCGCTTGTTAATACGACAGGTTAATATGACAGGTTTCTTGACGGCACTTTGTGTGAGTTGCCAATGTCTGATTCGGTGTCAAGTTTTGGTCTCATACAAGTATGGGAGCTGGCGTATTTTTTATACCTGAGCCAGTCAGTTTTCCATGAAGTAAGTATAACGGAATGAGTACTTTTTGTGGGGTGCTCCAGTAGGTGATATGTGACTGGTGAATGGTCTGATGAAAGCTCGGCATGAGTTTGCGTTGAGATCAAACTTCGAGAGATGTGGCGAATTACTGCAAAGTCGATTAAGTCGGGATTATTCCTCGGATCTGCTGGCCAATATGTAGGCATACCCGGAGAAGCAAAGTCGAGTTTGTTGCTTGAGTTTATTATTGCTTTGTATAGGTATTTTCCTTTGGGATTTGCAAGTCGAGAGCCCCAGTGGGGGTGCTTAGCATTAAAGTCCCCTGCTGCAAGAAATGCACGCCCTAGGATATCGAAGAACTGCTTGAAGCATGATTCGGAAATCGGAAATCTGGGTGGGCAGTAGACAGCTGAAAGCGTCATCTTTCCAGTTGAAGTTTCGATGACAATAGACGTAGCCTGCATATAGTTCTTGGAGTATGATACTGACTGGTAATGTTTTAGCCGCTTTCTAATAAGTATACCCGTTCCGCCGTGCGCTTTGCCATCGGGTTGACTTGTGGAATAGAAGGAGTAGCCTGATATCTCAAATTTGTGCCTGTGTGTAAGGTGCGTTTCGGAAAGCAATAAAACATCAGTTTCATCTGTTTCGGAGAGGTGTGAGCTCAAGCTTGTGTTTCGATACGCCATTTGCGTTCCAAGAGGTTATTTTGAGTTGGAACATTTTAATTACCAAGCTTTTGATGCTATGATAAGTCTTGGCGTTTTAAGTATCTCCTAAAGCATGTTTTGCATCATTAAAGTACTTTGAGACATGCATTGTATAAAACTAGCAATCATTTGTTCAAGAGAGCTATGTGGTGTAGATGGAGTTGTTTGGGTTACACAATGTTGTGGGATTTCACTTTTCTTAGGTTGTTGGAGTGTTGTGCTTGTTATTTTCTCCGGCTTTGTGTTGGGTATTTGTTGAGGTTCAGGTCGCAGCGCGGATGCATATGTTATGTTGGGGATGGTACTTTGAAAATAATTTTTATTTTTTATTTTTGAAGTAAAAATTAAAAAATTATAATTAGAATTGATTTTTTGAAATAAAAACTCATAACAGTTACGATCGCTGAAATAAAAATTTTCAAGTGCTAAAAACTTCCTTGTAAACAATGTTCGTAACAACAAAAGAGAACAACTGCACAAAAAAGAACAATAACAAAGAAACATGTTCACTTGCTCAGTTTAGGGATCAACTCTTTTTTGTTCACTCACTCATGAGCAACCCAAAACAAATACATCAATGCTAGTAAAGAGAGCGCAAGCACACAATATTTATTGCCACCCACGTTGTGTATGAAACGAAAGTAGCACAACAACAATAACACGGATTCACAAAACCCATACCATAGAAGAGAGAGGCATACAAACCTCTTCATTCTACTTCCCTTACAACATCAACCGCTATGTATTGTTATTGTTGTTGTAAGACGGTTATCTTTGGCACCATCTCTAACCGATTTTAATAAAAAATTTATTGTGCAAAGAATAGTTCAAAGTACAAATAGTTTTTTTTTTAAATTTATTTTTTCTGATCAAAATCGGCTCAGTGAATTAAGCAGTAAAGGCAACAGAAATAATATGTTTATTGTAATGTGTTAATTATATAGATGAGGCAATAAGTTAGCTTCAGCCACACCGAAGCTTTAATACACCTCAGACGTAAAACTGTCTCGTTAATGGGAAAGAGCGTTACCATATGTTTTTCTCTGCAACTGAATGGTTCAAAATTCAGCTCGGTAGGTCTGTAAAAAAATAGCTTTTATAATAGAAACTTGAATTTTACTCTGTTCTTTGTTATAGCAGGTACCTCTTATCGTGGTCGAATACGGCCGATTTCGACCAGTACCGTGTAAAACTAGGTTTAGGTGTACACAATAGGTATGCTCAGTAATCAACGACAGTTCAAGTTTGATCCTGAGCAGACTGACTGTTCATATAGATCATTTGCCAATTGACGCCCATGTTACGTTTAGTTATTTGATTTTAAGAGTAAACCTATTCTCGTAATTTTATCATAGAGCAGTGCAATGAGTTTATATCAACAGTTTTTCGGATGATCTCAATTAAACTTTTGTATATAAAATATACATAATGTTATTAAATTTTAGTTGAGACCTTTACGTTTGGAAACAATGCTCTATGGTTCAGAATGCTTTCGGTGTTCACTGGTATTGTATGAATAAGAAACATTATTTTTTTGGTAGAGTTGTTTAGGGGAATTCATAATCCAACAAGGCCTATTAATAGATCTAAAAGTTTTACGCAATAACACTGCCCATTAGTTCCTAAGGTGCTGGTAACACTAAAATAGAACAACAAAATTTCACTTGGTATGGGAAAACATTTTTGCTACAGGACAGACAGATTTTCATATTCTATAATGATATTATCTATATAGATTGTATGGAGAACCAGAGGTAGTGTGTTTGATTGAATAGGCCTCGCAGAAAATGTTTATTGCTAGCTCTATAATTTTTTTGGATCTCACCTCTTAGTTTATTGTGCAATAGAAAATTCCTTATGGAACCATCTGTAGTATAACTACATTGGCTTGGAATCGGGGACATAACATTTGGTAATCCTAGTGCCAACTAGATCCTGGGAGCTCTAATGTAATAGAGGCTACACGTACATCCAATGTGAACAAGCTTTGCAAGAAAACTTAAAGGCTCTACATTGTGTGTAGTGAAAATAAAGTGAAAACAATGGCAGGAGAAAACCATAATTAAAGAAACCCAACACACAACCCTCAGTCAGATGTGCTAACTAATAATGCTACAAATTTGGGCAAAGTCTATTTCAATCAGAAAGCCGAAAGTGGTCGAAGGGAAAGCGTTGTTCGCCGAGGAAGCGCTCATTAGTTTTGCGCCAAACGAAAGAAGAGCATTACAAAAAAAAAAATTGAAAATTTATGGAAAAGTCCATGAAGGTGGAAAAATGAAAATATACACAAAACCAAAGAAAGCAGAATAGAAATATAAAAATTATTGGAGACAAAGTAAACGCGCCCTTTTTCACATCTGCAGTTGGTGCTAGCGCTCCGTTCCCAAATACACACACATACATGCATACATAGCGCAGCAGCACAAGCGAGTCCAATGCGGTCGTAGTCAATCGTTAAACATCATCATCGACAACATTAGCAACATCATTATCGTCAGCTTCGTCAATTCGAATATGAGAGATGACGAGCAGCAGCAACAACAACAACACGATCATCATCATTAAGGCCATCGACGCGTCGTCACCGTTATCAGCATCATTACGTTTACGAGGTCTGGCATGAGCCAACGAATTACATATGTATGTACATACATACATATATACATATGTAATTTGCATACTTTTCATCAAAATATCTTTACGTTTTTGTTTGGTGTTTCGTTCTTCCTACCTTCTTCCTACCCCCTCAAGAAACGTTCATTTATTTACTTTATTTTATTTTTTATTTATTGCCACGCATTTCTGCTACTTCTGCACCTTTAGCTGCGCCTGCTTCATTTCTATGCCGCCGCATTTATTTATAGAGCAGAAGCCGCTAGCAAAAGAGCAGCGCACGTGTTTATCGGCGTCTGTAACCGTAACGCTGGCTGTGCGCATTTGCATCGAACTGAAAAGCACAAAAGCTGCACGCTGCACGCTGCACGCATGCCGAGTATCATAGAGAAGCGGCGGACCCGTTAAAATCGAAGTAGGCATCTATGAATGCATGTCAGTATGTATGCACATACACACATATGTATGTATATATTTTAAGATGATAATTGCGCGTACTCTACTTAGTGCCATCCATGTCGTGTTCTCCGCCCGCGCCTGTTCATGCTTGTTGGTTGTTGCTTGTGTAGATTTTTATAGCTGCCACTTTTTGCCAGTTAATCCCTAGTATGAAAAAAGAAGAAAGAAAAAAAACGTTCACCTCAACACACCGCCTACATCGACAACGACAAGTTGATTGGTTTACGAATGTGGTTTGGTTCTCTTTTTTATGTGTGGAGTCTCCTTTTGGATCCTTTCCAAACATCAACATAATCATCATAAGCGTTAACTTTAGCTGTGTTCGTGATAATTACTTCGTTGATGGTAATCATGATTATGATGATTATGATGGTTATAGTGAGCATGAGTCACGTTGCAACGCTTCATTCGTTTTATTTCTGCCAAATCAGAGGCAATTTTTGTCAAACGCTGAAATTTATTTATGTTTTAGGGCGCGATTCTTTTTTCTTAATTCTATTTTTTATTTTTTCGTATCTTTTTGGCTATTTTTCCTTTTATTTATTTCATATTGTCTGTTCGTTGTTGTTGTAATTTTTGGCCTGTGCAATTTTCTTAGTAGATATTCATTTCGTTACGCTCTGGACGGCCTATAAACGACTTGCATTGCGTTTTGGTTGTGTTGTTGTTGTTGCTTGTTTGTGGGTTTGTTTTGCTGTGCGATCTTTTTATGTGATTTTTGGGTTGGGTTCCCCATATGTGGTTTTTTTGTTTTTTTTTTCTTTCTTTTCTCTTTAACTTCTTTAAATTTTGGTTTCCCAACTTTTGAATATGGGTTCTTTTAGGATACATATTTTGGGTTCATAATTTATTCTTCTGCTTTTCTGTACTTACTTATTGGTTATGGGTGTGCGTTTTGTTAGTACATTTTTTTAATTGTCAAGTCAATTGGTTGCGCCCCCTGCGCTTCAGTGCCTTTGTATTATACGATAGCATAGATCTTAACTCAATGCTACTGCTTTTATCTACAAACACACATACCAAATACTAGTGCTTGCGGACATATGTATATGTATAACAACCATACACATAAGGCTGACTCATGTTGGACAAATTAGCCAGTTTGAAAACCGCTTTTGGTAAGAGAAAGAGCCATAGGCCTCACAAATGTTTTTTTTTCGATAGATTAGCAGGTCCGAAGTGACCACATACTGATCTCACATTGGGCGGTGCCAACTAGTATCAAAATTCACCCAGTTATATAGTAGACTGGGCTCAGCTGGTCTCATTACTAGTTTCTTTGGTCAGCATGCGACACCAAAGCTAATGTCTACGTTCTACACGGCTACAGACATACCATCATCAGCCGTTTACATTTGAACATGCAAAATTAATTAAGATTTCATTTCCATGGAAAAGAAGTCAAGTAAGAAATTATAATTTTCCTAAGTCGTTGCGGTTGACCACCACCCTCAAGTGGACGGACGAGACCAGACCTAGTGTCTGTTCCGCAGTGTACAGCCAAATATCAACAGCTGCTCTCACTACCAACCACAACCAGGATTGAATAAAGTGTTAGAATTACTACAAATGAAAAGGTTAGGAAGTAATAGCACAGTATAATAATTTAAAATTAGTTCAACGTCTCTAACAGTTTAGTTCTTATGTGATTAATAAAGGTCGGGGGAGACGCTAACGCATAGTGAGTGTTAAAAGATTTACATAAGACATAGAAGGGATCTTGCTGTAAGTAAGAAGTTCTACACAAGGCGAATCTAATAGGTATGTAAAGCCTAGTAAATCAAGCAGCTACATTGGAATTGATCAAACTCAGCAGACAGGTGAAGGTCACGCCCAGGATTGTTCTACGACAAACTCAATGCCATCAATATACCTTTGAGGTTAAGGGTTTTCAAATACAAGACCCATAATTAAACAACAGATCCAACAAATGAGGTGTACAGCACTTTGGTGTTATGAGGATCGGTAAATTCCTTAGACCAGCGTTTAATATAGCCAGGGACACCTTTGGCCTTAGAGATTGAAGAGGAAATGTGGGTGCCGAAATGCACCTTGTAGTCAAACGAAATTCCAAGATCAATGAATTGAGAAACGTGTTCCTACCAATTACCATTGATGTAAAATGAGTTTGAATGTCAAGTTCCACTGAAAAATGAGCTTTACATTTATTACAGTTAAGTATAAGATAGTTAATAGAGCACCAAGTAGATAAAGAGTCTAAATCACTCTGAAGAAGGGACCGCTGAGAGTGGTCGTTGAGGTGTGCGTTCATTAAAATTTGAGAAATACTGATGCAGGCACAAAACTCTGCAGGCGTCCCGCAAGGATCAGTACTCGGTGCAGCACTCTGGAACATGATATACTATGGTGTCCTGAGAGTTCCCCTGCCAGATAACTGGTAGGCTTTACAGATGATATTGCCCTGTTCACGGTTGCGAAGGACATTCGTGACGCGGAGAGACAAGTATGTAGCGCTATCGTGGTCATTCAGCATTGGCTGACATCAGTCGGACTGAGGGTTGTCAACAAAAAACAGAAGCAGTCCTGTTTAGTAGACGCAAAGCAGTTGAAGTAGCTACAATTAGAGTTGATTGAGTGTCGATAACATTTTTGGTGGTATCCACTAGATACCTTGGCACCATGATCGACACCAGACTATCATTTCGTGAACATTTGCAATACACGCACAAAAAAGCAGCGATTACGTATCGCACGAGACGGCGTGCATACTCATTGACATCCCTGTAAAGGAGGCGGCGGAAGTCAATAATGGCCCGGTGCTGCAGGAATAATGCACAAAATAAGAACGGCAACAACAAGCCCGAGCACGGAGCCTGAGTCTCTGGCAAATGCGATGGGAGGGCGCAGACACCGGCAGATGGACACACCAAATGATCCCAAACATCAAACCCTGGATCGAGAGAAGGCATGTTGAGGTAAACGTCCACCTCACCCAAATGCTAAGTGGCGACGGATGCTTTCGATGGTATCTACATCGACAGCGACACGATGACGAGGCGTACTGCCCGGACTGTGGACAGGAGACCATCGAAGACGCATGACATATTTTGCCCTCATATTTTAGGCCACTAAGAAAACGTCCACACGGTAGTTCCATGGCGGGTGCATTCCAGCTTCAATGCGGAGGTTAAGATTTGGTGGGTAGGACGCCCATACTTCTAGGTGGGAAGTCTAGTAGGTCTAATTGAAACTGGAAGGCACCAGGCATCCAGAGACCGCATACTAAAGATCAGGCAGCCTCCTGACCATGCATCACTTGGAGTACGCTGTTCCACCGTGGATTAGGGTGTTTGATTTAAGAGAATGGCTCTTCTCTCCGCCTGACTACCAAAAGCCAGCATCCGATGGCACCACCACAACTGTAACTGGTTAGCGTTACAGCCAGATGTGGAACGAGTTTCTTTTGCCGCAAGTTGCTGAATTGGGTCTCGAGCATTGTTGGTTCCAGCAGGACGTAGCAAGGACGGAGATTTTGAGGCATAAATATACGAGTGATCTCTTGTTTTGGAGATTTGCACTGGCCGTCTAGATCTCCAGATCTAACGCCGCCAGACTTTTTCTTTTAAGGCTTTTTGAAATCTCGCATTTACCAAAGCAAATCACGAACCCTGCAAATCTTGAAAACTAACATTGAAGAAGAAATCGCCAATTTGGAGTCAGATGTTTTGAGAGCAACAATTCAAACCGCCGTAAAGCGAGTACAATTTTACATACATAAACTGCGAAGGTGGCCATTTGAGCGTTACAATTTTTTCAAATTAATTATCATTTTTAACGTAATGGTAGCCAATTCCACTACGACATTAATTTTGCGCCAACTTGTACATACTTTGGCTGTGAGGTCTCGAATTTCAATTGTAGGTTTTTCTACGGAACGGTTTTTTAAGCTTGGAACTCATTTTACTGAAAGGCAAGTAGTGAAAACGAAACAGCGTATGTGTTGAAAAAGACGACTAATGCCATTAGAAAGCAACTAAGGTAACTATAATAACATGAACAACAAAAACTCCCATAAGAAAGATAAATGAAAAAGAGAAAAATCATTGAAAAGTGGCAGAAAAGAATTACAACATCTTTGAACAAAAGCCAAGCCAGCAGAAACGACAAAAAGCTGACACTGTAAAATTGTGCAAGGAGAGGAAGATACAGACGAACGACAACAACAATATATGCCAGTTGTGCCAATGATAAAGATGCAGGTTGCACAGTTAAGTTTTCCAAGAAGCAACGACGGCAATACAAATAAATACACAACAAACACGTCAAATGACGAATGAGTAACAAAAGGCAAATGCAACAACAAGTAAAACCAAGCGAAGTCAAAGGCAAAGGCAAATGCATAAGCAAAAAAGGCAAACAGGGAAAGCCATAGAAAAAATTGATCACTCAATAAGGCACACCGCAAGAAAGGCAACAAGAACAATAAAAAAAAGTTATGTATTGTCTCAATTAGCAAAAAAAAACAACGTACATATGTAAGTATGTATGCATGTATGTACTTACATATACAATAAGAGTTTATGAGCAAAATTATGAATGAACTCACGGAGCAAAGCATGCGTGCAGCAACAAAATAATAAACAACAACACAACAAAAGCCATCTAATGAACTTCTAAGGCGCAAATGTCGTAAAGACAAAACCAAAAAATAATCAAAATGAAAGCAAACAAAGTAAAGTAATAATTTTTCACTCAAAAATCTCTGATTTGGTCATCAAAGAACTCAACTCTACTCAACTGAACTCAACTGAGCATCCACATAAAAACAAAAAAAAAAACAAAACAAAACAAAACAAAACAAAAGAAAACAAACCAACAAACAAGAAAAACCGAAAGCCAAAACAAAAGCGAAAAGGCCGCGCGTCTCGCATTGAGTCAGCTTCAGTCTTTCACGCATTGCCCCAGTACTTATCGTAAACATTAGCGCCCTCTACATGAAACAATTTCAAGCACATCTAACGGCATACACAAAATTTCAACAAATATGTTAAGAACTTTAGAAATTCACCGGAAAAATGCGCTGAAGAATGTGCGGCGAAAAAGTCTCTGTTTCTTCGCTCTTCATTTTTTTGAATGCAAGTCACGTAAAGGCGCGAAAGCGCGCCATGCGCCTTTGTTGCGTGTGTGAACGAGTGAGCTAATAAGCGAACAAACAAAAGAGAACCAGTTTGCCAAAAAAAAAACAACAACAAAAACGCATACTTCATTCTCTCAATTTCTCTGTCTCTCCCTACTGGTTTTGTTCAGGGAAATTCAGCGTGTTGGCTAGGTTGAAATTCTCGTTTGGACTGCTCAGTACGCGCAAATGCGGCGAATTCAACTTAAACACTAGTGCACTCGAATGAAAAAACAGAGAGCTCACATGCGAGAGAGAGTGAGCGCGTACTAAGTTGACCATTCAGTGTACAAACAAAGAGCATTAAATACATAGAGCCAAAGAGCATTAAATATATGTACTTAATGCACACGCATTTCACCTGTTTCAGCCTTCGTATTGTGTTAATGTTTGTGCTTCTACACTGGCCACAGCTGTTAACGGGTGTAAGCTTACTGATCGTCTAGCGGGAAATGTCTTTGTGCTTGAAATTGTTATCATAGTGAAGGAGACATCGAAACCCATATATAAAGTTTCTATATTTCTTGGTCGGATCGACTAGTTGAGTTGATATAAACACTTCCATATGTCAGCTTGCTCGTTAGTCCGTCTTTATCTATGTACTATATACATAGCTAGACAGCTAAAGCTTTCTTTTTAGCATTTGTCTTAACATTTCATTATAAGAGTCTCTTTGGTAGCATGATATCCTATTCTTGTGACCTGAGCTATCTACCTACACTCACGAAGAAAGGCTTTCTTTAGCCCTTTAACTATCTGATATAATCTAGTGTTGACCGGGCTGCTCTGAATCTGTCGACCATTGAGGCCAATCTAGTGTAGATATAAAATATGGTGTCCATCCTTACACGCACCCTTGGTACTTGCTACTTGTGGCGATACCGGAACGTGCACTTTTTCTCTCTCACCGAAATGCATGGCTGCTTGATGATCATGAGGATGATATGGAAAGAGTGAAACACTATGAGACTATGAGTTCTAAGTCAACTATCCCGGTATTTCATTTGCAAACAGTTCATTGGACGATTAGTTTATCATCACATATGATTTTTTATGGCCCATTACATCATTTTATATGGCCTCTGTAAAACATTTTCATGAGGAAAAACGAATAAATATTGGGCTTTATGCCCTCTTCTTTTCATTTCTTTCAATATACTTCCTATCTTCAATATCACATCTGAATTACTATAATTATTATTAGTTTTTTAATGGAAGATAAAACAACCGATACTGAAAAGCTTGCCAACTTATTCTTAATTAATCGCTAAGTATCACCATAAAAAATAATTTATAAAAAAATAATAAAATCATGTATGCAGTTCACGCATGGTAGAAGTGAAATTTAAAAAACAACAGCGCAAGGGCACGCGCTCTTGTTGTTGCTTTCATTACATACACTGCTAACGACTTTGTTTTCATTTCACAACTTTGGCTCAACGCTCGAAGGCTACACGAAGATTGGATAATGCGGTGACGTGATGACACTATGACGCGTCATAATGATGAACATCACATACAAAAAGAACACAGCGAACAGAAAATTTGTACGTCTGCGGTGTACTCCTTCTCTGTTTCTCTTACATATTTTTCTTCCATCTCTGTCGCAGAACACGGCGTCCCGGCGCCGAAATATTGCAAATTTTTACTACCAATGCGCTCTTACACGCTGTCGGTCGGTATATTGGCGTTGCACTTCAAATGCTGCACTCACTCATTGTCAAGAAATAGAACAATAGTAATGAAGGGAATATCAACCAAGTTATTTATATTTCCTTCCTTGAAAAACTGAAAAGTGTCACTTTCATAAAAAAACTTTGCTCGGATCAATCGGTGAAATGAGTGAGTAAACTAGGGTGCTGAATAACAAAATTCGACTAAGAAATCGTGACAAATTAAACTTACGGGTTTTTTAAAGATTGAAACTGGAACTGAAACTGAAGTGAAACCAATGCCAAATTTGTCAAGGACCGCTAGCCACTGACATTGAACACATTCACAAAATGAGGCATTAAAAAATCATAACCCGATGTTACTACTATGCAACATTAATGAAAACTGTACAAAATATTAACAACATTTTGAGAGATGCAAATATTGGGTGATATAATAAGTATCCTCGGTTTCTTTTTTAGTAATTTTTAAACAAACATTTTTGTTGGCCAATTCCATTCGCTCTTACTTGATTGCTTCGTTCACGCGGCCGAGCTGTGAGCAATAGAGAGCGAATTAACCGTTTAATCGTCGTTTTCAGTGAATGGCCGACGAGGATGAGGTGCATGCTTGACATTGAAAATTCCGGAACGGAATTGAACACACCACTGTTGGAGTTCTGTGCCGTACTGGCCCTTCGCTTTGATTGGCTTAGTGGTTGACAAGTTATCAGATTAGTGTCAAAACAAAGCAGGTAAGCTTTCGATAATGAAGATGGAATTGGTTAAAAGGAAGGTGAAAAGCAGGTGAGTAAATAAATTGACATAGTTAGTTAGACAGATATAATTATTATATATATATATATATATATAGTTATTATTATTATTATCGTTCTACTATGCTTGAACCGGCATTGCACAACAACTTCAAATTCAGCGCAATTTGCCGCAGCTTCTGGGAGAGTACGCTTATATGTGCGGGTGCATTTTACGAACAGCTGGTTTTGACGGCGAATTCAACTGTTGCTCAATGCACAGCATTAGTGATGACAATTTGGCTTTTTTCCCGCCAGATCTGGGCGCTGTTATATCGGAACAGCGGGACAATTATAAAACTGCTGGAAACGAGAACAGTGGCGTAGCTACCTGAGGGCTAGCCTAAGCTCAAGGAACCATTATAGGCAAGAACAGGCAAAAATGAAATACAGATTTTACTAACATGAGTGCAGTGGGTCAAATATTTAATTTTCTAACACCATAAAACCATCTACTCACGATAGATGAAACAACTTTATTACAAAAATGTGAACAATTCCAAAGTAAATATTTTGATATGAAAAGCCCTTTTTTTGGACTGTTCAACAATTATGTAAGGAAATATAACTAAATATTATTCTGTAAAATAGCTGTAAGGTCTGCAACAGCCGAAAGATCACTCAGCAAATTAAAAATAATCAAAACTTATTAAAGAAATAATATGGCTCAAGCTCAACTCCAACACTTGGCACTCATAGCAAGCGAAAACGATTATAAAATAAATAGTTCAAATAAAATTGTCTACCTATACTAGCTGTAATCTATTTTTCACTAGCTTCCGCACGTCATTTCGCTCGCCTGGTATGAACCAACATTGAAAATTATTCCACGGAATCCTTTTATCGGCATAAAAGCATCGTATGTCTTACCCAGGTCGAGGTCTAACCGGTAGTTTTTATGTGAATACAACAAAATTAACAAACAACAATTTACATTTATAAGAACATATTAGGAAGTGCGATTAAATATTATATGCTGCGTTGCACATACTATCCAGTAATAACTAATGAACTGCAGATGAAGCAGTTTTTCACCTTAAAGCAATGGGGCCACAATTTAATTTTGCCCCGGGCCACTGAGCGGGAAATTTGGTTTTTTTTAACGTAGCTTTAACATTTTTACTTTAGATGTTTTTTAACGAATTTCAAAAACTTGAAACTAATTAAGTTATTAAGTAGGTTTGCGTTGACGGTAACTACCATATTTGATGTAACGACGCGACGAGCTGTATGAGCTATACGGTGACATTGATGTGCTGGCTGAGTCATGTGGTACGTATGGATGCGGAAACCCCAACTCGTAAGATTTCAATACGGAAGCTGGTGGTCAGCGAAGGTGAGGAAGACCGCGACTACGTTAGCAGGACCAGACGACTGAAGCATTGGCAAGTCTTGGTATTACCAACTGGCGAGCGCGCGCGCCAAGCAGGAGCGCCTTGAGGCAAATTACTCAACAGGCTGCGACCCATAGGGTTGTTATGGCTAACTAAGAAGAAGAATTAAGTTATTATAGAGTAATCCATTAGTGATTTAACATCACAAAAACCGAGTAACATAAATAATTTATATATAATTTTCCTAGCTTCAATAATATCTGACATGCATTTGTATTGAGAACACGACTTCGAGTGCAAATGTAAGAAACTATTGTAACAGAAAAACTATTACATATTCTGGCATGGAAAATGAAATCGGTTTAAAGTGGACAGGTTTCATTTTTGAACTTATGAAGCAGCTAGTACAAAGTTGTGTATTTACAAGTAGTTTTATATACGGTATTGAGTTGTAGTTCTTTATTACAGATAGATATTGCCAGATAACATACACATTTTAAATGAGATAGAAGCTTTTTCTGTTAATGATGTGTTACGCTTTACAAAGCCGAATCTACTAACAGTTTCTAGGTGACCCCTTTTTTATTTATTTATTTATTAATTTATTTCGATTTGCCAGCACTCAAAGATTGCCAAACGATAAACCATCTTATGGACAGTACCGGCAGTGCAAGAGTTCAAAACATATTGTAACTAGTAACTTAGTAACTACAAATAAAAATGAACTATAATTAGAGAGAGAAAGAAACAAAAAAATAAAAAAGTAATAACAGCGAGACGGAGGAAATGAAGAACAGATACAGCTTACTCACTTATTTCTAATGTTTCGCGTACGATTGCACGAAGGAAAATATGAATACATTTGCTTGCTTTTTGAACTGCACAACTGCAACTGAGAGACCTATAACTATTGGGAAGCGCATTCCAAAGACGAGCAGAATGTACATAAAACTGTCTTTCAGACGTTAGACAGCTATGACATAGACAATTAAATGTATTTGTGCGACTAGAGCGGGCGAAAAGTTGATCTTGAAAACAAAGAAGTGGGTTCATTGGTATATATTATCTTATGCAAGAACAAAAGCGTGCGATAGTTCAATAGGTTGTCAAAGGTCATGTGATAGAGTTTTATTGCATCTCTGCGTTTTAGTACGTAACCATACCGAACAATCTAATTAGGGAATACATTTAATTTACAGTTATCTGTACTATCACAGTTCGCAAAAATTTCACAGCCATAGAGCAATTTTGTGGGGCAAGGTATGTTGTGGCATGTAGAAGCCGTATATGGAGCGGTGTAAAGTAGTGAGTTGTCCAAAACATTCAAAGCATACCATACACCTTCCCGACAGTATTACTAATATGATTGTGCCACTTCCAAAGAATCCCGTTGGATATATTGATATTGATGATAGTCTGCGTGGTGAAATACAGAAAAACGGGATTAAGCCTTTCCATCAGCTACGTACTTCGGCTATAAATATGTTTTCATTTGCCTTGGCCAAATGCAGAAATAGAACGCCTTTTCGGGCAATACAACAAAATAATCAGTTTATTGGCAATCTAACTATTTTTCGCTTTTTTAAAGTTGGCAACACTGCTCAGCAAACGCAGCACAGTAAAGGCGCTCAAAACAAACTACAGTGATTCCCCAATTAAGCGCGAGCAACGATTAAGCAACGAAAATGTAAAGTTTTTGTTGCAATTAAACGGGGCATTCAATTATCCGAGTATTCGGATAATTAAGACATCCTTGCAGCTAAACGAGTGTTTTTTTATTATCGAAACTATGTATTTGTATAACACCAATTTATATATATATATATATATATATATATATATATATATTTTTAAATATTATATATTTGTGTAGACTTTAAGTGTTTGAAAATAATTGTGTTATTTTTTACTATACGCATTCCTTGCCCACGCTCTTCACAACCGCAGCCGCCATTTTTTCCAGCTCATTTTAGAGCAGTTCAAAGGCATTAATCACTTTTATGGTGGATGGCGCTGCTGTAGTGATTTCATCTTCTCATCTCATTAGAGATCTCAGCTATAATAGCTTCGTCGCTTCATTAATGGTCGCAGTTTATAAAGGCCACCAAGGTTTGTACTGCAAGATGTAGCAATATATGTATATGCATGCATTTCGGACCTTTCTCAACTGTCAGTAAATATCATACTATAATATATATGCACATGTAATGTTGCTACTTAATATTAATTTTTTTCTGTGTACCCATTTTTCGACAATCACAAATACGCGGAGATTTTTTCATACTCTTACTATTTGACAGTTATTAGTACTATATATGATTCAATTAAAATGAGTTATCAAATAAGCGGGCGTCATTTATACGGGGAAATTTCTACACATCTAAAGGAAAAAATTTCGTTGTAAAAATTTTGTTGCAATTTGCAAATAAGCGGCTAGCAATTAAGCGGGAACTACTCTAGTAAGAACAAACACAGCAGCAGCTCAAAAAAGATACAATGTAATTTTTCTTCTTTTTTTTATTATTATTATTATTATTTTTTTTTTTTGTATATAATAAAATTCAGTAAAACATCAGGGAAATTGTGCCGAAATCCATTTTCTATAATAAATGCAGAGATGAGTACATTTTCTTATGTATGTGTTGTTGTTGTTGTTATTATTTTTGTTGTTGTAATTGTCGACCAACATGTTTCTTCGGATGTACCACGTCATTTCGCTACTGGTTGCTGTTAATTGCGACTTGGCTTAAATATTTTTGTTCATCCATCATCTTGTTGTTGTTCTGGTTGTTTTTGTTGTTGTTGTACGTTGAACAATCGCAATATTTTTATTTAATTTCTTTCCAATGAAACGCGAAATAAAAAATTGAATTAAATGGGAAAGCGCAAAATGAAGGCGATTGCAATTAATTGCAGTTGTTGTTGTTATTATTATTATTGTTGTTGCATGAATTGAACATGAACCGGTTTACGTGTGTGTGTGTGTGTGTTTTGTTATTTTTTGTTGTTGTTGTTGTATGTAGCCACCGTTTTTCTGTTGCTTGTGCTGTTGACGTCTCTTCTTCTTTGATAACTTTTTTTCGCACGTGTTTCGAAAATCATTTTGAAAAACACATGGAATTTTCATTGCCAATTACAACAACAACAGCAACTACAAGCTGGCTAGTGCTTATAACAATGGCCCTCTGACTGAGTGAGGCAGTGGCACTTGGGGCAGTCACTCACACTCGCTCAGCTCGCAAACAATACAAAATTCCAAACGAGCTGCAAAAGAATTTTTACGTTCGAGATACTTTTTTGTTGTTGATGTTGCTTTCTTGTTGTTGCTATTCTGCCACTTAGTTTAGAAACGAAATCGCCTGACGTCGTCGAAGACGTCAAAGGAAAATCGTATGTAGCCAAGCGAAACGCGTGCAATGCACATGGGTGTAGATCGAGCAGTCTGCGGCTGGTGGGGTTGACGGACAGTGTATGGGGGCGCATGCAACATAAGTAAAGGAAAAAAAGAGAGAAAAATAGAGGAAAAAAAAACTTTTTTTTTTTAAATAGAAAAAACGTTCAGCATATCCGAGATTGTAATGCTCTTCACTCTCTTTTCACTTCACTTTTTGTATTTGTCTGACGTCTGTAGTTTTGCTAGATACTTCTTCAAATTGACCTATCTATATCTATAACGGTTAGGCTTTTAAGCATTTTAGTGTTCCAAAAAGTTTATCAGGTTTATATATGGGCTACACTATCATAGGATCTTTAATGATCTATAATGTTATTCCATTTGCACGAATTGTATCTCAATAAACTTAAAGTTAGAAAATATGTTTTTTATTTGAAATATGGGTTCTTATGTTATGTGAGGTACTCCTACTAGTAATCTAAACGGTTCCTATAAATAGATAGAATATTGTAAACAGAAAACATCTACAGCTAAAAAATAAATCTCAAAATCGAGCTGATCAAAAATATAGGAACTGTATATGGTCTGCGATATCTCCTTCACCGTGTTCGCAACTACTTGACACAGTTATAATGCCATGGACAATGTGAAGAGTATAATAAACCAAATGAAATGATTGGCCAACAAATGTTGGCTCACGGCAGTAACCATTGTAGAGTGAAGTGTTTGTTGATTTTATTGTTGTTGTTGTTGTTGTTGTTGTTGTTGTTGTTGTTGTAACAACAATTACAAAACACGTTGCATGCGAAATGCGCACGAGAGAATGCAACTGCAACAGCCGAATTCCGTAGTATTTTCTACAAAATATTTCAGTTAGCATGGCATACATTGAGATACAAAGACACACACTCACACACAACCGCATACTCACTCATACACCACATAGAGCAGCTGCAATAAAAAACCGAGAGAACGAAAAAAACAGCATTTAAAAAACACATAAAAAATTTAAAAAAATTTAAACAGAAAGAAGCACACAAATAAGGCGCTTCCAACTTCGGTTGCGGTAAGCAGTGAACTCATGGCTTACGCTGCGTATGCACAACGCTGCTACGCTGGCCGCGATAAAGCGATAACAGCAGCGATGCAAAACGCCGGCAACGAATCAACGAATGGTCGGTCAAATGCTACATCAAAGCATGCTAACCGACGCTGTCTCTAATTATCAAAGACATTAACCAAACACTTCCCACCCAAGCATAGCCCAAGCCAAGAGCACTAAACTCAAGAGAAACAAAGAGAAATATTTGGGCTAACTGCATTAGAGAGAGAGAGAGACAGCGTAAGAGAGAGCGAGAGAGAGAGAGAGAGAGTTATAGTGAGATGGGGTGGTGGGGGGAGGGGGAACAAAGCCTCTTCGAGAGCAATAGAGAATCAAAATAGACAATGAACGGCTTAGATAAACCAAATTGGCGCGTCTTCTTTAGTCGCCCCGAACTTCAAAAGCAAAGCGTGCGATGTGTTGACGGCATAAGAGCGACTGGGAAAGTGCGTCTGAGCGCCGCAATTGGAAAGGGTGCGAGACAGTGGCGTAGCTAACTTAGGGGTAGCCTAAGCTCAAGAGGCCCCTGGCCAGACATGAATGACTGCTAACAATCTGCTCGAAAATATTCTTTCAATTATTTTGGAAAACGTTGGAAGCAGGCTTATCGGCCTATATGATGTGACAAGGTTCTCCGCAGTACCGGGTTTAAGTATCATAGATATCGTTGAGCACTTCCACTTTGAGGGAATCAACACTTCCTTCCAAGGGAGGGCTTTCACCACCTTGTTGTCGATACGGTCATGTCCGGAGCACTTCTTGGATTTCAGTTTCTGAATTTTAGTCACAACCTCTTCAGCGTGACTCGATAGGACTTCAGCTGTTTCTGAAAAAGCGTGAGGCGTGAGCGTGACGCTTCTGCTCTCTCGGTCTCCGTACGCAACCACTGGTTTAGTGGCCCACAGAGTGAAGCGTGCCTGTGGGGCTGTTGTTTGATGCACTCGGTGGCACACCAAGATTGAAACGCGACTTTTTTAGTGAAGATCACTCAACAAATTATAAATAATCAAAACTAATTTAAGAAATATTATGGCTCAAGCTCAACTCAAACATTTGACACTCATAGCAATCGAGAACAATGCCACCCCTGAAGATGAAGTAGTTTTACACCTTCAAAGCACTGAGTAAGTTTAAATGGGTCCTCAATTTAATTTTTTCCCCGGGGGCCCTTGCTTGCCTAGCTCTGCCACTGGTGAGAGAGTGTATCGTGTTGCGTAGACCAGTGATGTGGGTAACAAGAACGAACATTTCTTATTTTGTCATGACGAATGTACGCTGCAAATTCAGAGAATTTCATTGCAGAACATGAATGCCTTAGAACGAAGATAACGATAACAACAACAAAATGCAGTCGAACTCCTTTTTTTCGTAAATGTTTATACTACTTCAAATGCAGCAAATATGGCAACAACAAGAAAACGAAAGAAATAAGATCAAAAAAGCAGCGCTACCCATTGGAATTACACGGAAAAAAGAACCTCAAAGCAATAGAAGAAGAACCATGTAAAAATGGACAAGCGAATGAATGAAAGAACCTAAAGACAGACTGGCAGACAGACAGACAGACAAACGTACGGTCAGCTGCTGGCGGCAAAAGTGTAATGAGCACAAAGTTATCGCAGCTACAAACGACGTCAGTTGCGTCCAAGAGTGAAGATAAATGCCAACAACTTCGTCTCAATCAGCAACTCGGCATTCACCGCGGCCATTGCTTCAGCTGCAGACTCCGCTTTGCTTAGCCCTCAAACAGCCTTCTCGTCAGCTTCAGCTACGGTTACAGTCGGCAACAAGAGGCCGCGGCAGCAAGCTACAGACTCCACATCGAGTCGATTCATGTGGCATTCACCAATAGATGGAGTGCCACAAATGTTTCGCATAGTTTCATTGGAAGTCTGCAGTAGCAACAATAACAGCAACAACTGCTACAACAAAGCCAAGAACTGCAACTACCACAATGACTAACACGACGTCGTCTTCAACGTTAAAGAAACCGCCATGAACCATGATGAGATACAATTGCAAACGTGGGGCACAAACACATACATACATAAACGGCATGGTCGTACA
Source organism: Cacoxenus indagator (assembly GCA_035041755.1). Classification (NCBI taxonomy): domain Eukaryota; kingdom Metazoa; phylum Arthropoda; class Insecta; order Diptera; family Drosophilidae; genus Cacoxenus; species Cacoxenus indagator. Next base: position 707,325 of record JAWNKX010000250.1, read on the forward strand.
GGGATACAGCGAAAAACGAGTACAATGGCAACACAAGCGAATGACAGTGACCACGTGCATGCAAAGAGAGGGAAAGAATCTTTACCACCATCAGATGGGATGAGAAAAATCAATTTTAGAAGCAAGTTCCAGACCATCATTCGGCAGGGTTTTGCCAGAAAAGATATCTTTGCCCTTTGAACCTAAGTAGCTGCAAACCTCCGGCAAGTAAACACCTTTTTACCGAGGTTCAGAGGTTCAGAGGTTGCAGTAATTGTGGAAATTCAAACAGGGTGCTCTACTCTCAGTGAATTGCACTAGAGTGGTATATGATGCTGTCTCTAACCAAGGACCATACAGAAGCGACAATGTAATAAATACGGTAGCCAATACATTATCTCATCTTGTTAATGTACTCGTATTTTATTCAAAGCAATAAATGATAATAGTAATATTGAGAAATAATAATAATATTTACACTAGAGAATTAGAGTGAAATTCATAATGAGCTTCATGTTGCACTAAACTCGCTGTCCGATTATTTCTATAGGTGGAAAATCACGCTTAGCGCTTCAAAAACGAAAGTCACCTATCTCACAAGACGGCGAAATCCTTGCTTTCTACCAGTTAATGAACTAAGCCTGGGCACAACAAATCTCAAATGGGATAATTGCGTTCGCTATTTGGGTCTTCACTTAGACAAACAACTTATTTTTTTGGAACACATTAGCAAAACTTCAGATTAGAATAGAAAATAAACAAATTCTCTACCCATTCATAAACCGCAGGTCTAAATTATCGCTACACAATAAGCTAATATTATACAAATCTATATTTGTACCTATTATATTATATGGTCCTGAGGTATGGGGCAGCTGCGCACAAACTCACCTAATGAAAATCCAAACTGCCCCAAAACAAAATATTATGCGACCAAACGATTGCATGAGGAATCTAATATTAAATCGACAGATGAGCTAATCTATCGCGCTACATATAAATTCATTCTTAAAAAACCATATATTGCACAGCTGCGTGCCGACGGGTACTTTTCCATCTAGTACCGACTAGATTCGGTTAAGTACCAGCAAATTTAGTCTATAAGTTTCCTACTCATGTTTGAGGTTTTTTTTCTTGTGCCTTCCTTTTCCTTATCATTTAAATATTAAATAAAAACACTGTAATTATGTAAATATAATTTCTCAGTTGTAAAGCTAATCTAAACTCTGACTCATTGCTTCAAGCTAGCTTTAGGCAACATTTCCTCTTTGTAAATTTGAAGGCGAATGAAGCACATTAAAACACTATGCAGTATATAGAGTAGCGGCTCGGTAATTCGGACACTCGATAATCCGGACACTTGGAATTCCGGACACAAAAGTCAATTGCATTGCAGACTCTGTAGTTGGGACACTTGCCTTTTGTGCTTCCCTCAATAATCCGGACACCAACTTTTTTCAATATGCAATGAGAAAGGAAAGAAACAAATAATTCAAAAGGATCCCGCCAGCGTCTGGCTGGCGCCTTGACGTTTATTATTATATGACGATAAACGGCACACATGGTACAGGATATTTGAGCTGCTTGTGTTTTGTTCTTCAGTTCGATTTTACATATTTGAAGCATCGCAATGTCGGGAATACGCAAAAAGAAAAACTTTTAAACCAGCGACAAAACAAAAAAAAAAAAAAAATTCAATAATTACTGAGTTAAAGAAAGGACTGAGTATAAGATAAGATATGGAATTGGGAAGTCTACAATAAGTTGTTATGCGTTGTAGAAAACTTTTTATATTGTGCCGACTAATATCGCACTAGTAGTTATTTGGCGCAAACAGAATGTGTCCTTGAAATGGAACCTGCAGAGTACAAGGAAATGGACACACAACTCTATAATTGGTTTTTGAGGAAAGGACAGCAAAACGTGCCTATGTCAGCTGAACTTTTACAAGAGAAATCAGAAGAGATTATTACCGAAATTTATGGCGATATGCAACTTTCTTTTCCAAGTAAGGGTTGCTTTTATTATTAGGCAATACATCGTGAAATTCACCCCAACTAGTAAATACAGGTGAAAATGTTTACGTTATGTTTTTGTACGGCGCTGTTACAAACGATGGCTCAAAATGCGATTTGTCTATTTAAAATAAACTATCGCCAAAGTTTTCTTTCCCATATTTTATCTATCATGGAAAGAGACCTCGTGAAATGCTTAAAGGAGTTCACCCTTAAGGACGCCACATTGGTAACTGCTCGCTCATGGAATTCCGTAAAATCCAGTGTATTACAAAAATCTTGGAATAAACTGCTATACAATGAGGAGTGAAAATCTGAAGATGACTTACCGCTAAGCGACTTATGCGAAAATTATGCTGACCCTGTAGATAAGTTGGTCGATTTATTGGTTGATATAGCCTGAGATGTATATGCCAAGGGAGAATGAGTGAACTAATTAAGAAAGCGCAGAAGAAGCCAATGAAAATAAAGTGGAAAGCAAAAATGTTGAAGAACAGAAAGTAACACACTCAAAGGCGCTATTATCGTTTAACAAATGTATAAAGTATTCTGAACAAAATAATTGCTCCGCAGTAGACATCACAAAGTTGCAAAAATTTAGAGAAATTGTTGTTGACAACAAAAACAATGCTATTAAACAAGTAACTCTTAATAGGTACATTTTAAAACACTAAGAAATATTTCACTTTTGTATACAATTAGTTCCCTCTTTATATGTTAAAAATGATTTTTTCTTTTAGATCATCCTATATAACATACTTATATTAAGGCAAATTATATTAAGGCAAATAAAATAAAATAAAAATGAAATAAAAACCCATATCTATCTAGTTAGTTTTATTCATTTTTAGGAAGGTCTGGGTAGACCGGAAAATTCGATAAAACGGTTTTGTTCGGATTACCGAGCCGCTACTGTACTACTAATATTTACACTACTGGTAAACAACCCCATTTAGCGTGTAAAATGAGAGAATTATATTTTGGGAATAGAAAATCTTCTCTTTTTTTCTTTCATTCAGCGAATTTGAACATCTTTTGAAACGCACATCTACTCGTATACAATGGATTCCGGTTAAGTGGCGCCCCGCTTGATTGCACTTTCCGCATAAATGCCAAACAGGTTGAGCATTTTCGTAATTATATAAATTTTTTATAAAAAATTTAATTTCATACTTTAATGAAGAAGACTCTTTCTCTTCAGATTCGAACCTAATTGCAACAGCTAAACAACTCCTGACATATATTGCAGCTATAAAGGTTTACTGCCATGCTAATGGTATTTATTCTACATTAACTTTGCATAATGTTGAAGAGTTGGTTGTATTCTTACGATCTTCTTTTCAAGCAAAAAACAAAAAACAAAAAAAAGAAAAAAACAGAATTCTTTTAATAGCCTTTTTAATATGATTGTCGATCTCAAATGCAAATGCTGAAAGCTTTGAATTTTATGTTTTTTAAGTCGTTCTATTAATGAGGTGAAATGAGCTGCGCTTTTCTTCAAATTTAGAAGCTTACTGTTATAACATTAAAAATTTAAACAACAAGGTCATTGCATCTAATGAAATTATGCTCCTAATATTTTGCTTCAATTTGTATACTAGTTTTGCGCCCAGTGTTCGAAATTCGACCACACAGAGTGTTAATTTCCGCACTTATTGCTGAGGTTATTTAGTCATGAGGATTTCTTTGCTAAAACACATAGAATCGTCATCAGCATATTGTCAAAAAGTAAGAAGGAGAAACAGAAAATAATGTTCACCCAAAACTGTTAATCATACTAACTCTCCTTTACTCACACTCTCCATCACGCATACTCTTCTTCACTCACACTCTACATTACACTCACTCGCACTCGCACTCGCACTCGCACTCACCCACACTGTCTCTTGCCTTTCCGAGCTGTTATATTGCCAGCGCATGTATGCTATTTTGTTGTTGCAATATCACTATTTTTTTTGAAAGACTTTTTAATGTGCTTAGACATAACTTTTTAACAATTAAACTATTTTGCGCACATCTACACAACTATAGCTTTCCATTGATGTCTGTTTCATATTATTAAGTTGTGCCTATAATAGCGTTAGCTGGATTTCAAAAAATGTGTTGACGTTTTTATATATAGTTGTACCTAATTCGAATGAAGTTACCTGAATTGTTGTTTAATTTTTAATAAATAATCTTAAGTGAATCATCTTCAAGAGTATATAAACTTTCCAGTTTGTCATGTCAAAAAATGGAAATATAGAATTATGCAGAGTGGACACAATTCCGAAAGCGTAACAGGATCCATAAAACCAAGCCGATCAGCAATGAACGTAGTCATGGACTTATCAACTGCTTATATCATATCAATTATAGGTAAAATTTTACTAATACGTACTAACTATTTTAATCTATCACTATATTACATTAGTTGTTTTGATCAATGTCAATTCAGGTTAATGGAATGCCTCCCCTTGAATATGTAAACCTTCCGACTGCTCTTCAGTTATGAACCTTAAAGCGTTTGGAGTACGAGTACTTCACAGTGAAAATGTTACAATAGTTACATATTACAAAAGAAGTAGATTTCGGAATGTCCATAATATATTTACATGCGCAATATAATACTCGAATTCGCAGTACTATATCGTAAATACCCATATATGTATAGGTATGAATGTATCTCATGTCTTGTTTTACTCAATTTTTATTTGCTCTATTTACATGTGATAAGTCAAGAATTTGAACAGTGGGTTAGCGGGGATGGCATGTCTTTCGGCGTATATAATTTGTACAATTACAAAACGACTCAACTTCTAGATTCGATTTAGCCCAGAAATGCTTATTACTCACTTTGATAATTACCATAAAAATGCCATTGGAAAAATTCGTTAGATTGTATTAATACTTAACAGCAATGGCCGAATAGAATTAGAGATATTTGGATTTTTACCAGGTATCCGAGTTTATTTCACCGCTAATACTAGTTTAATCCGTGAGATGAGGTATCTTGAATAATGTTCTTTACTGGTTATACCAGGTGTCTGTACTCTAATTGCAGCGTTTGATATGAATACATTTTCCAGGTGATAAACGAAGAGTGTCCGAGTCGTGGGCGACCATCATTACGTTTTTTCCCATTCCTTGTTGTCGTACGCTTTGAAGTCAATATATAAAGCTCCTACCCAACCAATAACAATAGTATAATTTCAATGAATTTCAAAGTCATATCTTTAGTATAGTATCATAGTTTTAGGTATTTTTGTATATTAATTTAATTCCAAATTAGTTATGTAAATTAATTTAGGATTACGAAAAAATTGCTGAAAGGGTTTTCACGATGCTACAGAGGCCACTTAGACAAAGTTTTCCAATCACATTAAACGGTAAGTGTTCAGCTACACTTCAATAGTACTACTATAATAGTGAGGTATAAACGTAGTATATTACTCTTTAAAAATGTTTCCATTTATTTAAATTCAGTTTAATCAGGAAGCTACAATGTTCACAATAATATTATTAAGTTATTTCTTTGTTTATTTGGTAGGAAAAAAATATGTCGTGCCACTTATTTGAATCTTACTGGGGAATTGAATCGCATAGAAGTTGTTTTAATAGCAAATTTTGAAAAACTATGTACTACAAAGTAAAGCAAGAGGAGGAAATTACAAAATGTATATACGAGTAAAGTTAAGTTAAAGTTAAAGTTAAAGTTAGTCAAAGTTAGGCACGCATTTGTAAGTGAAATTTGAGAGCTAAAAGATGTGAGGAACTTGAAAGTTGCGATTGTAGGAAGAAGGTTACTATTTTTGCACGATTTACACTATTCAATATTATATATATTCAATATATAATATATTAAAAGTTGTGCTTTAGAAAGATTACTAAATAAACGAGCCAATCATAAATGTATTAATCTTAACATTATCCAAGAACTTTTGAAATCAATTCAAAATAATCTGAACAAGTTTCAGTTGAAACGGTTGAACGGATTATACAAGAGCGCTGCGAATGCTGGTTATTTTCCATAAACCAAAACATATAACATGAATGTCCTACTATTAAGTGAAGTCACATATGACAAACTCGGATATTGTAAATCCTAAACTATTTTATATAAGATTCCTTATGGGAAATTAATTAATTGGTATTCAGAAAATGTACAAATTCTTATATTCAAGTTTCACTTTTCTTACCGATGGTTTTCATGCTTTTTGGTACAATTATCAGTTTCCAGTTTACTTGAAAGTTCCATTCTTATACAAATCTAATGCGTTGGAATACAACAATTTAACGAGTTATATAAATGACTATAATTGCGTGACTATAATTGTGAGCACACATCGTGTGAATGTGACATTTGCCAAGTTCGTGCAAATCTACTTGCGTGCGTGAATATCGACAATTGTCGAGAATCTCCTTACTAAGTGCATTTCAACTCAATATATTGGGTGATATAAAAAGTAGGCTCGGTTTTTTTTTTTTAAAGTAATTTTTAAGCAAACATTTTTGTTGGCCAATTTTGTTCGCTTTTATTTGATTGCTTCGTTCACGCGGCTGAGTTGTGCGCAATAGAGAGCGAATTAAGCGTTAATCGTCGTTTTCAGTGACTGGCCGACCAGCACGAGATGCATGCTTCACATTGAAAATTCGGCAACGGAATTGAGCACACCACTGGGTCTGGGTCCAGTTTTCACTCAAAGCAACCTCAGCCTCCGGTTTTAACTTTTTTATAGTAAAAAAAAAAGTATCACAGCCTCTTTATTCAGATATTTCACGCATTTTCAAATCAGTATAACTTTTGACACGAGCAACGAATTACACAGCTGTCTGCACCAAAAATGTAGCCTGAAATGTCAACTCTCAAACGCGTGTTCGTTTGGCACAATCGGATTAGTATTGCCCAATATATGGGTACCAACACAATCGAGTTATAAAAACGCGTATACTTTTTATATCACCTAATAATTTCAGCGTGACTTTGTTTTTCATTTTGCTTAATTTTTTATGTTTGGCTGTTTTTTTTTTTCTAGCAATACATTCTGGTACACATTCTTAATCAATCAACCTCAATCAGGGCATTAATGTAAATATTTTTGTAAAGTGCAACATTTTTATTCCAATTTATATAACTACACCCGTTTTCTCTTACTTTCAATAGTTTTTTCTTTTTTCTTTTGGATTAAAATTTAAATTTTCGCTTCATGCCTTTCTGAAAAAGTTCCACCGTAATTTCAGTGACTCTTGTTAATGGCACAAATTTACATCAAATATTTTCCTGTCCATTTGCTTGTAATTTTTTTAAGTAAATAACTGAAATAGTTTTTGTACGTGTTTTTAATAAAATTTTTTCTTCGTTGAGTAGGTAGTAAATATTATTGACTGAATATTTGTGGCAAAACTCTAGCTATAAAAACGTTTGCAAAACACGCTCAAAATATCGCTACAAATTTACAGTCATTGTCATTTGGTTAAGTACGTATTCGTGCCAGAGTTTTAGCTTAATCCTTTATTTAGGTAGTTCAAGTCTAAGAAATCAGTTCATCTAACTACAAAATAATATATGTAGTAACTTATTATAAAAGACACTTTCACAAAGTTTTAATAGCCGAAATATTCTTTGTATTACTATAGAAGGGTGTACTTCTAAATTATTATTATTAACTATAACTGGCCAATTGAAAAAACAAATTGACTTCACAGCCATGGGATGACGTATCCCACTTTTTGGTGTTCAGTTCACATAGGGTTTGACACTACTCAGAAATATTCGCAAATTATTTGAGGTCCAACCTGCTTATGTAATTAGTGAGTGGAAGAGCCAAGGTTCAGACTCAATTTCCTACACTTAGCACTATGTGCATTCTGCTATGTCAGCTTTTTGTGTATTATTTCGTTGACCAAGAACTCATACTCCTATAAGCAGTAGAAGAGGGTAATAGTTATACTTACCTTAAGTGACAAAATTTCTGTTTATTTTCGAAACGCTGAGTGTAGATTGGGAAGAAGATGTCGCGATACTGTGTATTATAGTATAGTATGGTATAGTATAGTATAGTATAGTATAGTACAGTATAGTATAGCACAATATAATATAATAATAATCTGATACCCATCCGTCTTCACCCTGCGTTCATCGAAAATCATCATTGAAGGCCCATGGCCCTTGTGCGAATTTGGGGACCTCATGATTGTCTCTAGTTTTCGACTTTATCAACGAGTTTCTACCCACTACTACCAAGCATCACCAAATGCCTAGATCTTTTGTATAAACTTAGGCTCAGACGTCACAGCCATACTTTTCTTATGATTGGGCGTCAGTCATATGGTCAACTTCATGACTCTGATTAGAAGTTATATTCAAAATAATTTGAGTTGCAGCCAAGGAAAGTAAAATTAAGTCACTACATCATTATCACTTGCATAAGCTGATATAACCATCAAATGGTTTTTGAGCTCACCTACATATGTATATATATATATATTAATAGATTTGTATATATAACTTTTTAGAGTGTTTAACATAGTTGCTAGCAGTAATTAAAGTTATTGCTCACTTATTTCTTAATTTCTTATTGGTGTTTTTCTCTTAAACTGCAATGAACAATGTCAACTTTTAACTTTATCTTCTATTGTCTTCTTGCTATTTGCATCGAACTGCATCTCGAACTGTATTTAGTACAGGAGCTTGAGCAGTTGCGTGAGCTTTAAAACACTCGGAAATTAGAACTGTCTTAACATTAGAAAAATACGCTTCAAGATTTTTGCTAAGTATTTGCGGTTGCTCATTGAATGGCACTCCAAGAAGATGCGAAATAGTACATTCTAAGTTAAAACGCGTCTATGATACCGTGCGCCTTTTAGAAGAAGCCTTGGTTGGTATATGTGCCCCAACCGCAAGGAAAAAGAAAAACAAAAAAAAAGAAAACGCTCGCTTAAGGATCTTCTTTGAGCTCAGAAGTCTTAAAAGTCTGAGAACAGACTTAAAAATTCACATGGCTTGCTGCGCCTGAAACGTCAGTTCTAATTTCCGAACGGATGCTGCTCACTGAGGGCACGCATACGCATCTAACGGTAGGTAAGGGTGCCCGTTTACATGAGCTCGGGGCCGTGTGCAAACTACACAGGATATGTTCTAACTTTTTTTTACTTACTATCATAGCGATTATATGTCTTTTTGTTTATGCGCTTTGTTTTATGCGACCAATTGTGAAAAGTCACTCTCCCTATTTGTGTTCGACTATTTACTTTGAAGAATGTAATATATGTTAATCGCACCTAATAATCTAATTGAATTATTGCTTTGCAGCTTGTACTACTCTCTTGAGTAGAAAAAGAAAATGTTCTTTCTGTCGTACGAAACATTTAGAAAATGTCTAAAAACTGCTTCAGCTCTGACAGTGTTTATTTACTTATATTTATTTCCCTTTGGTGAGAATTTCATTTACTTTCGCTATTTTTATTATGTTCATATATAATTGTATATTACATAACCAGTGGCGACAGTTCGTACAGCCCTTGTCGATAGTTTATCAAAAAGAAGAAGAAAAAATAAAAGCATCTCACAAAACAAGGGATGCGCGGCCGGTATTTTTTATTTATTTATTTTTTTATTTTTTTGAACTACCCACACGCGCTAAACGGACTGCCGGCCCTGTACATAAGCCTATATAAATTACATACTATTAAAGGCAACATACCAGAAAAATCACAAATCAAAAAACATACGAATTTGACACGAGAGCATGAAATAGCGAAGCAATCATCTGGATTTTCTTTCTTCTAAAACTTTTCGAGTTAATTACTAAGCATTAGTGGCAAGTGGCAGCAATTATATTTGCGTACTTCATACTACAATGAATGAGATCTGAGAAAATTCGTTACAGATTTGTTGTGCATATTATTCACAGAGGTGGTTCACTCACCTGGTACTCGGCACCAATATGTATATGGACAACAGAGCTATTTGAACATTTGATAACGGCTATCACCACATATGATGATGCGAAGGTACTTTCATAACATACTCGAGCAGACAGTTGTTGTATCAATTTCTCTATTACTGTCTCGAATCACGCCAAACTGCTTAACTGCCCCGGAAACAGCCCTTCAAATTTAGATCTTGGTAAATCGGACCTAAGACTACTTGTGAGCTACTTAACCGGTCATCACCGCCTAAATTACCATCTGCAAAAACTAGGTTTGTCATTCGCCCCTGAGTATAGGCTCTGCTTAGAAGACGCGGCGCTGCCCAAATTTCCTCTAAACTTCGTGGAACAAAACTCTGTGTCACCTGTTCTGATCAGGAACGCTTCGACAAAGTACCTTCTAGCTTTTATTAAAAAGGTAGTGGCTCTATTGTCTTAACCGGGGTATAGGGTACAAAAAATCTTCTCTGGTCACAGTGCCCGCTTCCTTTGATAGGAATACCTCCTTGCTGATTGGGGTTCCCCGTACCATTCAACCGTTAACAGGACTAGGCATGGTTGTGGCGTGTTCCACTGGTTGGTTCCACTTTAAATTTTCGTAATTTAGTCCTTTCATCGAACATTGTCGAAAAATCTTCGAAGAAAAAGGAATGTAAACAAATAGGCTCCCAGAGGACTGACTGCCCGACTATGAGTAGACCAAAAACAAAGTGAGTAACTGAGACAATAACTAAAACGTCAGGCTCATATCAGATTCAAATAGTCACCCGAATATACAGTTCCAGGTAACTGATTCGATTAACCGTTGTGGTGGCCAATTTCAGTATTTCAATAGTTAAATCTTAGCTGAGATGGTAGGTGTCATTAAAGCGCATTGGCGACAACAAATACTTTGGCAGGAGCCAAACTCTTTAGAGTTAAAGAGAGTTAGAGAGGCGGAGCCACTTTTCATCTAAAATGCATACGCCCAGCTCTAGCTATGCTAAAGATATCCAAACACAAGCAGCTTAACGTATTGTAGTAGCTTGTCCGACTTAATCGGTGTTCTTACAAGCAAGCTGTAGAAGCTTGAGAAGGATAGTCGCTTGTGTTTCGTTGCACAAGTAGCGTATGCCTACTTTTCTACGTACCGTTTCAATGCACAATGGGGAATGTTAACAAACTGATATATGTGTTCTTTAAATTGTACTTAGCGAAATTTAAACATTTTCAAGAACCACACAATGGTAAAGGCAATGTTCAGTGAGAGATCTTTATAATTAGGCTTAGGTTAGAAACATTACAACAACAATAACATAACACAGCCGTTGATGTTTGTGAGCGCAGTAGAATGGGCGAATAAAGATGTTCGTGTGACGCTCTCTTCTATGGGTTCTATGGGTTCTATGGGTTCTATGGGTTCTATAGGTTTTGTGAAGTCGTGTTATTGTTGTTGTTGTTTTTCGAGTTTCGTTTCATACACAACGTGGGAAGAGATCAAGTTTGTGTGTTTACGCTCTCTTTGCTTTCATTAATATATTAGTTGGGTTACTCATGAGTGAGTAAACAAAAAAGAGTTGCTCACTAAACTGATTAAATGAACATGTTCCTTTCCTATTTTTTTTTCTTTTTTGTTTTGCTCAGTTGTTGCTTTTGTTTTTACAAAGAACATTGTTTACAAGAAAGTTGTTAGCACTCAAAAAAAATATAAATTAATAAATAAAAAAAAAAAAACTTTCTAGACTGCGGTCGATGGTGTCGACCACGGACTATCCCAGTTTGCTTAAATAGACTAAAAACTATGTGCACTTAGTTATAAGTTGAGAGTTTCGGTATCGAACTGTTAACAATTACAATTAAGTCAACATCATCACTAGCATCTTCAGCACCATTATTAGAGTTCTTATAAACAACAAAGTTATGTGGTTCCTACGGTTTTGTACAGCTTTTGAGTTGAAGTTTCGTTCAGTTTCGTTCAGTTTCGTTTTAGGGAACATGCTCAAAATGAAGACACACATGAAGTGTTATTAGATGCTGCCAAAATTCCCGCGTTCAGTTAATAACACTACATTAATTTCACTTAAAACGGAAGTCCTTGAGGTACAACAGCGAAGATAGCTTTAATCCTGCTTCTTGGAGCCCGAAGCAAACAAATTATCGAACGCGGAACGCGGCGCCTGCACAATGACCATATATTGTGAGGGGAAGTCCCAAATTATAGTAAAATGATACAGCATATTAGCAATTGCAATGATATACTCGAAGAACGCGAACCAACTGAAAGCTACAGTAGAAGGTAAAAAGAGAAAAGGGAAAGTGACAACATTGAAGGCGGAACTAATGTGGTATACGCACCCAAGTCATGGCAATAGAAGCGATGTTTGGCAAAGAATAATAACAGTCCAATCGTGCTCAAAATAGAGGCCCAGAAAAGTATCTTCTTCCATTTGATCGAGAGCTTTTGATTTTCGCTCAGCGTTTCGGGCGCAAGCAGAATGCCTTGCAATTTGATGGTGGCTAGCATGTAGCAAAGCGAGCAGACCATGAATGTAATGAAGATTTTCTCGTGTACCGCTGCGAATGACAAAGCATAAGGGATAACTCAAGAAAAATAGTTCATTACTGCGAACTGCTTACGATAGTTCTCGCGATTCGATATATACGTGACACCGGCCAGTGCCGCGACCTCAGTGCAGTTCAAGGCGAGTATCAACATAATCAGGCAACGCGTCTTAGCCACCTGCGTCGGAGGCAATCGCTGCAACAGGCTGCAGTAGTAGTTTTTATAAATGATGGCAATCGGTATGCGCGGGCCTACATGCAAAGCAATGCTAAAGCGCCAGAAGTAACGTTGCGGACTGACGCCGGTGATGGCGCTTATCGAGGGCACAATATTATAAACCTATGGATATTGCAATGAGAACTATTAAATGAAAATACAAACTAAGTGATTGAGTGACAGCGTGAATGAGGAAGCGAGACAGTGAGACAGTGAGACAGTGATAGCGGGACTCGACTTACCCGGCAATGTGTCTCGTGCACGTCATCATACTGGAAGATGATGGCGGTCACAAAACAGGTGAAGAGTGTCACCAGCGGCAGGAGCGCTGTTATAATGCAGATCTGATGGAAGCTGGCCAGGTAATGTATGGCAACGGGGAAGCTCGCCGACTTTACTGAGTCATACGCTGATACATTCGAAGAGGAAGAAATGGTTGCAGACTTCAACGCTGGCGGCGCATCATACTAATAAAAAATAATTAAGATTAATCAAAATATATCATCTAGTCTACGAATATTTTGGAGAGCACTAGTTTCTGGTTGTCTAAAAATGAGGATTTGCAGCTTTGAGTATTTTATGACCGCTGATTAAAAGAATAACTAGTAAAAATGATTAGTTGTTAAAAATCGTAATTATAAAATCAATATTTCTGTGTTTGTTCGTATCTTATGCGCTGCAATGTAAAATTCAGTAATTCTAAGCCAATCAAATTTTTAGAGTTTATGTATAAGAATCTATGCCCCAATAAAAATTGAATTTTAATGGTGGTGCATAGCGCATATGTAAAATAAAAGTTTATGCGTCGGCTAATTTTCATATATTACTAGTCTTGTGAAGCTGGTCACACACGTGGTTTCAACCAAACGATAGAGATTATTCTTTGAAAGAGAGAGGGAGTTGAAACCTCGCCACAGATGTCCTCCACAGTGTGATTGTCGCCTAACAGAAGTTTTCACGGTATATATATTACCGTTTAGGTCTGAGTTACAAACTTTATAAGTGTGTCAGACAGAAACATTCAGAAGATCCAATCCTGCCGAACCAGGCGCTCCGCCTTGGGACTGCCGGGTTTGTCCCCAACAGCACCAGGCACAGTGACCTGAATATGAGAAATGTGCTAAAGGAGATTCGTCAAAATTGCAGCCGTTATCATCAGAGGCGGCAATCTCAAACAAACAGACACAATTGGCGACTGAAAAGACTCCACCCTAATGACGTTCTAGAAAAATAGACCGCCAACCATGTAAATTCGCCACTTTATAACCGTCTCATGTCACTTTTCATTTAAAATTACAATAATTGTACTATTGAAATCAAAAAAAAAAAAAACATAGGAATAATAATAATAAAATTTACAAATAAAAAATCCCAAATTCCCAAGAAAATCTCTACTAAAGATTTGGTATACAAGTTGAGTGGTCGAAGGCATCGGGTGCCCATAAATTTGCAAACTATTTTTTCCCTGCGAATCCTATGCTCGCTGTGATGAGCCCTTATTACTGAACCAAGAGAAAACTATAATACTACTCTACACTCTACACTGTGTCTAACGAAGCAAGTAATTCCTAAGCAAGTAATTTGAAATTTTCCCTAACAAAAGTAGAAGGATACTTTTCTCCACAAGGAGAATTAAAGTTTTGGTTCGTCCTAAGCTAAAAGAAATTAGCAACGAAGCCTCGGGACTATCTTTGTTGATCTATTGGGTAAACCTTTCATTACGTGGCACCATTAGGTGTTACAATGTGAAGCGTTGTATGTTACAAACGCAGAGACCAGTTATTAGAGTTCTAGTAAATCCAGGTCTAACACACCTAATCCTGCGCTGTTCTCTATTCGACATTGGTTGGAAACTCTCTGCCTTGCGCAGTAATACCTAACGCTTCTGACATATTAACCAGAACCCCACTATTAGGGTACCGCCAAATCCTAGTATTTTGGATGAACGGGAAATTAATTACTGATGGGAACCAGAGAAATATAAATGTGGTATTTCTGGGTGGTTGAACTTGCGGCAATTTATTTTGCTGATTTTGTTACCGACTTTAGTAAAATAATTAATGAAATTTGATAAGTCATCAACTTGAAAGTCTTTTGTCTTATGGAGCACCCTGTAGATGCAATTTCAATTTGTCAAGGACAGTCTGCGCATACTAATAACTGGTTAAGGTGAAATATACCCACACACAAGCATGCCACTGTGACAGCCATTAATGATTAAAACACAAGGACATTACCAAAACAGCACGATAGTCATTTTCAGAATTAAACGAAGAAAAAAAAATAAAGACGCGTCGTCGCGTTGCCGAGGGGACAAGGTGAAGAAAGAAAGAAGAAACGAAAATGTCAAGAAAAAAGAAGGAAAGAAATAAAGTAAACACGCCACCGAAAGCGAGCACGTGGCAGCGGCTGCATGACGATTGTGCTGCTTGATGTGTTGGTGTTAGATAAGAAGCGTGCGCATGCAAAGCCCCAGCGGTGAAAGTAAGCGAACGTAAAACAAATATAGCAACAACAACAACAACAACAAAATAAACAGACGAAAATCATGAACAACAAGCAAAAATCGCCAGCAGTGAAAACAGGAGGCACGAATTCTGTTAGGGCACAATTCTTAGTAAACAAGACGACAGAGACGACAGAGACGTCAATGACGATTATGCTGACCATGTTGATGATGATGCTGATGACGATGCTCACTAACACAGATGTCGAACAACCGTTGCCGCAACTTTTAGTTGATGACTTTTTTGGTGTGGTACTTGTATGCAAGTGTACACGTGCGTGTGTGTGTGAATGTCGTTATATAACAGGCACACATACAAACCAAACAATGAAGAAAACAACATGACAAATTATCAAATGATTACTCAAAAAATGACCAAAAGCATTCGAATGAAACAAAAATGAATTATACGTTGCCATACTCACCACATTGGCAGCTGGTGACATTGAATCGCCGCCGCCGCCGCCGCCGCCGCCGCCGCCAAGGCCAACACCACCACCACCGCCTCCAGCACCTTCGCTACCTCCACCGTCACCGTCAGTGCGTTCGTTTTTAATAAATGTAGCTAACGGTGCAGCTGCTATGGTACCGTTATTTACAGCAGACGCCGCTGTTGCCGTCGCGTGAGACGATGCAACATCATCGCTGGCCTCACTGCACGCTGCCGATTCTGTTGGATAACTACTCATGATGGAGGTGCGCTTGCTTTAAATGATTTGGCTCACTAGCGTTTCGTAATTGAATAAGAGCTAATAATTAAACACAATTTTCTATTTTCTTAATTATATAACTTTTTTTTTTATTTTATCTTTTAGTCTTAGAAAAACCGCTGCACTTTTGAACCTTCGTGTGCAAGAATTTTGCGGCAATGCGTTGCTACTCGCTAACGCTTTATTTAGTTAGCAAAATGTAGCGACTGCAAACGTAATCCAGCACACACACACACATTCACACACGTGTTGCGATTTTGGCAATCTTTACAAAAATTATCCAAAACGAAATTAATTTAAATTTACAGGAGAAATTCCATCGTTGTGCTGATAATAAAGCAACCTCCTAAAAGTTGGCAACAATATTTTGTTTTGTTGTGTACATCATATACACGTGGGTTCTAAACGCTCTTAAGCATGCACAAGAAACAATCATCGATAGCACGGTATATCGATAATATGGCATGCGAATTTGTCACAACGTTGCATCCGATAACAGGATTGATGTGCGTAATGGGAGAAAGTTTAGTGATTTTTTACGAAATATTAAATGAACTGAGATAGTATCAAGTAAAGCGTGCTTATGCTCGACGATGATTTATTTGAAGAAAATAACATATGAATGTAATTATGTTGCATATACAAATTACAAGTCGTTGCCACAGTACATGTTGGTCATGGGTGACTGGGAAGGCGGTGTGAATTGGTAGTGAGTGGCCAGATAAGGTTTTTTCGTGTCGGTTTCGGCACACGAACAATTGAAGAACACTTGAAGCAAATGGTCCTTAGCTGCCCAACACGAATCACATGAACAGAGCTCTGAATTAACTAAAATGAAGGCATCACCTCCTGGGACACATTCTCGACATGTGTGTGTACGTAGGTCCATCGATAAGTCTTTAGTAAAATATAGATAAATAATTTTTTCGTAATATTATTTTTATTTTCCAATATCATCTTCTTTTAGCTCGAAAGTACTTTCCAATATTTTTGCCACATTTCTGAAACCGTCCTAAAAGTAGGATTTCGGAAGTTCCTCAAAATAGGCATTTCTTTCATTGATGACCTCCGAGACAAAACCCTGTCCGAAGTGGGAACGTGCGACTATTACTATTATTCCGTTATGTGCAAGGGAGAAAACGTAATAACATAGAATATAAACATATGCATTTTCTGTTCTTGTGTTATTATTCTTGTTCTTTCAACAATATATTGACTCGTTTTGTGAGAATATAAATTAAATCAAATATTAACTTTCCTCGGTGAAGGCTTCCTCTTGCTAATGTTCATGGTCTTCGATGCTCTCATCCACGTAGAATGTGCACAATGTGGATTCCTCGTGGCCAAATCTATGCAGACAGCTGCGAAAGCATACGTTGAGGGATTGGACCTCCGGCGGTGTCAAATTATAACTTGGGTGATCTGTTTGAGTTCAGTTTTGCTGCACTCAGGTGGTGTTGCAGCGCCGAATTTAGCCTCCTCTGTTGCTGAAGGTTATGCTCTTAGATTTTTCAAATTACTTCAAGCATTTCGATTTTATTTCGTAGTTCCTCCATTTTGTTTTTGCTTGTGTTTTTACTTTAACATTAGGTCTCATTTTGACTAAAATTGTATTTTATTGGCTATGTCACTCAAACTTTGCGCTGGCTCTGACACGATGGTGATTCGCGACTTCCTGTTTGCACTACACCAGTATTGCCAATATAGATCAGATCTGCCCATTTTTTAACTGACAGTCGGAAAAAAATTTCAAGCAAACTGTTTTTAATTTTAATGTATTTCTTTATTTTTTAACCGAAAAATGAATGAATATGCTAAAATTAAAACTTTGCGACGACGTTTTTACCACCACTGACTGGCACTTAATCGTAGTTCGAAACCAAATTAAATCGTTAAAAAACAAAGCTCGACGATAACACAAAAGGCGCCGTTTTGTTGTTGAACTTATATATTAGTTAAAACAAAATTATGACAACTTACTATTATTATTATTATTTAAAGAAGTAGATTAACAACAAATTCATAAACCTACTTAAGTTCAGAGCACTGGCTGCCAGAGCCTTTAGCTCTAGGTATATATGAATTTAAAACAACTTAAATTTCAAATGTACCGATATATGTTTTATGATGTTTTATTTGATTTAGATTTTTAAAATATAAATCCTTTTCAGTAGAAAGCATTTTACGGACGCATAAAGAGCCAATAGTTGAAATTATTGAGCTTTTTAAAGTATATTATTACAATATAATAATATTCACTAGTTTATGTTGCAAAATATTGAGCTAAGTTTTGGGACGACGCTATTTATTACGAGCGCACAGAATTGTAGCAATATTAGCCCTAACTTTACTGCCGTGAAAACTAAATTCAAACGTAGACGTTAAACGCAATTGTATCTATCAGGCAAAGCTATGCTGTTTTTACGTAGGAAATTATATATTTGTAACAGGGATCGAAAAAACAGTAATTGGGTCGATTTTCAACATCATAAATTTTAATTATTTTTGAATTTGTAATTTATAAGCAAAAGTAAGTATTATTTTTGATTTTTATATATATATTTTTTTTTGAAGCGGACCACGATTTAATATATGAGACAGTAAAACTAATCTAAGTACTTGTAAGTATCAATATAAAAATTTATATTTGTCCATCTATTCGAAGCCTGTAGACTCCGACACCGTTTGACAAAACACCATAAAATTTAAATATAAATGAAAAATGCTTCTAAAAGAAGCAAATGACAGTATAATAAAAAACGAAGACATGATTAAGAATAGCTGAATGGTTCAGTTTCTATTCTTTAATAATGTAAGTGACATTCTAGTAAATAGACAAACTAAAAACCCCCACACAAAATATGGCCCTCTAAATCTGTAGCTTTCAAAATGATGCAAGTGCTTAATAATAGGAAAGAGGTTGGTGACGGCTTACATCGTGCTGCTTGGTGAAAATTAATGTCAAAAGTGGAGGCTTAGATTAGTATAGGTATAGTCCATCAGCTCTCCAGATTAAATTTCGGGGCGAGCACCTGTAAATGGATAAGGACCAATAAGTCGTACTTGACTTTTGAATTTAATCTGTACGCAGAGCATTGCTTACCTTGCTTGCAGACGAGCTCAGAACTTTTTCCAATAAATTAGTTTGCTCTTTGTTCAATGACTTCGGTTTTGCAACTTCTTCGGGTTTTTGAAATAAGCTCCTGGATATACATAATATATAATATATGCTATGTAGAACACATGGTTGCCAGTTACTCACACTACAACGACTGATTTAGTCACTTTCGTTTGTGCTCCATCTTCTTGTTTCTGCTGTTGTGCAGTTTGCGATGGTTTACGCTCAAAGGGTTTCTCGAGTGCATCAAGGTCATCTTCATTGACTATTTCGATGATTTCAACTTGATTTGGAGACTGTTGGCGCTGGTTACGCGTTCTTTGCTTTGATTTGTTACCATCACCAAATGTTGTGTGCGAATCGATATCCTCGATATCTTCGATGTCCACATCGTTCTTGCTTTCATCTTTGGCGATATCAGAAACTGTTTTCATTTAAATATCCGAGTCGTCGCTTACATCACTAACTTTTATGGTCGAGCTGATCGGCATATTTGGTACACCACCACTTGACCAACGGCGGCGATGTCTTTTATGTTCTTGGCCACTTTGATTAAAACTGGAAGTGTTGTTCTGAACCGGCTCCACGGCCAATGCTGCTGTTGGTTTCGAATTAATGTTGGAGCCGTACAGTTTTGGTACGTATTTATCCAACAGCTGTTTATATTCCGAATGCTCAGTCATTTGTTGATTATGTCGCAGAATTCTGCTTTGGGATGATGGCCACAACGAATTGTTGTAGCTGCGGGGACTGGCCGCCGTACGCGAGTCGTGGGAAGACGTGCTGCGCGAACAGCGCACAGAATTGACGCCATCGTTCCAATTGGCCAAGTTGATGGCCAACAAATTTGGCGGCGAACGTGGTGGTCGTTCAACCGCGCCACTGTGATTTACTTGTATATAGTGGTCTCTGCGACGAATCGGCGAATTCGAGTTCCTGGTGCCATACGTGGCAGCAGTCGCGCCTGCAGCAATGTTGGCGCTGCTGTTGTTGCCATTGTTGTCTTCATTAACAACAATATGATTATCGTCTTCATCATCATCGGACAAATCGATTGCGACTACATTCAGGATACGTTGAGATTTGCTGCTTGAATTCTGCACTGTGTCGAATAAGGATCGGCTTACATTGGGTATGCCAATGTCATTCCCATAAGTGTTGCCATTGACGGCTGCCACTGCCAGTCTTTGCTCGCGTGAGAGGTTAGGATCGTGGATTGAACTATCACACCCGTCATAGCACACTCATCTGCAAATAGGGCGTTTGGAGAAAATATATAGCATAATACGACTATAGAATAACAAAAGTATACTTGGACACTTACTCGGTGAACTCAGGCTGCACTGCGCTGCTGTAGCCCTGCCGACCGCGGACCAGGAGCGCTGTATTAATGCACATCTGATAGAAGCTGATCAGATAATGTATGGCAACGGAGAGGCCTGGCGACTTTGTTGAGCCATATGCTGATACATTTAACGTTGCAGGCGCATCAATTAATAAGAAAAAAAATTAAGATTATTTAATCAAAATGTATCTAATTTATGAATATTGTAGGAAGTACAACTTAAAGAGCAAAAGAGCATTAAATATCTGTGCCAACAAGTCAAAGTCGCTTATGTCGAAAATCTATGTTCTGAATTATTTCTCATTTTGTATAAAATCAATTCTGTTCGCTGAATCGCTGTTTTAAAGGAAACAGATACACATTTCAAAAATATACCATTAAGCAGCCTGTAAATATTTCTGTTTTTTTCTTAAGATTCTCTTCTAAAACTAATTTTGCGCATAAGAGCTTCTTAAGTAAGCAAAAGCGCTTTTGTTGAAACGGAATATTTGTACTTGGCATTCGATATAAGTTCTTGTGATAAAATTGAAATAGAGAAACCACTGTAGATATTAATTAATTATGTTTCCAAACATAACAAAATTTAATAGTCAATTTCTTCATTTTCCTCCATTAAATCGGGTCTTCAGTTATTAAATTAGAATAAAAGCTTTTATAAACTTCATCAATTAGGCTGAGAACACACCGGATCAGACAAAACGTTTTTGAGCGAAGCGAAGCGTAATGTAACAAAACAAAACGTTTCGTTTTCTTGTTTCATTTGGTGTGTGTTGAGGTAAAACAAAACAAAATATGCAAATTGCTTTTTAGTACAAATAATTACAATAGCTGGCGGCTCTTTGCACTATTAAACAAATTGTAATGGAATCTTGCAAAGCCATTTGGGAAACACTAGCACCCATTTACTTGCTTGGGAGCTATAGAGGGAAAGCACATAAGGATACAGTGTCCTCCAAGATCAAGATCAGATTATTATAACTATAACAAGTTCGATTCCATACATCTTCAAGCTGTAGTTGATGCGGCGGTTCAAGATTGTGATGTGTTCAATTTACAACAAAAAAATCTGATCAACAAAATATTAAACTATCGATTTTCATGGTACAAATTAGCGCGGAGAGTAGTGTGAATTTACTAAAACAGATTAACAACATCCAATACCACCACATTAAATGGGAAGCTCTTCGAAGACCTAAAATAACCCAGTGTAGAAACTGCCAAAGCTTTTTTCACAGCGCGGCTAACTGTCATTTAACACCTAGATGCGCCAAATGCAGCAATCCACACAAAAGCTCAGATTGCCCCCTGGGATCCGAGGCGCCCATCGCGAAGGAAAAACTCTTCTGCGTCACCCTGCATCATACAAAGGTTGTGAACGCTATAAAGAACTTATACTTAAAATAAGAGCTAAAGAAAACATTGTAACAAATATAAAAACTAGCCCTTCACAGTTTGTAAATCTTAATATAAGTTACTCACAAATAATTAGAGATAATTTACAGCCTACCACTAAGAATACCTCGAATCCATCCAGTTCAAACACAACTCTCCACCAATTAAATAATGCAATACAAGCTCTTTGCTTGCAAGTAGCAAACTTAGAAAATCAACTTAAAGAACAAGAACATCGACTGAATACAGTCTGTGGTATATTTGACTCAGTATGAACCCTAATTTAATAAACAACAGAATATCTCCTAAAACATTAAACATCATATCCCTTAATGTTAACTCCATTATAAACTTGAGTAGAAGATTGGAACTTAACAAATTTCTTATTGATAACTGCCCTGACCCATTATTACTAAATGAAACTAAATTGAGTCCAAAACATAACATTAAATTTGAAGGTTACACTCTTATCCGAAATGATAGATCGGGGGCGAAAAGAGGGGGAGAAACAGCGATACTAATAAAAGATAATATAAAAGTCTGTAAATATTTAAATAGAAAAATTGACTGTCCCACTTACTTAGAAACTAGTATCATTAAAATAAACATGAAATCAAACTGCTCCATGTATTTAATTGCCGCATATTATCCGGCAGGCAATAATAATGACTTATTACAAACAGAAATTAATATTTTATTTGAGACACTTAATTTGCAAAACCCAATGCACTTTTATATTCTAGCCGGTGATCTTAACAGTAAACACACAAATTGGGGTAACCCCTGTAACAACAGCAAGGGGTCCGACTTGAGAGATTGGTTAAATACGAATTCCATGATGTATAGAACAGCATTATATGCTTCAGTTACCCCATCTTACCCAAAAGCAATGTCATTTCTGGACATATGCATTGCTGATAATAGAATTAAGATCCACTCAAACTCCTCGGACACAATTAATTGCTTAAAATGTTTAGACTACGATAGCGACCACCAGGTCATCCAAATGGTAGTTTCCGGGATGGATCCAGTCTGTATGAAGTAATAAATATCACACCAAACTACTTTCTAGACTACAAACGGACCAATTGGAAAAAATTTAAGAATACCCTAAATCGTTTATATGAACAGAATTGCCCAACACCCAACAATAGAAACTTAAACAATTTCGAAATAGATAATCACCTTTCGAAATGAGATGCAATATTCAGCAGTGCAATAGACAAAAATGTGCCTAAAAATCTCAACTGTAATTCAATTAAAACTCTAGCATAACCCCATAACCAGACTATTATTAACCGAAAAAAAGAAGTACCTAACGTCAATCAAAAGACACTATAGACTTGAATTCCAACTCTCTGACACTATGTTGATGTTAGCTAAAACCAAACTTAAGCTTATTAAGAAAATGATAAACGACAACGTGAGAAACTACCTTAATGAAAAAATGCAACAAAAAATCTCATACATATGTCCAAAAAACCCTGCTAAATTTTCACTTATTAAAAAGACTTTCATTAGAAAGGATTCAAACACGTTAAGTCACCTAAATGTCCCGCCTAACTTAACGAACTTAATTCAATTTGCAGGATTAAACCCAAATGATTTGGAAAGAGAAGTACGTTCAAATTTTACTATTACAAATAATAGCGATATATTGAACATAGTAGGTCGGCATTTTGAATTGATACATGCCACTAAACAAAATGATCCAAACAATGAAGTTCACAGCCTTGTGAGTAATGCCTTTAACCTGTTTTTATTAATAAAAACAAGCTATGAGGGCTCCAATATAAGAGTTACATAATTTCACGAGGATAAAATAGTAGACAATTTAAGAGGGCATCAAACTGACAACTACTTTATCCAAAAACACGACCTTATCTCAATTTTAGCTAAACTTAAAAATAAACTATCTTCTGGCCTTGACCAAATTCCTAACATAGTACTTAAAAAACCGTTCCATAGAACTTGTAACGGACTTCTGTACTCTATTCAATAACATGCTAAATAACGCATACTTCCCGAATCAACGGAAAACAGCGAAAGTAGTCATTATTCCTAAAAAAGAAAAAGACAAATACAATATTCAAAACCTTCGTCCAATTAGCATGCTTCCTAACATAAGCAAAATCTTCGAAATAATTATAAGTTCCAATATAAATAAAACTATTGAGAAAAACAACCTAGTTAGTCATAGACAAATTGGATTCAAATTTCAACATTCAACTATACACGCCATTAACCTATTAGTATCTGACATCAATTGGAATTGGAATAAAAAATTTGTAACGGGAGTCTGTTTCATTGACTTAGAGAAAGCTTTTGACAAAGTCAGGATGCCAGGTTTAATTGTCAAGCTAATGAGTTACAAGTTCCCATTACATTGCACTATCTTAATCTACAACATGTTGTCTGGCAAAAAATTCAAAGTTACTATTAATAACGCATTAAGCGAGCAAACATTCAGCATAAAAAACGGTTTGCAGCAAGGTACTGTAAATGCCCCAACACTCTTTAATCTCTACTTATTAGATCTCATGGATAAAATTGACAATATCATTGCTTTTGCAGACGACTTAGTGATCTACCACTCAGATGCAATAGTGAACAATATAAACACTCAACTTCAAAATAAAATCATGATAGTAACTAAATATGCTGAAAACTGGAACCTGAAAATAAATGTAAACAAATGTGAAAGTATCTTGTTTCGTCCGCCCATAAAGAAATGCAATAATAACATTAAAAAAAAAACTGGAGACATTTCGCAATAACTATAAATAATGAAAACATTTTGCAAACCAATTCGTATAGACTGTTAAACGCCAAAGTAAAGATTTTAATGTATCAAGCACTAGTTAGGCCAATATTAACTTATGCTTGCCCAATATGGTTCAACATATCCCCTTCTAACATGGAGCGCCTTAGAAAAACAGAAAGAAACATACTAAGATCATGCACCTCTATGTTTAGAACTCATAATAGCAATTTTACTTACTGCTATTCAAACAAAACACTTTATAATGAGGCCAAAATTATTAGAATAGATACACATATAAGCAACCTCATAAGAAAGCATTTAATTATAGCAACCTTGGTTACATCCAACAGCCTTATTTTCGCACCGTATTATGAAAGTGATAGCTACTTTCAAGAGTGCACAGTTAACGGGTACACCCCTCCCCCCCCTTTATTTATCACGATAAAGAAGGTTTTATACAAAACGAAGAACGTCTACCGATTTTATACCACATAAAGAGGCGAACCAACAACAAAGTTATTTCCTCAAAAACTTTAAGTGTTGACAACAAACGGTTCGACACCACGATCTCATCGAAAGATAAGAGTGATTCAACAAAAACCACCAATCATTGCTGGTGGAGAACACCCTAAAAATACCAAACATCCTATTCCCATCGTCCTATCCCCAATAACCATCCAAATCCCACACCTAGTTTTTAGTATTAGTCTTAGTCTTAGTCTTAGTTAATTATTATTATATATCATGAAGCAATGTTTTTTCCTTAATTTTTCATTGCAATCGAAATATGCTTGTGCTTAAGAATAAGTTAATCGTTATAAATAATTCCTAAAAAGAAAGATTCGAATAATAGCCATAAGGAATAGAGAGCTCGACCAGAGACGTTGTCCAACATATTTCTTACATACATACATACATTTATTTATTTAATGTAATTAACTTTTGACATTGTTATCTAAATAAAAGAAAAAATATATATATATTAATAATCTTCTGGGAATAAAGTCAAACAACAAGTATCGAAAGACAACGGTTACGCGCTAATGGATGTCGGCGAACAGTAGATCAAAGTCAAAATATATAATTGAAGAAAATGGATGGGGTATGTGGTGATTGCGGTCCACATAAGTTCAAAAAAGTTCAAAGTATGCAAGCATTTGGTGATAAAGACTTTTAGTCTCTGCGTGGTGGAATTAAAGACTAGCAACGTTTGACTTCCAGGCAACAGGGTTAGATTCACAGCTGAATATCCGCAGCTTCGCGTGCTTGGAGATTTACGAGCTTGCCTTGTTTAAACTGTTGTTGGCATTCTGTTCGTCTTCCCCGAGTTAGCAGACACTTTCTACAAATTCCATCGCGCATCCATCAAGAGCAGAGTTCGACACATATTTTCAATGCGAATGCTACTTACATCCGAAGGCATTCGCAAGCCGAACTTATCTCATTTGTGAACTGCTCAGCCAAAATTCTGATGGAATTGTGAACGAGTGGCTTACAGCATGGATTACTAAACATAATAAGCTTAATGAATGTCCAGCCGAATTTAGGAACAATTATTCAAAGATTGACAATATCTACAACACAAATGCAATAGTCCAATTAAATTTCGCTCAAAAAAATAAAGTCTATGCATTTTTTGTTGATTTTAGAGCAGCGTTTGACAGAATACCACGTTACCTTCTTCTTTTTTAACTTCATCAATTCGGGGTTTCAACTAAAATTGTAAAGTTCCCACAGACTAACTAGAAGTGTAGTATGGACTGGACGTAGTGTCTAATGACAAACCTTTGCTGTTTGCAAAATATTTAAACGATCGCCATGACAATCTAGAGGAAGGACTTCAAGTCGGTAATATGAATATAGGGCTGTATGCAGACGACACAGTGACCTTGCAGACGACATTAAAACGCATCAGTCTATGATAAGCAGATTAGAAACGTACTGTGAAAATTGTGGAATGGATGTTAACCTCAATGAGCCAGGGATAATGACGTTCCGTTGAGGAGGTGGATCATGAGTTGGAGAAAAGTGGTATTTTAAAGAAGCGGAGTTTAAAGCGATAACAAAATACATATATCTACTACTATTACAATTCCACACACTCTCCGCTGTCGTTCTAACGTATCACGCTTAAACCAAGTAAGCTGTTATAGGTCGCCATCTGAACTTCAAGGGTGGGTTATGGGCCTGCCGCTACTAATCTTGTAGAGCTCATAAATAATATATGCAAAAGTTGAAACTCCCTTTGTTGGACTTCCGCCATGTTGGTTCTTCTTTCATCCGTCGGGCAAGTGTAAGAGAAGGTGGTGAATCCTTGGGAAAAGCATTGAAAAATATGCTTTTAGAAGAACTTTGTGTGATTGCAGCCTACCACAAGTTTTCATTGAAAATATATTAACTTTTAGGAGTGATGCTAAGACCTCATAAGATAATTTATGCATAAAATTTATGCATAAAAAGTACAACAAAACAGATCAAAACCAATTCTGTACAGTATATTGCCCCGTGGAATCGAGACTGGTGTAAAATCACTCAGAATCCATAGCGTTTTTTCAAACGATCCTTCTTGACCGCCGTAAGAAAATGGGTACAAATTGTAGACATAAGGGATTAGCAAATTAGATTTGTCTCGTTTCAGAACTCGCTCAATGGGGTGATTAAGATGCCACTGCTAAACTAGGTGCCCTATTTGTTCTTTAGTCTACAATGTCCCTTCTATTTCATGTCAAAGTAGTAAGGCGTCTTATTGCTTGGGGTATATGACACTAGAAGCAACTACGGGTTTGCCAATAGGGCATGATAACCATTTTGACGCGTCGATGTTCCCCTGTCACAGTACTCTACACTGTGTCTAACGAAGCAAGTAATTCCTAAGCAAGTAATTTGAAATTTTCCCTAACAAAAGTAGAAGGATACTTTTCTCCACAAGGAGAATTAAAGTTTTGGTTCGTCCTAAGCTAAAAGAAATTAGCAACGAAGCCTCGGGACTATCTTTGTTGATCTATTGGGTAAACCTTTCATTACGTGGCACCATTAGGTGTTACAATGTGAAGCGTTGTATGTTACAAACGCAGAGACCAGTTATTAGAGTTCTAGTAAATCCAGGTCTAACACACCTAATCCTGCGCTGTTCTCTATTTGACATTGGATGGCAACTCTCTGCCTTGCGCAGTAATACCTAACGCTTCTGACATATTAACCAGAACCCCACTATTAGGGTACCGCCAAATCCTAGTATTTTGGAGGAACGGCAAATTAATTACTGATGGGAACCAGAGAAATATAAATGTGGTATTTCTGGGTGGTTGAACACGCGGCAATTTAGTTTGCTGATTTTGTTACCGACTTTAGTAAAATATATAGTAAAATTAGTTAAATCGAAACTAAAAACTGGTTAAGGTAAAATACACACCCATATACACTCACAAACACGAATCGTTGGACATGGTCGTGGAAGCTCTTTCTGTTTCACTGAAATAGATAAACAAAGTCAGCGCAGTTGAAGATGTAGTGACCGAAAGCTAAAACCTTACCGTCCGTTCTTGCGTTGGGGTTGGAAGAAGCGATGTGCGTTGCATTAGCCACGCAGATTTCTGTCTTTTTTGTCTACCATGGTTCAGTGAAGGAAAAAATACCAAAAATGTGTCAGAATATATTGCAATTTTCCTTACTTCAACATGTGTTAAACACAGCCAACAGCTGCTTACAAGTTATTAGAGATGCGTTATCCACCGATTATTGCTTTTTGCAATTGTGACCGATAGTACCTGCACCAATGGGAGTATCCAAAGCCTACAGTGTTCTTTTAAATTCTTATCTTTTGTTTACCTATTTATTATTATTATTATTATATTATTATTATTATAATTACTATTAATTTTGTTTCTTTAAAGAAGTTATTCAAAAATAGGTAGTGATGTCACTGATACCTCGCAAGTAATGCGTGGTGCTGATGAGCTAAGCAGTAAATTAAATGCATTATTCATAATCATAATTTTTATATAAACTTGCCCAAAAAGCATAGCAACAATTTTTTTTAAATAAAAAAAGTAAAGGAATATGTTTAAGAAATTTAATGTAATATTTATTTTAAGGAACTTTGGTTTTTATGAGTGTAATGAATATTACATATGAGTTTATAAATTTGAGTATTTTTAATTGCTGTTTATAAACCGTAACACTACTGTTTTGCGTGGACTCAACAAATTGCAATTGTTTTACATTAAATATTTGAGTGAATTTAATAACCGTTTTGTAGTGTTGCATATTTTTGCTCAAAAGTTTCATTTGCTAATTGCATTCGTCCAGTTAGTTTAAAATAGTCTGATCCTACTGAGCAACATGCCAAAGTAACTGTAATTACATTTACCGAAAACCAATGAGCAATGAGTTTACTAAAGTAACTCTGCAACTCACAAAGAAGGGTGATTTATTTGCTCAAGGTCACTACTAGTTTCTAGCTCTCTCAGTCGATCTTCAAGTGTCGGCTTGAATTCTTATAAGGCTTAGTTCTTTTCGTATATTCGAATAAGCGTTTACGTGAGTGTTGTGAGAAAGAAATTGTAAATAACGAAAGAAAAAAAAAAGTTTGAAAGTTAAAATAACACCAAAATGAGCAATCAACACCAAGGTCCACCAAGTGGCGGTACTTTTCGTGGTCGTGGACGAGGTGCGGTTTCGTTGGATAGTCGCAGTGCCGGATCGCAGTTGGTTAGCTTAGAACTTTTTTTCTCCAACCAACTTTTTTCTTATTATTGTCGCCATTTTTTCCCAAAATAAAATTCTTCTCCAATCTAAGACAAAATTTTTGCCATTTCTCGTAGCTTAGAAATAATGTATTACTTCCTTTTTATAAAGGTATTTTTTTAGGTACCGATATTTTTGTTGTTGTTGTAGAATTTATTTTGGTTGTCAAATTCCTTGTCACAGTTTTTTTTTTTTTTGTTATGAAATTGAAATTAGCTGAGAAACAATTTTTTATGGTTTTCACAGCCGTTTCCCTGATTTGCAAACCTGTAAAAAGCAAACAAAATTTTGTCGCTGCAATTTAACGGTAAAAAATACAAGGAATAGCAAAAGAAGGAGAAATAATTCCATCAAAAGAAGTAGAACACAAACATCGAACCTAGATGCAATCAAATAATTTTCGTTTTGTGAAAAATTTACAGGGTGATCCACCTACGTCATCTAATGCATCTAAGGGTGTAAGTCAATCAAGTGTGCCATGTGATAGTTCTAAGCCAACTATTGCTGAAATACTGAAATCTGGTGCTGGAAGTAGTAGTCGATCTTTGATTCCGGCGACTGCCCAGCAAAGTTGGTCTGCTGCAAGCAACGATGCAGACAGCCCTGGCGGCCACTTGGATGGTGCACGTCATGGTAACGGGCGTAATGTATCGGACAGTGGTACTAAAGGCGTCAGTGGTATTGTAGCCGGCGGAAGTCGCGGTTCTGTACGCGGTAACCGCGGAATTACGGATGTCGTGCATTCGCGACCAACCAACTGTCTTTCGAAAAAGGGTGAATCTGGCACGCGAATTACCGTTCAAGCCAATTACTTTAAAGTGCTGAAGAAACCCGAATGGACCATCTATCAATATCGCGTTGATTTCTCACCCGATGTCGATAATGTGCGGGCACGTCGCAGTTATCTGTATGAGCATAAAAGAGTGTTGGGTGGCTACATATTCGATGGTACCGTACTGTTTAGTGCCAATCATTTTATAAAGACGAGCGCAAAGAGTCAAATCCTCGAGTTAAAGTCAAAGACTCGTGCGGATGAAATCATCAATATTCGTATTAAGTACGTAAGCTGTGTTGATTCCACCGACAGCCAACGCTTCCAGGTGCTTAATCTGATATTGCGTCGCGCCATGGAGGGTTTGCAACTTCAATTGGTTTCGCGCAATTACTACGATCCCCTCGCCAAGGTAGGTGATAGCAACAAGCATTGACGCATACTAATATTTTCTATTCCTTTTTCCGTTTCTATATAGATCACTCTGAATGATTTACACTTGGAACTCTGGCCAGGATACCAGACCTCGATTAGGCAACACGAGGTGGATGTACTTCTTTGCGCTGACGTTGCGCACAAGGTAATGCGCAATGAGAGTTTGTACGACGTACTCAGTGGCTGCCGTCCTGATAATGCTGCAGACGAATTTAAGCGAAAGGTTACAGGTAAATGATATTTGAGAGGGGTATAACTGTGTAGCGAAATGAATAGATAAAACCAAACAACGTATTCAAACCGTTCAAGTGGATGTATGTATATAGTAAGAGTAGTAGAGTGGTAGTTATGATATATGTATACTCGTACTCGTAGGTAAGAGTTGGCATTTCGAAGTTGGGCGAGGACTAAAAAATTTGCTCGGTTTCATGAATTAATCAGTGGTTTTTTCAGGCATGATTGTGTTGACGGATTATAACAACAAGACTTATCGAGTGGATGATGTGGATTTTAAATTGAATCCATTGTGTACATTCAAAACAAATGATGGCGAGATTTCGTATATCGAATACTATAAGAAGGTAAAGAAAAGAATAAATAGTTCAACATGTTCATTTATCTGATCCTTCTTAATTCACAGCGCTACAACATACATATTAGGGACAAAAGGCAGCCGCTGTTGATTTCCCGGCCAACGGAGAGGAACATACGTGGCGGCATTGATCAATTGATAATGCTCATACCGGAATTATCGCGTCCCACTGGCATGACCGATGAAATGCGGGCGAACTTTAAGTGAGTGTCACTGGATGTACTTGAATCTTTTGAATTGATGCCGTTACTAATGGACCGACCTCCCGGCTACTCTTATACCTATCATAGACTGATGAAGGCTATGAGCGAACATACACGCCTCACTCCGGAACGTCGCATTGGGTGTTTGCACACATTCAATCAACGTCTACAGTCGTCGAGGCAGTCGATTGATTTACTCAATTCATGGAACATGCAGTTGGACACTAAACTTGTCGAGATATCGGCACGTATATTGCCCCCCGAAAAAATTGTATTTGGCAGGCAGTCTCGTTATCAGTGCGATTTCCGCGCCGACTGGACTCAGGCACTCCGTGATAAGTCCATGTTCAAACACACTGATATAAAGCGTTGGTACGTCATAACACCGAATCGGTTCAAACGCGATGTGCAGCAATTTGTAAACTTGATCATTAAATCTGCCAAGAACATGAGTATGATTATTACGGAGCCAAGATAGTAAGTTGACTAAGTGATAATGATTATGAGGGTTTTAGAATTTGATTGATTGATTGATGATTTTTTGTTATAGTAAGGAAATATCTGACGACCGTATTGGAACAATTGCCCAGGCTATCGAGGATACCACCTCACAGGACCCACAAATTATTATGTTGGTGATTCAGGGACCAAATGAGGAGAAGTATATATCGTATTCCTCGCATTGATATTGACGATTTTGCTGGGTAATAATACTTTTTATATTAAATTTTCCTCTTCTGCCTTCAGGTACAGTTGCATTAAGAAGCGCACTTGTGTTGATCGTCCAATACCATCGCAAGTGGTCACTCTTAAAACAATTACGCCACGTGGTAATCGTTCCGCTGGTCTGTTATCCATAGCCACGAAAGTAGTACTACAGATGAACGCAAAACTAAGGGGTTTGCCATGGATGGTGGAAATACCAGTAAGTGGTTTGATGACAGTCGGATTTGATGTCTGCCATTCGTCGAAATTCAAAAACAAATCATATGGCGCACTTGTGGCAACTATGGACATGAAAATTAGTGAAAAGTTTTTTTCGTCGGTCACAGAGCATCTGAAAGGCCAAGAATTGTCAAACGACCTTGCAATAAATATGAGGCTTGCAGTTGAAGCTTATGTCGACTGCCATAAAACATTACCGCAACGTATATTGTTTTTCCGCGATGGCGTTGGAGATGGCCAATTAAACCAAGTTGTACAAACAGAGTTGCAGTTCCTTAAGAAGGCATTGGATGAATTCTATAAGGAAAGCGGAGTCGCTGGCGGCTGTCGTCTGGCATTCATTGTCGTATCAAAGAGACTGAATACGAGGTACTTCTTCAACAAAGCCAATCCAACGCCCGGCACTGTCGTCGATGATGTTATTACTCTGCCGGAACGTTACGACTTCTTCTTGGTATCGCAGAGTGTGCGCCAGGGCACAGTATCGCCGACAAGTTATAATATTATACACGACACCATGGGTCTAAGTGCAGATAAATTACAAGTGTTATCTTACAAAATGACCCACATGTATTACAACTATACAGGCACTTGCCGTGTGCCCGCCGTTTGCCAGTATGCACACAAGTTGGCTTTTCTCATTGCAGAAAGCGTAAATCGAGCACCATCGCCAGTCCTCACAAACCAATTATACTTCCTTTAAATACATTTAAAAACCAAAAAACAGGAAAAACAGGAAAAACAGAATCATGTCAAATCGTGTCGGTACATAAATATATCCTATTCTATATTATAGAATAAAAAACAATGAAATAATAAAAATGCAATCCAGTTCGAATCAGGATTTTCATTTTGTTCTATTTATTTAAAAAGATGAACCTATGATTAACTTGGTGTGGGGGTGGGGGGATTGCTTTTGTGATATGTGGGATAATGTTTTCTTGTGTGGGACTTGTGAGTGCGGTTTTGGTGCTATTGTTTTGGAAGATTACACTTTTGGTGCTTGTTGTGTTGTTGTTAAATTATTATTCCATTAAATCATAACTGTCATAGCCTTCTGTGACAGCCTCAGAGTTGAGTTTATCTTGTTTAATGTTGGAACATAATTGGCTAAGTGTTCGTTTCGGTGTATTGCGCGGAAGTATTTTAATTTAAGATTGATTTGGCTGATTCGATTTCGATTAGGGTCGGTGATGAGGTCGCTGATAACTGCGTAGTTTGTTAGACTTCGTTTCTTTGTAGCTGTAGTAGTGGTCGGTGGTAGTTGTGGGTTTTCGGCGCTTTGCTGGTTGCTTGGGTGTCTGCGGTTGTATATATCGTAGGCCGCTCTGTTATCAATCTTGTGTTTTAATTGATAGCAATTATTTCCTGCTGATATAAACATTCGGGGTCGTTTTTGCACACTTCATTGAGGACCCTTTATATGTGGCAATTTTTCCACACTTTAGGCAGGTCTTTTCATTTTGGCATACCTTGTACGTGTGTCCAAATCGCAAGCAGTTGTTGCACCGCATTGGCGGGGGAATGCATATTCAAATGTCCTTGATAGCCAACCAGGATGTTAAAGAGCATCTAATATTAATGAGAGAGTATACACTCTGCCCTGGCTGTAGTTGAGCGTACGGTAAGAGAGTACGCATTCATATATTTAATGCTCTTTGGAACGGTGTTCGAAGCGGTGTAACCGATATTTCAGCTAAAGTGCTTCATTTTCATTAGTTTGCTTGTTTGGGTCCATTCCGTAGCTTTTTGGCACGATTCAACTTCTCCACCACACATGTAGTCTATGACTTTGTTGATGACGAATGGCGATAGTTTGAACTGTTTTCGTTTCGTTCTCGTCGTTTCGCGAAATTATCATATATTTGCTGGCTGTGGCTTTGTGTAGGGTGTTGCTACTGCGACCTGGCAGATCCATGCCGTTGCTGCGTAAAACGGTAAGACTTTTCTGTTTTGCTTTGCTTGTTTACCGTTAAGATTGAAAAATTGAATGAGCGTTTAAGAGCGAACTCGCGGACAGAAAGCGGTGCGTATTTGCAATGCAGCGGAGTTTGAGTGTATAATGACCGTATGCAGTCATAGCCGGTTGACGATTTTTGTCCAAATCTTATCTCATTACATCTGTACTTCAAGCGGATTTTGCTTTCTTTTTTCGACTTAAAAAAGGAAAATGTTGAAAAAAATTGCAAAACGAATATTTTGATATAGAACAATCCATGGGTGGATCAGTTTCTCCACTAGAATCATAACTTAACTGAGGTGAGAGAATTTTAGCTATTTTTTTTTTATACCTACTTTTCCTGCAGTATTAATTTGTAGACTATGAGTTTCCGCTATAAATGTTGTTCAGCTTTGGCAGCAATTGTGATGATGGTAACTCAACGACTTGTTCAGCTGAAAAATTGACTACGTCGGTCATTTCCTAAGGCTGACGAGTTGGTGGATTCACTTCGTATGTACTGGTGGTATAATCTAAACCATCTATAGCAAAGAATATTTTGCTATAGATGGTTTTTTATAGTGGTAGATCCCTAAGGTGGTTGTGTCAGTTCCCGTTGATCAGACAGAGGCTAATGGTGGAGCACGCCTGACCTCTTACGAATGTGAATTTACCTTCTCTATCACTGTCTGTTGTGCCAATAATCATCGATAGGTCGAATAAGTCGCATAGCTCTATTAATTTGATATCCCGTCTATCGACCTTCGTATCCTTTGACCCTCTACAGTTTTTTGTATGTGCTGTATGTGTAAATGGGTACAAATTGTAGACATAAGGGATTAGCAAATTAAATTTGTCTCGTTTCAGAACTCGCTCAATGGGGTGATTAAGATGCCACTGCTAAACTAGGTGCCCTATTTGTTCTGTAGTCTACAATGTCCCTTCTATTTCATGTCAAAGTAGTAAGGCGTCTTATTGCTTGGGGTATATGACACTAGAAGCAACTACGGGTTTGCCAATAGGGCATGATAACCATTTTGACGCGTCGATGTTCCCCTGTCACAGTACTCTACACTGTGTCTAACGAAGCAAGTAATTCCTAAGCAAGTAATTTGAAATTTTCCCTAACAAAAGTAGAAGGATACTTTTCTCCACAAGGAGAATTAAAGTTTTGGTTCGTCCTAAGCTAAAAGAAATTAGCAACGAAGCCTCGGGACTATCTTTGTTGATCTATTGGGTAAACCTTTCATTACATGGCACCATTAGGTGTTACAATGTGAAGCGTTGTATGTTACAAACGCAGAGACCAGTGATTAGAGTTCTAGTAAATCCAGGTCCAACACACCTAATCCTGCGCTGTTCTCTATTCGACATTGGATGGCAACTCTCTGCCTTGCGCAGTAATACCTAACGCTTCTGACATATTAACCAGAACCCCACTATTAGGGTACCGCCAAATCCTAGTATTTTGGAGGAACGAGAAATTAATTACTGATGGGAACCAGAGAAATATAAATGTTGTATTTCTGGGTGGTTGAACACGCGGCAATTTAGTTTGCTGATTTTGTTACCGACTTTAGTAAAATATATAGTAAAATTAGTTAAATCGAAACTAAAAACTGGTTAAGGTAAAATACACACCCATATACACTCACAAACACGAATCGTTGGACATGGTCGTGGAAGCTCTTTCTGTTTCACTGAAATAGATAAACAAAGTCAGCGCAGTTGAAGATGTAGTGACCGAAAGCTAAAACCTTACCGTCCGTTCTTGCGTTGGGGTTGGAAGAAGCGATGTGCGTTGCATTAGCCACGCAGATTTCTGTCTTTTTTGTCTACCATGGTTCAGTGAAGGAAAAAACACCACAAATGTGTCAGAATATATTGCAATATTCCCTACTTTCACATGTGTCAAAAAACAATTCGGTCAGATGTGCTCTATCAAGGCTGGATGGACCGTTTAACTGGGAAAATTGTTGACATCCACTTCACCGTGGTCTCCAATACCTTATGCTGGCCACATACCTTGATTCATTTTTTATTATAATTGTTGTAATTGTGTTATACAACGACTTCGGGCTCGAGGTTGTCGAGCTTTCCATTGATGTTTGTTTCATATTATTACGTTGTGTCTATATCTCATATAGCGTTAGCTTGATTTCAAAAAATGTGTTGACGTATTTATGTGTATATAGATACTGAAAAAATAGCTTAAAAAACAAAATAAAATTCCTGGAATAAATGGAAGATAGCGAAATATATGTGAACTCATAGTATGCCAGAGCTGAGTTAGAACTCAAAGTTAGCCATAAATAAGATCAAAATGATTAGATGACGAAGTTACGAGAAAATTCTTGTCGATTTCTGGTAAATAAATCGTACTGAGTCAGTAACCGAAGTCAAAAAAATATTGTAAACATGCCTACTTGCTACCGTCGTGAACCGAAAAAAGAAATAATATTAAAAGATTAGATGCCGGTGCAGACGACATGTACCTCTCCAATTTAGGGTACTTCTACCTGTACAAGTTCTGGCATGATTTAGAAATGCCGATGCCTTGTCGTTCAAATCTCAGCTCAGATGAAGTTTAATCTTCCCCCGATTTGTCAAGTTATTAAATACATGCATATATGTATGATTATGCTCTTTTGCGTTCAAAACGCAGCCAAGAAGGAAAGTTAAGAAATTCTGTATAACACTGGCCAATGCGCGGATGGACTTTCCGAAGAGAGCAACAGAACACTTGGAGGCCTCGAATAATGCTGAGAAAAAGTCGATGAACCTGTTTATGCCAGCGGCGTGCAAATTCAGACAAATGGAACCTGAACAACAATTATTTGCCTTCAACCAGCTTCATAGTAGCTGCACTTCGCTGCCGTCAAGGATTTACCTATTTGCCAACAGTCAGTACTCAATTTTGGAGGGTATTGTCACTCCACAATTCGTCGATTTCCCAAGCTTGATACAATTCGTCTCGGAAATGCCGTCCAATAATCTAGTCGAAATAAGCTGTGAGCCCGCCCCAAACACTTTAATAACCTAATGCTACCCAATTCCATTAAAACTTTCTATTAATATTATTTTATTCATGTATTATTTTTTAACTACTTTAAAAACTATTAAATTACATATATTAAATAATATTTATTCATATTAGATCATGGTATGAAATATGAAATGAAATTACATAAATGTATATGTACATATGAATTGCAAATTATGAATTTAGTTGGTTTAGAGTCTCGTAAAAGCGTCCTCTAATTGTCTTTTCCAGTTCAGCTGTATTTCTACTAGCTGTTAGCCTCATGCGGGAACCTTTTCACTCTTAAAGCGGACTTTGGGATTGCTTACGTAAAAAATTGACCACAATTGCCGTCACCTATTGCTGAGTTTGACTGGCCGAATGGTTTTTAAATATTTTTTTCAAGGCAAATTCCGCATGTGATACCAACGTAAAAGGTAGTCTGCTATTGACCTGAGATAACAACGCAGAGTTCAGGCAAATAAAAATTGTCACATTACTTTACCATCAGAAATACGGTCATTCGCACCAATATCCGCAATAAATAAATTACAGTTACTGTTCACGATGGCCATCAATACAACGCTTAAGGTTTTTTTTGAAAACAACGTCTTCTCAAAGAATTTGAGAACCTAATAGAAAATTGTAATTAAATTCGTTACAATAGCATTAGATATTCATATTCACTCACTTACCTCCATAAACTATTTGAATACAGTCAAACCTGTCAACCTGACCATTGATCTAAGTTGCGATGTAGCCAATTCTTTTTTAGTATGAAATTCATATTTTTATATACAATTTGTCAATAACCATAACCATTTGTTTTGACACCATAAAAGAGAACAATTTTTTATGTTTAAGTCGATGGAAAAAGTACTTTTATGTTTTTTTTTTAAATTTTTTTTACTGATTATGATTTATTAACTTAATTTGTATTTATGTGCATCAAAAAGTAGCACAGCTTAAACAAAAAAGCAGCTAAGGAACGCAGAAAGCAAAAAAGCTGCTATTTTCCCTCTAGTTAAAGTTGAAAAATTGTACTTTTTTATGATGTCAAAACAACTTCTTGACAAACTGTATGTATAATACGCAGGTTTACGGCATAAGTTGACAAATTTTTCGTCAGATTTTTTAATTCGCCTCGGTAAGTACACAAGTACATACAAAATTGTGGCGACTTTGCCGCCGTCTGTCGAAGAACAACTATAATATCAGAAACAAAAACTAGACCCCGAGAATTTTGTTGTTCATTGAGCTCATAGATGACTACCCTAATTTTTGATAGTTGGTTATGAAAACTCAATTCAGATATTAAATTGCAAAAGCCGATAGTTCTTATTTCAGATAACACCACAAGACATATCCGCAGAGAAATTTAGCAATATCCCAACATTATTCCTACTACAAAATTTTAGTAAGACCTAGCTTTTGCTAAGCAGTATTACTTCCACTGAAAAGTATAAACCACAAAACGTGTGAATAAATCTTTGATAGTACTGGATATGGATTGGATGGCTTGGAAATGCCATGCATGTTTCCAAAAATGCTACACGAGGACGTTGGATTTAACCACAGGATTCGACACCAATTCTTCTGACGAATGTTCAGAAATATCTTATGTGGCAAAATAAACTATGACCTCAAAACAAGCTCTACAACATGTAAAAAGCATTGTAGAATATAGTTACGAGCATCTACCGAACTCAATGGACAAATTAGTATACATTAAATGTGCTATGGAAAGAAAATTGTTGCAACAAACATTTGTAAGTAGCCCAGCCATTAAAGATTTTTTAAATTAAATCATATATACATACCAACGTATACAAGGTTAAAAAATCAAACATCTCGATAATTTTGGCATTCATTGTTTTTTTCTTGTGTGGGCAACAACAATGTCAGCGCAAAAGAGACATGTGTTCAACACAAAACTATCAGACAAAATGAAATTGTACGAAATGGTCACAGGGCGTGTGTGTGTGTGCCTAAACGCACAATATGAAATGAACTGAGATAGCATCAGGTACAGTGTGCTTGTGCTTTCACTCCCCCTCACGTCGATGGCTACTTACTTATGTGAAGAAAATAACATACGAGTGTGATTATATTGCATATATAAATTACAAATCATTGCGACAGTACATACCAGCTGAATAACCAGATCAAACGGATAATGAGGCTCAGGTGAGGAGGTTGACTGGGAAGACGTTGTGAATTGGTAGTGAGTGGCCAGATAAGGGTTTTTTCATGTCGGTTGCGGCACACGAACAAGAACAACTGCAGAGCAAATGCTCAAATGTGCGCAATCCACATGTGGACTGCCGCAGAAGCTCCTACAGCTACATTTGCTCAGCTGAGGTAAGGATGGAGCACCTTGTTAAATTGCTATCGGGAGCAAACCAATCAAGGCGTTTCAAATCGATGTACTATCCACAGTTCCACACTACACCGCAGCTCCTTAGTTATCCCAACACGACTCACATGAACGAGAAGCTCTCGATCAACTAAAATGAAAGCATCAGCTCTTGTGACACACTCTCGGCATAACAAAGTTTTGCTTGATTCGAATTCTGTTCATAGCTCAGCTGTAATCTCCTTGGACCCTTGGCCAGCTGGTCCAAAAACCTGTTCGAAGTTGGAACGTGGGACTATTACATTCCTTCTATTATGTGTAAGCGAGAAAACATAACAGAGAATATATAAATATGTACATTCTTATCTTATGTTATTATTCATGTTTTTTAAACAATTTGTAGACTCGTTTTGAGAATAAGCATTAAATCAAATATTAACTTTTATAATAGAAACTTAAATTTATTTTACTTTATTTTCTTTACGGCGTCCTCGGCAGCTGTGTTCCACTGAAGCTGCGTCGCGGCCCCTTACAAATGCGGCGTTATTCTGCTGCTGAGGACAGAATGAAGGCTTCCTCTCTCCAACGTTCTAAACTTAGCATTTAAAAAATATTTCACTTATCTAAACTGTAAATTTAAATAAAAATTAATAAACAAAAATTTGCTGATTAAGAATAGCTGATAGTTCAGTTACCAAGGAGCGCGTTTATATTCTTTAATAATTTAAAGTAAAATTATTCAAACAAAAAAAAAGAAAAAAGTGTTCACAAAATCTGCCCCTCCAAATTTGTGTTTTTCAAAATAATGCAAGTACCTAAAAAGAAAAAAGAGGTTGTTGACTGTATACATCGTAGATGGTGAAAATTAATGTCAAATATGGGGGCTTAGATTAATTAAGGTTTTGCTCTAGTTCATGAGCTTGCCGGAGACAATTTCAATTATCATTTTTTTTCGAAAATAACTCATGTCTGCTTGTGTGAACGTAATATCTACACCACGGGCCACGTATTCGGCGGTCATACAGCTAAAAACGCCACAATCGCTGCCATTGGTTTGGTGTGGCGAGTCCGCAACAAACTCCAAACGGAAATTCTTTGTGTCGAATGGCACCTTACGCTTGTCCAAAGACTCCTCCTGCAAGTATTCCTCGAGGGTCCGCAATACAAGAGGATTGGGACTGCCCATCGAGTCATAATACTTAATGGTTTTCTCCTTTAGATTTATGATAGCCATACACCAATGGACGCCGGCCACGTGCACCGGAACCGGTATTATGTCCATTGCAAACAAATCGACTTTGCGTGTCCAGCGTTTTACGCTACCATGCCCATCTAGCAATAGGCGTGGCATAAAGAAGGTGTTCATTGCGTAAACACGCAGCGCATTCCCATTCTGTTCGGAGCGATCAGTAATTAGATTCATATAAAAATTTATGACTTCGTCATTCAACCAATTCCCGCCCACCAGAGTTTCAATGTGACAACGTGTTATATTAAGGTTGAATTTTGAGATGAGCACCTGCAAATGGGTAACGACCAATAAATATACACATTTTGAATGTAATCTGTATTGCTTACCTTGCTTGCAGGAAAGCTCAGAACTTTTTCCAATAAGTTGATTTGCTCTGCGTTCAGCGACTCAGGTTTTTTCTTTTCTGCAGCTGTTGAAAGAAGATTTTGCATATCTGTATCTAATTTCATAATACTCATATGTCCAATACACGAATCTTGAATGTACTTCGTGCGCTGAACAGCGATGACGGAGATTCTGAAAGTAGTACGTTACAGAAGATCATCATGTGTAGTATAGCTGAGATTTTACTCCAGTAGTAGTGCTACTTACTGCTCTTCCAGTTCGAGAAGCTCCTGACTTCTGCTCGCCTTAATATGACTCCATTTATGTTCAAAGTCGTTTTTCCATGCAACCTTCGTTAGAAGAAGGCGATCGAAGCGTTCGTCCAATGACTTGTCTACAATAAGTTCGGCCCTGTTGTGTGTGGCGGGGGGGATTATGAAATATAAGCTATACAGAACACATGGTTGGCAGTTACTCACACGTCAAAGACTGATTTAGTCTCTTTCATTGGTGTTCCATCTTCTTGTTTCTGCTTCTCGAGCACATCAAGGTCATCTTCATCGACTATTTCGATGGTTTTAACATGATTTGGAGACTGTTGCCGCTGGTTTCGCGTCGTTTCCTTCGATTTGTTACCATCACCAAATGTTGTGTACGAATCGATATCTTCGATGTCCACATCGTTCTTGCTTTCATCTTTGGCGATATCAGAAACTGTTTTCATTTCAATATCCGAGTCGTCGCTTACATCAATAACTTTTATGGTCGAGCTGATCGGCATCTTTGGTACACCACCACTTGACCAACGGCGGCGATGTCTTTTATGTTCTTGGCCACTTTGATTAAAACTGGAAGTGTTGTTCTGAACCGGCTCCACGGCCAATGCTGCTGTTGGTTTCGAATTAATGTTGGAGCCGTACAGTTTTGGTACGTATTGATCCAACAGCTGTTTATATTCCGAATGCCCAGTTATTTGTTGATTTTCTTGCAGAACTTCGCTTTGGGATGATGGCCACAACGAATTGTTGTAGCTGCGGGGACTGGCCGCCGTACGCGAGTCGTGGGAAGACGTGCTGCGCGAACAGCGCACAGAATTGACGCCATCGTTCCAATTGGCCAAGTTGATGGCCAACAAATTTGGCGGCGAACATGGTGGTCGTTCAACCGCGCCACTGTGATTTACTTGTATATAGTGGTCTCTGCGACGAATCGGCGAATTCGAGTTCCTGGTGCCATACGTGGCAGCAGTCGCGCCTGCAGCAATGTTGGCGCTGCTGTTGTTGCCATTGTTGTCTTCATTAACAACAATATGATTATCGTCTTCATCATCATCGGACGAATCGATTGCGACTACATTCAGGATACGTTGAGATTTGCTGCTTGAATTCTGTACTGTGTCGAATAAGGATCGGCTTACATTGGGTATGCCAATGTCATTCCCATTAGTGTTGCCATTGACGGCTGCCACTGCAAGCCTTCGCCCGCGTGAGAAGTTAGGATCGTGGATTGAACTGTGTGTCACACCCGTCATAGCACACTCATCTCCAAATAGGGCGTATGGAGAATATATATAGAATAATACGACTATAGAATAACAAAAGTATAATTCGATTCTTACCATCATCTTCGTCCGGGCGTGTGTTAATAATTTTTGGGAACGTATTATCCACGCGTTTATACTTGAACTGATAAGTTTGCTCCCCTGTTTTATTATAGCTAAAGTAAAATTCAATATAATTAATTTTCGAATACAGCTAATTCAAAGAGATTTTGATTGAACAATATTTAAGACAATATATAAAGACGTCTGTCATTCGTACTTACCACCGCTTACGGTGGTCACGACCACTGTTGTTGGTTTCGGTGTTTTTCGGCTCTGCGCTGTTGTTGGTGGTAGAAGATTTGTGCGAAAATAGCCGACGAAATACACTAAACCAATTCTCGATACCCATTTGAACGTCCTTTTCCCTACTTGGATAGTGATTTGGAGTATTATTTTGTGCCAGCTCCTGCACTAGATTCAAAATCTTTTGAAACGGCGGAAAGGCGTCATTTAAAAAACAATATGTAAGTGATAAGAGATCCTTCTGTTCACATTTAAGTTGATTTGGGCACTGCGAAAGAATATCCACGAATTTGTCTAATTGATAAACGATGCATTGTCCCTGCTCGTCGAGCAGATTGTGGTAATTCGCGTATATGAGTGGTGTACGTGATTGTTGATTTTGGTGTTCTATATTGTGCTCTCCTTCAAAAGGGTCGCGAGTGGAGTCCTCAAGATCAGACTTCTGAATGGAGTCGGTGTTTTCAACTATATTTTCCTGTTCCGTATAGATTGTTTCCGGTTTAGTAGATGAATTTCCGGGAGTATCGTTAAACGCAGATGCCAAAATATGTGGTTCTAAGATGGGTTCCGGGTTATCTACTAGCAAGTGGGGCTCAAACTGATCTAACGCTGCTGTTATATTTTGATCAAAAGGATCACTTATATTTTCGTTCAGTATTTCCTTGGCGAATTCTTGTTTAAATGACGGCTTTCTCCCCTCTTGCGGAAAGTTTGTGTTATGTGCCTGCGGTGATTCTTCTTCCTCACTTGTTTGCACAGCGAAGTGCTGCGAGTACAGCTCATCGGCTATGGGATTATTGACGTAGTATTTTGGGTTGTTTTCTCCTGTAGGCTTATCCGTGTCATCGACACATTTGCCCTCCCCAGAATCTGAATTCTTATTGTATATTTCTAGGCTG
Organism: Cacoxenus indagator; assembly: GCA_035041755.1. NCBI lineage: Eukaryota > Metazoa > Arthropoda > Insecta > Diptera > Drosophilidae > Cacoxenus > Cacoxenus indagator. The sequence goes on from JAWNKX010000250.1 coordinate 751,153, forward strand.
TAATGAATAGATGACTGATGGCCATCAGTATCACCATTTGGTATTTTAAGGGCATTGTCTGTGGCATAGGTTCCAAACTCGGAATTGTCTTTAGAATCTGAATTCTTGATGTTTGTTTTCGGGCTTAATGTTATAGAACTGGAATTACAAAATGGGAGTGTAGACGCATTGTCTGCAGTATAGGTTTCGAGCTCTGAAACTGGGCGTTCTACCACCAGAGAATAGCCGTCAATGGATTTCGGACTGAATGAGCGGCCTTCCGAATATCCCGAGTTGTATAGCGGAGTTCCCGGTATGTAGTCGAAGTTTATCGCACTGTAAGAGGGGGATATCGGGGTGTATAATGGAGTACCTACACTATATGCTACTGTAGCCCTGCCGACTTCAGAAACTGTATCGCAAATGTCAACTGATGATGCTGATCCGTGTTCTACTCTAGCCCGGTTGTGCACTGAATCAGAGCATCCAACTGACAGACTTGGTATGTCTACAACAATGGCCTCGTTTTCTGATTTGTTACCTTCAGAGTTACAATGACCAATGAAATCTTTTGAGAAGACTGCTAATGTGGACTGCAACTCAATATTACAGTCAGTATATGCTCTGTTGTCGACTTCAGTGTGTCTTCCTTGGTTATTTTCTGTTGAATAGCTTTTATAGCCTTCCAAATTAGGTTCTGGTGTTTCCAAGGAGGTTTCAACCGACTTTAGAATCTGTTGGAATAATAAAATTTAAATTATTTGCAATTCATTTTTAAATCCGAAACGTCAAAGTCAAACATCACTTAAAAGGACCCACAGACCTTGCAACTAAGACAACTTCATGGAGTGAAACGACGTTTATCGTTAGGCAGACTTATATGATAAGTATGATAAACAATTATTGATGTACTCAAACCAAAAAATACCACATAAAATGACATTATTTCTTATTTATATAAACTATTTATTTATATAAACTAAAAAAAAGTTAAATTTTTATGCGTCCATGTCGGTTTGAGTCGTCTTAAAATTTGAATTCATCTTCAGTCTTTAGTCTTTTTCGTGATTAACACTTTAAAACTGCCTTACGTCTATTTGAGCGTTTGCTGGCGTTGAAAAATTGAGTACGTCGTTTGATGCAGCACCGTGTTCTTTCACTTGCTACGCTTGCTGGCCTGCTTCACTTACCACTTGTCCTGAGGACGCGGCGTTTGCTGCAATTGTGGTTTGAAGTTGGTTTTCTGTTTCGGCGTGGGTTAACGTTGGCGTTGCCGAAAAAAAAGTAAGTCCACTTAGAACCGGCACATCGTCACTGCGTCTCGACGCTGACCCAGAAAGTGGCGTCAGCGTCGGCGTCGTAAGTTCTCTCTCAATTGGGCTTCTCTCTAAATTATTTATTTTTTGGATTTTCATCATCAATTCGCGAACACTTCAATTGTGATTTCATCGAAAACGTAATAAAGACGCTCATTAATTTCACATAATTTTCACTATTTTCACGAAACGAAATATTTAAAAAATAAGAAAAAATACCGGGTCTGTTTCTTCACGGTGCACTACACCGCCGGTAAAAGAACCGAAGCCTTCTTTTCGTCTTTCCAACAATGTGGTTATGCGAATGTGTATGTATGTTCAGTGACTGTGCAGTTTCTCGCGTTTTTTTTCTTACAAATTATACATCTATAAATATGCAGAACGCTGTAAATGAAGTAAATTAATTATTTTTACCGTGTTCTATTTCCAATCAACAGACATACAAATTTGTCAATAGAAAGTATAAAATTATCCCACTGATTTACATTTCCCAACGTTAGCCAAATGGTATCCACAAAGCAAAGCGACAAAGTAAATTTCAGTGCTGCTAAGCTAGTAATGCATACAAAGTACCCGCGTAAGCAACGATTACTCATAAACGATTGTTTAGAGTATTCGCGATTTCCGATAAACATGCAATTGTGTTGTAATTCTATGTAATTTTTAATAGAAAAAATGCAAGATTATGAATTATTATTGCACGTAAAGTGCAAAGAAAATGTAAAGAACTGTCAAAAATGTTGAAAGCTATTGAAGATAATGTAATAACTCGGATCAATACCAAAGAGGAATTCACGATTACTTGAGAGAGTTGATTTGCAAGTCTAATATCCGTCTGTCTCTTTATTTTGAATAATTTTCATGAAAATATATTGACGAGTGTTAATTAGCGTATGGAGTTTGCTTCATATGATTGTATGCATTCAACTTTGGCAGCCGATGTGTGAAACGCTGAATTATGTGCGGCAAAGAAGTCCGACGCATTTTAGAAGGGACTGGCCAAAAAAAAAAATTAAATAAATAAATATTATTACATTTCACTTTCGAAGCAACTAATAAAAACACTCAAATCATTTTCCTAAAAATTGCGTCTTTATTACTTACGGAAAACATCTGGTTGAAATGTTATGACTTGGTAACCAAAGAATTTTTGTGATGAATTTTTAGTAGTGGCAATCGCTAAATTTACAACGAAATTGTAAATTAGGCATTCACAATGAGCAAAAAGCAGTAAACGATGTATACTATGTAACGATGAGGGATCGTCATAGTATTGATTTGTCGTATGTTGCGTACACTTAGTAACAAAATGCGTTAAGGCTCGAACAGAATGGTGTTACCTGTTACTGTAATTGTGTTACTGAGACTTGCCGGAAAAAAGTGCAAGTCTGACTATGTAAAAAAATAAAATAAAATGTATACGCTTTATACATAGGCCTTGTTCTGCTTTATGTAGCGCTTCATTTTGATACAAACACAAATTAGTACAATTTTAATGGTTTTCTGTGACTGTCACTTTTCAATGTTTATTTGTTTACATTGTTTATATTGCGCTGTTCAATGTTTTCCTCTGCAAAAAATAGTTTCTCATAAAGTGTTCTTACATTTTACAATCTCGCTTTTCAGCTAATAAATTCTTTCTCTTCTTCAACTTGGGATTCACATTCGCCAAGTTCGCTTTAATTTTTGACAACATGCCAACTTCACACAAGTTTTGAATTAACTTTTACTTTAAATGCACAGTAAATATGAGATTAATTAACATTTTAAGCATAACAACGTTATTATTAATTTTATTACTTCAATATACAACACATTTTATTGATCTATTCGATAAAACAAACTATTCGAAAAATTTTACATTCAATTTAAAACGTGTTTACATCTCTTTGGTCGATGGGGTTTGCCTGCTAAAATGGCCAATCCACAACGTAAACTTGGTTGACAAACACCGTGTTTATCAAGCGGCTTGCTAGTGAGGGGCGGTGTTTGCGTGTTTGAATCGATGTTTGAAGAAAATCTATTTCATTTTGATACTTTTGTGCTTGTGCAATTAACTTGTGTTATGTCTTCACTTTACAGTAAACTTCGTGGCGAGCGGTTGTGTCAAAATGAGCGCGCATAATCGTTTTTGGTGCGAGTTCTTGGAAATGTACCAGACATTGTCTATTTTGTGGAAAGTGGAGAGTGATAATTATTGTAATCGTGTTGAAAAGACGGCAGCATATAACAAATCCAGATATACCGTCAACATCCACCACAGTTTACCTTTCTGACCTATTGTGACCTAAATTGACGAATTGACTCAAAGCTCCCTTCCACTTCAACTATTTTAAAATATTTTTTTTATTAATTTCTCTAGCTATAATGAAAACATGTGATCTTTTGTTTTTATTTATTTTAAATTATATTCTTCTATTTTATTTTTTAAAACATTAATCAAATGAATTTTGTAAATTGTTTTGAATGACAAAATGAAAAACAAAATAATTGGATTTTATATATTATTTTTCTATTATTAATTAAATAATAAAATAACAATTTTGACTGTTTCTGGCGCTTAAATACTTTTGTTTAAATTTCTGTTGCAAATTTGATCCTGCCATGGTACAATTACCACAATATTGAAGTATTTAGAAACCACAATATTGAAGTACTTAGAAAATGTATTTCGCACATCCTTTGCACGATTACTTGAGTTTCTAATGGTTGTTGCAGGCATCTTGTTTAAAATAGCATTACCAACGTGCCAATCTGCATAATGAATTTCTGATGTGGTTAAATTTTCAATTTCTAAAGTTCCATTCAAGTAATTATTTACATTTGTTTTCCTTAAAAAATTATGGAGATAACGAGTAAGTGCTATTGTGCTAAAAATTCATCACAAAAATACTTTGATAACCAAGTCATCACATTTCAATCAGATGTTTTTCGTTTGTAAGCAAAGTAATAAAGACACAATTTTTAAGATAATAATTTGAGTGTTTTTATTATTTGCTTCGAAAGTGAAATGTAATAATATTTATTTATTTAATTTTTATTTTTTTGGCCAGTCCCTTCTAAAATGCGTCGGACTTCTTTGCCGCGCATTTCCTAACGCCTTAATTTCAAAAATCTAGCAGCACTGCGTTCAGCAGAGAAAAATCAGTAATCGGTTAGCAAGTCAGAGAAAATAATGGGTGATGACTTCTGCTGAATACGCCCATTGACTCGCGCAAATTATCATTTTGCCACTTTTGTTGACCGAAAAGTAGTGATCGTTTAAGCATGAGCTCAAAGCGAACTTTCAGTTCGAATCATTTAATAGAACACCATTTCGATTTTGTTCGGGTCGCTCATGACACCCGAGCTACGGTCTATTGATGTGTGCACAAAATTGGATTATTCTATTGTTTTATCGACTGTGTGGCAGTTTGCTATGACATACATACTATGTACGTATGTACATATGTATGTACACAACATCTCCACTGATATGTACACACATAATATATGCATTAACAACTATACGTGAGGCTAATATTAACCGCTTCTGCGATGGACCCTGGTTTTAAGACAGAAATAAGATATATTCATACATACATACATATAGGTATGCAGATATATATATATGTAGATAAAAATGCCATATTAGATGGCGACATTTTCGTACTATAAATATTGTAGCATTATAACATTGCCAAGAAGTTTGTAAAGCGTTGGTCACGTTCATCGGCAAAGCTCATTAAGTATATTTTTTCTTGATCGTTTTTGACTAACGATATTATTTAGCACTGCCTTGGTTGTGACAGCTGCAATTTTGAACCAAGTCTTTTTTTTGTCATACTCTGTACATTCATTAGAATCGGCCGGACGTGACTGCTACCAGTGGTATCACGCATGCAGACCAATCCATTCAAATGAAATTTGTACTTGATCGTAGAGCGCCCATATGATAACTTCAAGAAAATATATTTTGTCCGACGACTGTATACACAGATCCTAACTATTATCCCAATAATCGACACACTTTTCGCTGGCGCTTTCCGGTACATTTGGCCAAAAAGTTTTCGGAATGTTTCCTCTCCGAGGTATCTATTTTGTTTTTTTTCTCACAGTTTTGGTATAGCCGAGGTCAATGTCTTATTTCGTTGTTTCATTATTATTGTTTCAGTATCTTGATTACTTGCAGTTTGATAACTCTCTAATCTTTTCTGAGGTCTATGTCATATCTATCTATCAATTTCTATTTCATTCGTATCTATTTAATTTCGGGTCAAAAGAAATTATGAATTAGCGATTGTTGTGTTAGTAGATTAGAGTATAGTCTTTAGTCCTTGCAATTACAGCACATATATAGCAGATTCCACAAAATAGATGTGGTGGCGTAGAGGGCGGCCGCCAAGCCGACGGCGGCTTGGAAGGAAAAGTATTCGACGATCCAGTGGGCCATGGCACCCCAGACGAGAATCAACAACCCGTTGGTGAGGTGCGCAGGGTGACGTATTGCGTTCCAGTCGGCGCGAGTCATGCCCATCTGGAAAACGAGCTCTTGCAGGAATGACGTGACTGCCTGACCAAAGCCAAGGAGCACGGCGGAGACGCTTAGTAGTAGTTTGGACGTAGAGAAGCTAATAACTAATAAATAAGGGAGTAGAGTATTTTAGAATAATTAACATATGAACATGTATGAATAGATAGGCAATCAGGTTCCAAGACCTACATATGAGAGCTAAGCTCTTGCAGATGCTTCCGAAGGTATACCATTGGTATTTTCGTTTACAGAGGCTGGAAGAATTTGACATAGCGGTAGAGAGAGAGAGAGATAAGAAGGAGAAAGATAGAGGGAGAGTGAGAAAGTGAGAGTGAGTGGTAATGCACCAAATCGACTGGAATAACTTTGACCTGGGTCGTATTATTAGACCTTTGCTCACCTAGAACCAAAGCGCGGTGTCATTAATGAGAAACACATCCATGGAAATGCCAAAAGCGAAAAGAGGAACGGAATTTCGGCATTCTTGAGTGCATGATGACTGACCGCCAATCCTGGAAGTACTGTTAAGCACATTACGTACGAGAATATATCTGCAGAAAGTAGCAGCGTTGTTGTGTAGAGCTGTGGAACAAGCAGGGCCTGTTGTAGAGGCACGGCGATCTTGTCAAGCATGTTCCACCACAGGTGTGTGGTCAAGTCCCGTGAGAGGCGTTGTATGCGTAACTGGAAGAGCTATATATGTAGTTTGGTATCTTTATGTACTGTACAATCCTAGTACGACGTGTCTACTCACTAACTTGGCGCTGTAGCCATTGATCAACATGTTGTCTTCGGCCGGCGTCTCCTTTTCGTCCTCACTAGTTTGTTGCAGGCCGTTCGCCATGGACAATTTATGCATTTGCAACTGCGATGCGTGCACACTTACGCGTCCATAATTGTCAATGGTTGCCGTACTCGAACGCATCACAGACACATTCTCATCCTCCTCTGGTATTATCTCCATGATTTCTACGCCATTCGGATTCACAAAAGTAACGTAGGCCTCGTCAGCGGCCAACATATAGTTGCAGTGTGTGTCCGCGACCACAGTTGTTGTAACACTTGGCTCTACCATTGTCGAGCGGCGCAACTCAATGCCATCCATCTGATCGGTCACAAAGTTCGCCGGAAAACGACCCAACTGAAGATGTAGTGGCGTGAAACCGCTCTCCGCCTGAATAAGGGAGATGCGCTTCGTGATGGCGCCTTCGCGGTGACGTGTTATGATTAGGCTAAGCGGTATGAGATTCACGAGTAGCGATGACATCAGCACAATTGATTGAGCGGTACCGTAGAGCGTACGCAAACTGGTAAAGACAAACGATAGAAACAGCTGACAGAACGCCTCGCCGCACAGGTGAATCGTCTTTCGTACGAATTTATCCTCACGCGGACGCACAGCCTCCAGAATTACGTGTGTCTTCCACAGGAACAGACTGGAACCGATGCCTGTCAAATAGGTGGGAGTGCGTTAACTACGAGGATGTCAGTCTGATAGTCAGCTAGCTAGCTCTGTCAGTCAATTAATGGTAATAGCCTACCGGCAAAGAAGCCATAAAAGACGATGGCCACGGCTTGCGTTGTTGTCGAGATGATGACCCATGCCGATGAGAAGAAGATGCCGCTAATCATTAGCGAAACGCAAGTAATGAGTGTCGCAACCAGAAAGACACGTCGATACTGCACCGTCTCGCTTGGGCGTCCCCGATATTCTGTGTCCAGGTGCTCCATTATCGAACGACAGAGTTCAGCGGTAGCCTGATATACGATTGCGGGCCATATGCGCAACACGAGATCCTTGTCCGATTCGACAACGTTGCCATACAGATAAGCAGGTGTCGCTAGGAAGGCCTTCAATTCGGTTACAAAACCAAACCAAGCAGCAGCCACACAGACATACACGATGCGAAGCGAAGCGTATGAAAATAGGTGAAAGATTGGGTTAAGCAATTAGTTTATACAGGTGAGAGCTCTTAGATGTGTACATGTATAGCGAAACCGCATAGGAGATACTTCTGCTGTATATGCTTTTTAACGACGCGTCGTCGCTGAACGCCGGCTGTAGCACGCGTTGTACGCCACACACCGCCACCGGTAGCCGATGCAGCATTGACCACCAGTGCGGAATCCAGTGCATATTTCGCAGAGCCGCTGACACCGCCAACGCTGCTACCTTCACGACAACTAATGAGACTCGTGATGTGATGCTGTGGCTGTTGCAGTTGTTGATGATGTTGTTGATGATGTTGTTGATGATGTTGTTGATCATTATACTCCATTTGCTGTCCTTTTGTATATTCCCACTGGTGCTGTGGATGCTGCTGTCCGTTACCGGCTGGAGATTTTCCGTTACCGTGAATTTGCTCGTAGACACCAACAACAACAAATACGCGTAAAACTTTCAAAACTCTTCGGTGGCATAAACATTCATCATTTACTGTGTTGCGATTCTAGGCGAGCAGCGCGAGACCGAATCGAAATAAATAAAAGTCTACGTGTTTAGATAGTAGCCAACTGATAAGGTGACGTTTATCAAGAGATAATATCTGTCTGTCTATCTATATATCTACCTTGTTAGCTTGTTAAGTAGCTATCTCTCTATCTTTACATATACTAACTAACGCATGTAGACAGCAGAGGAGATTAACGTCAGCGTCGAGAGTGGATAAATGCATGGATGAGTAAATGAAGAATTGTCCTTCTCGTGACTGTCTGTCTGTCTGTTTATTTGTCAACCAGACGTATGTGTGCGACTGATTGACAAGATCCTGAGCACTGGACTTCGGGACACAACAACAGTAACAGTCGGTTGCCGCCTGTTATTCCATGCTCTTTTTACGGCTTATCTTTACTCATTTTCATTTCGTTTTTTCACTCTCTCGTACTCACGGATTGATGGACCGCAAATACTCAAATAAACTGTTTACAGGTTACGACTGTGTTTTTGTTATTCAAATTTTCTTTTTCGCAATATCATGCCAAGATTCGATGGCGTGATTCCCTGTGGGCGTCGTTAGCGCCATATTGCGTTATATGTAATCCCACCTGGCGTTAGTCATATGCGCATGACATACATTGCTGCATTGCTATTTGTCCAGCGATAATGGCAAATCCCACTAAATTTGTGTTGTTTACCTGCATTTATGGTTTTTTTTTTTCACATTTATAGCGACCTCGCACTTTTTGTTGTTATTATTCCAGTGGTATGCAGCATCCGCTCTACGTCTCACCGATCAGTAGTCCGCTTCACTGACGGTGTTGATACAAATTTTCCCCAACCGACGGTATAAGTATATATAATCGCGAACACGTCGCGTCCAACGTTAGAAACGAACGAACCAACGACCTCTCATCATGGCTAGCTATCGAGGTATAACGTTATTCTTCGCATTATTGCTACTCTGTGGTACACTGGTGAGTATTTACTAGTGAGGATCAGCACGCACCGAACGATGAACACTATAAAAAAATACATAACCTCTGTTCTTATCCTTACGTAAGTGTAACATCAATGCGGCACCGAGCGAACTTGCGAGCGCTGGAACGGACGCAGCATTGACGGCGCCTGACACAGTGAAGATTACTACAGGCAGTGGTCATGCTGATATTGAGTCTACGACAAAAGGAGAACTGCCAGAGAAAGCAACCACGGCACCGCCGGAAGGTATAGACGTGTCTAGTGGAAGTGGCAATGCAGATGGAAGCGGAAACGGCATTGAGGATGGTAGTGGAGATGGTACCGTAGAGAAGTCAACTACATCGGATGGTGTTGAGGTTACAACAACATCGACGACGCTATCGGAAGTCAGTGAGGATACAACAACGAAGCCGGCAGAGGTGGAGACTACTACAAATGGGACTGAAGTCGAGCCATCCACAGTAACCCAAACTGAAGCTGCTTCGACAAGTCACAGTGAGAGTGCAGTTGAGACAACAACAAATAAAGCGACTTCTGGGGCCACGACAGAGCAGCCCCAGACAACACAGCCAGCAACTGCGGAATTCGTTTGCTCTGCATCAGGAAATTTCGCTGACGAGAAGAACTGCACTCGATACTTCCACTGTGCCCCAGTCATCCTTGCTGTCGGGCAATCGTCAGTGCAATATGAACTTCAAGTGGGCCAGTGCCCACCGTTGACCGCTTTTTCGATTGAACATGGACGTTGTACACGAGATCAAAGTAGCTGCATGGATGACGGCTTCAAATGCGTTGCCGTTGGCAAATTTCCGGATCCAACTGGTGCTGATGATAGCTTCTATTATTGGTGTGTGGCCTCACTACTCGGTGGTTTCCACAAATATCGTGTACGTTGCGATACCGGTGAGAGTTTCTATCCCGCATGGGGCGGCTGTTGGGGTGACAATTGGATGAGTAGTTGGACCTGGCCGAGCGCAGGTCTCGAGGATATTGATATCGCCGCCATCAAAATGGAATTGAAGCAGTTCAAAACGGAGGAGAAACAGAAGCTCAAAGCACAAAAAGAACTACAGAAGCTGCTGCGAAAACAGCAAAAGGCTTTGGAGAAACAGGCCAAGAAAGCGGCTAAGGAGAAGGCCAAAAAGGAGCAGGCACTGCTCAGCGAGGAGGACGAGGACTGATTGTGATGAGGACGATGACACGATATTGACGAGGTTGATTGAATGAAAATTATTTAAATTATCTAATTGTAAGATTTTTTTTTATTTGCTTTGTTAGTTTATTTTTGTTTTATTTTTGACTTATGTTGGTGTATTGTTTGCGTTCGATTTAATTAAAAAGCATTTAGTACGCATTGCTTGTAATCATTGATATCAATAGCGCGTTGGGAGTGGCCAGTGGTCGAGTCTAGCACCTCCAATTCACAGAAATCGAATAAGCGTTGGACGGTCGCAACGATAGCGACGCAACTCGAGTGTTGTCTGCGGGAAGAGGAAATGTTGCCAACCGCTTTCGCACTCTACCACCGATAAGAAAATGTATTGTTGGTCTGACCATTCCCTTTCGGTTTCAGGTGTGTTTATCAGTTAATTACTGACAAGCGATGAGTGTCGATGGTGCGAGTTTTTGCCCTGACAGTTGGCCACTATAAAAGAATTGAGGGAAAAATTTGGTCAGTTAGTCTGCCAAACATAACGTCGATACCGCGACGAAGATCTAGGAGTGGCGCAATACGCAAAGGATTAACCAACAACAGAATAACGATAACGTTAACGAAACGAAACGAAACTATGAAACTTCTGATCACTAGCCTCTTGGTGACTTTGGCCGGAGCCGTGGAGCATATCGCGCTCATTAGCAATCCGTGTACATCTTATGGCTACTTCCCGCTGGTTGATAATACCCCGAGGTATTATGGCTGTTTTTACATGTCGGACGGTGGTTATAGGGTTAGCTATATGACCTGCAACGCTGGTTATGTGTTTAGCTCCAACGCTGGTAACTGTGTGCTTGAAGAGGTTGTTTTGCGCTCAGCACGCGACGGCGATGATATTGAGAATCCTACAATTCCGACAACAAAGCCAACAGATAAGCCAGTCGATAGTGACGACGATGACACTATGCTTTCATCCTCCACAGCCACTGACTACACGACTACCTTTTCAACTGAACCACCAGGCGAAGGTTTTACCAAGACTACAACTGCCGATTTTACTGAAACCCCAATCGAGGACTCTACGGCATCAACTTCCACTGAAACCGTAGTAGATGACTCCACGATTACACCAACCAGCGATTCTTCAACAGCTACTGAAACTATACTTACTTCAACCATTGACATCACCTCTGATACAACAACTGATATCTCAACTGATACTACCACTGGCATTACCGACACCACTACCACCGACACTTACACCACCGATATTACAACCGACACAACTGCAACGCCGCCGTACAAATGTGCCACCACCGGTTTCTTCCCATGGGATGACGCATGTGAGGATTACGTCTATTGCGTTAATATCAACGGCACCCTGACTGCCCTGGTGTTCTCCTGTCCCGACGGAATGCAATTCAATCCGGCGTTCAACTATTGTGATATCGACTACGACTGCTATGCCGCATTGCGTGATTTGAACTCACTGCAGCGCGAGTTCGATTGCGAGGTCAATGGTGCATTCGCCTATCCGAACGACTGTAGCAAGTACTACTCCTGTTGGTGGAGCCCCCAGCGAAACGCATTCGTTTCGACCATTATGAATTGCCCAGAAGGCCTCGCCTTCGATTCGGTCACGGGTAAGTGCGGGCTGCAGAGGGACCCTAAAAAGTGATAGATCTTCATGTTCCATTCAATGGATTATGTTGTCCATGGAGTAATAAATGCTTGCAATATATTTATTAATACTATTTTTTTTTATATATATCTTATCTTTATCTTATCGCCATCGCAACACTACAAAAAAATTAAAAAATATTAATATAAAAAACCATTGCAAATACGACCTAATGAGATTTCAAAATATTCTTATGTACTCCGGTGAATCAGGTACAGGAGAGAACGTAAACAATTGTTTTTTAAAGATTTTATGTTCCTGTAATTTCGAAGACACATAAAAAGATAGCCGCTGCTCTATTTCTTGTAGCTTTATAGGCAGTGAAGACTTGACCGGTTGGCTTGACTGCGAAATCCGTTTGGGTTTCAGGCGGTTGATGGAAAATAGATATCTATATATATATATATATATATACATTTCTTCCTTAATCCTTTGAAGCATCATCACATGAGCACGGCTTAAATTACTTAGCTAATTTGTTGTTGTTGTGTTCATTACTTTGAGGGCAAGTTTTGTATGCAAAAAAAAAAATTGCGCCTTCGTGTTTGTGCTTCAAGTGCCTCCTCAATCAATTGTGGACGTGCGCGTTTGTTTTCAACCGAAAGTCACCGTCCACTCACTCAAAATGACTAAAATTTTATCTTCGCATTAATGTTTCTCGGTGTACTCCTACTTTTTTCTTACGCTCGGTTTCGTTGGTGCGCCTTCATATTTTTGTTATACAAATCACCTCAATAGAAGTAATTCCAAAATGACTCTTTTGGCGAACTACTTACTAAAGATACTGCTGGGAAAGAATAACAAACCCTTCTTGCTACGAGTGCGAGCAAAGAGCATACGTCTTAATTTGTCCTTCCTTATATTTTTCTTCCAAGAAAAGATCGCTTTTCTCTCTTTCCTTTCATTGTGTATATATTAATTATTATAATAATATTAATTAATAATAATAATTATAGTATATATAATAATATTATTATTAATTAATCACTGAACTAATTAGTAACTCTTAATTAACTATTATAATTAACTATTATTGCAAAACATGGATTGGACCAGTAGCGCAACAATCAAGTTCGTAATGTAGTGCTTGCTTTACCTACTCGTGGTGGTCCCCGGGCAACTCCGTGTATAAATCCTTATACATGTAGGCCAAAATTGCAAGTGCGAGATTGTCTAGGGTCTTATGCCTAGACTAGGTAACATGGGCCAGCAACCCGCGTTACCGAAACCAACCGCTACGGAAACCGACATAATGCCTCGGATAAGGACAGATAACACGTTGACGACCTCTGGCTATCGTACCCGGACTAAGATTGGTTTCTGGAATGTGAAGACGCTCCTTGACTCTCAGAGTGAAGGACCTCAGAATGCCAGATTCCTACAATTAGAGCATGAGTTTCTGCGATATAAACCGGACATATTGGGAGTAAGCGAGATAAGATGGTTAGATGCGGGTGAGTACCAAACTCCAACGCGTAACACTGTGTTACTCTACTCCGGAAGACCAACAGGAAGCCCTCGCGGATATAGAGTTGGAGTGCTTTTAACACTTACAGCACGCAGAACCCTAATCTCGTGGCAGCCGCACGGTGATAGGATTTTAACGGCCAGATTCCGGACGAGAGTACGTCGCGTCACCATTATACAGTGCTATGCCCACACGGATGGTTCATTTGATGAAGATAAGGCGACCTTCTACAATCAGTTGGGAGCAATTTATAATGCAACACCCAACGGCGACATTATCATTGTGATGAAGGACCTTAATGCCAAGGTAGGCAGCGACAACGAGGGGCTCAAACATGTTATGGGACGGCACAGAATAGGTAACCGCAATGACAACGGCGAAAGATTTGTTGACTTTTGCAACGCAAACCGTCTTGTCATAGGTGACACCATGTTTGAGTACAAGGCCTGCCATAAAATCAGTTGGGTGTCAACTGACAGGCAAGCAACCTCCAACTAAATCGACCACTTGGTCATTAGTCGCCGTTTTAGAAGTAGTCTTCCAGACGTCCGAAATAGACGAGGAGCAGACATGGGATTGGTACGAGATCACCATCTTATGATAGCTACTGTACAATTACGAACTGCTGCCGTTCGAAAATCTAACATCACAAGAATACCTAGGTTCAACATAAACCGATTGAGAGTTCCCACAGTACGCCAGTAAGGGAACATCTCTCACGTGGAGTGGAAACAATCAGCAGCTCACTGCCCGCCACCATACAAGACCATTGGTGTGCTGTGAAAGCTGTTTACGCCTCAGGTGCTGAAAAGATTGTCGGTCGATAGCAGGGAAGCCATAGGGCGTGACTTTCCGAGGATACCTGGAGAAGGATCAACGAACGAAAACAAATAAGGGCTCGAATTGCAGCAGCTCCAGTAGCAGGGAAGATCGAGCTAGAGTCCCTATATCGCATGAAGATGAGAGAAGTGCAGCGTAGCGTGAGACGTGACAAACGCAATCACATCAATGCGCTGGCCACTCAAGCAGAAGAAGCAGCAGCGAGGCGCGACAACAGAGCCGTTTTCAGAATCACCAAAGAGCTTAAAGGTGGCCGAAGCTCTACCCAACACCCAGTGAAAGGCTTAGACGGCTCGTTGCTAATATCGGATGAGTATCAACTGAAGAGATGGAAGGAGCATTTTGCTCCTTGGTTTTTAACCGAGTATTCGCCAGCAATATGCACCCAAGTCAGAGTGAAGTGTCCGTAGAAAGAAATTCCCGAATTCGTACCACAACCCCCAGTAAGGAAGAGATAATTACCGCGATCAAAACACTGAAAAACAATAACGCGGTAGGGCTTGGCGGCATACCTGCAGAGCTATTTCGAGCTGCGCCCTCGGCATCAGCCGAGCTACTGTCCCCACTTGTAGGGAGAACATGGGCAGCCGAAAGTTTTCCGGACGAGTGGAAGAAGGGAATGATCGTCAAGCTCCCTAAAAAAGGCAATCTAATGTAGTGCGAAAACTGGAGAGGTATCTGTGTGCTTCCTGCTGTGGCCAAGATAATAGCTAGAATCATCCTGGAGAGAATTAAAGAACACATCGAAGACACACTCGACGCCGAACAAGCAGGTTTCCGCTCTGGATCCTCCTGTGTCGACCACATCAACACCTTGCGGATTATCATCGAGAAGTGTGTTGAATATCGATCACTACTTCACCTGCTGTTCATCGATTTTGAAAAGGCGTTTGACAGTGTCAACCGGGAATTCGTCTGGCGTGCCTTGCGTAGGAGAGGCATTCCTAACAAATTAATAGTAATTATTAAAGCTACATATGATGGGTCCACATGTCACGTCTTATACAGAGGAAGGTTGTCTGAGGAATTCGAAGTCCAAAGTGGGGTTCGGCAATACTTTTCCTATTGGTGATTAGTGATGTGCTGAATGCGGCCTTGTCAACAGGAAATGGAGGAATTCGATGGACTCTTACATCTGAACTTAAACACCTTGACTACGCCGACGATGTATGCCTTCTGTGTCACAGAATAATGGACCTTCACCAAATGACAGCAAATGTGGAGAGGGAAGCAGGCGTCGTTCGGCAAAAACAAAAAGGATCAGCCTAAGACCAACCCATCAACTCATATATGTATTGCTGGACAGACAATTGAGAGAGTAGATTGTTTCCAATACCTTCTGAGTATTGTCTCAACCGATGGTGGAACCGAGCTGTATATAAGCAACGGCATTAGCAAAGCAAAATCTGAGTTTGGGATGCTATCCACAGTTTGGCGAAGTAATGCAATTAGCTTAAACACCAAGCTACGACTGTTCCCTTCCAACGTTGAATCGGTGCTACTAAATGGATGTTGTACCTGGAGGGTGACCATCACTATCACGAGGAAGCTGCAAACGTTTGTCAACAGGTGCCTACGCTACATCTTAAGGATATTCTGGCCAAGTCATATCTCTAACGAACAACTTTATCAGAGAACGGACCCTGAACCTATAAGCACAACCATACGACGACTAAAGTGGTAGTGGATTGGTCACACACTCTGAAATGGTGACATGTCCATAGCTAACCAAGCGATGCAATGGAACCCGCTTACTCAGGATGGCAAGATAAGCGGCGGTCCTAGGAGTACGTGGCGCAGAACAGTTGAAAAGGAAGCATGGCAACTGGGAAAAAGTTGGGAAGAGCTGAGGCACATTTCCAGAAACCGCACTCGATGGCGCGTAGGCATTGTAAAGGCCCTAGGACCCACAAGGGGATATAGGACATAGTTAGTTAGTTATTATAATTAATTACTTTAATTAGTGTTCATAATATATTATTTTTATTATTATTTATTAATTTTAAAGGTAAAAGGAATTATAATTCCTGTTTCAAAGAAAATCATAAAATAACGATTCAACAATCAGAGGCTCAGGTCTACAAGAAAAAATAGAAAAGAAATACAGCACAGCTCGTTCAGTATTCAGCATTACATACTATAGATACGTATACATATATGAATATGTATATATATATATTTGTTTTAAATTAATTCGCCATATATGCATTGCTTGCATTCTTAAACGAGTAAAAGTAGTTATTTGTTTCCCCTCTTTCTTTCTTTCTCTCTTCCAGTTATATAATTTGATTATTATTATTATTATTTTTTTTGGTCGTTGTCATTGTTTCGTTTAAGATTGTTGCATAAAGTAATGAGTGAACAATGCGGCAACATTACGGAAGCGTCGGACCCCTACGCAAAGATTGGCGGTGAACTCAGCACATTTGAATGCACAACTGTTTGTCGCACTCCATTATCAGGTTGTTGTTTTTGTTATTATTGTTATTATTGGATGCAGTCCAGGCACGTTTGCTGAGCAACTCAAGCAGGGCGAGTAGTTCAGTTGTCGTCGCACTTCAATCTTTATCGAAATCTCGTCAATTGCACGGAGCATGCTAATGTCTGAGCAAATCACAAGGCATATTTTACAAAAGTTTCAATCTTTTTTTTTGACTCTTTTATTTGTAGTTTTTTTTCTTTTTATTATTTTGCAGTTGCGTATCTCGAAATACTAGTTACCTGAACCGTGCTGCTTATGTCAACTTGGTTCATCCATTGCGGCTTCAACTCAACTGAATTGACTGAATTCGGTACCCAATTGGCGCTTCATTCATGCGTTCGCTGCCGTTTAGTTTTCGTTTTTTACCACCTCCTACATTTTCTATAGTTAGTATATTTTAAACTATAATATATATTTAAAGAGCTCGTGAGAGCTTCGAGGTGTCCAACAATTATAATGCGTTGTTGGTGTTCATCTTCCGTTGAATTCAGTTCTGTACGCGGTTGACCGATTTAATGGTCACTCTCTCGGCAGTCGCGTTTCCGGGTCCACCAAGAAAAAGACATCGCCAACTTTTCACTGTGCTTCACTTAGCATGAAACGTATTCATTATGAACATTACACTGTACTTATCGTTGGCATTTTTGTCTACTCACCGTGCACGCCACCAGCGCCAATACTCTTTTCTAGAGCACAACCAGTTGCTACGCGTTAGTTACTAGATATAGTATCTTTTGTACGTTTGTATTATATAAACGCGCTATTTACACGTCTCCAAAAAATTAGGCGCTGAGTAAATTTGCGCACTTTTTTTGTTTTTGGTTCGTTATCAAGCAGTGAAAATATGCATAGATACACTCAGTACAAGGCTTGACATTTTTTGTGTACTTTATTGTGATTTATTATGCGTGTTTTTATTTATTATTTTATTTTGTTTTTCAAATAAAAAGGGTGGGTAGCACTGTCACAGCTCCGCATATTTATGATTGAACAACATTTAAAGCATTTATAAGACTATTGCCCAGCCTTAATTAAGCACATACAGTCGAAATTTGCACATTTTATAGATACATTTATATAGATCATATGAAATCTGTATGTAACGCTTTTGCCCAGATTTTAATATATTTTACAACAACATATTTGCGCTATTTAAGACACTGGCATACTAACTTTTTGAATTTACAAAGGGAACATAGGCGATAGAAAAAAATGCAACGAAATTGTTATTGGAACCAAAGAGTATCTATTCTTACTCTTTCGACTCCATGCTCTTCGAATATCATGTCAGTGACGCGAACTCATACGATTTCGCCCAACCAAAAATCTTTTAAGGCGACTAAACAAGTTCTCACTTGCCCTTTACATCTTCATTCTACAGAAATCCCGAGCAGCACCTGGTCTATTGCTACTATGTTTAATATGATTTGATTATGAACTGCGAATTAAAAATTTAAATTCGAACATATTCTACAATAGTACATTATTATTACTTTTTACTTTAAAATACTGTAAAAAAGTGAAAAGAACACAATAAAGAACACAATAAAGCGTTTTGATTTTAGTCTTCTGATACTATCGGTAATCCAGGCGTTCAAATAAAAAGCGATCGAGATAATCTGATGAAAATATCGTGGTCGACAGTGGAAACATATATCGATTTTTTAATGGCGTTTGTACAGGAAAATGGTATGGAGTATTTCTGGGCACAAGAAGACGACGCCTCACCTCACACAGCTCATGCCAAACGATTTCTTAGAGTCATTGTTCCCCGGTCGCGCGCTATAAAATTGTTATAAAATGGGGATTTTGACTGCCCTCCGGGTTCGCCTGATCTGGCACCGCCAGACTTCAAGTCGAAGGTTTACATGAATAAGTCAAGGACCCTATTTAAAAAGAGATGTAATCAAATCTGCTTAAACAAAATTAAATGATCACTCACAAAAACGTGTCTCCTTCACTCTATTTATTTTCAATTGATGGTTCTACCTAATATTACCCACCCTGTACGTATTTCATTATAAGATCTCACACAATCACGTCAATTGCAAAATGTCTTGTTATTTTTAAACTTTTCTGTGCTGAAAGCTGTGCTGAAAGGCTGCATTTTTTGTTCCGAATATTGGTTAATAAAAATTTCTTCGACTATGTTTTTTTTTGGAATTTGCATAAAACGTTATAATGATTTTAAAAGTATAGTGATGTGAGGTGGTTATGCCGCAGAGGAGATTATAAACATAGTTGCCGACCTTCTTTTTGGATGAGATTGCAGCCTCTGGTGATATCGCCTGCGTACAAACCAGGCAGCCCCAGTTAAGCGGCATAGCGTCTTGTTTTGGTAAGCTTCCATCTTCTGTATGATACCCCAGATTTGTAGATTGCCCTCTTGTTATTGGACGGACGTAGTAACCAGTGCAGCGTACTTAGCTTGGCATAGCAACATGCGGTGGTGTTGCTGATGTGGGCTAGCCATGTGAAACAATATTGATAACTGGACAAATGGCACGCCTCACTGTAAATATGCAGTTCGCCTACTTTTCTTCGTTTATATCGATGTTCCAACCCTTGTCAACCCTTTTCACTGGAGCACGTAGCTCTATAGTGATTCTGAAGCTCCTGGGGCTGAGCAAGAGTTTACTAGGATGGCTTTATAGGAATGAATTGTTGGGGTGTCTGCCGTATATAGGCGAATAGAGAACAAGTGCTAATGCTGCTTATCGATGACTTCGTGTATGACTTAACCAAAAATAAAACAATAATAAAAATACAAATATGCTAAGAGCAGTGCTCTCTAATTCACATTTTGTTTTTTCCCATTATGATAAATATGGTAGTGTGGTATTCGATGCGTGCGTAATAGCAATTAATAATCAGTTTATCTGCAAGTGCTTTACAGATAAAATGAGCAACAAATGCTAGAAATCTATAACGGAAAACTTTGATATTATTCGTCGCCTCGACAAAGGCGTGACAAACAGTGATTTGGCCAAGGAGCAAGGCGTAAGTCATTCAACAATGTCGACAATTTATAAAAGCAAGGACAACGGTGGCAGCGATCTCCGAAATAGCATCGTAGATTTTTCTTTCGATGTTACCTTTTTGCCTAAGCTCCAATCATACGAGTAACGCCGATAAAACAAATATATAAACCCACTTTGGTAGATAAGTATTATAGTAAGTATAGAAATAACATCTAAGCTAAATAGCAGGACAAGGGTTCAGAACAATTTCAATTCATTGAATTATATTATATTTTATTTTTGTTGATTGTCATGTACGTACAAGTGTATTGCGTTTATTTCTGTTAGATTTATCAGTTGGCATTTGGCACTCCTATAAGTGCTTGTATAATCCTCAACTTATTACAAATTCTTATTTGCGGCATTTTGAATATGCACCTTCATCCTTGCTTCATGTTAATACAACGACACAACAACATAAGCAATACGCATTGACATCGCTCAATATCTGTGCAGATTCTCCGAAACGCGTACTCACTCTCGTTTGCTTGCGCTTTCTCGTTGAGAGTTGCGACCGACGCAGTCTATATTCCTCTTTCTTTCTGTCGCTCATTTGTGCGCTTGCCTTCTCACCTGCGGCGTCTCTGTTGCTGTCGCTGTCGCTGTCACTGGCAATGCCAGTTCCACTTTAACTTCGACTCTGGCAGCGGCGCCTGCGCTTTACCTGCAACACTTTCAACACGCTCGACTCAGTTGGTAGGCGCATGTGCGCATGTGCAGTTTACACGTCGTCGTTCGCTCGCTGAACACAAAATGTTCTTTTTTGCGTCGGTTTATCGTTAATCACTTTTCTTGATTTGCTACCTTCTAGTTCGACCACACTAAATATTACGCAAAGCGGAGTGTTTCAAATGCCGTTTTACTGAATAAATAATTTTTTTGTTTTCTTTTTGCAATTTTGTGACAAGTGCTGAGGACGTCCTTTGTGACATACAAAATTGAGAAGAAACAACAACACAATTCATAAAAAAATCTGTGCTTAACATAAATTAAATCAACTTCAGTGTGGGTGTGTGTGTGTGCAGTTTTGTGTGTTCTATTTTTTTTTTTTTTGTTGTCTTATTTTTTCAATTTTCTTGAAAATAATCACTGAGCCATTCTACTCTAAGACGGCACGGCCTGTGCTGTGCGCCTATCTTCAAAAGGCTCTAAACTGTTCGTGTCAAATCTGGCACAACTTCGACGTTAGTGCTTGAAAAACGAGCCCAAAACCATTCCCAACTCGATTCAGTTGTTAATGCATATCCCAAAATGGTGAGTAATACGTTTTTATGGTCAGTTCAGTCGAGCACTTGAAAAGGATTTCTGAGTGTTTTGTGGGAAAATGACGTGGAAAATTCCAAGAATGGCTTCGGTTTCTTTCGGAATTTTGTTATAGTTTCGTGTATTCTAATTGTTGCAACAAATTCTTCTTTGGTCTGGCATTGTTATTGTTGATTGAGTAGGGTCGTGTCGTAGACGAATGAAAAGATACATTAACATTCAACTTTACCGTAAAAAGGAAGATTGATTGCCTGAGTGGGTAGATAGGGAAAATTTTATCTGAGAACGAATGAATGAATAAGCTGAGTCGAACTCCTTTGGGCTCGGTAAATTTTTAAATTAATGCCACACAGAGTTGGTATCATTTTGAGGTATTCATTTTTAATGAATAGTTCGAGGCTTTCAGTTTCGGCATTTTATAAAAATGAGGTTTGGATAGGTCGAAGAATACTTTTAATGGATTCGGTTTCAAGATCCAAATAACTAACACGAGCTGACAAACTGTATTATTAATATATATTATGGTTTCGCTGTCATTTTGTGAAATTAAGTATATATTAGGTTGACGGAATCATATTCAAATAATTTTCTATATATACTCATAACACATTACGGCTTCCCAACTTTATTATTATTAATTATAATAAAGAGCCCAAGCTCTTACTCTGATACATAATACTTAGAATACGTAATTTACCTCAAAACAATAATCATAATCAAGTCGTAGATCTAACTATTTTGGAAATAATTTTGAAATAATTAATAACTCTTATTCCTGATACGAATCACTGAGAAATATTATATCGTATATCGTATTATTACTTCAAATAGGAACAAAAGTATAATAGCTATACCACAAGGATATATATATTTTTTCATAATTTAATCATATATCAGGAAATTTTTCGAAGGAATCTTCTGCTATACCGCAAAGATCCGATCCTACGAATCAATGATTGAGAAAATCGTACGATTAATGAGTGCGTCTTCTTGGCTTCTTAACCAGGCCATTAGACAACTTTACTGCGTTACTGCCATAACAAATGGATCTTAAAACAATACTATTTGATTTTCATTTAATTTAAAGTTTATGGGTTAGGGGATGGGAAATAAGTAATCTAATTGGTACTCTGATTTAAACTTTTACAGGCATAATTCAGTTGCTAATAAAACTCTAAAATATGCCAATTTTTAACATCGATCGTCTAATTGGTCTTATCATCGGGAGTGTCTGTCTATGTCCTTATCAATGGCACTGAGTCCCATTTATAGGATTAGGTGGCATGGAAAGAGAGAGCAGGGTGATCACACCCTGAGTCCCCAACAAAATGTACGCTCTGGTTTATTTCTGCTGTTCAAATCCGATCTTCTCATCTCAGCTGACCAGGGTTTTGGTGCACATACGTGCGCACCAGTCGAGTCTCGCAATGCCACCATTTAACTTTAACTGGCTTCAAATCAAATATTGCGCTGAGCTTATGAAACACGCACCTGCAAATCGAGCAAAGCCAATTCATTTGACCCAACACGTACGCAAGTCGAGTATAGTTGAGTTAAGCTAAGTTAGCTTGACTCAGCTCAGCGCAGCGCAGCTCATTCGCAAATCAGATCACATTGAAATGCTTAAACGGTGATTGTTACATAAAAATCGCAAAAAAAGAATTAAAGAAAAGTGAAAAAGAGAAAACAAAACACACAAAAAACACAAAGAAATAACCCGAAAAGCCGAACGAGCCACGCATTTTCGAACAGGTGAAGTGCATTTCAATTGAGACGGTTTTCGAAGAGACATTCGGGCAGATAGAAAAGACCATGTAAAGCAGCAAGCAGTGAACACATAAATCCTCAAAATAAACAAAAAAAAAATTACACCAAAAGGGCGAATTGAATTTTGATAAGCGTTTCCCAGAGGCAATTAAATAAAATTAATTTTTTTTTCTTTGTTCTCTTTTCTCTATCGACTTTATTTGCTACTAACATTGTCCGTTGATATACAGCGAATTTTATGACATTGATATGTGAGCGAAAACTGCACGTTGCGCGCGACATCATTGCGTAATAACCTTCTTCGTCTTCGTCTTCGTCTTCTTTTTAATTTCCTTTTTCAATTTTGGAACGCAACGCTTGGCAATAATGAGACTGTCTGTCGCACAGGCGGCTGGCATATGGCAAGTGCCGTTAGACCGTGATCATGCGAGTGAGTGACCATGCGCGCTGATCGGCTTAGTCCAAGCTGGCAGACTGGCATAGCAGCATAACCGTCTGAGGCTGAAACTGTAACGGCAACTGCATCTGCATTTCTAATTGCAACTGCAACGCACTTGAAATGTCATTGACTGTTTAATGTTGCACAATTGTACAATCATTTGATGATGGCACTTTAATTGACTGCCTGACAATAAGCTCGGACAGTTGAGAGAGAAAAAAAATAAAAAAAATATAAAATAAAATAAAATAAAAAAAAACACAAACAAAAATCGGTATAGCGAAAGTATGTTGCTGTTGGCGGGGCTTGTGGCAAGAGGGTTAACGGCGCCGTGCTTCAACACTTTGTCATCAACTTGCTTTTCGAGTAGACGCACTTGCTGCATGCCACTTGTCACTTGGCGCTTATGCCGCTTACTACGCGTCGTTGAACACTCGGTTATATGGAGGAAATCCAATACACATACACATACATACATTTTACCGAGTTTATTGTCTAAACGTGTTGATGCGATAATTCATTTAATTGCTAAATTAATGGCAAGCGAATTGAGAAGGAAAGTGCCGGCATTTTTGCGAAACACAAAACTTCATGACAAAAAATGTGTGTGTGTGTGTGTGTGTGTGGTGTGTTTCAAAAAAACAAAATGACCCACGACTTACTGAAAAGTCTAAATAATACAAAATAATTATGAACCGTTGCATTTGCGTAATAAGAAATGCGCGTAAAAAAGGAAAATGTTCGAAAAACTCAGCCAGCGTTAAAGGCAGGAAAAGGGCGTGGCGCATAAGCAAATTTATAAATAAAGACAGTGGCAGTGGCAGATTGTCCAACATAGAACTGGAAGTGAATTAGCATTAATGCCAGTGAGCAGACCACACTCGTTGATCAGCCATCATTGCCTGGTTCAAGGGTTAACTGAAAAACCATACTGCGCTCTGAGAACTCAATGACTTCCCATTGGAAATGTTCGATATGGAAGTTTTGTCTAAGTTATAATATTGTCCATACTTTTTAAACTCTCCATATTTTGAGCTGAAATTTTGACTGAAAAATAGATAGGGCCATTCTCAAAATCTCTATGCAACAGACTAAATTAAGTTAGGGCCTGTTACCTAAAAAAGGAGCTTATCAAGGGAATATTATTTGCCTACTAAGGTATGGGGAAAAAGCCGAATTCCACTTGTAAATTTATGACAAATGAGTTGCCAACTGGCTACGCAGGCCGAACTCTATGCTAAGCTTACTCAACAAATTATTACTGTACTCGTGTAAGTTGAAGCCGATAGCGACTAAAGCTGCTTATATAGCTCTGGAGCCCTGCATTCAATTCAAATCTGTGCATGCGACTAAGGTTTTAATCTATGCTGCATAGTTTTGGTTGGAATTTTGCCATATATCATGTTCCGCAGGTTTCAACGAATAAGAATGAGATCAGGAGGTTCTAGTTCAGTCACTACTCATGAGAGAAATCACACATCAACCATTAAACAACCAATCTGCTGATCACGGCACACACAGTTGTGGCCTGAAAAGGTACCACCCCTGCGTCTGACGTAGTGAATTCAATGATTACTGCTGAGTAACCAATTCCAACTCCCAGTTTTTATAATTATATGTCATTCGCTAATAAAAACTGGTTACAAACATTTCTCAAGTCGCATTGACTTCCATTAATTAATTAATCCAAATCCATTTAAAACACCTACTTAACTATTTTTCCAAAATAATTAAGATTTTAATTAAATGCATATAAATATTTATTCTCAAAACACAAGCAAATAAAAATGTACAATATATTTTCCGATTTTTAAGCAAGTTTTTAATTACAATTTCTAATGGCATCTTCCAGTAAAAAAATATTTTTGTTTTACTAAAGCGACTGTTAGTCAAAGAAAAAAAAAATAAATAAATAAATAAATAAAAATAACAATAATAATAATAATAATAAAATCGAGTAAAAAGGCAACTCTGACAGCAATTAAAATATGAAACAGTTAACTGAGCGAATGTGAATCGCTTCCCAAGTACACGCTTAATTACCGTTGCGATTGCGACTATGCTCATAGCATGAAAATGTACTGCTGGTCTTTTCTCAGTTAGCCACCATTTCCGTCTTGCCACATGCGGTTGCAATTTCACTACGCTACGATTGTTTCTTTAATTTACAAGTCTCAAATGTCAGTTATGCTCTGTTCATCTGTCCAGATGCCCGTCTTTATTTGCAGTGTCGTTAGGTATTCCATAATTTGGAGCTGGAGCTTTGTCAATGCGACCAGCTCATTAACAAAACTAATAAGATTTTCTCAAGAGAACTTGCATAATGCAAACACCAAAAATTAAAATTAAAAAAATAAATAAAAAAAAAACAAAAAACCGAAAAGAAATTTAATTTAAAGGTATACAATTGGTTAAAAAAGCAATTGTAATAAGATAAAACAATAAATAAATGAGCAGCGGGAGAGGTCACAAGCAATAACCATTATAAAAAACAGTGCGACTAGCAAACAACAAAAAGAGCAGCAACAACAACATGAAAACCGTATTAAAATACAAACTCGAGTAGTGGTCGGTTTTAACGTGACTTAATTGGCGTCACTTACAACCGACACCAACAACAACTCACCATCAACAACAGCATTATATGTAACGGAGAACGAAAGACTGAGAAAAAGAAACTCTTAATTATCAGTTGAAAATGCAGCATGTGTGTGTGTATGTGTGAATGCGCGCGTACGTAACATGGCAGAGGGAGTTAGAGAGTGATTGAAGATGAAAACAATTTGAACGTTGCTGACATTTGTATGGCATGGCCGGGCACAGAGAATTTGATTCAAGTCGTGGCTAAGCACAAAAATAACAACTAAAACAATAACAAACGTGCAGCCACGCACACACACACACACACACACAGCTGAAATTGTAGTTTAGAAGAGCAGCTGAGTAGGTTCAAGGAAAAAAAACTTTTACTTTTCATTTATATTGAATTTTTCAATGCTCAAGTTCAGCGCTAACTGTAAATAACATCACAACAACAATAAAACAATTCCCAAAGTAGAAGTTCAGTTAAGAGCGAAAAGCACAAACAAGCAATGATCTCAATGGTAGAGCGAGAAAGACTGCAATGACATTCGGTGAATTGGGTGAGTTGGGTGACTTGGTTGAGTTGAAATGAATTCAGCTCAGGTGAACTGAGTACGTTCGCGTTGTATTTGTTTTGTTGTTTGTTGTCTGTTTTGGGGGTATGCGTTGCTTAGCGCATTTGTAAGCTACCGGTTCGAGAAGAGTTCAGAGTCAAGATCGGTCACAATGAAATGGTTTTTCTTCTCTTCTCTATCTCTCTCTCTGTCTCTAGGTGTTTGGGTTAGTGCGTGTTTTTCGTGAAAATTTTAGCCATAAGTAATGGTAAAATCGTCTTCTTCATCGACACTTCACGCAGGTCATAGTTGTAGTGGGTATAAGGGGTTTCCCATTAAGCGTGTCTGAATTGTAAAATTGAATAAGAAGAGTTTTGCGCAAAATAAGTCGCACATTTATTTTGCAGTTTAAAGAACCTTCAATATAGTAACATTATGTTTTAAAATTAATGTCATGCAAATGGCCTCCGCGGCTTCCTTCGCAAGAGCCAATCCGAGAGGTACAATTTTGTGTCACTCTGTTGCCTAAGTCGGGCTGAATCTCGCCAATCGTTTCAATGATGTTGTCCTCGAGTTGTTCAATTGTTGCTGGCTCATTGACATAGCCTAGCCTCAGAGAAAGTCGAAGGGCGTTAGATCGCACGATCTTAGCGGCCATTCCACATGCCAGATTGCCTCCTTTGGATATAACTCGTTCTGGAAACTTTTGTTGCAATAACTGTATTCTAGCATCCGATGAGTATCTTGCTGTGACCACATGCCGCCCATATCTATGCCATCAAACTGTAGCCACGTAAACACAGTCTGCCATTTTCGTTGCGATGGATGTATGGCCGCATAACGCCGTTCGTCCAAAATCCACACCAAACAGTAAGCTTTTCAGGTTGTATTGGGTACTCTAAATTCTGCTGCGGATTCTTTTCTCCCCAAATGTGGGAATTTTGCCAAACCATTGTTGCCTAACACATTCAACCAAAAATGTGCTTCATCTCTGAAGCTGACTTTTTCGCCAAAATTTCGGTCCTATGGCTCCAAAATCCAATTAGCGAACGTACGACTAGCTTCATGGTCTTGGGGCTTCAGTTCTTGTGTTAATTTGATTTTCTATGGATGAATGCCCAAGTCTTTTCTTTTCTTGCCCAATCAGCCAAGTGCAGGTCGCAGAATAGCAATGACAATGGAATCGAGAGGTTTGGGCCTTTCGCCATACTTTCAGCAGCGGCAGCAATATTTTCACTTTCGATCTGCAACTGAATCGCTTGGTTCAGTTGAACGAGCATTTCGGTTTGACAAAAAGAACACGAGTATAGTAAGTTTCAACAATTTGGACGCGTTGCTGAATGGTGCAGCGCTTCACAGTAAAATCTTGACTATGGCAGAACACAAATGTCGGAAAATGATAGCGTTGCCGCCTGAACTGACAGAGAAATAAGCTTTGTACAGAGCTATTGCAAAACGTAGCACATTATATGATAGCATTTTATATATCTAAGTAGGACTAATTAATGTGAGGCAGACAACGTATAAGTAGTATCAGACTACTGACTTTCAATTTCAAGTGTTTCGGGTGTAAATTAATTAATTTTCATTTGCACGTTAATAATGTTAGATTGTTTCTGGGTATATTATTAGGTGCTTGCATGAATTCTGGTCATTTTTAATGTGAAACATCTTTGGTTTCGGTAGAGTGAAATTTTACATGCGCATCATAGCGTCATCGCATTATCGTTCTTCGTGTAACATTTGACCGTTGAGCCGAAGTCGTTAGCGGTGTATCTAATGAAAACAACAACATGAAGAAGGTCACGCGCTGTTGTTTTTAAGAAGTTTCACATCTACCCTGCGTGCACACTACCAACTGCACACATAATTTCTTTATTGTATAAAGACATTTATAGAGAAAAATTTTCACAACAACTGTTCCCACCTTTTTGCTTTTACTGTTAATAGCAGTAAACTGCATAACACATTTGACTTGTAAAAAATTAGACTTAGACTAAGGTGATTATGACTATGATGTTAGTTGCGCCGTAAGGCAATGACTGCGAAGGCTATTTGTTCCTTCTTAGAGGGTGATCAGACGGGTGTACCTTTTTTCAGTCGACGCCTTGTTGAGTTTATGGGTGAGGAAGGAAATAGTATGTGTTAACATAGGTTGGAGGAGCATTGATTAAGATTTTTCTGCGTACAACTTCAATGAGAGACGTGCATGGGAGGGGTCGCAATACACGGCAAATAGATTTCTTCATTAGCATAGCCATCCCTCAACCTCTGAAATTTGTTCGATCGAGCCGATGTCAATGATAATTACAATGTAACAATATAAAGAGTAATACCGCTTCAACTTAGCCGAAGTCAACATCTTTCATTTCTTTCTGTTTTTTAATTGTCTTTTCAATTTTTTTATTGTCTACCTTTCGCTACATCACAGGGTGTTGGTGTTCGCAGTTAGACGCGCAAGCGAGCTCGGTTCGCTTATCAAAAGCGACGCAGACGACAAACGACAAACGACAGGCGACAGGCGACAGGCGACAGGCGAAGAAGAGGCGTGTGAAAAGCGCATAATTTGAACGCGAACAAATTTTCACTTTTTTCTTTCTTGGGATTTTTTATTTGTATTTTTTTGTAATTCTGTGCAAAGATGGGACTAAGTTTGTTTGGCATTGAGCGTGTGGTTGCCGGGGGCAGTGGCAGCAATTACGACTCTCATGAATTTAACAACAAAGCAACAACAGTTGGCGAACAACAGCGGCTGACTTAGATCGAGTGCTTACGTGACCCTCCCATCGGGGTCTAAGTCAGTTATATTAAACTCTGACTTTGTGTGTCTTAGTCTGGGTTTCGAATGCGGCTTTTATTTCAATTGTAATGCAAAGTCGCATTTTGGCACAAGCAGCTAGCAAAAAAGAGGAGCACCCGCACAATGCAAAACAACAAAGCTGACGACGACAATAAAATTACAATTACAACAAGTCGCGGGGGGCCTATAAGTGCGGCAACTGAGGCAACTGAGGCAACTGAGCTAACTAACTAACAATGCGATTATGTTGGGAATAAAAAATTTGGCTTCTTTCTTTCTTCTTTCTTTTTTTTTGCGACAACGAGGATTCTTCTTCCCTTCCTTTGCGCCCATCTTTCCGGCGCAGTCCAGTTTAGCTGTCACTGAATTTGTTGCCTTTTATTCAGTTTTTTTTTAATTGAAAAAAAAATTTTTTTTCTTGTTTGATTTAGTTTAGTTGGTGTCACTGCCGCGTTTCTTGGCCGTAATCGGAAGCCCCGCCAATTAAATGAAAATTACTTTCGGCTCTTTTCTATGAAATGATAGTGTGTTGGACAACAAACAGTCCAAGTGATATATGTTTGTAGGTATATATCCGACTATATTAGGCTGTCAGCAAGTTATACGAGTACAACGATGCTTAAAATTTATGGCAAACAATTTTTGAAAGTCCGAAAGTCCCATGTGAATTTTTCAGTTGAGTAAATTCCAGCAGATTTACTGTTTCAATATCTACTTTTAAGCAATACCTAATTTTTTTGTTTATTTTAAAGCTTTGTTTCTTTTACATTAATCACTTTTCAAAATACTTCTGGCGCAGCTCAATGGGCTGTCTACTCAAATTCTCAATTCTAGAAAGAAGATGTGCAGAGTAGTAGGCAAAATATTTTGAGTACATGTATTACTCATATGCCGATATTCGTGAGCGCCACTAGTGCAGTGTATGACTTGCACTTCGAACTTGCATCGAAGTAAGTCCAACTCAGTAGGGAGTTGTAGCCAGATGACCACAAAATCGCTAGAATTACCTTTGATGGGCTTAAAAATCAAATTCCGATTTCATTATGCGCCCGTTGGAGCGGAATATATAGCTCAGAGTTTGCATACAATTTTTAATGCATAATTATTGCCACCTACTACCTACCACATGCCACTTACTCGGACACAAACTACCTGGTAATGGAGTCCATAGGGTTTCTGGCGTGAACACAGCACACGGTCAAATATTCTAGCATTAGTAGGAGCGAAGCTAACGGTTGTTACTCATTAGATTAGCTTGTCATAGGCAAACAACAATATTAGCAACACCGGGCGTGAGGTGAATGGTATCTAGATATGCAGCCCAAACCAACCCGTTACACTGTTGTACATATGTATATCAAAGACTAATTTATGAAGCCGTTTAAGATTTTTCTATTTGATCTCATAACGTCTTTAAAATCATATCTCTCTCTCTCTCTCTCTCTGTTTCATGTCCGACAATTTTCTCCTTTCACTTTCCCCCCATTCAATATTTGTGCTCATCTTATATATTATATTCATACTTCTATAATATATACAATATCAAAAGTGGTTGTCTCTGTTACCCCATTTCACAAACTTTTTGTCAACTAATCACATTCTATTTCTCTCTTTCTCTCCTTCTCTTTCTGTCTCGCCCGCTATCTACTTTACTGAGCTACGCACATTGTCGACTCGATGCAGTTAATTGCCAACATTATAACCGTGGGAGTGATGTATGCATATATATAAGCTTCTGTATCGACGCCCTTAGTTAACCCAATGACAACTCAACTCACTCCAGTTTTGAAATCGAACCTTTTCGCATTATCACTATTTCTCTCTCCCTCTCTCTCCCTCTCTCTCTCTCACTCTTTTTCTCTCCCATTGATCGTCGATCATTTGGTATGTCGTTTCCTTGCGGTCGCTTCTAACTGAACAATTTTCCGGGATAAAAACCAAATGTCGATGTGAGTGCAGCTTGCCACTCTCGATTATGTAATGACTGGCAAACGGCTGGTGAAACGGCGGGGCTGGAGAGTTGCTAATCTTCAATCGTCAATCTGCGATTGCGCAGCAAATGATAAAAGCTGATCAATCGAAAGTCGTTCGAGCTGATTGGCTTCACACACTCGTATGTGCTGAGTGAGTGGCATCGCAATTATTGTGCATAGTTGAATGTGTGGCGACCATGCGCGTGAACGAGTGGACGGGCGCACGCATTAATTTGTTTATAATGATGCACAAATTTCAGACAACAACAACAACAACAACAACAACAGAAAAACATGTTTAATTACAGTCTTCAGTATCGTGTTGTAAGCAGTTATTGCAACTGATGCCATGTTGTTGGTCGATGTTGGAGTCGCTCTTCCGCATTCTTCGGCCGTTAGTTAGCGTAAGCAAATTACAGCTAATTTGGCGACAAAAACATGCGCCGACACAACTTCTTATACAACTTCAATTGAATGAAGAGTGAAGTAATTCGCTTAATTTGCGTACTGCATTTATGACGCTCCTCTCTTTTTAACAATGTGGCAGCATGCTGTGAAGGAAGATAGATAATAACGTCTGTTTGAACATATCGTTATATTCTGCAATAATGAATAGCAAAGGAAACCCGAGGCCGACACAATTGACCGCATTCTAGAAAAAACATTTATTCTTTTTTTAAGTACTAAAAACCTTGCCTGTAAACAATGTTCTTTGTAGAAACAAAAGTAACAATTGAGCAAAAAAAAACAATGGGGAAGCAACATGTTCATTTGCTCAGTTCAGCTGAGTTATGTTAACTCACTTATGAGCAACACAACAAAAACACATTAATGATAGCAAAGAGAGCGCACGTTGTGTATGAAACAAAAATGGAACAACACTAGCACGGCTTAACAAAACCAATAGAACAGTAGAGAGAGAGAGAGAGAGAGAAAGGCACACAAACCTCTCCATTCTCCCATTCTACTGTGCTCACAATACCAATGGCGGTGTGTTGTTATTTTTGTTTTAACGCGATTATATTTATCACCTCTTCTAACCTAAACTACTGGCACATCTAGCAAAGAATCCTTTTCAATTGGTAATTTTATTACCAAGCTCGGCTCAGTGGTTTAAGAAGGAAAGGCAACACAAGGTTATTGTTTGCCGTTTAATTGCCTAGATGTGGTATGAACTATCAGTTTTAAGAGCAAAGCCAGTACTAGGCTATTGCACGAATGCATTTAAAATGGCAAACAAGACGCTCGTTTCGTTATGAGCGAAGCAAGCATCAGCTAGTCGGTCAACCAAATAGAATGAATGATGTTTCATGCCGACATTTACAAATCACAAATACCCGCTCACACAACACAAATGTTCGGACTGGACTGCGCACCGAATGCAAACGAAACAATCATCAAACAAAGTAAACAATGTGAGTGCTACGGCTCTCGCACGAAGCTACGCAAATTCTTGAAAGTACCACTAATGAACCAAAAGCACGGCACTTCATTTCAGTTGTTTGGTTTTTTTTTACTTCATTCGTTTGCGTTTGCTATTCGATTTCAACTAAGTGAGCATGACATACAAATACCTGCCATACGTTTGATTTGTTTGCCTTTGTTTCGGCACCAAACGAATGAATTTTCGAATGTATTTTGAACTTTTTTGTGTGCATGCATTCGTTCAAGACTCTATCTAGTCAGTACCATCAATAACTTTGTGGATTAAACGAAATATTACAATAAATCACTTTGAACCTGAATCCGAACCTAAACCAGAGGAGTTCGTTGTTTACAAAATTAAGATTCCAGCAATAAAAAATCAAGTTTATTTCACTGGCTGAAAATAATTATTTACTGGACTCTATAGAGTAGCAAAGATGAATTCTTTCTAATATATAATATCGTTGGGCGTTTGTTTGTTAAGAACGGGTGTTCTCAGCATCCATAAGGGCTATCGAGCGTTAACTTTTTTATTATGAACTCGCCAAGTACATTGAAAAGTTTGTTTCGATTGTTCTGGATATTAAATGGCTTCGACTGCCACTATACAGTCTTTATTTAAGTCTTGTATGATTTGTTTTGAATTAAATAATCAAGAGCATCAGGTTTGAACGTTTGTTGTCGTCCTGGACATCAACGACACCAAACCGAATCTGTACTTCGAGCCCGAATCGAATCGCGGAGTTGTCTTTCATTCATAATTTTGTAGTTTACTGCTCTAACTTATGCATTCATGAAATTTATTACCTTCATTTTGTACATGTTACCTCATTAAGCCAAAAAAGTACAGTGTCATAACAGTTGTTTAGGACCAGTGGTTATGTATCTACAATCCATCAAAGTTCATATGGTGTTGGGGAATGACCTTACTTTTTTTGATGTGTAACAGTAGTTGAGACTATCAATTTTAAAGGGCTTTCTCAGTTATAAGTGACCTGAAGGGCGTTCAGTATTATGTTTGCATGTGAGGTACTTAACAATTTAAAAAAAGTAATTAACAACATGTCTAAGGTTAGACTTGGACACAGTGGGTAAGTTTAGGTTCATTACATTGAAATACAAAATAAAAAACAACCGCGTTTAAGAATGGAGGCACGAAGTCACAATATTTGTATTGTAACATATAAAAATTCAAGGAATTGCTTTTTAATAAACGACAATATGGAGCTTGGATAGTCTTACAAATCAAATACTATAAAACAGCGCTTGACTGGCTTCCAAGTCTTCAGATCTTCGAGGTTATATCCTTTATTATGTATATTCTGTTGACTTCAAAGTTTCCATGCAGAGAGTAGTATTTTGCAGAATAGTGAAGGAGACAATGAAGACAACATGAAGTAAACTTTTGGTAGATTTAGGCATGCCCATTTTTGCGATAGAAGACTAAAACCTGCCAAGTAGTTTTGCAGGAATATACTGAATTGAGGCCATTGAGGCCGCCTACTTTACAATCTATTTTACACTATTAGCTTACTTAAAATCTATGAGATAAGTCCAGAGTATGGCACCTCTTAAGTCTCCTGACAGCCTTACTGTTGTCAAGTAGATTAATGGCAAACTTATTGCTATGATTATGTAACCTATCTATGTATTTTTTTTTGGTGATTTTGCCTATTTCGTCCCCAACAAAGATATGTTGAGGTCTTTATGGATAAGATAATTTGTCACATACCTGGGAGTATTGAAAAGTATTGACATGTTGCTTGCAGTACACCTAAGTTGAAACGCATATGTCCACACTGGTTTTAAAATCACTTTATGGAGAAGAATCTTCCAGTACATTTTTCTTGTTTTCGGGGCGAGTTGCTTCTTCTTGGCTTTGATATGGGTTTTCCAGGTTAGTCTGCGGTCTACATATAGCCCTAAGTACTTTACAGATTCACTCTGTGTCATTGCAGCACCATTAAGGCTCACTTGTGGGCAGTATGCTCTTCTCAAAGCAAATGCGATTGTCACGAATTTCTGAGAGTTGACCTTGATTTCCAATTTGGTTAACTATTCTGCAATCATGTCTAACTGCACCTGAAGATATTGTGAGCCTTCTGCAGGGATTTCGCTTGTTGCTATGATCGCCTTAGGCGTATCTGCGGTGAATGTAGAATAAAGCATCGAGCCCAATACACTTTAGTGCGGAACTCCAGCGTTAATGGAATATAGGATGGATGCTGCACATAAAAGTGGCGATTGCTGAGGACTTCAGATGCAGGAAGCAATTTCCTGATTTTGAATTATGGAGCTTGGTATAAAAACCTGGCAAACGCCTGTTGTACGTCAAGGAATGCGGCAGTGCAGCATCGCTTGTTCTCGAATGCATCATTTAGTAGATTAACAAGTCGGTGGCACTGCTCGGGTGTTCGATGGCCGATGGCCGATGGCCTCTTCTAAAGCCAAACGGATATTCTAGTAAAATGGCAAGTTGTCCAATACCGGCAACAATCTTCTTAAACGAATTTATTCAAATACTTTGGAAAAAGTCACCAAGGTGCTAATTGGGCGGTATGATGATAATCAGTTTTCCATGATTGAAAATAAAAAGTACATCGATTAAATTTTTTTTGTTTTAGTTAGCGTTCGTAACACTTGATTCCGATCCCACATGGATATGATAATACTCTGCAACATATCATTGATATTGCATCGGTTATCAAATTTTGCTTAGATAAAATATTAACAGTTCACAATCGGCTGAAGAGTATATTATATTCTAATAGAAAATTGGTCAAAGTAGAAGTTATTGAATGTTGGAAAGTTCCGTAAATTTCTGCCCCTAAAAATAACACATTGAAATTTTGCCGTGGGCCAAGCCATGCGGTAAAAAGGCCAAAGGCCCGATTCCAGCTCGATGGGCTCCTCTTCAAACAGGCAAGTATCTTGCCACAAATTAGACACTCTTGCACGAGTAACGAAGTAGGTGGGCAAAATGTGTTGGAAAATACTCGTATGTTCACACATGGGAGCTTCAGCAAAAAATAGTCGAACTCATTATGGAAATGCATTAATTTCACGAACATTTTTAATGAAAAGAAGAAATTAAAAACCAGAAAATTGAAATAAAAATAAAATAAAATAATTCCGCGCGCTGTGTGCATGGGAAGTACGACAGACACCATACCATGTAAGTTGCACACTCTTGCGAATATATTTTCGAGACTTTGGTGCTTGCTAATCAAATTTTTCTGTGAATTTTTCACCATTTTTTGTATATATCTCCTTTTTGATACAGAAACCTAATAAATTTCAATAACCTTTTTAAAGCCGACTTTTTTGAACAATCGGCTGACTTTGCTCTGGGTCTGTGTGACAATAAAATTTTATGAGTTCGTTACTGTTGTTGTCACGAGTTGTTGTGAAGTGGCAGTGAGTTGTTTTTTTTTTTCTATTTAATGCGCTTTTCTTCATTTTCTTATTCATTAGTTGCATCTGAGCTCTTTTGATGATGCTTATTATTATTATTAATTTCTGTGAAAAATTCGAGCTAATGTAGCATCGCATGGCTTTGCATGGCATGGCATTGTGGCAAAGTGAATTATTGCAGAAGACATACACCACCCGAACACACACAACTACGAGTAGTAAATATATGGCATATGTTTCAGTTTCTGGTTGTTGTTGTTCTTATTATTGCTTTTTTTGTTTTTTTTTTGTTTTTTGTTTTTTGTTTTGTTGCACATCAAACTTTTTCTCGGCTTTCGTCAAATCGACGTTTTCACTTTTTTGCCTTAGCCTCGACCTACGTTAGACAATGACTGTGTCGCTTGCTTGCCAAGAAAAGCGCACGCAAGGAGTATTGAAAGGCCCCCTACCCAATTCTTCATCATAACAATGCTAATGATAATGCAGCACGTAGTTGACTTTGCCACAGCCACAAAACATTTTGATAAAGCATTGCAAAAAATATAAATAAGGGAAAGAGAAAAAAAGAAACCGCCAGCGACAACAACAGCAGCAATAACAACAACAGGGGAAATGATGAAGTTGCCCATTGAAGACGCAAAAATTCCCATAATCAAATGCACGCACATGTGTCTATCTATGCTTGTGTATAGAGGTATGTCCGTCGTTCGATGGCTGTGCACCACAACGGCCGAGTCACGTTGCATTGGTACAAATCGCATGCATTATTTCGCTGCTATTCCAGGCGACGTCTTCAACTTCTTCTTCGCCGGTATTTGCTTACTTTCGAACACACACACACACACACACACACACACACAGAAGCTGCCAAGGTTGCATTTACAACAACAATACAAACAAAAACGAGAACAACTACAAACGAAGAAACGGCAACCGAAGTCGACCACATTTTATTGACACAAGCAGCTGAGTCAGCCAATTCGCCAGCCAGCTAAGCAGCCAGCTAAGCAGCCAGGCAAGCAGTCAAACAAACGAGTTTTTCACCACTTTGGTGTATTTTCCCAGGCTGCAGCAGCAGCAGCAGCAGCAGCAGCAGCATCATCATCAGCAGCAGCGCCAACTGGCGAAGGAGTTGCTAGCAGCACAGCTGGCGCGGGTGGCACTGACACGAGATAACAAGCAACAAGCAACAGGCAATAGGCAATAGGCAACAGCAACCAACTGTTGCCTATTGCCTGCCTTTGTCGGCTTCGTCGTCGTTATGGTTCGCTTGTTTGCTTAATCGCATCTGTTCGTTAGCTGCAAATCTTTCTGTTTGCCATCAACAGCAAAAGCAGAATTTCACTTTCTTCTGCCAACATTTGCGACCCCATTTGTTATAAGTGCAATGCCAACAACAGCAACGAAAGCAACTGGAGGCCGCTTTTGAAGTGCCCGGGTCGATCAATAAGTATGCATGTTTGAGAACAGGTGTAGCTGTAAGACGTAGCAGTGCACACATCAATGAAGCGACATTATACTAGATTAGAGACCAAATCATAGGTTTATTTTTATTCGGTGAGCAGTCCATTTTATCAGGGAAAACGAAATGAAGACGGTGTTTTTTTTTATTTATTTATTTTTTTATTATTATTATTTTTTTTAACCAAGATATAAAAGTCATAAAAGTCATCGCTGACCTTTTTTGCTGCTTTTTGCTCATTGTGAATGCCTAATTTACAATTTCGTTGTACAATTTAGTGATTGCGATGACTACAAATTCATTACAAAAATTCTTTGCTAACCAAGTCGTCACATTTCAATGAGATGTTTTCCGTTTGTAAGCGAAGTAATAAAGACGCAATTTTT
The DNA here is from genome assembly GCA_035041755.1 of Cacoxenus indagator. NCBI lineage: Eukaryota > Metazoa > Arthropoda > Insecta > Diptera > Drosophilidae > Cacoxenus > Cacoxenus indagator. The sequence goes on from JAWNKX010000250.1 coordinate 789,092, forward strand.
AAGAAATTAATTTAAGTGTTGTTATTAGCTGCTTCGAAGGTGACAAATCAGTAATCAGTTAGCAAGTCAGAGAAAAAAGTCAGCGATGACTTCTGCTGAACGCGCCCAATATCATAGGCAACATCATAGGCGATGGATGCCTTGATTGCTTACATTGGTTACATATACAGGAGTTACCGAGAAGTTACCGAGTCGTTGTCACCGATTGATGAAACTCATATACATTGTATACTCTAATAGACCATACAGCAAGCGACAATTAAAACAACTGATCTTTCAGGTCAGGGTTCGAAGAGATTAATAATACTCATGGACTGTTTACAAAACAGAATTACCATCACGGTGTAGTACCAGTACAAAAAGTCCTGTTTCACACAAGAGCAAATTCATTCAGATATGTTGCAACAACACCCATCTTACTCGCCCAATATAGCTGGCTGCCTGCGATTTCTATTGTATTGTAATATTCAAAGAAATTAAAAGTGAATGCCAAGACAAATGCTTCGTTTTAAGCGTTTGATAAAATATAATAATAATAATAATAAAAATTTTGAAAAACTACTCATGAATTTATTGATCGACCCTTAAATATTTTGTGTGTGTGGTTGTTTTTTTTTATTACGTGTATTTTTTCTTTTCTCAGTTTTGTTTTGATAATCAGAAAATGCATCTGACAACACGAACGCAGCTCAATTGAATTATTGGCTTTGAAGTTTTCGATTTGAGTGCCATAAAATATGTGGTGCGTATGCATAGGAAAATAACAACAGCAACATGCAACAGAGGACAGAAAACAACAAAAAAATGAGTCATTATGAACATTCTTTTTTATTATTTTTATTAACATTAATAATGATAAGTAGAGACATTTGCAACTTTATTTGCTGGTGCACAGTTGTTTTGTTTAGTTGGCAACTTCAGCTTCCAGCAACTACCATTCTAATAACAACAACAACAACAATAAGCTTCATCAATGCTGACAGGAAACGTTAGCCACTGGTGACGTCGACTGCGACTGTGACATCGCTGTCGCTTTGGCATTTTTGTGGGTTCCACGCGTCACAGTCACAGTCACAATCAGTCACATCACAGTTGGCGGCCATTTGCCTTTGCTCATTTTGCTTTTTATTATGGTATATTATCGCTCATTTAATATAATAATTAATATAAAATTTTCTTCGGCTGTCTGTTTTTTTTGTTGGTTTCCCATTGATTTGATTTTCTTTTCCTTGTGTTGCTGTTGCTGCGGTTTGCGCAGCGTTTATGAAATTTCTCGAGGATTTCCAGCGCGTTTTTTGCGGTGAGCCCTCTTAGGCTACGTTGTTTATTAAGAAATTTGTTGTGCTTGGCACGGCAATGGTGACTAGGTGAACGGAGGAGAGATTAGGCTACAAATTAATGGTAGAAAAAAGTTCGCCGGAAATTATAAAAGTAGTGGTTTATATGGATTTTAATCAGGAGGAGCAATAAAGAAGAAACTAGCTATGCTAGTTTATGTTTCATTAAAAAATTTGTAATCTAAAAAAGGATACCCTGTTACAAAAATCTGGGCTTCAGCATATGCAAATTAGGGATGGGTATCGATCAATCGATTAATCGAAATAATCGATGTTTTTAATCGATGTCATATGAGTTTGATTAAACGAATAATCAATGGTCTTATGACGATTATTAAACTTTTTTCTGCACCGTGAAAATACAAAGGTGTTTCAACTTTGAAGTTTTTTTTTTTTTTTGGTATTAGTAGATAGAAATCATATAGCGAGTAGCGCTATGGTTTTGTCGAATTTTAAACCTTATATGTCAATAGATTTGTAAATCCTCAAATAAAGCAAACATTGGTATTGTACCTAAAAAGGTAACTCCATAACTGTATTTGTATCTCAACGAACAGCTTACAATCGATCGTTGCTCAACAAATATTAACATTTATCAAATCAACTTAACGTTCACAAAACATGACATAGAGTAAAACAAACAGACTCCGTAAGAAAAAAACTACAAGAAAATCTCTTCTGTAATTAGTACCAATGTATTGTATCCGCATCTTTTTTTATTTTATTTTTGTTTAAGGAAAACTGCTTGGTAATAATTCAGGAATGTTGAAAATTTACTTATAATGCATATTAAACTATGAAGGATACTAAAATTATATAGGGCTTGTAAAAGAAAGAAAAACATACAAAAAAATAGTAACTATGGAAGACAGGCGACAAACATTGGCAGATGTATAGACAGATAGATAGAATCATCTATGTTTGCTTTCAGACATCTTAAAAAGAGGTCTTAATATTTTTGTTCGCTCCTCTAAGTTGTTGTCTGGAATTTATTAAACATAGTAGTATTTAAGTATAATATATTTATTATTTTTAATTTTATTAATTTTCCTTCTATGTTATTAAAATTAGCGGAGATCTTAGATGGTCAACCAATTGATCTTAGTTAAAACAAATTAAATTGCGTACACATTTTTGTGTAAATAGTTGAGCAATATTAATTTAATTAACAATATTCTTAGAACTTGAATACTACCATTTTTTTCAGCAGTTTCACTTCAATGGTGTTATATAGTTGAGGCATATTACTTTATTTTTTTGGATGAATTTATCAAGTTACCAGGTCGGCCGTCAGCCCCTGAACACACATTTACATATATACACATATAGCCACTCACGCTTGGAGTCACCACAGAAATTTATGAGTTCTGCCGAGTCTGGTCACTATCATCGTCATCCTCAACGTCATCTTCAACGTCATCGTCATTGTCACCGTCATCGGATTTGTTTAAGTTGAACATGTTGTTCTTGTGCCGTGGGTGGAAATATTTGCATTGGAAATATTAAAATAATGTGTGATGTTTCCTTTTTTATTGTAATGCCCTGTACCTGGACTGACCTCGTATTGACTGACTGACCGGGTGAATTGTCTAGTTACCTTTTATGGCTTTTCAATGGTCTAAGTTGAGCTGAGAAGCACCAGATCTTTTACGCATCGCTTATTGACGTGCAACAGTATCAGAAGATCGACACTCTGCATTTCAATACAATTCATTGTCGCTCACGATAACTCTTTCAAATTTAAAACGACAATTCTACCATTATTTCTTCTGTGGCAGCAACGCGCCAGCTAAAAGTCGTTGGGGGCCATATCTGGAGAATAATGTGGGTGCGGAAGCAACGCAAAGTGTAATTCATGCAATTTTGCTATCGTAGCCAAAGACTTGTGACACTTCCTCGAAATTTCCTCGATACAGTTGGACTATGTAACGCTCGCTATAGATTGTTCTGCGTTTTTGATCTATAAAAAACTACTGTACGCATCCCATCCCAAAATACGTATATAAACAGTACGTAGAAACAAGTCTTCAGCTCCTGTGCGAGTGTCCGACAGTGGCCAGACTTCGTCTGAACTTCCTAGAACAAAACTCTGTGTCAAAGAATCTCCTAGCCTTTATTAAAAAACTAGAGGCGCTACTGTCTTAACTAGGGTATAGGGTACAATGTATCTTCTCTGGTCGCAGTGCCCGCTTCCTTTGACAGGCATTCCCTTCTACTGGTTGGAGGTCCCCGGACCCCACAACCGCTAACAGGCCTAGGCCTGGTGTCGCGTGTTCCACTGGCTGGCTGAGAATCGTTCCGCCTTATTATAACTATTATTATATAAACTGCAAGAAAAAAATGAGCTAATAAACAATTGAATAAAACGAAAAAAAGACAAGGTGCGTCAGCTTGGTGAATTAACAATTTTCACGCTTGTTTATTGAATCAAATGTGCTCAATTCGAGTTGTTAGTTATTTGGGGACGCCGAGGTTGCGCGAGAGCAAACGCCAAGACGCCAAGACGCCAAGACGCCAAGACGCTAAGACGCCAAGACGCCAAGACGCCAAGACGCCTTAACTAAGCCATACACGTAAACCGCCGCAGGGGCGCCGCCTGGGAATCAAGTTGAAGTCAGCTCTGGGGCCAAGACCGTGGCTATGGACGTGGACGTGGATGTCGTCTTTGCTGCGCGTTTGCCAATTTGATTTTTGGCTTTTATTTTCTATTTTCTTTTACTGCAGATTTCTTGTTTGCGTTTTTCTTTTTTGACAATTCGACATTTCGGTGAAAGTGTGCGACAGTTTGCTTGGCAACATTTTCTGTTTGTCTGTTATTTATTATGTGTCTTGTGTCTTGCAAAAAACTAAAACTAGGCCTGTTTTGCTTTTTGATACCCGCTATTTGATGTGGTTGTAGTATAGTATAATAAAGTCGATCATCGAGTTTTAGTTTGTTTACGAGTACTTTGATTTGCTTCCAAAAATCTAATCGTTTCGCGTATACGCCACGTGCCGCAACCTTAAATCTTCATTATTTATATAACAAATACCAACATTTTTAATCAAAAACCACTCGAATACTACATCAAGTCAAGAGTGTTATTGTTCACATCGATAAAGCGATAAAGTTCCATCGAATTTCGGCATCGACTGTCGTCACGTCTGGCTAGTGGGTAAGAGCGTGGTAAGCGCGACGAATTGATTTAAGAGGTGCTTTTACTCCGTTTTAGAGCAAACCAAAAAACGCTACTCACGAAATTTGTGAATTGATTTGTTGATTGAAACATTTTTATAACAGAAATAATCAGATCGCTCGCTACAGACTGGGCGACATTCCATAATAATCACATTATCAGCGCTGGCGGAGAACAGTGGAGGGGTGCTCGCGAGTGCAAGTTATGGCGTCTTCATTTCATAACATAAATAATAAATGTATTAATCTTTACGAGTGGGGGGGGGGGGGGGGGGGTGGTTAAGTCACGGAAGACACAATCTAGAAAAAAATATTTGTTTTTTTGCTATTTTTTTCAAGTGCTAAAAACTGCAAACAATTTCCTTTGTAAAGAACAAAAAGAACAACTGAGCAAAAGAGAACAATAGGAAACGAACAGGTGCATTCGCTCAGTTCAGACTCCGCTTTGTTCACTCACTAGCAAAGAGAGCGCAAACACAAAAGTTGATTGTATGTTTTGTACATCAATTTAGTGACGAACGCGCCCGCGCATTCATGTCTATTCCTTTTTCACTTTCCTATTGCACGTGCCGAATTCACGCAAGTCTCCGAACACTTTGAATATACTTAGCTCTATCAGCTTTTTCATTGCTTCCCACACATATGCAATTGGTATGACTGCTGTCAGTCCAGGTAACATAGTATACAACAATACTATAAAGCTTTTACAAGAACAATAAAAACAGTGGCAAGTCTATTATAACGGTATGTCACAAAACTATTCGTTGCAAAGTATAAATTACAATAAAAAATGAATAGAACAACTTAAGAGGTTTTTTTTTTAAGTGAAATTTCTTCGGCGGCGATTTGAGAGGGAAAATTCGCTATAGCGGTTGAATCGAAGGCAGCTGTAACAAATAGTTGATGGCCTCATTTACTAGTACTCTATCAACATTAGGCACTTTAATGTGCAATACGTAATTAACCTGCCTGTTTTATGCAATGAAACACATAAACAGCTAAGCGGAATATCATCTTCATATATAAGTTCATTAATTCAATAACCAACGCTTAAAAGGGCACATCGTGAATACTCAAATATGCATTGAGTATTTCTTAATTTATAATTAATGCATTGTGCACATCGAGTGTTTCTTTGAGGAAGCATATCAACACTTCAGCGAGGCTTATTCTGCCTTTCGCTCTTATTCTATCCCCATTTTTCTTTCTTTTTTGCGATAAGCGCCTGAGGTGGTATTTTTAACTGATTTTTTTATTTTTAATAAGATCATAAACTGGCCGAAAACTCGCATGCTTCGACTGACTGATTGAGATTTTTCCTTTTATATTATTTATTTATTTTTTACTTATTTTTTGTATTTCAAATGCTCGACATTATATAAGCATTATATCAGAATGGGTTATTACCTAGGCGTTCTCATTATTGTCGTTATAAATCATCAATAGTTGTGTGATTTGGCCTTCTTTTACATTATAAAATAAAAGTAAAGAATATACATTTTCTTAGGTCTCTTTTATGTAAGGAAGGAAGTATCCAGACTATCAAATTGAAATATCTTAGTAATATGTTAAAGTCAATTGAAAACCGCATCATCATCTGGGCCTTTTCTATCCAAAACTAAGTGTATCACATGGAAACTTAGTCGTGTTAAGGGGAGAGGCTTCTTTTACCAAAGCGACTTTGAAAGTGAATCATTTGTGCACTTCTCCGTATAAAAGTAATTGGTTAATACCAATGTGGTTTCACCTTTAGGAGCGTAATGGAAAATGCCAGAAATTAAATATCCAAATTTAGGCTTTAACGCCGCCTAGTGGTAGTCCATAAACCCATAGGAGAATTCGGTGTTCTAAACAAAATAATACGAGATTGAGTTGCCAAGCCAATTAAAAGTAACTGCGGTAATTTGGTTGGCATGACTCATCAAAAAGAAGAGGAAAAATAATCAGTGGCTGAGGCAAGTGCATGAGTACACCTATTCTAACCAAGTCCAACTAAATACTGATATTGAGCTGGTAAAAACAATCTGTTAAATCAGCGAACCTTGAATTTGAAGTATTGTAGATCAGCCAATGAGAGCAAAGTCAAAAAATGATCTAATTTTAATCCAATAAACTTCGATTGAGCAAGAGACAACCTTACCTCTGTAATAGGAAGACCGATTATTGTGGGAACGCTGCTTTCTTGAAACAGACAGAGAAGCTCGGTAGACTACGGCAGAACAGACACTAAGCTGAAATGAAGAGTTGACTCGGAAAACATTTACATTTTATGCTAGATGGAACCCTTGGAACTTCACCATCGATGAAGGACGAATAATGTCATTATATCATTCAAAATTGTTCAAATTAAGCTAAGCAAATTATGGCCCTTAAAACATTTGAATGTTCAATATTAATTTAAAATTTTGTAACTCTTAATACATCCTCAATTCAATTAAAAGTATCAATGAAAACCAAAAACCACTCTACTTCCAACTGTGAGTTCGCCAAAAATTCACTGTGAAATCTTATCACAGAAAGATAGATAACGTTGGAAGACACAACTACCACGACTGCCTTATCACTACAAGATTTCATTCCAGTCGTGTCCACTCCAATCAGTAAAATCGCTATTCACTGTGATTGAAGACATGTCAAGTGGGATCTAAGCAGTTTTCTAGACAAAATCAACAGTTGATTTGCGATTTGGAAGAGTGTCACATTTCCGAGTGCCACACGTCACCTGTGCTTTGCTAATCTAGAAGTGGAACAACTTTGACGAAACACGCTTCTTTATAGGGCAGCAGAAAGCAAGCTTAGAAACTTAGAGCTCAGACTCACTCAGTCAGTCAGTCAGTCAGTCAGTCAGCCAGTCAGTTAGTTAGTCGGCCGGGGGTTTACTCAGGCTGAGCGCAGACCTTGGCAATGAAATTCAAGAGGGGCTCGATAGGCCGAACAATCGATTGAGCAAAACGAACTAGGAAAACCGGTAAAACTGACCTATCCACAAAGCAACGGACAAATGCATTTAGCAAACACCGAGGGGGGTTAAGCAACGAAAGGGAAGCGAAAGAGTTGATCTCGTTTACAGTTGACTGCGGCATTGAATCCCGAGCCGGTTTTCGTGCTGTTTAAGGTGTTTGCTTGTGATTATGATGAAGGCGCATAACGATTGCAGGCAGCGAACCGGATCAGACAGTGTTGCCTCTCAATGCGAACGCGTGGCTGCGCGTCTGCCTGCATGAGAATTTGTATGTTGCTCTGTGTGTTCCTCGGCGTGTTTATGCGTGCCTCAGTGTGCTCCATTAAAACGTTGCCATGTGCCAAGCAATGTCAAAATTACTTAATTTATGAGCGCGACTGCGACTGCTGGCCAACTGCGATTGCGCGACGTTGTGCGGCGACTCGCCGTGAAAAGTGAAATTTTTTTGCTGTGGCCTGGCCGCTTTTAGTCAATTGAGGTTTTATTTAATTTTTGTTTATTTCAAATAATTTTTTAATTAATAAGCCTATACATTTTAACGCACTTGCAGATTTGCCGACTTCGGATGTACAAAAACTTCAGCAGCTTTGACTTGCTCGTCATCGTCGTTGTCGCTGTTAGTCTGTTTCAGTTGTGCCAAGCGTTGTCCCCAGCGCCGGCCGATCACCTTATTCCTCCACCGCCGCCAGCGCTGCCTTTGTTGCCAGCAGCGAAACCTCAACACCCTCGTCTGAAACACTACAGTTATGTGCCAGGTACGCACACAATACCGCAAGCGGTAGCCTCAGTGGCCGCAGCGACATCAACATCAACAAACATCGAACAGCAGTCGCAACATTCGCAGCAGTCACCACCAACAGATCCCAGCTTCATGACGCGCATCGCACGTTGGTTTGGCTTCGGCGGTGCACCGAATGAGCGGCAATCGAGTGGCAACAGCTATGAATATCCCAAGCCGAATCAGGCAGTGAATGCGATCAACAGCTACGATGGCAAAGCACCGTGCAATCTGTGCAACAAACATCCGTGGGTGCCGATGTTGCCAGCTCAAACGCAGTGGAAGAATCTCGAAGCGCAGGCATCACAGTACGTACCGCATAAGCAGGCGTTCGTCTATGCGACGCCGCCTGCAACTGTGCCCAAGCCGCAGCATCTACAGCAGGCACAGCACCAATATCAGCAACAATTGCCCGTAAAGCAGAGTGCTGTTCAGTTTAATGTCGCACCGCCGCGGCCGTCTGCGCCCCAATATGCCAATGGCAATAGCCTGTTTCTACCTATATTAGTGCCAGATTTGAGCACAATCGCACTACCGCCGATCTTAAATACTCAGCCCTTCCGGTTGTTAAGCACAACGACGCCAGCCCCTTTCACGGTACAGGAACTACCCACAACAGAGCCGGCACATTTTGTGGAAAATGTTGGTGCACACTCCGAGTTGCATCCAGATCAGTTCCCACCAACGCAGCAGCTGCCTCTCGCGCCTCCAACAGCCAAGAGTCACATCAACGGCTACAACCACAACAACGAAGACTTTGAGATCATCAGGAGTCATCAGTTGGCTGACTTCGTTACCTCTGTGGAGTACCCAGCAACTTATGTTGAGTCACATGCCATTGATCTCATGCCAGCGAATCATAAAGTCAATACGGAGCCGGCGCACATCAAGTCCATTGGTACAGTTAAATATGAGCTAAACAGCTTGGATGCAAAGCTGCACAATCATGTTCCTGCCTCACAGCTGCTAACTGATCTGGGAAACTTTGCTGGCGGTGTAGGTGGAGGCGGAGCTGGCAGCAGCGTCTTTGCTGAGCCGGTAACCACGGAGACACCGTACTATGAGACAACGACGACAATCAACAATGGCTACAACAATCTGCAGGCGAATCTGGAACTTGAGTTGCAAGCACAGACGCCGCCAGCACAGCTAAACTTCGAGAGCTATTATGTGGCGGATAATTTCCCATCGGCTTCATCGCAGCAGCAACAGCAGCAGCAGCAGCAACAGCAACAACAGCAACTGTACTACCAACAGCAACAGCAACCACAGCACACAAGTCAGTTCGAGCCTTGGCAGACGCCACTCACTGATTACTTCGATACGACGACCACAACGACAATGCAGACGCCGACGCCAACCTATGAACCGCTGGAGTTCACAACGGAGCAGTTGAGCGACACCACCAGCACCGCCAACTCAAACACATTTGAGGTCGTGCATGTGTCGGCCTTCGTCAATAATCATCTGCAGCCAGTACAACGTCAACGTGAAACACCAAAGAGTCTACTGGATGCGCCTATCAAGCATGCACCGGGTAACTCTGTTGGCGTGCCGCCACGCCCATTTACGCGTGATCCGGCTGAATTGAATTATCGCTTGGGTTCTATCAGTACACCCGAGCCGCATTATCCTAATCACGCCTACGAGCAGCAGCATTTGGAGTCCGCCCCTGAAACTCAAGCCCCAACGTCGTCTCCAGCAACAGCGGAACCACCACTGTTTGTAACACCGTCGCCGCCAACGCCGACATCGACCTATGGCGCTATAGACGCTAGCGGTCACTACGCCGGTATTGCCCCACCACCACCACCACCACCACCATCAACACAACTGCAACAGGTGGTCATACCTTACACAACGAAGAACAAGCCACGTCCCTTCGAGGCGACACGAGCTGCCAACTACAACGGCCACGGCGGCAATCACAAATGGCCGCACGCCAACGAGATTGAGCTACACGAGCAGCAGGAATCAAAGCTGGTGCAATCAGCTACGGCGCCCCCGCCAAATGGACATCGCACAACAAAGTATCTGACCAAAATACTCGCCTCGAATCTACGCGAGCTACTGAAGCGTGAACGTGAAACGAAGCAGTCGAAGGCGGCGGCCCCAACAACACCACCCGGTTTTGACTTGACCAAACTGCAGCGCAACATCGACGATTGGACGGAACAGGAATACACTTCGCTATCGCACCGACCGAGCACGCCGACCATACGCGGACGCTCCAAGCACATACCCAGCGAGTACCTTACGACGACGACGATGCCTACCCCACGCCAGCCAAAGACCACGAGTGGCTTCGATAGCAGTCGCAGCATCCTGAGGGCCGATGCCAGCGAACTGTCAACTTCGATCAACAATTTGGAGCAACTCTTGCTCAACGATCGGCAAAGGAAGCGCTTTCAGTATGTGCCGTCCATAGATGATAATCACATATTGGAGTACTATGAATCGCAGAAGCAGCAGCTGCAACGTATGCGCAACACGACGCCAACGCTTTTGACGATGTCGATGAGCACAACAACGAGCACACCAACAACAACGACGATGACGATGACGTCGACGAAAGCACCTCAGCGTGATGCGCAGATTCTGCCTTTCTATGTACGCGCCAATCAGGCGCAGGCGGCGGCCACGGAACTGTGGAAGAAGGCAAAGGTTGCCATATCACCGCAAACGAATGAAAAGGTTTATGTGGTAACACCGCAACCACGGTACTTTCCGCAGCGTAGAATTACTGAAACGCCGCCCTCGCCGCCTGACTCGGAGGCAGCGCCGTCAGGCATCAAAATGCCACGACTCCTGGTGCGACCCACGCCCGGCAATGGTGAGTTGGAGTTAGTTTTTCGGTGTTGCTTAAAATCGTAACTCCAATCTAGGGTGACCCGCTGAATACGATTTGGCACGAATTCCATATGAACAGGTAACACACCCAAAAAGATATGCTACTTTAAATAGGCAGTAGCTGCAAAAAAGTATGCAACACTAAAAATTCCGATTCGCATTCAAAGCGAACTCTTCTTAACCCACTTCGCTTTTCCTCGACTAAAAGCTAATTCAATTCAACTCATTTTGTACTCTCTTTCTTTCCGTCTCATTCTCACGCACTCTGCAACCCCATCCACACATGCTTGGCGCGCACTCACAGCAACAACGCCACCGATGCCACCGATGCCACCGATGCCACCGAAGACGACAACGACAACGACGACGACGACGACGACGACGACTTCACATTACACACCTGACATATTCGGCTTGAGTGGTCTATCGGCCTATGTGCCAGCCGAACCGGTCGAGATTATCGATGGCAATTCCAAAGTAAATCGCTTTAAATCGAAATTATGAAAAACGTATTTGCTAATTTCAAAATGAACCTCAACACGAACACAAACACGAAAACACAAATGCCACTTCTTTTCGCACACCCATACACGTACGACATACAAACACATACGCACATCTACTGCAGGTCGTAACTATTGTGACGCCGTCAACAACGCCGAACTCCGATCGAAACGAGCGTGCGCAACGAGAACAACGTAGTCGCAGCAAATCAACGTTGTCACCCTCGCCGAGATAGTGAATCACATCAAATCGAGCCGAACGTAGAGCCGAACTAGACCAATGAGACCAACCAAACCAACAATCCAATCAACGTATCACCAAACTGTTGTAATATATTTCTAAGAGCAACACACACACACACACACACACACACACATTCCCAAGCCCACGCACGCACACATCCAATTTTGGGTGCCACTGCGTCAACAAGAAACTAAATTTTCTGTTCCCGCTGCGCTTCTTCTTGTCTTCTGACTTGTCAATTGCAACGCCTATTTTTTGTTGGTTTTAGTTTTAATATCGCATAACAAAAATTGTGACTACTTTTATTTTAAAATTAACTACCTAAAAAAATAATAATATAGTAATATAGAGCAAAGAATAGAAGATCCTATGAAACGTGAGCATTTCTAGCTGAGGCAAACCACACACAAACAGTCACTTCGATAATGTATTACATAATAATTAAGTGAACTTCAGTTTTAGTTTTATGCGAATATATATATATATTTTTTTTCAATAATTTTTCGTTGCTAGTAAATATTTGAATGTATTGTGTGCATGTAAATCGAATAAAGTAACAAATAATGTATAAAAATCACAACAATTATTTTCTCGGCGAGCGGTGCATCGCAGGGACCACATTCCCTGATTGGGGTGATACGAAATACAACGACAACAATCAGAAGTCATTCGTATGATCATCAAGGCTGCGTGGTATATCATATGCATTAGTGATCTAAACATTGACAGTGACAGAGAAGATTACATAAAGAAGTCCTATCCTATCTATTCCAGACGCAGCTATCCCAACATTCCAATTTCGGTGTCGACCTTCTCCCAGTACGCGAACTTCAGCTCAGATGCAGGTTACAGAGGACAAGCCCAGTGGAACTGGTAGAATAAATTCTACATTATATTACAACACATACATATATCAATATTTTTGTTCGTTTTTACTTTTATTATTTATATTTTATATATTACTAGAGCAGACCACCAGACGTTGTTCTGCCCCTTCCGCTTGAAAGAAGAAAAAAAATGTCTTGGTGAACGACGAATATTTATTTTTATTTTTTTCAGGTAAACTGATGAAGCAATATTAATTTCAGACAAATATTCCAATTTATTTATTTTTTTCCCCACGGCCTCCACGGTATGCTAACGCTGGAATATTGGTATAGACTTGGAAAAATGCATCTGTGTGATCTGTCTGTCTGTCTAACTCCAGGCTCAGCTGCTAGACCACCAACCGGGGCATAAATATCTGGGTGTCTATCTGGAGAGGCGACTCACTTTTAAGACCCATATCAACAGAATGCTTAAATCTTTTAGCGGCAGGATAGCCAAACTAGGCTGGCTTCTCAACCGCAGAAACAAGAACAGCATATACAAGGCAATAATTGCACCTGCATGGCGCTATGGAATGCAAGTCTACGTGCTAAGTACAGAGTCCATCAAGCGAAGGTCCTCCGCAAACTCTCTGATGCCCCATGTTATATGCGAACAGAGAACCTAGAAAGCAATTTAATTCAAGTTGCGGCGTATTTAGAGTGGCTCAAGCATCACTTAAATTGACTAGCTAAAGACCTTCTCAGGACGAGAAGACTCCGCAAACTGTATCCTGTCGACATTGCGGATATATCTTTGTAATTATGTTAAACAACAACAATACTTATTTAAGTTAACTCTGCACTAAGTTGTTATGCATTTGTTCTAAAGTTGAAGTTGTTTTATAATCGCAGTGTAGATGTAATATATATATTTATAAAAAAAATCCCGACTTTCGCGGTATACTAATGCACCAAACTTTACAGGATTACTCGACAGGCTATTTTAGAGTTTCCCTGAAAATTGCATCATAATCGTTGCAGCGGTTTCGGCGTCTATAGCGGACATACAGACATACTTCCAAATTTATATACATAGATAGATAGATTTTTCTATTTTTGTTATAATTTTTATTTTTTTTCCTCCTACATTTTTACATAAATGAAACAATATACTAATAGTCTTATTAAGTAAAGGTCACGACATTTGGGAAATAAAAAAAATAATAAAAAAATAAAAATTCTAAAGAGCTAATCAGGTAAATCGGTATACGTACGACATTTTGAATTTATGTGGGCTGGTGATTGACAGTGCGTATAACTGGGACGCTGTGCCCGAATTTACCGCAACGGTGATGACTACCCTGAGTTGCGTAGAAAGGGAACAAAGTCAATAAGCAGCCGGCTACGGAGACGGGCGCGCACCATATGAAGCAATGTTCATCGGTGGTAAAATAAAAAAAAAAACCTTATTCTCCTAGAAGAAGCGTACAGTTCTGGCTCGCTTGTCCTGCATGTCCAGATCATCCCATCCACTCGGGATTAGTGTGTCGAATTGTGTAACTGGGCTAAGTTGTGCGAGTGTTAAAGTATTCTTCATAATGGTGACTTGTTCAACTAATGAGATCTTAGTCCTTAGACTGTTATTCTCTTTGTTGCCCTCGCAATTTGGCCTAATCTAGCCAAACTAAAGATAAACTATTGATCGCACAACAGAGTCAAAGAAATCCATTAGTGCATCGCAGAGCGCTGGAGGCTCTATAATAAGGTAGCTTATGATAAAAGGGTTAGCGTAGGGCCAAGAAAAGGCACTAGATATTGTGCCAGATTAGACGCCTTCTTTTCATATTCATTCCTCTTATCTTGTTGATAAGATTGATAAGTAAACACTCGAATATCTTGTTACATTATGTATAAATAGATGCCGTCAAATCAAAATTTTTTTTGTTCTTCTTCAAAGTAGTTCTCACGTATTGCCACACATGTACATTTTAAGTATTGCCTTAGACTCTTTCAACTCAACCAACCAATTCACCAGATTAGGCAGTCTTACTTCTACTGTTGCCGTAGTTAAAGTTACCGTTTCGGGACGCCCGTTTTGAGTAGCTTGAAGCTCGAAAATAAGCAAACGTTAGGATGAAGCTGCTGTAAGTCGCTGACTGGCTTCATAATCACACACTGACGCAGGCCTATTGAATTTGAATATTGCGACGCTAAACTTTATGCAATACTTTTTTTGCAGCTCACAAATTCAGTGCGCACATGACCAAAGCCGTAGCCGTATTGAATACCAAAATTGCGCGGCAGTCTATTGCTTAACAGATAATGTTAAAGCTTTTTCGCATATAAAAATGCAAAGATTATGATGGCAATCAGATTATGATGAGTATAAGTTTGTAAGTATAAGAACCTTTAGGATAATTTGTAGTCCGCTGCCGCTGCATACAAGAAAGAATAAGAACCCTGTGACCACCCAATATTATTGCGAAGATTTTTTAGTAAATAATCCATTAAGTAGAAGACTGACTTTTTCAAAGCTTCTTCTTCGTTCCAGGCCGAAACTGAACTCGGAAATGGTTTTATAAAGCATCGAAAAAGTGACATATGCTCTAACAAATTATGCCATAGTATAGGCCTTACCTCCGGCCTTATAATTAAAACCGTGTATTTAGTAGCATCACTTCCAATATTAATTCCAACCTTATTGTTCCCATAAATTGTAAAATTTGTTGAGGGTTTCCTATTTCATGTTCCTTTTCATATGAAATACGAAATACTGGGAGATGTTGAAGCATTTGACCTGATTGCATCCATCCCCTTACAAGTCATTCTAGGAATTTCCCTTCATTTCTCTATGAAAGCAACAACTGAACGATAAATAAAAGACAAATTGCAATTAAGTGTAAGCTTAATATTGCTATCTTAATTTTCTTAAAACCTTATTGTAAGAGAAAAGATATGTCCGAATTAAGAATTAAAACATAAAAACGAAAAAAAAAGTGTCGAATTCGCTTTGTGCCTCCTCATTGCTGCACATTTCGCGGTCTTCGCCGGTGCCGCCGTATCAACGCTTCCAATGTCCATGAGAACGCCGACACAAAGGTCAGCATATTTAGACAGTGCAGCGCCACCGAGTAGTCGTAACTGTCACGTACGAGACCTGGAAAACAAACAACATCATTGATAGCATCTATCAGCTATTATACTCTCTCACTCTGTGAAGAGTACATACCCACAAAGGGCCCCGCAACCAACGTAAAGAGGCCCGATATCAGCAGCTGTAGACCGGAGGCGCCGGGCAAACGATTCAACGGCACATAGCCGGGTATGATCAGCGGCCAAAATATTGTTCGTACTCCTTTGCACAGGCCAATCCAGACGAAGCTACTGAGGATGACGCCATAGGAACGCGTGCAGGCGACCACTGTGCGCCCCATCGCGATCCCCACAACGCCGATGAGAAAGAAGACGCGATTGTCCCACGATATTTTCTCAGTGAGAAACGGCACCAGAAAACGCATTGTGATGTCGAGGCCGGCCAATATGGACATCGCCAGCGTGATTTGCGGTGTGTCGAAGCCGAAATCGGCGAGTATGAACGGCGTCAATATGGAGAAGTTAAGCTCACCGAAATTGATGAAGGTGAGACCGGCCACCAAATTGACGAACGTGAAGTCGCGCAGCAGATCTAAATCGAAGAAGGTTACCACCTTTTTAGCGAAGCTCATTTGCTGTTTTTGCTTTTCCTCTTCGGCAATTGTGAGCGCTTTATTCTCAGAAATTGCATCAATGTTAAGCGCCTCATTGAATTTGGCATTGTTGTTGTATTCGTATGAGGAGTGCTCCTCGAGGCGCGCACGCTCGAGCAGCGCCTTTTCCTCGGTACAGGTGCAGTACAACTTGCCTTGCAGATCACCTGCATTGGACAGGCGACGTCGAAGACTGTTGCGATGCTGTTGCTCATCGCGTTCGCGTTTGAAATTGTTCGGCTTGAAGAATTCACCATCAGTTTTCATCTCCTCCTGCGAGATGACCTTGTTCAAGCGATTCGAAAGATCGAGGTCCTTCGAACTTGACACGGTGCGAAAGCGCATCTTACCCGAGCCCAATGATAGGCGCGAACCGAACCAGCCATCGTTGGCGCGTGACAACATCGGCGTGCCGGGCTCGATGATCTCATAGCCAGGATTATCGATGTCATCGTCCTGATAGAGGTACTGACTCGAGAAAATTCCCGTCTCGCGCTTCTCTTGTAACTTGCAGTATTTGCATTGATGTTCCGGCTCCAAAGTTGTGATCGTGATAGTATTGCCCGCCGCCACAGTCGCCGTTATCGTTGTCGTTGTCGTCAAGGTGCCATTGCCGGTATCCAATGCTGTGCTCGCATCTGGTTGTTTTGTGTGATAGTAAACCGGTTGAAAGATCATTGCCGCGACCAATGCATGCAGCGACAGTGCTGCGAAGATGAACACTGTGCCCTGCACGCCGTAAACCGAAACTAGTAGCGTTACAAAATACGGCAGAAATATTGGCCCCAAGCCGGTGATAGTCCACGAGAAACCAGCAGCGCGCCGTCGCTTATTCTTGAAATAAGTATTAATGGCCAGCGATGAAGACGATACGGAGATGCCCACGCCAAAACCTGTCGATGTAGTATGGATGAGACAGGTATGGAAAATTTAGAGTAGGCAGAATCACGTGACTTACCAAAGAGCAATGCATAGGTGAACATGTAACCGGCAAAAGTCTCACAGAACGCCGTCAACACGAGGCCACTGAAGACGCACAATGCACCGGCCATTGCGACCTGCCGGAAAGTAAAACGCCGAAACATAGGCCCGTTGAGTAGGCCTGTGCATGCGCTCACCGCCGGATTTGTATTGATGATCGTTGTGATCTGTGAGCTCGTCAGTCCGAGTATCGTTAAACGCTCACGAAAGATGAAACCGAACTGCTGCATGCACGGATAGATCGAAAGCTGCGGATGGGATGGGATGGTTGGATTGAATGAGGCGTGCTCACCGGCCAAATTACGACTAACTAAAGTGTGAGAATTTTGTTTTCATGTTGTTTTCAATTCTATATATATATATACTATATAGTCTTGTGATTTTGATTTTGATTTTTGATTTTTGATTTCGTCTACGTTTTCTTTGTCTACATACATTTGAGAGGCCCGCCGCTATGCAAACCAGCCACGCCCAACCGCCATCGGGCGCCACGAAATTCTCGCCAAGATCGCTTTTATCATTGCGATTGTAATAATAAGTGCCTCGACGTTTGCGTTTCCCCGTTGTAACTCCATTGGCTGACGTTGCTCTGTTGCCGCTAATTGATTTTGTTGTTGTTGTTGCTGGCAATGAGATCGCTGGTTTTATTGTGATTTTGGGTGGCAAAGAAGCGGGATTTAATGGTATCGTTGTCTCCTGATAAACTTTTTGTTGCTGCGCCTCCATTGCGGCATTGATTTTATTGTTATTGTGACTCCACTTATTCTTTTTCTTCTTCTTGTGTGTACATAAAATTAATCATCATCAACATTATCATTAGCATCAGCATCAACATTTATTATTATTTATTATTATTATTATTATTATTACTATTCTTATTATTATTATTATTATTATTATTATTATTATTATTATTATTATTATTATTATTATTATTATTATTATTATTATTATTATTATTATTATTATTATTATTATTATTATTATTATTATTATTATTATTATTATTATTGTTATTATTATTATTATTATTATTATTATTATTGTTATTATTATTATTATTATTATTATTATTATTATTATTATTATTATTATTATTATTATTATTATTATTATTATTATTATTATTATTATTATTATTATTATTATTATTATTATTATTATTATTATTATTATTATTATTATTATTATTATTATTATTATTATTATTATTATTATTATTATTATTATTATTATTATTCTTATTATTATTATTATTATTCTTATTATTATTATTATTATTATTATTATTATTCTTATTATTATTATTATTATTATTATTATTATTATTATTATTATTATTATTATTATTATTATTATTATTATTATTATTATTATTATTAATTATTATTATTATTATTATTATTATTATTATTATTATTATTATTATTATTATTATTATTATTATTATTATTATTATTATTATTATTATTATTATTATTATTATTCTTATTGTTATTATTATTGTTATTATTATTATTATTATTATTATTATTATTATTATTATTATTATTATTATTATTATTATTATTATTATTATTATTATTATTATTATTATTATTATTATTATTATTATTATTATTATTATTATTATTATTATTATTATTATTATTCTTATTATAATTATTATTATTATTATTCTTATTATTATTATTATTCTTATTATTATTATTATTATTATTATTATTATTATTATTATTCTTATTATTATTATTATTA
Organism: Cacoxenus indagator; assembly: GCA_035041755.1. Taxonomy (NCBI): domain Eukaryota; kingdom Metazoa; phylum Arthropoda; class Insecta; order Diptera; family Drosophilidae; genus Cacoxenus; species Cacoxenus indagator. Next base: position 808,235 of record JAWNKX010000250.1, read on the forward strand.
TTATTATTATTATTATTATTATTATTATTATTATTATTATTATTATTATTATTATTATTATTATTATTATTATTATTATTATTCGTACACGAAATTGTGTGAAATTTATGTTGCAGCGTGTGCGCCACGTGGTTGCGACGATGGCAGCGATAACCGCAGCGACAGCGCTGTATACGATTTGTTAGTGTTTCGGTTTTTTTTTATGGGCGTAGTGCATGTGTTTGTGTGTGTATGTGCGATAAATTATAATACAGTGGTACATATAACGATTACAAAACTTATGTCGTAAAATAACAGAAATACAGAAGAACAAAAAATTCATAAAACTTTCGAATACGAGGAAGAACCGATTCGAGTTGGAAACAGTGCAGCCCTAACCTAGCCAATCCAACTTATTGGATTGATTGAATTTATTGCTTTATTATTTATTACTTATTTTTTATTTTATTTAATTTTTTTTAACGATTGTGTTTGTTGTTTGTTGTGATTTTTGAATTGCAGATCACTTGAAAACATGAATTTAACATATCATAGCCGAATAACGGCAGAAATCATAATGAATTACCTCCCTAGAATCAAGGTTTGCACAAGAGCCCGTGGCGGTCATACAGCAAATTTATTAATTTGTAGAAAATTAAGAAAAGTAACAGAAAGTCACAATTGTACCTGCGCTTGTGTCGCCTTGGGTTGTTCCACCTCTATTTGAATAGGCCTTCACTTATGAAACTCGATAAGCTCTTAGGAACACATTGACGTAGGCAGTTGTACGACGGACCAGTAATATTAGTTATTTATATCAATTACCATTCTTTAACTAAATTCGATGAATTCTTTAACTGAATTTCGATGCAACAAGAAGTAAAAGAAATTATTCAAATTAGAATCTGAAATTGGCCCATGGGCGCCTTTGTATGGGGGCTATGCCTTCCAGTCAAGTGATCCGTTCAAGGTAAAATAAACTACGTACTAAATTGTGTCTTTTTAAGATAATCAAGCATATATATATATATGATATGTATGGATATGTTGTCGTTTTCACTGAGATATACATTGTATTCGGAATTAAAGTCAGATACTTAAGTATCTTAGGTCCATCGACATTCATATCAGGTTAAAGCAATTTTTAGCGCCGCACGACGATTGCCTAATAAGTTTTATTCAGCTATCAAATGTGTTAATTAAAAATGGGCGTCATTCTTCTATTGAAAATCACTATTGACTGTTGACGCGCTTATATATATGATTCTGATTACGTTTCCAAGTAGTACAGTCGGAAACCAGATAGAGTACAACTTTCGTAGTCGATTAGATTTCTTAGTAATTCGGCGTTTTCAATATAATCTGATACGTTATATTGCCTATTGTGGGTTATTACAAATTAAACGAATTGATGCATTTTAAAACAGCCCATGAAGCCCATGGGCACTCAAGCACCACTCACATTTGAAGTCAGAGTGGAATAAGTAAGACAAGTCTGAGCTATTTGTGGGAAAGTTTTAATAACTGATTTTTTTTATTTGTGTCAGTTGACTTATTTGGTTGAAACATTTTTCATATTTAGGGTTCACAACATTTGAGTGAAAAAAGAAATAGGATAGATAGATATAATAGGATCACTCCTGTGTCTGTCTGTCCGACTATTACAGAAAATTTGCCCCGAATCTAATGGACTGATTAAGTTGTATGATATATCAAATGAAAAGGAAGTGAGTGGATATGATTGAATATTTCGCTCGGTTTGGTTAAGTGAGTTTTCAATAGAGTACAAAAAAACCGTATAAATATTCAAAGTACGGAACCCCCTCCACGCGAGGTCAACTCGCATTTGGCTAGATCTATCTATACTTTGACGTCTCAAAACAAACAATTATCGCCTGCGCCTTATCTTAACTATGAATGATGCTTTTTAACAGGGGTAGTCGGTTACCAATACAATCCTATCAGAAAAATTTAGTTGTAAATACGCTGTTAGTGAACTCATGAAAACCTCATTATATCTGAAGATGTATTTTCCACAGCTCAGCACATCCTGAAACCAGCTCACACATATTCATTCGCATCGAATTAAGATTATACGAACACGCTCTAAGTCACTGCTGATCCCAATGTATAACAGAGGGTGTCTTTGGTAGGGGAAACTCGGCAAAAACTTGGGCGCTTACTTGGATATAACCAGTGTAGCTGGCAATATTAATTTAAAGACGCCAGTGAAGCAAGATCTGCTAAGGGTGAAGCATGTGCTCAACAAATGTTCAAATATTTCTATGGCATCATCTTTTTTGCACTTACTTAAATTGGTATTATTAGAAATGCCTAGTTCTGTCGATAGGCAATCAAACGTTAGTGCAACCACCGACAAACTGTTTGTCTTTGGCAAATATATGTTGCCGAACTCTAAATATCAAAATATTTTTCCCGAATGTGGTTGCAACGCATATTTTGAACGACCAATAGTGGCTTGGGCCACTATTTCATATAGCTTTCTTGGTAGCCTGACCAATCAAAAAAATTGTTATAATTTAAAGCTGCCTCGTTCTGAAAACTAAGAACCTCATTTTCTCATAGTTACAAAAATTCTGCTTCTAAAACAATGGGATCTTGTGGAAGCTCATCTAGTACTTCATACTCTTCATCTGACGAGTCGTTTGAAAGATCACTATCATCATTGATTGGTATAGCTGGTAATTGTAACAGAGCGACAACTTCTGCTGTTATGTTTTTTCTTTTGCTGTTATTTTGCCGTACTTTGCGACAGAGACTGAACAAGAGGGGATCAGAGTTATCCCATGGCTCAGTTAAAAACATCTATAACATTGTCTAGCCGGCTGCATTTTCTTGTATGGGCCCTTCTATCGCTCTTATAAATTTTATTTCGGGACTCGGCAGCCAACAGGAACTACACAAGTATCTATTATTTGGTGTCCATGTACGAACACTTTATGCACAGTAAGTTATATAGCATACAAAGGATACTTATGCTGATATGCCATAAGAGCAATAAAGCATTTCTTACTGGCATGAAATTGTATCTAAAATGCTATAAAATTTCATAGTCTATATTTGATATCGATGAAAACAGTGTTGCATTAGAAAACGGGTTTCCACTGTCATTTGGTTTCGGCTTGTCCCCATTAAGGCCCATTTCTTCCATCATTCTCTCGCTGAATGTGTTGTTTCCGTGCCGCCAATTGAGGCTGTTCGCAATATTTGACGTGCCACTACTTAAGCGCAACTCTCAATGCGTTTTTTAATACAAACTCGAAGAAGGAGTTATTCCATATTGAAGAATGTGTACCTTAGCCTAGAAAATTATTTAGTTCAAATCTGTTACTGACAAGAGTTGGTTCCTGTCTAAAATGTTTCGTAGGGAAATTTGTATCTTACTTTTGGTATAAAAAATATCATCCGGTCTGCAGTTTAATATACCTTTTAATGTATCCGTAGATGGGAGGGGGTATACATTACAACCATATTCTTTTGTCTGCTGTTTCATATTAATATACTTCCTTTTTGTAAGTGCATTTTCAATTAAAAATGCCAATGCGCTGTCAAGAGACATTCCTGTAGATTCAACCGCGATAAGTTTTCTTTCAACTATATTAATATTTTCAATACTCTCCGCTTCTTTTAAAATAAAAGTCATATCTTTGTCTTGTGATTTTTCCGCAGAAACTGTATGAGTAAAGGCTTTGAGTTGTTATTCTCTTTCGCAAGTTCTGCCGCTAAGTGTCCTTTAAGCCGAGAGCCAGCGTTCTTATAATCAATTTTTGGGCGACCAGCTTTATTCGCGGACTTAAAATGACCAATTAAAATGATCAATTTGTCTAATAATGTTGGAGTCGAGCCATTTTGAGTGTTTTTGTTTTTTAAATCGCTGCAGAGTTCGATTGCTGCTTGCCATGTGCTTTTTGTATATAATTAATGAAGGCTTTGACTTTGTGTGATATCAACATAGTATAATCTTCATCTAAGTTTTTTATTCTAATTTTTTCCAATATGTGCTGTTTAAGTTACTTTTTATTTTGCTCTTAACTTTTTAAGCACGCCAACTTAAACTTTAGAAATATTCCTCGCCAATTTCGCAAAAACAATGTTGCACATAGCGACACAAACTTTGCAATGGAATATTTTTTTGTCTACATACTCTGATGTAAATATTATAAAAAAGTTAATATATGAAATCTGAAATAAAAAAATTTTGAATTTACGCCAAAAGCTGTGAACAAAAAAAACCACTGTGCATCGCACCAACAATGGGCGCGTTCAGCAGAAGTGTTCGCTAAGCTTTTTTGATGCTTTTCCCTAATTGTGTATGCTTAATTCACAATTTCGTTGAAAATTTAGTGATTGCGATGACTAAAAATTCATCACAAAAATTCTTTGCTAACCAAGTCAACACATTGCAATCAGATGTTTTCCGTTTGTAAGCGAAGTAATAAAGACGCAATTTTTAAGAAAATAATTTGAGTGTCGTAATTAATTGCGTCGAAGCTGTAATGTAATAATATTTATTTATAAAATTTTTTTTTTTTTTTGGCCAGTCCCTTCTAAAATGCGTCGGACTTCTATGCCGCGCATTTCCTAACGCGGTAATTTTACAAATCTAGCAGCACTGCATTCAGCAGAGCAAGTAAGATAAAATGATCAGTGATGACTTCTGCTGAATGCGCCCAATGATCTATCAAACACTGAGAAGATCTCATGCAGAAATATTAATTTCGAAATATCTTAACAAACTCTTAAAATCAATCAAGAACAATGTGTGGGGTTACCTCAACAGTTCAACTTAATTTTGCATATCGTATAGATTTGATTTCCTGAATTTTTCTTTATTCATTTATTTATTTATTTTATTTAGTCGCAAGCTCAGAAGTGTATAACGTATAAAGGATTGGCCCCAACATATTACCTTGTGGCACATTAGCTTTGATTTGTTTTTTATCTGAGTCCTTACCCTCACAAGTGACATGGAAAGTCATATTTTCAAGACGGAACTTGAAGAGCAGATAGTATGGTGCTGGGCAGAGTTTTTTCAGCTTGTATATTTATTTTTCTGTTATTATTATAATGTTATTTATTTATTTTAATTTTTTTATTATTATTATAATTTTTTTTTTTTTGTGGAGTATAGCTTGTTTGCCTGCCTCAACACATAGAGCGAGTACTCTGCCTTCGCTATCCTTTTGCATTGAAATCGAGCATTTTGTCTTGCTCGCTAGTTGTTTGTATTGTCTGTTTAGCAAGCAAAGCTTGTGCAAAAATAGCAGAAAAAAATAACTGGAAGTCCCATAAAAAGCAATGCATCTCTCATATCTTCGCAGTACATATTGTATATTGAAAGCGTTTTGCCGCCAGCACAAACGTTACATTTTGTTATGTTCATTTACAAACTTTGACTACGTGACCGATGTGTAGAAGCAGCGTTGCGTTTGTCATTGCATTTTCCATTTGTTTTTATTTTATTTGTTTATTTTTTAATATTTTATAGATTAAAGCACAGCAGTTCGGCTGATTGACTGACAACCAAATGGGTGGTGTAAGCTAACCAGCTAAGCAGGTAACTATAAAAGTTCATGTGTAATCGGCAAACACAATCAGCTCCGAACGAATGATGAATTGCACAATACCGAAGTGCTGTCAAAATACAATTTCGATTTCGAGCCAGAATAATAAAAATTACGAAGAAACATTCGGCGTCGTTCATTCACATGAGATAAACAGCGGCTGAAGTTCATGGTTAGGTTCGTCGTTTAATGATCGAAATTGAGCATGTGACAAATCTGTATTCTGATTAGCTGTCGGTCGCTAGCGATGGTCAAGACGACGTTTATAATGATAATGATTATGTTGGTGATGATGATGATGATGATGATGATCAATATTATGTTGTTGTCAATGGCAATACGCATGTGAATAGGAAGGCATTTTGGAAGACCAAAATGTCTACGCTTATCAGCGTTTGGACTTTCAGTACGCACAAATTTTTTATTAGAAAATGTTGTACAACATTTGAAAAATGCAATTCATCGTTTTCAGCACATCCAATCCAAGCGAATTAAATGTTTTTCTTCGAATGAATGAATCTTCAGTTCATCGAATGACCCACAGCCTTTACTGTGTCCATTACATAAGCATGTGACACACTAATTTGTATGATAAGACTCTGATTCGAATACTACGTGTATGGGAATACGTGTCTTCTGAAATTTTGAACGGATAGGCATATGAGAAATGTGAGTTCAAGTGGAATACCTACACGTACTCAAAGATTTTAATAGATCAACTAATTTGAAATTACACGAGTTGGTATATGGGCATAAACAGGTATATACAGTGAGATCGAGGCAGAGTGAAATAGTTTTTACATGGACTGTTCAGCACATTCGAGTGGAGGAAAAGGTGCACGTATTCACTTGGAAGCAAATTTATGAAATTGTGTTCTGAATTCAATGTAACGTAATCCAATGTTTATATACGTCCCTAGAGTAGTAGTTTACTCAAAGGCTGTACCTACGTAGTTCAACGCGCAGTTTTTTTGCATTAAAGGCTGTCATACATGCCCCTCGTTTCCATAGCAAACATAGAAGCTCCAATACCTCGACGCATCTATTAGAACTAAGTACAAGTAATATGTGATTCGGTGATTTAAGAGTAAACGCGGCACTGCCCAATTCGTTAGCCAAAAAAAGTGTCCTTAATTTGAAAAAAACATTTTCGAATTAACTTGAATAAGTATGTAATAACCGATCTTGCATATTCATAGTGGGAGAGATAATTTATTTTGTTCCAGTATACACACACACATATATATATATATATATATATATATATATAGTATATTTGTTTATAAGTTGAAAACTGTAGTCTGCGAAGATCTTGCGTTCATCGCTTGACGAAATAAGCAAACCATGTGAACTATCAATTGGCACTAGAAATGATAGTATAAATATTTACACATTAAGTCTATGGGCACCGAATATGAATGACAGGGATATATACAAGAGAAAGACAGGGAAGATCGACCACTGACGAATGACGCCAAATGCCAATCGCGAAAGGCCAAGCAATATTTACTGCAGCTAGTAGTAGTGATTAAAGCAACTTCGAAGGTCGCTTGTTGATAGCGAATATCGATAGAATCTTTAAGCGAATATTTTTTTCTGCTGCTGTTGTTGTTGTTGTTAAAATTGTCCACTTCAATTAAACATTATCAATTTCAACACGGCTTATTTCTACGTTTGATCGTTTTCAGATTCGATTCGACTTGACTTGCCATAGTAAAAGTGCCTGATGGGGCTTAGTGTTATTGTATAATGATCAACACGAATCTGGGGTACCAATTCGATTAACAACAACAACAACAACAACAACAACAACAAAATATATATACACCTAAAGTAAACACAGTCTTATCGATCTTATCGATAATATTGCTTGACTATTGTCTACCTATGTTTGATAGCCAATTAAATTGCTATAATTTGTATGTACATATGTACGCTTGTCTGTCTGTGCATCTGCGTACTAATACTGTAATGATAACAGTCTAGTCCAGTTCAGTTTAGTTTTTTTTTAAGTGCACTGGAATTTTTTTTAATGGTTCGCCAAGTATCGAAATGTTTTTCAATGAATTCTTCACACTCTTTAGAGAATTTGAGGAATATCCACAACTAGTAGGGGTAGACGTCGTTCGTTATCCTTAAAATAGAGAAGCTCTACTTTAAACATGAGCAACAAGTCGTGTCTATACTTCTGGAACTGGAACTTGACACTAGAACTCTGCTAATCGTTCCGTTCGTTTTTCTCCTACGTTAAAGACCAAATGGACAAAGTTGATGATTCGAATAAATTTATGGTTTTGGTTAAAGTTCATACAAACGAAACACAATAGATATATGACGATGGTGGTATTCCAACAGGGATACAATATTTTCCATATGCTTGTAATGGGTGAAAGTTATAGCAATTTAAAGTTGGTTCCAGTTGAATTAGACCACCTGCATACACGTTAAACTCTGCTTGATGAAGAACTCTTCCAATAGTTTATCGTTTCTTGGCAAAGAACTCTCATTGCTAATCGAATCAATGAGGTCACACTGAATCGTTCACTTTACAGATCAGCACCTTAAACAGCGGATAGGAGGGGTCATTTAACATTCGGGTTTAATATATTTTATAAAAATAAATCATACGTTTTAATAGTTTAACCATAAAAATAATTATAATATAATCACAGTATCACACTTTGATCACTCAAGAGTGTGTGAAGACCTAACAGAGTGTTTTAAACCGTGAGCGAAATTCTCTTCTTCAGAGAAACTGATTCTACAGATTTCCCTTGTATCAGGGATAATTATTTTACCATATCATTTTAAGTCCTGACATTTAAGAAAAAATATAGATAAAAATCTATTGGGCAGACGGTTGGTATGGAAGGCGCTATTGGCAAATGAAGCTGACATCAGTGGGCGGACTCTTAATACCTCACAAGCAACTGTAACATAACAAATGAGTTAATAAACAAAACGACTCATTTCGAGCACAACAATTAATGTCAATGCTTAGTGTAGGCACATACATATGGCTAGGTACAAATGTGTGTGTATGCATGTGGGTACGAGTATGTATGTAAATATGCATATGCATTTGTTTGTGCTTTCAATGCATTGTCCTTATTTACTCACCTTATGCTATTCGTAAACGACGGTTTACTTATTTGCTTTTATTCACTTGCTTACTTGGTAGTGGTCTTAAAGCGTCTTGCACGTTACGTTTTCAGTCTATCACTATACCCACACATCCGCTATCACCCCTCTCACTCACCACACTCTTCCTTCCTTTAACGTCGTAATTATTTTTAAATTTATTACAATCCAATTTCTAATGTCATTGCTACTGCTGCTGCTGCTGCTGCTGCTGCTGCTTCTGCTAGGTCTTCTTCTTTTTCTTTTTCGTTAGACAGTTTTGTACGGCACTATTTTTAAACTCATTTTGCACGGCACTTGCTGCTGTTTCCTCTTAATTTACACATTGGCTAGTTTCATAGAAAACAGAACTTAATTGATGAATATACAAAACAAAGAAAAAAATAACAAAAAGAATGAAGGAGATGCAATAATAGGTCGAAAGCGAAAATATAAGAAGAAGAAATAAATTAATCACGTTCAATGTCAAGAGAGTAGTCGTTTCCTTGCAACTTTTTCTGCTATCGCCTTTATTGCGACAATCACGCTCTTCTTTAGAACGGGCCTTATTCCTCCACACATACTTCCATGATTTGATTGGATGACTGGAAATTCAGTGTTACTTCACTTGTTCACAAACATAATTAACTTTCTTGCCACCTGTTAGCAAATTCGCAGCCGAAAGTACATCATTTAAAGAAACAGACACTCACACAAACTAACAACGAACACTGTTTCCGTTAAAGGCGTTACGTCTTTTTAACGTGCTTAACTCAAGCGCTTTTTTAATACTGACATTTTGCCTTACCAAGCCAACACACGGAACAGTATTCAGGCATCAACACAAACACACAAACGCCGTTGTAATTGCTATGTAACAGTAATCACTGTTCACAAATTAATTAATCTGCATAAAAAAATTAACACAAAAAAACCCAATAGATTTTTTGGAAGGGAAAAAAATAAAATATTAAAAAAATAAATCGCGAAAATATCTTGCACCGGCCGACAAAAGAAGACGCGCAACGATTGATAACGCTTAAACTTGCCTAACGAACATTTGATTGGGTACTAGCGATGGGCATCAGCGCCAAATTGTATAATCGATTTGCAAATCAAAATGCCAAATTAAATTGGCTCATGTATACTGCGTGTACGCTTTACATAGTGCAATTTATCAACAAAAACAATTTTAACAGAAATAGTGAAACAGCGCTAACATTAAACAGTATAAGAGTGGGCGCTGTTATTTTTAGCAGCTGTTAATGGCACAAGCGACAAGTCGAGTATTTTTTTTTGTGCTTTTGCAAGCTTTTTTTTGTTTTTATTCAATTTAAATTGACACATATTTATTACATTAAGTATTTAATTAATTAAATTACTTTAGACAAAAAAATAGCGTATTGGAGATTTTCTGCTACTACACAAACTACTACAAACTACACACTTAAAGCTGATTAAAAGTTTAAAATGTTACACCTAGTGACATGTTTGAAGTAACTGTAATTTGTTGATGTGACGCATTATTAACCGCACTGCTCCTGATGTGGCTGCTGCTACTGAGAAGTTTCCAGCATGCAATTTTGTATGGCGAACAAGGATTTCTGTTTCTAGGTTTAAAATGGTAAGCAACCGATAAACCCTCAAACCAAACGAACAATCGTGCGATCAACAAATCGAACTAAAGAACGAAAGAACGAACGATCAATCTAACGGCCGTTTAACAGTCCATCTGCTCAACTATGCGAACGATCTGTTCGACCAACCAACCACCCAAGCTAGAAAGCAACCTCATGGTTCTTCTTATATAATGCTGAACGACATTGTAGGCCGGCTCTACTCGCTGATGCCAACTGCTGGTCGGGAGAGCAGACGCCGTACAATGGACTCAGTGAACCACATAAGCAGGGCGAAACAAGTGAAGCCGTTTATGAAGTGTATGGTCATCTTGTAGCTGTATGTGTCGGTTACGATGCCTGGCAGGAAGCAGAATGGGTTATTGATTAATTCATTGATCGGCAAAGTACAAGAAAAGCTCATTATATTCTCACCCAATATCGGCCCGAAGGCAAATGAGAAAATTGTATTGCAGATCAACTGCAAACCGGAGGCGGCTGGCAAACGCTTTAGCGGCACATAGCTCGGTATGATCAGCGGCGAGAATATGGTGCGAAAACCCTTGCCGAAACCGATCAATATGAAAGAGGCCACAACGACCTCATACGAACTGGTCATCGTAACAATCAAGCGTCCAATCGAGATGGCAATAATGCCAAATGCGAAAAGCACGCGATTGTCCCATTTGACACGCTCGAGCGTAAAGGGTGCCAAAAAGCGTACAGATATATCCATGCCACCGAGCAGCGACATGGCCAACGAGATCTGAGCATCGGTGTAACCGAAACTGTTTAGCATGAAGGGCGTCAACACAGAGAAATTCATTTCGCCAAACATCATGATGGTCATGCCTAGTGCGAGATTGACGAAGGTGAAATCGCGTAGCAGATCCAAATCGAAGAACTTGACCACCTTCTGATTGAAAGTCATCTTTTTGCGTTTTGCCTCCTCCTCGGCTGCCTCGGCAGCTTGAGCGGCAAGCAACGCTTCTTTATCCATTCGCAGGAGGCCCGCGGATTTATGCAGTAATGCCTTCTCCTCGGCGCACGTGCACCGCTGCTCTTCGAGGCCGTTCTTCGAGTAGATGCTAATCCTGCTCGCATACCGATCGATGTCCTCGCGTTCGCGATTGAAATAGTTCGGCTTGTAGAGTTGTGGTAGATCGCTGTTCAAGTGCTCACCATCGGCGTGACCATCCTCCAACTGTAGGTTGTCACGACTGCGCGGCGATTGTTGCTGCTGCAGCTGCTGCTTGCGAAAGCGTGTCGTCTTCTCCGAGGCCAGCGATAGCTTCGAACCGTACCACCCATCATTGGCGCGTGCCAACATTGGTGCGCCCGGTTCGGTGATCTCATAGCCAGGTTTTTCGGGATCGTCATCGTTAAAGAGATACTGCGAAGAGAAGATACCGCGTTGCTGAGTGCGCCTCATGTACTGACAATATTTGCACTCGTAGTCGCTCAGGGTGTCGGTAATGCTCGAATTCAGCGTATTGGCGTTTGTCTCTTGGCCAAGCACAACGTCACCGCTGTTATCATTGCTATTTGTGTTGCTGCAGCTATTAAGCATAATGGCCGACTTCTCGGGCTTGCGTGCATGCCATAAGACTGGCTGCAAGGTCAATGCACAGACCAGGGCATTCATAGCAATGCCACCGTACAGTACAATGGTGCCCTGCACACCGTAAAATTCCAGAAGAAACGTCGAAATGTGCGGAAAAATAATTGGACCCAAGCCTGTTATGGTCCACGAGAAGCCAGTGGCGCGACGACGACGCTGCTTAAAGTAAGTGTTCACGGCCAACGATGTGGCAGCCATGGTCAGGCCCAGGCCGATGCCGTAGACGCATGAGAAGCAAATAATGAACTGCACAAAAGTGGTGCAGAATGCCGAGCTCAGCACACCAATTGCTACCAGCACGCTGCCTGTGACGGCCACCTGCCGGAAGGTGAAACGACGAAACATGGCGCCATTTACAATGCCTGCAAATTATTCAGTATTCGAATCTGTGTGGCTTGCTGCTTTGCTGTACTCACCCACAAGCGATGAAATCGCCATGACGACGTTCACAATGGTCGTCGTCTCCTTCGCATCAAAGCCGAGCGATTTCATGCGTTGACGGTAGATGAGTCCGTACTGCTGCAGCGGCGGAAACATGCAAAACTACTTGCATTACGGAGAACGGTGAGCAGTAGGACGTTGAAGGATGGATGGTAGAGATTGCCGATTTACCAAAAATTAAGTGAACAGTATTGTATTGACAACATGCTGGATTGCTGAAAAGTATTAGTGCGGATACTCACATTACTGACGCCAGCCGCCAGGCACACGACCCAGCCCCAACCACCGTCGGGCGCTACGAAATTAGCCCCCAAGTCCGATTTATCACGACGCTTGTGCTTCTTCGGTTTGGTCGTCTCATTGTAGACGATTACGTGGTCCTTGTCTGTCAGCGTCGACTTCTCCATTGTGTGTTTTGCCTTTTTGCTGTGCTTCCAAACTAAAAGCTTTGACTAAGTTGGGGTTTTTTGCATAAAATCTTAAAAAGAAAAAATACGTTATGTGATTAGTGCAAAACTGGCAACTAGTTTAAGAAAATATAATTCAATATTTTGGAAGGAACTGGTTCTTAAAAGGCGCCATACTATAAGTTCTCGCTGAGAATTGAAGAAAAAGTGGTTGCTATGCAAGCAGCGCGACAACAGGAGGAGCGGTGGTCAACGCAAAATTCGCTGAGACTACAAGCACCACAAATTAGCCAGTACATCACATTGGACATGAAATAGTGATTGCTCACACTCGACTATAAGGGCCATTTCATAGCCGTGGAACAGTCAAATCACTGTAGTACTTGGGCGTCGAATGTGAATTTGTTAATTTACAACCACTTACAAAATTGTCCTTCAAATTCCCCGATCAACATAATGTGTCATTAATCAAAGTATTCATTTAATTATGAATATGCAAATGTGCTTAAATTTCAAAATATATCTCACGCTAAATAATTGTACAGTTCAGTTCAGGGCTGCACAATATAAAAAATTTAAAAATAATACCAAATATCACTGTCACACCTTTTCAGACACATACACATATACATAAATTATAAGTACCCAACATTCTGAGACCCTATGATTACCGCACTCAGTGATGTCATTTTGGCTTTTTTTCCGTCAGATTTCAATTTCCTGGCTTGGTTTTCAAATGTCTCAGCTTGAAGTAAGGTGAAAAGTTATGGAACATACACTGCACTGTATAGTCCCGGCCCCAATATTACACAAGCACTAACTTCAATTTGTTATAAGAAAAACTACACCCTCACATAATGTCAAGACATTTGAACGTAAAGAGTATCCAATTTTGACAATACCTTCTTTCCATTGCAAATACTAGAAGTCAGTGACAAGAAATACTGAAACGAACTAACCGCCCTATTCTCTGCACTCTATCTAATGAATGGATAGACTGTTAATTACAAAAAAGTGACAAAACACTGTCAATGGAGTTTTGGATACAGTTGTTCTTATAGAAAAAGCTCTTCCTCTATAAATTTTCTGTTACGCTTAAGTTATGTCGGGTCATGGTTAGGTTTCTGTCATGTCAGCTGCAGGTCATGACAAACTTAACAAAAATTTGGATAGACATAACAACGTAATTTGCTGAGTAATCGCGCCATTGTTGTTTGAAAAAAGGGATAATTATGAAAAAGAGGCGTGTTAAAGTCTTTGCGTGACAATAGTGATCAATTTTCCATACCGCACATTATTTTTGAGAAAAATTATCGATTTTCAAAACTATTGTGCCACCAATTGATAGAGCAATTGAAGCCGCGTGGTAATGGAAACTCAAAAATTCCATTTGAGTTTCGTTACTTGGCGCAAAAGTGCGTAGGAAACAACCATGCTGATGCTATGAGTTAATCGTCGGTCTCCCGCGCAATTCAAATTGCACAGTAAAGAAGAAGCATTTGGAAATACCATATGTTATACTCAACTTAACAGATTGGCTGGCTTCATGGATTTTCAATGTGAGTGAGATTAGCAAAAATGACAAAAGCCTCTATCCATTCAACTAATCTGCAACTTTTAGATAGAGTGCTGCGAATAGGGCGCTAAGAAAAAAAAGATTTTTTTTTATTTATTTAAAAAATAAAAAAAATAAAAAAATAAAAAAAAGATAATCGCCCGTATTCCCGTTGGCGTTTATGTTGAAAAACGACTCAAAAACGACAAGTTGGCATTCCCGTTGTCGTTTTCGCCGTTGATCGACGAAATTCGGTATTATCTAACTTGTGACGACTAAAACAGCGACTGTGAAATATTCGTATTCTGTCGTCAGCATTTGGCATTTGAGGTGGCGACGCTGAAGCGAGTGTAGTGAAAATTAAGAAATATGAAAATAACAACGCCGCGACAATTCGAAATTTTGGTTTCAGAAATTGAACAAAATCCTGCATATGCTAGGGATTTTCGAAAGGCCATAAAAAACTTATATATTAACTGTTTCCTAAACCTAACCTGTTTACCTAAATAAATAAATAAATTATACAACTAAATTTGCAAAAAATTAATTAAATAAAAATTAAAATTAAAATTTATTAAATAAAAATTAGAATAAATTAATATTAAAGGTATGGAAGGACTTGAAATTTATAGTAAAAAAGGCTGGTGACCAACAAATCTGAAGCCAGAGCAACAGGAGGCGCCTATAAGCACATTTATTTGTAACCGTTGGAGAAAGCGGTGGAAAATTTAATGCAATTTAAAATAAATCCAATAGGAGATATTGCAAGATTCTATGAAGAAATTGAGGAGCTGGCTGACTATTGACGAAGAGACGAAGAGACGCCTAATACAAATTGTAAAAGTACCGACAATGACGAAATAACCACCACTTCAACAAGTTAATAAAGCCGCTGATTACATTATTGCCAAAAGCAAACTGAGGTGCAACAATAAAACGGCAATCGCTTGGCGTCCATTAAGGGGTATTTAGATGACACTTCTCGTTACCAAAGAAAGAGGTTGGGAAGTAAAGAGTCACGCCTTGAAATGTATAGCCATTTTATGTTTTCTATTCAAAATAATGAAATTTTTTATAAAAATACGATAAATAACAACCCAAATTAGAGAAGCGCTGCCAACATTTCATTTTGGGAATACCGATTTACAAGTAAAACGACTGAAAGGCGACGACGACAGAAAGACGACTGTGAACTGTGTGAATATGAACGCCAACGGGAATAAGGCCTAATAAAAAACTGCCGCACCGTGTGTCACACGTATTTCAATTTACAGAGTTCTCTTTTTCCGAAAATGGAGCTAGGCTATATCGGCCATTCGTTCCCACCGATTATGATTTCCACGCTTCATTGCGTTTAGCCAATTTCGCCGGTTGGAAGGCTATAAGGTGCCCAAGAAGGTAATTGATATGTTGATTTCCGCAATGAAGCAGAACCCTACGCTGCACGGCAAAGAGGAGCAATTAATGGACATCCCAAGCTCACTCATTGATATCGGTATGGAGTCTTTCGTCACACTCCTGCGCGATAGCAGTCTCTTTCTGGTGCAAGCAACGGACTTCGTCAACTCGGTAGTCGATGATCCTTATATTTTGGGTAAAATTGGATGCACACAAGTGTTGAGTGATCTATACGCCATGAGCATAGCCAATTGCGATCACGTGCTAATGCTGCTCACCATTAGCACAAGAATGAGTTTTAAGGAGCGTGATGTCATTATTCGCTTAATGACTCGTCGCTTCCATGACGCAGCTTCTGACACTAGCACCAATGTGACTGACTACTGCTCGATATCCCTGGTGTTCAATGGGTGGAGTGGCACCCACCATCTGTAGATAATGATGATGGTGATGATGGCGCGTCACTGCCTCAGGGCAGTTAGGCGTCCTTAAGAAGAGCTTGCTCTCTAGACGGGTACCTCGTTGCGGCTCTCCAGTTTTGGGTCAGCTTCTCGGCATCTGCCTCGACGTCGTCCTTCCAACGGATGGGTGATCCATTCCGCTTTCGAGTACTATAATGAAGTACAGAGTTGTAGAGTTTCCAGCATCTGCAAGGCAATAGAATACGTCGTGCCAGATAATGCTACCGCTGGTGATGTGCTAGTGTTCACCAAACCGTTGGGTACAAAGATGGCTCTGAACGCTTACACATGTATCGATAAGCTCGCACATTGGAAGCGCATGAAAAACGCGGTGTTGGAAGAAGACGTTCGCAAAGACCTACTATCACGCCTTGAGTTCGATGTCTCGTCTGAATTATATATTCGCATGGCGGCCACACTCATGCAGAAATATCACGCACATTGCGTCACCCACATAACTGGCTCCGGCCTAATTTGTCACGCACAAACTCCTGTCGCTTATCAAAAGAACGATGTCAACTTTGTCATAAACAGTTTGCTGGTAATTGGCAATATGGCCGCTGTTGCCAAAGCTTGTGGTGGGATGCAGAGGCTGCTGCAGGACAAATTGTATGAAACATCTGACGGACTTCTCATTTCCTTGCAAATCTTGGTGGCCGCCACTTAGTGCAAGGACATCAAGAAATATGAGGGCTGTTAGGCCTGGATCATCGGAGCTGTTGAGGAAGGCGACAGGGCGACTCGCAGGATTAACAAGGTGCAAGTCATCGAGACACTGATCTACGAAGAAATCCAAAATGCAGACACAACTCTAATGAAATCGAAATCAACGTAACCGGGGTCAGCACGGTATTGCGCGAAAAACATCTATAGCTTAGTTTAATATATTGTAACCAACGATTGCCAATTCATTTCATTATTTCTTAATTCAGATACAAGACAAAGTGTTTGCCCAGCGGGTGAAATTCAACCACTATAGCGACAAACGCAGATAATGCCAACAACGAAACCAAAACGCACAGAGAACATCTTGCAACCTCTACGAGAATTCATAATCTTTACATTTTTTACATGTGCCATTGTGAGAGAATGAAGAATTTGTGCTTGTGCAGTGCGTCATCCGAAGCGTGTGTGGGAGATTTACTTGCAGTTGGGTTTGTCCGAATTTGAAAATGTGTTTGCGCCCACAATACCTAACTAATTTTATTATTTATATTATGCACATCTGCAAATTCAAACCTGTCGAATGGGGTATTTTTCATCAAAATCGGTTTTATAGTTTAGGCGTAAAATGCTGGTAAAGAAAATCTCTTGGCCTGTTTATATATAGATAACTTAAAATAGCGTAAGACGTATCTAGCTAACAGGAGACACTGTTTTGTCGGACAAAAACAAATTTTTTGAACACCACTGATTTATCAAAGTGTCGATATATTCTTAAGAATTCATACCCACAACTTTGGGGTCAATGCCAACAAAATAGGGGAGAGCGCACCATGCTTTGCAGATTTGACTGTGACTGTGACTGTGACAGAACGACCTAGCAAAACCTAGAAATAGGTGCTATAATACAATAAATTGTTTTGTTTGTCACACTACTCTGGAAGAAGAAAGGCGTTAGTTATTTGATATTTGACGTTCTTGTTGTTGTTGTTTGTATTGTTTGTACGGTTTTTCTTGTTTTTGTCACAAGCGCCGCATAAGCACCGCACTTCAATGATGAAATGCACATTTGTCGCTTTTGAATGTTTGATTGAAGGCCGAGAGCACACGGTAAGCGACGAGTTTTTCGAAGGGGTGCTAGTACAGAACTGCGGCATTCAATTGATAGGCACACAATCGAAGCGATTTAAAGACAAAACGCTTGGCTGCGAGTACGATGCATCATAGAAGACGCTTATCATGATTGATGGACGTTGCGAAAAAACAGCTTGACTCGCAAGCTGCGCGCTGTACAGTGAAGAAGGCTGTCAGGGGTGAGAGGTGAGAGGAGCATAGGAGATAATGGCAAGAACAAGGAGTGGTTTAATTGTAACACAAGGCAAGCACAGCCAAAACAAAATCAGACTCAAATGCATACTCAGAAAAAGGCAAAAACGCAGATACGATCGACTCATCGACTTTACATCTGACAGCAGACGGCGTCAATAGCAGGCTCTAGTGATGGAATGGTATTGATTTCGAACAAGTTTTCTATAGCTGTATTTTTAAGCAATCAGCAATCAAACTATACAAGCATAACTAAAATTTAATTGAAAATCCGGAATTGTATGGGAAGACGTAAAGAAATTCTGAAATTATTTGTTGAATGGCCCTGAATTTTTGCTGTGAAAACGGAGACAATGAAATCCACATACGGGTAACTCGAACTAAATATTGATATGATCCCACAGATAAATCTTAAATCCAAAACCAATATTGATTAAAGAGTGCCGTCTGATGTAGCTGCTACTCGGCAATCGCAATAATGACATATAATGCTTATCTGGATCCACCTGTGACAGCCGTAACACCAAAGAAGTTAAAAAAAATGTTTTTATTCGATTTTCTTCGCCTGAATATACGAATCTGCTCCTAGTTGCGTTTGCTATTAAAGCGTGTTGTATAGTTCGAATAAAGTTCGAAACTGAAAAATCTAATCGTAAACGAAACTTTAAGGCTACCATATTATTATGATGAAGTTGGAATGTTAATGCGTAAATGAATAGTCAAAGGATTTAATTTGGTTACATGGAGCGACGTTCTTTTCAGATAATTTTCCTCAGCGCCTTTAAAAAACAACCGGCAAAGGGAAAATAAAGTATCGAGCGTGACTCAGCTCATCACCAATTGCAGCGGCTCAAAGGTTTAAGTTGCGGGTGTGTCAAACACATTCGATATCGGTGTCGTTGCCTGACGAGATCCTTAAAAATAGATAGTCGATGGCATTGATTGCTGATTGGAACATGTCTGCGCTTTAGACTCTGAAAGTATTTACGTTGTGTAAAATTAAAAACAGACAGGCAAATAGACAGATAGACAGATGTCGAAAGCTAGCAGGGTGTAAGGCGTTGATTCAGGCGGGGCGTCAGACGGGCAGTTTAGCAACCAGCCGAGCAGGCGAATTGGGCGTGAAAGCGTCACAGTCTGACAGCTTGGCACGTTAAATGCAACAATTTGCAGACCCATACCAGGCCATGCAGACATGGCAGATCAATGTATCCTTGTCGCGCCTTCGTCTGGGACACCGCGTCACAACTCAACTCAACTCAACTCAAGTCAACTCAACTCGTCTGGCCTGCACTGCTTTACTTTACACGAGTCTGATGTTGGAAAGCGTGCGTTGCATTGCATTTTGTCATTGAACTTTATCGAAGCGTGCCATAAATTGCCGGGTTTCTTTCGTTTTATTGTTGTGGTTGTTGTTGTTGTTGCGGTTCTTTTATTTGCTTTTACTTTGTTGTTTAACATTTAAAAGATATGCTAATGAAAACAAGCTGTGAACATTACTGAGGCATTCCAGCCAAAGTAGCTCTGAGCGGATAAGAAAAAAAAAAACAAAAATAAAAATAAAAAGGGAAGCAGACAATTTAAAATTCATCGATTAACTTAACTTGACTTAAGTAGTTAACAACAACAACAACAACAACAACAATAACAATAACAGCAACAACAAAATTGGCAAATTAATAAATTTTTAAAAGAATTAATAAAAAATAAAAAATTAATGCACGTCACAATAGTCTATGAAATCAAGCCCCAGCATTGTCGCTTCTCTTTTATACATATATATATATAATACGGTATTTTAGAACCGTGTAAACACATATTATGTCTACATACAGCTATGAAAAAATAATAGCACCACTATGGCACTTTTTCTTATTGACCAAAAAACAAACAATTCGTGTTGCGATTCTGTCGAGATTTTCATATTTAATATATTGCTTAGTATTTTCGCTATACGCTCTTGCAATATTCATAGTTTATTTATTTATTTTTTTGTAATTAAAAGTGCTTGAAATAGCGAAAAATATAGCAGCATCACTTACGCTTTGTTTATAGGAAAAGTTATGTTTCGCTGAATTGCTTTGATAGCATTGCTTAGCACGTCTTTAAAAGATTTGGCTTTGATTTTGTTATTTCGATCACCAAGTTTACGATAAATCGAAAATTATGAATACAATGGGTCGTGGAGAATATAAAAAAAAATTATATTGGATAGGAAATGCTATAGAAAAGTTGGTCGATTGGTTGGCTGTGCAAAAAAAAAAAAAAAAAAATGGTACGCAAAGGCTGACACACGTGGGCGAAAACGAGCAGTTCGCACATGTCTCAGACAACATAATTGAAGAGCCTCCAGCGCAAGAAAGGTTTCTCTTTGAAACGCCAAACATATTGCCAAGCGCATGAAGTTGGCAAAGGAGCATCTAAAGTGGCCAGTCCGAAAATGGAGACATGAGAGCTAAGTTGTTATATTTGTTGGACATTATTTTGGATACAGTGATGCTAACCTAAGCAGTATATGAGATGCGCCTAATATGGGTCTTTAAACAAAGGCGTGTGACCCGAAGCACACCAGCAAGGAAGCAAAGGAATGGTTCGGAAAAAAATTCAGTGAGCATTATGGAGTCAGAAAAGCAGTTGATACTTCTAAGCCAACGAAGCAACGCATCACTTTGGGAAGTCATATCAGGAGTTAGTTGAATCTAAGCCAAGACATTGCGCAGCCGTTATTTATAATAACGATAATGCAACTAAATATTAAATTTATAGAATAATCTAAGTTGTTGAAGTTGAAACGTGGTGCCATTACTTTGTCCATATAAGTCATATTCTATGACTTTGACTATGACTCAGCACCAATTTCAAATGACAAAAGAATTCGGTGCTACTGTTTTAAGGAGTATTATTAATTAAAAAAATAAATAAATAAATAAAAAAATAGAAAAGAAAGGGTGTGGCTGTGTCGGGAACACTGCAGGCTTATATTTTTAGAGAGCGCCGCAAGGTACGCTGTAAAGGTACGAAGAAAATAAAACAAAAACAATAACAATGGCACGCAACACAGAGAACAACAACAATGTGGGAAGCGGCGTACAAAAAAAAACACAACAACATCAATTTTCATATTGAAATTTTTTGAAAAACGAAATCAAAACGTTGGCCCTCGTCACTCCGTCGCCCGCGACAAATTTCGCATGGAAGCTAATGAGTTCTTTGAACCTTTAGCTATCGAGTGGTGCAATTAAATTTTTGCTACAGATGATAGATATATAACTACAACACCAAACTGTATACCCATTCACTATATCTTCACACTTCGAACATGCACGCCGTTTAACTAAAAACCAATAATTATAAAATATTCAAAGCCAAATCAAATAAAAACGCATTAATTGAAGACCTGTTTCGCCTGCTAAGCTCAGATTGTTTTTCTTTATCAATTTCAATTGCTTCTCCCCCTACTATAATATTTTTAATGACCTTATGTGATTATTGACATGTAAGAATATCTATGAAATGCGCTGCTACTCGTGTTGTTTTTAAGTAATAATAAAATGCATTAAAAAAAGAGTAAACAAAAAGTCGAACATGCGTCACGCACGCTGACAGACAGAGCGACGGACAGAGTGGCACACAGTGTAAAAGATGCTTTTTATGGCCGCTTGCCGACACAAGAGTAGGGAAGGCGTCGCCTGCTGCATGATTAACGCAAGCGAGGCCTACAAATCGTTCAAACATCCGTCCGCCCCTACGTTCTTCTGTTTGTATTTCTGTCTGTCTCTCTGTCTGTCTGTCTGCCTGTCTGTCTGTGTGTCTGTTCGTCCGTTAGCACAGATGCTGCGAGCTCACTTTGCCAATGAAATCATTTCAAATCAATCGCGCGGCATTTTTCGACGAAATAGTACAGCGTCAATACTAAAATAACTGCGCTTCGTTATTTATGAAATGCAATAACACCAGATACGTTAACAACAACAACAACAACAACAACAAGCAAGATAATTCAGCTGAGAATTATATATCAAAAAGGAACGAACACTTGTTTTATGGCAATTTGCATATTTGTCGAACTTCATGTTGTCGAACGCTGCTTGCTTATCACAAACGCTGAAAGCGACCGTTTGTTGTTGTCGTTGTTATTGTATTATTCTTGTAGCAGATGCTTGGCATTTTGTGCTATTAGTAAAACATATCTTAACGTGATATGTATCTATGAGATACGAAAACAATGTAGCGTACATTCTGAACGATCGACGTTATCAACGCGTTGTGTGGCGCTCGCCCTGAAAGGAGCAACGTCAGTGGCAACAGCAGCACATCCGAAGATTGTTTGTGTCTGCGTGTGTGGCGCCATCTGAGGCGTACGATATGTGGAGGCAATAAAATTTACTACTAGACCACATAGGCTGAGGTTAAACTTTCATTCACCGGTTTAAACAAATGCAGTTGCAGTCTTATTATAAATAATCTATAGTTTACCGAACTAAAAACTAAATTAGTTTAGGCGTTAGTATAATTAGCCATTTTCATTTAATCCTGATGATCTCGGTTAGGTCATAGGGACAAAGTTGTCAAACGACTGTATTGTCATCGTTCCTTGTTGGGTGTGCAAAGTTGCAGTTAAATTTGACGTTTTGAAGTGGGTGAAAATCTCCTTCAAAGATTTGGTTACACATTACAAACATACAGCCGAAGCTAATATAAAGCATGTAAAACAAATGTGAGCCTCATTTCTGTATTTAATAATGGAAGATTAGAGTCTCTGAAAAAAAGTTGTAACCAATCAAAATAATTAAAAAATAAATACAAATAAATTTCCATGTTTGACAAAAGAAGGCCCAAGCCAGTAAGTTATGGTTGAAATTTTCAGATGTACAACGTCAGGTTGATAAGCTTAGTTTGGACATCGAGTAATATTATAAGCTATAATTTTGTATCAGCCTCACACATATAAATTATTTTTTTTGAGAAAATGTCCAGTTTTTAGACGAATTTGAAGGAATTTGCAGCTGAGGCGAAAGCAGTGATCCTGAGTTGGAATCATTATTGAAGCATCCCCCTACATCTTTGCAAAAATTGAAAACTTTTGTGATCTGCTCACATCAGTTAGCTACAACCACAAGATAACGTTTGTACTAATATTCTTAATAAAAAGTAAAGACACATATGTACACAACATATGGGAAATACAAAAAACGAAATTATTGAAGGAAAACTCTCGCAAATAAATGCTCAATTTTTATTAAAAAACAGCGGCATCATATTTGTACAACTAATAGTAAGTACTTATAAAAAGTAGTTGTCGATCTACTCAAAATAAGTTATCCTTTCAGTGGTGACTTCATCGATGGAGCACAAGCTATTCTACCGAGCTAGAGGCTACAACTGGATGTTGGATGCGGCAGCAATTCGTATCCGTCTTCTAGATTGGCTAGCTTGATGAGAGCTTTGCCTGGACTACATTTTACTAGACTAATTTGAACAACATGGCTTTCTCCACTTCATAATAAAAGCTCTTATAGCACGATGATGGCACTCAAGTGGGTGGCGCTGCATTAGCGTTGACGGTTTACAGGGATTGGCGAGAGCCCACACAGAGCTGTTTTAGATGTTTCGAGATGTTGAGCAATGCCAGCAACAGCAATAGCAGCTTGACAATGTCTATATCTGTCAATGTCAATGCCATTCTCAAACTGACATTGTCAGAACCGTAGACATTATTTCTCTATTTTCTTATTTCTGCGCTTATGCTTGTTTTCTTCTTAGACTAACAAGCGCGTCAATCCTACCTTGAGAAATTGAATTTTTTTAAAAACAATTTTTTATTTTTTTATTTTATTTTTCTTTATAGCCACCCTTGAAAATTGCCAAAGAGATTTGAAAATATTCAAACCTTCCCTATGTATGTATGTGGTTATGTAGTAAATTTACTTCCGCCAAAAGGCCTTTTCCCAAATCGCATTTTCGTAAACCTCGTATCTCTGACCACGTCTCGCAACTTGACAAAGTTTTAAAATTGCCTTGCGAGTTTAATAAAATTGATAACAGGAGCAACGCCCTTGGTACGCTACACGTATAACTGTACATTGGCACAAGCAGATACAGATGTATCTATCTATCTATGCTTAACACTCTGCGCTCAAACGTAATTTGCCATTCAATTGAATTCGAACGACCGGCCTCTGAGGCGATACTCAGACTGAGACTCTGGCTGAGAAGAAGAATGAGTCGTGTCAGAAGCGCTATTTTCACACTTGAGGTTGCCATACATTGATAATTTTATTTATACAGTACAGCGAATTATTTTATCTTTTCCATTTTTATTCGTTTCCATTTTTCTCTTTTTTCTGGGTTTATTTTTTATTTATTTATTTTTTTTTTTTTCACAACGAAACAATTAAATCGTGTCAATGAGAATTTATTAAATGCTATCGATACACTTGGGCCTCAACTGCAACAGTGTGTGAGTGAATAAGAGTGTAAGAAGTCAAAAGACAGGGAGTCGACCGCTGACACTGAAAAATTTATAATTCCAGTGAACGGACTATGGATTAAATACATAAATTATAATACTAAAAAAAATAAAAAAAATTGGAAGTATATTTGCTTCTTTGTCCGTTATGAACGCCGAAACCGCTGGCCCGATATAAATGAAATTTTCAGGGAATCTCTATAATAGCCATTAGAAGGTTACTGTGAATTTTGGTGCGAAAGAATCGTCGAATTCGCTAAATATTAAGACCAGCTCAATTTTTGGATGTTGCTCAAACTGTACAGATACAAATGAAACACAAGAACAAAGCAGCAGTGCCGCTGGAACTGTACCAACTTGAAATGGTCAAATATTCAAATGAAAAAGAAATCAAAAAATTGAAGGATACGAAATGCCACCCACAAAGCCAAACAATGGAAGATCAACGAGAAAAACGTAACAGTAGACAGAGCGCAGATAGAAGGCAGCAACGCGCCGGGTCCCTGCTAATCGCTAATAAGAGTGATATGCATTTATTTTCGAGTTGTCAATAGTCAGTCTTTAAAGAAGTTCTTTTCGACCTACTCTGGTCCAAATGCACCATATTCTGTAGTTGCGGAAACACGTCACGTTGTGTTATGGCACACAATACATGTAAGTTAATTTTATTTTATTTTTATAAATTTCGGCAAACTTTTTGCGCCACCTTCAAAGCTAGGAAAACGAATACATAAAAAATTGGCAAACGTAAAGGGGGCGTACAACTTTATAATAACTAGTCTGGCAGCAAAATAATGCAACTCATTTTTTGCAAATCATCATCATCTACCATTTCGTTATACAAGCGATGAAGACCGAGAACAGTTAAATTCAAGTACAATTAAGGAGAATACCTGTTAGCAAAAGCGAGCGCTGTGGTCATGGTTCGACAGTTTTGAATTTACATTCACACGGTTGGGGACACAATTCGGATTGTGATGGTTTGCTAATTGAGTGTATTACAAAGAATTGGCATGGGCACCGAGCCGGCCAAGCGACAAGCGAGAAGCGGCGCCATGTTGCAGCAATACTAACAACGATTATGATGATGATGATGATGATGATGATGATAACTAAACAAAGCAAAAATCAAAAAGCACTTCGTTGTTCGAAACCCTTTCGTATGCCTGTCACAAATCACGTTAATTAAGCCAACTGGCATTGGCATCAACAGAACACCAACTGGCAACGGCTCGTCCAGCTGCAATAATACTAAATGGCAATGCCGTCTATTGCTTCCAAGTATCATAGAAAGAGAACTGCCGAAAGGTTGTTTCACAAAACAATGAATTGGTGCATTTACTATGCATGATATTCTGTTCGCTTGTAAACGTTGCTACATAGCTACATAGCTACATGAATTCAACTTTTGCATTAGGAACACTGCGCTACATCGTTACCAGAGTTTGATGAATCACCCTAATCCTGCGGCAACATACGCAACACTATATGCCATTGTTGATAAGATGATGGATGACTTCTTATCAGTCAATTTCTGTGTAATTTCGTTTGATTATTCTTACAGCCAAACAAACAAAGTTTAGAAGCATTTCCTGATATCTGTGTGCCAGATAATTAAAAATGTGGCAACTTTACAATTTCCAACACTACACTTTCCAATGGCAATTTCCAATGTCATAACTTGCAATAGCAAAGCTTCGTTCAGCCTGCCTTCCGACGCAATATCTTCAATTTGTATTTGTATTTTGTAGCTTCAGCAGTTTTCAAGTGCACAACATTCAGCTGCGGGTCTTTCGAATTTTCAACTTGCAGATCTCTTGCTCTTCTTCCAATTCCTTCCCACGAATTCTAATTCTATAAATTGAAAGGGGATTAACATTTTTAAGACATTAGAAAATCATTCTTGCCTATTTGTAACGTTGAATAGAGAGGCCATTTTACTCGTCTTTCCCGTGCATTTCCGTGCACTCAAATTATCCAATTGTCTACGCCGCCGCCACTGTCACCGTGATAGTGCGCACTTGAGCACGATCTCGCTTGAGCGCAGAAATTAACGCAAGCCACAAAATAATCTCAGCATTTGACATTTTCACATGTGTCAGAATGCGCTTTTATTATTTTTGATTTTGGTTTTTGGTTTTTGATTGTTTGATTTTTGTTTTTGTCATGTCATTTTCAACCTCTTCAATTTCGGTTTTTAATTTCAATGTTTTTTCAGCGTCTTCTTTGTCGTCTTCAACTGTTCTAGAGCACTTGGGTCCGTATTCAATATGTAAACCGCATAGCATCACGTACGTGAGCTCTGACAGTTTGTCTGCTTGTGCATCTGCATAGGCAGACGTCTGGGCTATCCTCAACAGCAAGCAATGTTAACATCATCATCGCCAATGTAATCGTTATCATCGTCATTATCGTCAATCAATATCAGCATAATGAAATACGAGTCCGGCCACTTCAATGCAAACTTGTTGTTAATTACAAAATTACAACACGAAACTTCTTCGTTTCGGGCATTAATTTCCCTCACCGCTCTGATCCGCCACGTGGTTTTCTTGTTAGTGTTAGTATTAGTGTTAGTGTTGTTGTTGTTGTCCACTTATTCTTAAGTTGCAAGTTTAAGTTTTTGCTCATTCCGAGCTCGGCTTGCGTTGGCGTGGCATCGTCGGGTATCTCAAAGTGGCCGCCGTCATTAAAATTTGAGCTGCGCAGGCGCGACGAGCATTTTTCTTTACTACGTGCATTTTTCACCCTCTGTTTTTCTTGAAATTTTTTTATTTTTATTTAATTTCTTTTCAAGTGCTTTTTGTTTGCTTTTACTCCTAAGTTGTTTTGCATCGCACAAATGATTTATATCATTTTTATCGTAGCTCCGTTACTTGAGCAACACTGATGTTATGTTTCGGTTTCTCTCTCCCTCTCCCTCTCCCTATCAGGCTATCAGTCGCTGACGTCACATTCGAATTTTTAATAGATGGAGCTGTCATTGCGTGTTTGAAATTTGTTAAAATGTTGTATTAATTTTTTTCGGTTTTTTTTTTTAAATTTATTTTTTAATGAAATTTCTAAACCTGCGATTTTGCTAATTGTCGCCGTTCTCATCAAGAATTTTGACACAATCAAATGCGAGCGGGCACAATCAAATGCGTCTGAGCAAGAGCGTAATCGTACAACATATCGAGCATATACTATAGAATAGAAGCTTATTGATAACTACATATATGCCGCGCCCACAAAACGTCGCCAGCTTCGCTAACTATAGACACCGTAGAGCCCCACTCTTGACACAGCACCCCATGCGATACAACCGAATCACTCGACGACCTACGATCATTGAACGCTCAAGCACTATGTTGCTGCAAAGCGTTTGTTGTGTATTTAAGTTAATTATTATTATTATTTTTTTTATTAATTATTTAATTTATTTTTTTATCGTAACATCGTGACCGTGAATTTTTCCGATTCGTTTATTTGCTTGTTTTTTGTTTTCAAATTTTTCCATTTCATTTTACATATGTCTGAGTCCAGTAGAACTCGTGCTGATAATTTAATTATTTGACATACAGCTAAGCTTTTGGGAATTGTTTGGAGAAGTGCCGTCAACTGCTCACAGCCGGGTATATACAACAGACAAAGAAGCACTTCGAATTGCATTCAGGCAGTGCAGTGCGAAGTACTACAGCAATTGAGTTGAGATAATGAGATGAGTTTTGATGAGCTGACTTTCAAGAATGCTGACGATGATTTATTTATTTATTTATTTACGCGCATTCGGTCGACTTTTGAAATATTATGTTATATATTTAAGTATGTAATTATATAAGCTCCGGCAGGAATCTATTAGTTCACTCTTTTATCGTATCTATTGCATATGATAACTAATCACTTACCATATTGTTTTGAAAACAAAAACAAAAACATTTGAAATATTGTGGTCTCTATAACAGTCGCCATACGCATTTTTCGCTAGCCAACGTTTGACATAAATACTAAAGTTATATATGGCAGGTTTCCATGAACAAATTAGCTTTAAAATTCCCAATTGCCAAGACCTTCGTTCTTATAAAACTTTGCCAAAAATACGTTTTTTAAGCGCCACATCCTAGGCAATTCCAAACAAGATTTCAGATCGCTTTTTAAGATGGCATCGTTTGCCTTTTACCTTCTTATTAACTTCTATCGCCCATATTTTTAATGTGATTGAATGCTTTAAAAACAAAAAACAAAAAAGTTGATCATCGTTAAAGCTTTCTGTATCTAACACTCTGTCTATCGAGGCATCTATTAACTATCTCTCGGTCTAACCAACAATCTATGTACACCTCTGCCTCTAGCCACATTTCTATTAAGCCAGAAATTTGAAATGTAGGGCCTTCGCTTGTTAACTGACTTCAGCCATAATTTGTATAAGTGCATGACACGAATGCATAAAGCCACAAATCGCGACAACAAAAAAACCCCTAATCAAATACAATATAAATAAAAGCTCAGACACAAGCACGCACAACCAAATCCAATGAGAATATATTTGTATACTCACCAAATGCAACTAAGTTGACTACGAGCAAAATCAAACAGTCGCGAAAACCGCAAATGAAAAACGCTAAACAGAAAAACAGAAAAACAGAAAAACAGAAAAACAGAAAAACGAAGAAAAATTGTCAGGAAGTTCGACAAAACGCGATGCGCCAAAGTCATGCAAAGATTCAGGGTGCCGAGCCCTCGTCCAGTGGGATGCGAGTGTATGGTCCGGTCCGCACGGGCTGTGTCAACGTAGCGTCGCGTAGGCGTTAATCAACTTAGCAAAAACGTTCTCGCCCAACTCGCTGGCAACTAACTTAATTTCGCTTTGAAGCCTTCCATCCAGCGAGGCAAATTCAAATGACTTTTGCAAATCAAATTTGCAGTGGTCAAGGTAAGAGTAATTCGTAAGTCTAGCCAAAACAGGCTCATGAGAAATGGAATGCATTTTGATCTGGTTGGTTTAAAGGGTGTAAAGTTGTGCGAATTTGTAAAAATTCTGCAATCCTTTTATGTAGTAAACAATGTAATTGCTTTGTCAATAATGGCATGGTACTATAGCAGAAACAATAAAGTCTACATATATGACATATATAAGTCTGTAACATAAATATGCTAGGGTCTAGAACTTTGAAAATTAAATAACAGTTTTTCATTTGTTCAATAACACGTTCTATAGACCCATTGGACATCTATATGCTTAAAAGATGCCCAGAGAAAACAAAGTAATTATGAAACCATATGTTCCAACTAAGCGCTTGAGCAACACCTTAGGATTATAATTTTTGCAGAATTCATATCAATTTAAAAAATAATCTATTCGATTACATCTATTGCCACATATCTATGGAACTGCAATTTAATCAGGTGCATGTATTAAAATAAAAAGACCCAACAACTTAAACATAAGACTTTTATATTATTTCTTCGATAATCTATGCAAAAATGTACCAAGACTTTACTAGGATTTTTGAAAAAATATAACAGCCATGAATAGTTCTCGTAAATAGTTCTACTTCTAGTAAAATCTAAATTTAACAGCTAAAACTATTTTGTGCCACCTTGTATCAAGCGAAAGCAGAACTCTAATAAGTAGCTGGGTTAAGTAAGATTATCTGAAAATGATATATATATTAACAAAAAGTACGCGGTGCGTTTTACTAGCTCTCATGAAACTCAATATAATACACAGCAGAAGTATTTCTGTAATATAACTCTATGGTGAACTACCTAGGTTGTCATTGTCAATAAAGTTAACACTGTTTGAGGAGAGTTTGCTTAAAAATTGCATCGCTAAACTTCATATTTACTTTCTTTAATGTTTGAATACCGTGGCGGAGCACTCCATACATGAAGCATCAGTGTAGCATTTTAAGTCCTTTAAGAGACTGCGATTTCTTCTTTAGCGCTATGATAACTCAACAAGAATCTTACTTTCCGCTTATCCGCTTGTTCAAACAGAACCACAGACATGGTAGGGCAACTTTAAATCGCAGCCCTCGAAGTGATTTCCATTCATAAATTGATGTACGGCTAAAGTTAATTCGCCGTAGTCTCTCCGTTAGCTGCTGTTTTCAGTGCACTAGCTTCTCATTCAATCTTCTTAGCCTAACTAATTAATGATTAAAATAAAAAATTTTGAGTTCTTTACACGCCCCTAATTCATGTGTAATTTTTTTAACTGATGCTTCCTGACCATATGCCTTTGAGGTAGAGCACAACTCATTTTAAAGCAAGTAAATCGTCTTCAGTGCTTTGGAGATGCTGACTTTCTCAAGTTATTTTTAAGAAATTAGTTAGTTAGTAATGTTCTATCAATTTGTCTGTCTCATATTTAAGTTGTTGTTCTATCTTTTAGTCAGGGGATGGGGAATGCATTGTCAACGTTATTATAACAAGAACGTTATTATAAAAAGAACAAATTCAGTCACGTTTACCATCTGATTTGCATTGCTAACTGATCGATGGTCTACAAAACCCGTCGTAAAAAATATATAAATCTTCGGTGTGTCCGAATTTTCTATTCTTAATTTTAATTAAGCGTACTCTTTATATTTATCTTCTATTAATACTTACTATACATGTATATGTATGCATATGTGTATATTCTACGATGGCAATAACTTCATTAAATTATTATTTTGAATATCACAGTTAAACATTTAAAAAAGACCACTTAAAAAATTTAATGTCATGCTGCATGACATTTGAAAAAAAAAAAAACAAACAAACAAAAAAAAATTAATAAAAAAAAATTTCACAATTATTAACAACAAAATCGGAGGCTGCTAACCACTTCTTAATTGACTACACAACAACAACGACAGACTTTTTATGCAAAATTATTTACTTGGCTCAATTTGCGCTTTGATTGCTGCTGATGCTGTTGTTGATGGAGCTGACGTCGTCGACAACTTCGTTGGTATCAGCAACTTTAACACTTGTTTTGGTTTTCTTCTTAAATAATTTTTATTATTTATTTATTATAGAAGAAGTGTGAAGAGTGAATTTTTAATTATTTATAGTGAATTTGATTTTAATATTTTTATTTAATATTTTTCTATTCGAGTCTATTTGAATATCTTCGATTAGAACGTCGCTGTTGCTGCTGCTGGTGTTACTCTACCGTTGTTAACTGTAGAGCGTCCACTTGTCGAATGCTCGAAGAACTCAACAGTTGCCCTGCTTTATAGAGTTACTAGTTGCTGCCAATGAGACCGACGGCTCTTGGCTTGGTGCGTGAAAGGAACGTGAGCGTGTGTGAGAGAGCAACCGAGCATACAACGCTCTCAACTGCAGCAGCAGCAGCAACCTTTGTATGGGATTTAATGTTTGTTTTTCGCTTTGCTTTGATTTGCTTCATGTTATTTGGATTTGCTTGATTTGTGCGTTTTTTTAATTAAGCGTTAGTGATAAATGGAAAGAGACAGAGATAGAAATTGTATTGGCCAACAACACCGTTAACTGGATTCGTATGTGACTGAGGTTCCTGTCTTTGTCGCTGTTAATGTTCTGGTAGCTGCAGTTTCAGTTGTTGTTGTTCGTTTTGTAGTTGTTATAAAGTTTGTATTACAATGTAGAAGATATCAAAAAACTATAAGGCATATGTGTACATATGTACATACATAGGCATATTTGTCATCAGCCCGATGGGACAAGTTGTTTTAGGCATATCACTCTGTCTGTCTGTATGTAAAAAAGTACTCGATCAGTTTTTAGGCTTGAAGGGTGTTATGGTGTTTTCCTTTGTCCATGCTGGCCAGATCAGACAAATAAGTGTGATACCTCAGTTTTAAATCTACTATTAAAGTATCCCATGACCCCTGGCCCCATATAAAAAATATACGAGTACAATCCACTGGATCAACTCAAAATTCCTGTTCTGGTTTTGTTGTCTTCAGATCAACCGAGGTGAATTTTGGACAGACGTTAGTTAACTTTGCTTGAGCGCTTTGAGTGTGAAGAGCATGGCAATTTCAGCATAGCCCAAGTTGATTCTATATAGTCTTTTTAATTTTCGTTGTTGTTGTTATTGTTGTGATTATGTGGTTGCATTTCATATCACTACGTCCTGCTTTGCTTTGGGCTGCACATGCCGTTTGACAATAACAAAAAAGGACGAAAACACCAATGCGGTTTGAAAATTTGAGTTTACTCGTAAGTGCTTCTACGTAGGCCACAACTTCGAAGCTGTTAGCGGTTAACTATCACAAGAAGCACCACAAAGTACCGAAGTCACCGCTGTCATCATCACCATTACCGTCGTCGCAGTCGTCGTCATCATAGCCTTATGTGCAATCGCATTTAGTTTTAGTCATGCCAATTAACTTCTCAGCTCGTTGGTCAAACCAACAGCAGCAGCAGCAGCAACAACATCAGGTAGCTGAGTCTTAGGCCCAGGCTAGGTGGACCGTGGGCAGCCATTTGTCGTTTGGCGATATGCAACCAAAGCGGCGTCATTATCAATCTTTTTTCTGCACATTAGGCAAACGTTCACTAAGCGAAGTGCATTGTGGGCGTCTACGTTTTTCGACTCACTGCCTTTCTTCCCCCAAACCTCAGCACAATCAACGCCATCAAACAACTTTCAACTCAACTCGACTGTCAACTTTGTCTCTGCGTCTATGCCAAGAATAACGATAACGACATATATAAACTTTACAAGTTTGCAGTTGTTACACTTTAAATGCATCCTAATTGGCTTAGCCGATAAAACTCTCCACTCGGCGGATGCCATAATGTATCTATAGGCAACAACAATGTTGCTGTCGTGTGTCAACGTCATCTTATACAAAGATCCTTCAAGACTGCACAAAATCAGTTTGATATAATTGTCCACAAATAGCTATAAATCCTACTGCGTGATGTAGTTCGTTGTACATGCGCAGTCCATTAGATACGTACGACACCCTTTTTGGAAGTATCTGCCGAAAAAATTTGCTTTGACTACTCATGGATGTCTGTGTGACTCTAATAGTAAAGACCTCTTCTGGACGATTATTTTACTAATAACAAAGATTTTCTTCTACCAGTACATTTTATTACACATTCGCAAAGCCGGTTCCTCATGCAGTAAGTTGAATCTCAGACCACTTTAAATTATCTTCCAATATCCTCCAAATCCAAAAAAAAAAATAATATATAAATTGCTTCATAGATATGCACTATTGAGTTATATACCCCATCTGGGTTAACCGAGAATCTTGCCACGCACACACAAATAGAACACGTACCATCCTAACCTAACTTATGTACATAGATATTAATATTTGAAGGAGTGACATAGGTCAATTTCAATTGCAAGTTAGCTTCTGCTAAGAACATTGGTGCCTCAAAGGATTTAATATATTAGGAGCTTGCATTAATTCTGGTCATTTTTTAATGCAAAAAAGCAGTTTTTGAGAAAAATTGGTACAATATTTCTTATTCGAAATAATTTCCATTATATTCTACAACCTTTGGTGATTAGTGATGTGGCAGCGATCCATTTTCGTACTTTCTCAGCATTTCGAAACCGTGTATCAATCAAGCCATACTGCATGGTTCTGAACAAATGGTAATCAGAACTTCCCATTCGAGCTCCAACAGTGTATCCTTCACAACTCTTGCAACGTGTGGCTGAGCATCTCAACGTTGTGACTTTGCGTCTCAACGTGTTATTCAATTGGCTCGTTCACCTGACGTTGGTACACATCTGCAGTAAGAGTTTCGTTCGGTTTTTGAAGCTCCTAATACACTATTTCATGCTGATCCCACCATATACACAACAAGACCTTATGACCATGAATATTGGGCTTCGATGTCGATGTGGATGTGGATGTGGCTCTCTTTAGTTAACTCATGACTTTTTGCGCTTGGGATTGATGTAGCTGTAGCTGTTGAAAGGGTTTGAAATTGAATTCTTACTCAATTCGTATGGTAGCCATTTTCCCATCGCATGTAAGAGGTGCTTGACTTATTCTTCGTCATCCTGTTGGTGATATACTTCAAAGTAAACGTCTCGTAAACGTCTGGCAACAGTTGATTCATCAACTGCTAAGCTGTCTGCAAGTTGCTTCAGAGTTTGAGCATAGTTTGAGTCTCCGTCCAATAAGTCTTGCAGTCCTCGAACTTTTTTGCTGCGCCAGGCTGTTCTTTGTCATTGACATCAAAATCACCACTTTTAAGTCGTGGATGCTGAAGGAGCGGCACCGCCATAAGTTTCTAAAAGCGTTTGATAAGTTTCGACAGCAGATTTATTCAAATCAAATAACAGCATTAATGCAATTCGAAAATGCAGTATTGTAGCGTTCCATGATTAGCGTCAATATACATTAAATAACTCAATAAGACTAAATGGAATACTGCTATTGTTTTTGATACTATGTCAATCGTATACTTTTTAATACACCGTACTTTTTAATATAGAGAATTTCATATGCCTAGCTCACATATTGAAAACTAACTTTTTATTTCCTTTTTCGTAGATATTAGCATGTAATTAGGTTTTTTAGTCTCCAAGGTTTTTTGTTTATCCCCTGTTAAAGCCTTCTTTAGATGCACGTTATCCACATTCCGCCTTATCTGGCAAGGTGTGCATATCTAGGGATGGACACTCTTATGGATTCTTCGTAATTTTGCAACGAAACAAAGCAGGAAAGTTCCATTATAGATGTCGAAGATATTTCTCAGTACTATCCCTACTCATAAAGTACGTTCCTCATTTTACGTCAGTTCCGCTTAGGCCAAAAGAAATCTCACAGGTGCGTCTTAGCAGATTAGAGTCCCACACTCTGCACTCTAATAACTTAAAATGATCCGATAGATCCGATCAGAATTTATGGTGTCAGTAGCGAATTGAGTTGAATTTGAGTTGTTATATATCTGGACTTAGCTACTCTTTTCAGAACTGCAGATTATTGCTGTTGGTTTGCAAGGGCTCTCATCAACAATTCATGTTGGCTTGCGAGTCGAACCATATGGCGCCTATGAGATTGTTGAAAATTAAACAAAAAATATAGCCAAAGGCGTAACCTAAGACGCCGCTTATTGACATCATACACAATGACCTACGACAACAACTAACGTGATGACCTTTTTGTGACTTCGTGACTTCTCTTTCTTTAAGTACAAAGGTCTCGCCGATTATTTTCTATTTTGTAGGCGTATTTAAAATGAGCGCGGAAATACAGGCTTAGGAAAACCCACAAGTACACATAAAAATTAGAGAACCGCACAAAGTACTCTACACTTTGAAGTTGCCGTAGCGGAGGAAAACGAAGGTTGTGAAGATATGAGTATAGAGTAGGCCAGTAAATGAAATAAATCAACTTTTAAGATTGCCAACTTTTTTCATAAATTTTCGAGCAATAAAACATGATAAAATCATACGACTATATGTTCTTAAACAACATGTTATGGCAGCACTGCAATTTTAGAAGAATTTCAAAGTCAGATGTTTAGGCAGCTCCTTGTTTCTGCAATGAAGACGCAAACGACGCAAGTGAATGTTTGTGATGGACATTAAAGGCTAAGATATGTAAAATTTAATGACTGCAAAATAAACTATTGTGTACTTGTTATATGGTATGTTTGTATATGTCCTGTTTGTTATGTCCTCGACTACAAAAACCTGGCCAAAGTTCTCGTGTGTTTTGGAGTGAAAAGCTCGTGAAATGTCAAGCTGACTTTTAGCAGCTGAATGAACACATTACAAACACTCAGATGAAAAATGAAATTATCAAGAAATAAAATCCTTTCGGCTTTATATTAACAACACAACTTGCGAACATTTCAAGAAAATCATTAAAATGGCTTTCATCGAATATAATTTTTACATTGGATAGCACAATGAAGTTGGATGTACACGTACAACTGACAAAGATGCAGGACCACGACTGAAGAGGAAGTTGGCAGCCAATCTTACAGCCATTTGACATTTGTATTAAGGAGCACTTTGCTTAGTTGCTTAGTTCTTACTTTGAACAGAATCAAATAAAAAAAGAACTTGTTTTCTTCGGTACCGGCAGCCCTAACCTCAAATGAGGCTTTAGCATTTTTGCTCGAAGGAATTATCATTGAACAAAACATCAATACAACAAGTAAGGAAGTAAGTAAAACACAATTTTGTGATTTCTAAACCAGATAAGACAAAGTGACAGGATTAGTGCATCCTCCGGGAATTAATGTATCCGAAAGAAGTCACTCTAAAATATTTGTTGGAGTAGTGTTCCATATGCTGGACAGAAAATTTAATGCAATTTTTCAAAGAACTATAAATTCTTCGGTTCATCATTACGCTCTTTATTATTCAACAGCTCCTCGAATGGAAACTCGGACCAAAAATTATTAACTACACTCGCAGTTACCTTAGTAATAGAAGATGCGGAGTAAAAGTTAAATAGCACCCTATCAAAAGAAGAGCAACTACATAATGGCATCCCGCAGGGATCCCCACTGTCTGTCACCCTTTTCCTCATAGCTTACAACAAATTAAGCCACATAATAAATCAAAACAAATTTTTTACACATACAATGTAAGCAGACGATCTGTGTCTCATTTTTAATCCAAAAGTAGGCTATGCTACTGAAATAAAAAATTTGTTCCAAAAATTAAATCAATGGTGCACTTTTAGTGGCACAAAAATATCCAGCGAAAAATCCTCACACTTACATGTATGCAAAAAACACAACTGTACAAACATAGACATTAAAATAAACAATACAATCATACCTAAAACACAATATCTTAAAATATTAGGGCTTATCTTTGATAAGAGACATTCTTGGAATGAACACTAGATTAAATATTTGAAAATGTTTAAGTAGCAAAAATCTTAAATGTAACACTATCTCTCTCATAAACGTTACAAAAGCAATAATATTATCCAAAATAGATAACGGCCTCTGTGTATACGGCAAAACAAACAAAACCAATATTAACAAATTATCCACCCCCTACCACTCCTCCATTAGACTGTCTTTAGGTGCTTTCCGAACCACTCCCATCGCAGACTAACCAATACACCCGGATCTTCAATGCATACAACGCTAATCAACCAAATGAAGCGGAAACGAGATCTTAAAATACCATCAAGCCTCCAGCTCATCATCAAAAAAGCTGCAGAATTCAACATAATTTTATCTACTCACCGAAAATACAAACAAAAGGTCCCACCATGGCAACTTAGTGAAAACTCAATTATACTCCAACTCGCACATTATAAAAAGGACTCAACTCCCAAAGAGATTTACACGATAACCTTCAATAGTATTCGATCCAATTTCCCTACGTGGAAGTTTATCTTTACCGACGGCTCAAAAACAGACAACTCAACAGCACTTAGCGTTGTCACTGAGGAGAATGAAATTCTAAGATTGGCTATAACACCCTTCTACACGTCCATTTTTACAGCCGAAGCTGAAGCAATTCTAATGGCTGTGGAACTGGCAAGTGCAATAAAAAAAACCAAACATGTCATATGCACCGACTCGCTTTCAACACTCCTCGCTGTACAAAATGTAAATAACAATGATCCGACCATAAGCAAAATCAGAGACATGATATCCGCAAACCATAAAAAAATAAAACTAATGTGGACACCAGGACATGCAGGAATAAAAGGAAATGAGCTGGCGGACACAGCAGCAAAAGCCGCCACAACAGCCCCACTATTTCTTCACAACACTTTTAGTCAGAAAGACATTAACAACCTCGTCAATATGACAAGCAAACTAGTTTTAAAAAATATCTGGAGCGAATACACACACTATTATAAAACAATAAATCCTTATCGGAAACCAACAAACATACCAATAACTGTAAACAGAAAACACGGAATTATCTACACTAGATTCAGGCTAGGCCACACGAAGATTACACACGAACACCTATTCAAGAAAACATCACCACCGATCTGTCCATACTGCAATAGAAGCACTCTCACTATTGAACATTTCACGAATAACTGCCAATTTATCCCCAACCAATGCATCTCCTTAAAAATTCCCAGTCCTACCCAACTCCTCGCAGAGGAGTTGTAAAACTTATTTCTAAACTAAATATAAGCCTCTAAATACATGTAAAAAAAAAAAAAAACCAGCCTGAAGGCCTTCGTAGCTCCGGCTATAAAAGTATTGTAATTTATGATTAATTCTAAGCAACAATAAAAAAAAATAAAAATAAAAAAAAATTACGCTCTTTGGAATGAAATTGCAGTAACATTTCTCCAGACAATGACAGCGATGTTGTTGCATGCCAACAACAAATTATTATATTATCATATAGATATGTTTAAATGTAAATAAAATATACGAGTAAATTCAATAACATAATATACTAGCAGGGACCCGGCGCGTTGCTGCCTTCGCGTGCGAATCGCTCTTCGGATGTTTCAGCAGCTCTGCGTTCTGTCTGCTCTTTACGATTTTCTCGTTGATCTTCCAGTGTTTGGCTTTTTGGGTGGCATTTCGTATTATTTTATATAGTATTTGATATTTGTACAGTTTGAGCAGCACTGCCGTGGAACTCAATTCTCAGATGCTGTTTTGTTTTTGTGTTTTATTTGTATCTGTACCGTTTGGGCAGCATCTGAAAATTGAGTTGGTCTTAATATTTAGCGAATTCGACTATGTTTTTGCACCAAAACCATCAGAGGCACCAAAACTATCTAAAGGCTATTATGGAGATTACCAGAAAATTTCATCAAAATCGTTACAGCGGTTTCGACGTCCATAACGGACATAACGGA
Organism: Cacoxenus indagator; assembly: GCA_035041755.1. Classification (NCBI taxonomy): domain Eukaryota; kingdom Metazoa; phylum Arthropoda; class Insecta; order Diptera; family Drosophilidae; genus Cacoxenus; species Cacoxenus indagator. The sequence continues at coordinate 847,623 of JAWNKX010000250.1, forward strand.
TGCGCCATGTAAAAGTCTACATTTTTTAGTAACATTACTTAGCATCACTTTAATTGGTCTAAATGTTTGTATTTGTGTTATGTTATATTGAGCCAAGACGTTTCGCCTATACGAGAGACAACGCAAACGATATACGACACTAAGCGGGTAGGCGTAGGCGTCCTTTGGTTATTGAGAAGCGAGCCACACCTAGTCATGATTAAGTTCATACAGCTTAATATCAACCAAGAGCTGGACATTGAAGTTGCAATTCTAGGTGCGTCATACAACCTAAGAAAGCACCCGTGTGTGCTGCTCTGATCTGTCTAATAAATCTTTGATATTTGCCCTCAACACTCGAAAGAGGACACTCGACTCTGTGCGGATGAGAAGATCAGTGAGTGAGTGGCAAACGCGTTGGACGATATCGAGTAAGGGGCGTTTGACATACCGTCTAACACCCAACCTGGAACCATGGCTGTGCAGTGTCATGGTAAAGTAGATGTTTAGCTCACACAATTTTTGAGCTGTCGCAGCTATCTGCATGGATTTGGTCACGAGGAGTCACCACTGTGCACGTTCTGCGTGAAGGGGAGCATCAAAAACCCTGAACACGTCGCATACCGTAGGGTTGCTCGTTCACTTTGGGCTAGGTTTTCTTTTTACTTTTTTTTTTTACGAAATAAAACAGAACGCATAACCCGCACGGCCAGATGCGAACGTTTAGTTGTGAAATCCAGTAAAATCAGCCAATAAAAGTCGAAAAATTTTATGACGTCGTTGACAACTTTGTTGTTCTTGCTGTTGTTGTTGTCATTCTTGCTTTTGAGGTACACGTAGTTTCAGTGAGTTTAACCACTTTTTGCCGGTCATGTTTGGTCGGTCAGTCGCTTGCTTACTCACCCATTCATACACTGAACCATTCATACGTTCACCCAGAATCGCCCACTCTCACATACACATTTGCATTCACAAACGCTGTCTCCCTCTCGTTCATTCTCTCATATTTGCGGTTGCACTTCGCTTTGCTGTGCTAGTAACAGGTGGTTTTGATTTCCCATGCGGCTTTTGTGTGCGTGCGCTCACATTCTCATTCTCTCACCACAGTTGTGATTCTTAGTATTTTGGTTGTTGTTATTAATTTGTTTTTTTCATTAATCTAGTCAAACACTTGAAGCGCCAAAAATAGAAAAGCCAAAGCGTGCAAACAAACAAAAACAGAAATTTTTTGGCTTAATTAATAATAATAAAAAACTACGGCACTAAATAATCTCCGAAGAAGTCATTATAAATTAGCTAAAACAATGAAATAGCAAATCAAGTGGAGTCACAGAATTATAAGTACAAATAAAATGTTTGCTATTTTAGCTTTTAATGAATATAATGACTATGCAATGATTAAGCAGCCCCACGTGCGCGGCGTGTTTGTTTACACCCTACACTTCCAGTCGATTTGTAAGGTTCGAACCACCATATAATGTGAATATATCAAAATATCTTAGAGAGCGGTAGGGCGACTAAAAGTTACTGAATACCTGTATGTCAGACCTTGCAAATTGTGTGAAATTATCATGATGAAAACTCGCGTAAAGAACACCCCCATTGGGCTTTTCTCTACACAATTATATTTTTAACAGATTTTCTAAACACTGTTACCTCTCTTGGGCGAACTGCCTTTTTAACCGAACATTTCATGTCAAATTGCGAGACATTGCCCTTAATGGCTAGACTTGAGAATGCGGAATTGTTAAAACAAACAAACAAATGTCGACAATTCCTAATTCCATTCGATACTCAAACTTGAAATAAGTAGGTTAATATCATCTATACTTGGGTTATCATACCAAAGAGCACGGCCCCATCCCCATGCATGCGAAAAATTATACTTCAAACTATTTCCATCTTTGTTTTATTTAAAAAAAATTGTTTCTCTCACAAATGCCAATAACGCTTCAGTTTTTCGCAGATCTTGATCTTCTACATCATACACATATGTATGTACATACATATGTCACATGCAGCTGATCAGCTCTACTGTAAGACCAATTGGATCTCATCGACACTTGGTTAAAAAAGTGGAACACTTGTGTCTATGCAGAAAAATCTACACTATTCACATTTACCATCTACTCCTGATCATAAAATATAAATGGAGATGCCATTTCAAGGATACAATTGTGCAATGCCTGTTTCAACTGCCAAACTCATATAAAGACAATCGAATGCTGTTGGATTTGATATATGAAATTGGAGTACAAATTGTTACAGTATAAGTCCATATTTAAGCCAGCATGGACTAATTTATACAGCTCTGGATTCAAGTCTGGTGGTTCTAGACAGGTTTCAGTCCAAACTGCTGAGGAGTTTTGATCAGACTTCTGAACAATAAATCAGCTGGACAGACACGCTCGATGCCTCAAAACACGAATATGTAATCCATTACTGTGAGACCGAGTATTATACATAATTAACTATGATATATATATTTTTTTCTTTTTCAAAATTATTATTATAAATCCATGTATAGAAAAAATATAGCTTTTCATAATGATTTGACATAAAAAACCCGAATTTTCGCTTTCGCACTGCACAATCTTAGTCACGGCAAAGTGGGGGGCTCACAAACACGCAACGCGCAAGCCGCCGCACACCCAAGTTGTTCAGCTGCGCTATTTCGCCAGTCCAGAATAGAATTCCCACATAGCCGTGAATTTAAAGCGAAGCATTTTCTGTTTGAGGTGGTACTCTTATTTCTAGAAGCTTAAGCAGTAGGTATCGCATTTCAATTAGTGAAATTCCCACATAAAAATAACTGATTCATTTTAACTGGCAGAAGTCCCAGCGGCCAGATAAGGTCATAATTAGCGCCGTGTTTGATTTGAGATTTGATCTGTTTGCCGGCGGCGCTACTGCCTTCCGCTAATTGGGCATATTAGGCGTATTTAAATCGAGCAAATACCATAAGCGCCTTCGCAGTTGAACGAGTTAAGCGAAAAGTAAAAGCCAACACACACACACTAACTCCTACTTTATGAACTGCCTCGCCAGCCCTATGGACGATTAGCAAGAACAAACAACGGCACGATTACGCAAAATGGGGCAAATATTTGCCAGCGATGACGATGACGACGATGACGACAACGATAACGACAACGCCGATGATAACGATAATTATAATAAAAAAAAGAATGTCTTGAGTCAGTTTTAGTGTCTTTTTATTTAATTTTGCAAAGAGTCGATAGTCGCAAAAATTCCACCAATTTCCCGTCATCACTTTTTGATGGCCTCATACTGTGACTCACACCTTCTGCAAATACTATTAAGAGGTCATATAAGAGGTCTCCGCGGTTTTTGCCACTAGATGGTGTTGGTGTCCATAAATTTGGCAACACTAGTCTGATTATGTCAAACGAACATTTGTTTGAAGGGTGACATTTCAGGCTACAATTTTGGTGAAGACCGCTGTGTAATTTGTTGGCCGTGTTAAAAGTTATACTGATTTGAATATGAGTAAAATATCTGAAGGAATACGCTATGTGATGCTTTTTTATTATAAAAAAAGGGAAAAATGCGGCAAAACCATGCCGAAAAATTTTTGTAGTTTATGGTGAGAATGCTGTGACCGAACGCCGGACCCAGGAGTGGTTGGCTAGGTTCCGTTCAGGAAATTTCGATGGTCTGCCTGTCACTGAGAAAGTCGATGAAATTTTGCAAGTGATGGAACAAGACCGACACGGAAGCTGTCAGGAGATAGCGGAGGCATTAAACATCAACCATATGACAGTTTGGAATCATCTAAAAAGAGTAGTCTACTGAAAGAAGATCGATGTGCCACATGAATTAACGCAAAGAAATTTAATTGACCGAATAACCATCAGTGAAATGCTGCTGAAATGTAAGGCAATGGAACTATTTTTAAAGCGAGTCATTACGGGCGATGAACAATGAATTCAATACGAGATTATCCAACGCAAGCAAGACCATTTCAAAGCCTGGATTGACGGCAAAAAAGGGTATGTTGAGTGTTTGGAGGGATTGGAAGGGAATTGTCAGTTATGAGCTGCTGGATCGTGGCGAAACGGTCAATTCAGTCCTCCACTGTGCACAACTCGACCGTTTGAATGAAGAAATCAAGAAAGAGCGACCAGAATTGGTCAACAGAAAGGGAGTTGTCTTCCATCATGACAATGCTAGGCCACACACATCTTTGATGACCTGGAAGAAATTGACGAAGCTTGGTTGGGAAGTTCTGATGCATCCACCGTATAGCCCGGACCTTGCACCCTCTGACTACGATTTGTTTCGGTCTCTGCAAAACTCTCTGCATAGTAAAAAATTGGACGGCCGAAGAGCCGCTGAAAATCACTTGGCCAAGTTTTTCGCTGAGAAACCACGGAAATTCTACACCGATGGAATTATGAAGCTACCCGCAAAATGGCAAGAGGTCATAGATAATAATGGCCAATATGTAGTTGATTAAAATTGATTTTGAAAATTTTTGTTCAACAATGTACTAAAAACCGCGGATTCTTTTTATCAGACCCAATATATGCGAAGGCCCCAACATGCGCAAAAAAGAGTCTCTTTTCTTGCTTAACTTACAATGAGTACCTGAGATCAATTTCCGTAAAATTATGGTATTACATTTCGGAAGGGATTGATTACTCCTTGAGTGCGTAAAATCTGACAAAGCAAAAAAAAGAGTCTTAACCTGAAACAGTCCATCGAGTTCTGAAAAGGCCATTGCCGCGAATTCCGGAAAGTGTAATTCAAAATTTCAGGCACCCATATATACAATAGTTCAATGACTTCAAACAAATCCAAAATTTACGCTACGAACTACCAAGGCAAATGATTAGTGAAGAGTTACAGTTGAAAACCCTTTGAATTTTCGAGTTCGAATAGATTAGCGTATTGCCATCAAAATTTTTTAACTCAGTTCACTTCTACTTTATACTTCTAACATTAAGTACAATTACAGGAACTTATTTAAGTAAGGTAAAGATAGATTGTTACTTCGGCTGTGCTTTTGAGATTTGCATATGGATATATATAATATAGACTATATAGTCTCCATAAGATTAGCATATTTTATTATTATATTAATTTCTGTGACTCTGAGGTAAAGGTATAGTGAAACTTTAGTTTGGATCATTACACAACAAATAAAAAAAAACTACAAGTTTCACTGCGTGCCCTTTGTTTTCATTTCACAATTTCGGCTCAACGCTCGAATGCTACACAAAGAACGATAATGCAATGACGCGATGACACTATGATGCGTCATAATGATGAACATCACATACAAAAAGAAAACAACGAAGAGCGCAATACTTTTGTGCGTGCTCAAGAGAGAGTAACGTTTGTACATTTTCAAGCTAGTCACAAATGCAAACACAAAATTTTTACGTCTGCGGTGTATTCCTTTCCTATTTCTCTTACATATTTTTCTTCCATCTCTGTCGTATAACGCGGCGTCCCGGCGCCGAAATTTAGAAGTTTAACTTCAAAAACTTAAACTTTATCAATGGATTTGTATAAGCTCTACCCTGTCTACTGGCGAGATACTCTCGACTCCTACAAAGGCACCGATGTATTTTGTATAAATGAGCTTAGCATGTATTTGATGAATTTCAAATTTGAACCGCCATTTCATATAAAGTCTACAACAAGTACTTGCATTGAAACTCGGCTCTACAAATTGCGATTACGAAAAGTTATTTGGAAGTAATATTGATCTGTGATATTATATATACGAATATATTCCAATTTCCTGAGTAACTTGAATTTTAAAGTTTCAAAAAGATCAACTGTTATTGCAGCACTCCTTTTCCTTCTCGTTATAAGTCGGTGTGTTTTTAAATGCTTTCATCGATATGGTTACGGAATTTTACCAAGCCTTCGTACTGGGAGACTACATCTTTCAGCAAGGTATCGGGTAACTTCGTTGTGAGTATCGCATGCAGATGGCCGAATACCACAGCATCCAATTCGCACGGCTGTTCACCATAGAAATACGGCTTATTCGGAACGACTTTTAGCAGATTATCCAAAGTTCTGCAACATCGTTGAAGATTCGCACTCAGCTCATTGGGCGTCATCATGTCCCACTGATAAACTTGTAACAACTCCAGTGTGGTTCGTTTCTTAGAGCAATTTTTGAGAGTACTAATTGGCCAAGGGTACAATGCATTGTAAATCGGCACAGTCACATCCTTGTAGACGCGGTCATTCAAAAAGCACATGTAGAGCTCGGCGAGGGTGAAAGTGTTCTCTACGTAAAGGAGAAGGCTACGTATATCGAATTTGTCATACTCCTTGGGCCACTGAATCGGACCAAGTTCTTTGCTATCCACATAATCGACGATCGACTGAAAGTCGCAGAAAATGGAATCGTCAACGCGCAGAAATGGCGACCTCGTGAAGCGGCCGCCCGGCGAAATGTCCTCGGCATTGGGACGCGTGATAGTCGAGTATGGCAACTTGCACATTTGCAAATACACCTTCATCACCAGACAGCTCGCCTTCTCTGGCAGCAATAGCAGCTCCGAATCCAGGGTTTGATATAGCTGAACATCCAGCGGCCAATTCTCCTTTGCCGCATCTTCTTTGTCAATGACGTCCTCCTTTGAAGGCGTTAACGTTAGACCAGCGGAAATAATCAAGGCTGTGTCTAGCGCGTACTCGGGCTGTGAAGGGGCAGCTGCCATGGTGTCAGTTGCTTTTCTTGTAGTTGTTACTTTTTTTTGTATTTATTTTTTATGAATGTGTTTATACAATTTTGAATTTTAATTTAAATCCTGATTCAATATCACTGCCAACATAAGCAACGACATTACTTCAAAAGTTGACTCCGGTTTAAATAGTTATCGTTGGCAATATCGGCCTCACTCTTTATTTTCATATATCTACGTTGAAGTCGACTATCACTCTCTCGCTCTCCCTCGCTCCTTGTACAGAAAGTACAGAAATATAGTTGAATAAAACCGATCTCTATTTTATCTAATCGAAACCGTTCAAGACCGATCTCTGTTGCACAGCTTAGAGCCTCTATATCACTTTTTCTTCAACATGTCTCTACTTTTTACTCTATAAACAAAGAATCATGTCCTTGTGGTGTGTATCTCCAATAATATTGATCTCTCGCTCTGCAACTCTATATTATTACAACGTCCCTCTTATTATTTTGGTCCATCCCTCGTGGAAATCTATCCCTTCGGGATTTTAAATTTTAAATCTCCTTGCGCTTCCTATTTCATTCTCTTTCTATTTCTCTCTATGTTCGACTGCTTATGCAAAATCTCGCCCCTATCTACTCGCCCCAATAAACTGTTTTCTCTCTGTTTATCTATGTTTAATCTCTAGAGTAAAATCCGTCTCTGGTGTCGTAATGACCATGAGCTATTCAATCTCTCTTTCTCTCTCTCTCTCACTCTGTCTCACCTATTTTTCTCTTTTCTTATTTTATTTTTCTTTCTTTCGATTTGCTAATATTATACTTGTAATAAAATAAGTCCATGGCTATGATTTCATTGAAAACAGACCTATACGACTATATTTTCTCTCTAATTTATTTTGTTCTTCTTCCATTATACCTTTTGTTTGTGTTCTCCCTCTTACGCTGCCACCCCTTACTTCTCTTTGTCTTGTATGAATTTCCATATTTTGTTACTTAAATGGAATGCGATCTCTTTTTCTGATTTAAAGAGGAGTGAATTTAGTTGCTCCCTAGCTTTCTCGCTCTGTTTAATTATTGCTATCCGTCTTTTTCTACTCTCTTTTCTTAGTCGGTTAGTTGTTATTTCTATCTCTCTTTATCTCTCCCCCTCTTTTTATTACTTAATTTGATAGATTTCTCGATTTCTCTTTCTGCATTTCTACTCTTCTTTCTGTTTCTATATATTTCTGTTTAGCTCTCTTTCTGCTCTCTGAACTTATATCATTTGGTGGCTCTAATTTGCACAGAAGTTGATTAATGACTTGAGTTTGACGAAAGGTCGATTTTACTCGACTCGCTCTTCAGATGTTTCAGCACCTCTACGCTCTGTCTACTGCTGCGATTTTCTCGTTGATCTTCCACTGTTTGAGTTCTTGGGTGGCATTTCGTATTCTCCACTTTTTTCATTTTTTGAGCAGCACTGCCGGCAAATTCAATTCTCAGATGCTGCTTTGTTTCTGTGTTTTATTTGTATCTGTACAGTTTTAGAAGCATCTGCAAATTGAGTTGGTCTTAATATTTAGCGAATTCGACGATTTTGTCGTATTGAAATCCACAGTAACCTTCTAAAAGCTTTTATAGAGATTCTCTGAAAATTTCATCAAAATCGGTACGGCGGTTTCGGCATCCATAACGGACATACAAACATACTTCCAATTTTATACCCGATTAATCATTACACTCTTAAATTACTAGAGATCACTTAGGATCACTTATCGCAAAACTTCTGCTCATAATGACTTCAATCAACGTTTCTTCACTACTTCGCGCCGCTTTGGGAACAAACCTTAATAAACTTTGAAACACGCCTCCCGTGTGACACGCCGCCGGAACGACACAAACCAATTAGAGGCAATTGAATGTGTGCGATGACTTGCACTTTCAATTGATGCTTATCCACACTGCTCTCATAAAGAAGATTAAGCCGAATGTGGGCTGTGCGGACTTCACTCGTCCCCATTGAATTGAGCTGAATTGAATCGAGTGCAATAAATTGAGACGAAACGAGTAACTTACAAATTAATTTAATTCAAATGGCGTGCGTGCAACAATTCAATTGAAGACAATTGATTGAGTGGCAGGCGTGGCTGAGCGCGAGCTGGATGGGCAGTGAGGGTGTATGAAATGCATGAAAGGAATTGCAAATCATTTGAAAGTGTCGTAGTACGAATTACTTAATTACATATTTACAGATAAAAATTTAATTTAATAAAAAAAAGTTTAAAAAAAAAACACAAATCATTAATAACAACAACAGTTATAATAATAACAATGTACTAAGGAGATGTGCAGTATTCGTGTCCTACACGGGGACAGAGGAGAGGGTAGGCTATCGCTAAGCTATTAATACGAGTAATAAACTAGATAAGTATACGAATAGGTAAGTGGACGAGATATGTCTGCTATATCAGATATAAATGCATCTAGAAGAAGAAGAACAGCACTAATTGGATATTTCTTCGTTGCCAACCTCCACCGGCTTAGATTTCTGCCTACGCTTTCGTATGCAATCCTCAAGTAGCCACAACACAATGGCCAAAATGCATATAGCGTTCAGAAAATTCAATGTAAATGCGTAGTTGGTGTGATCACGTATGCAACCTGCAAGGAAGAGGGTTATGTCAGGATTGGTTGGGACTTGATAGGAATAGGTGCGGTGACATTTAAGTCCAAAAACAGGATGATAACGAACTACCATTCAGTTTCGAGCAGCTAACGAAGCAACGCCATGCGGTACTCACCTATGAGTGGGCCAAAGACCATTGAAAATGTGCCTGACATGAGCAACTGGAGACCGGCGGCCGCTGGCAAACGCTTGAGCGGCACATGGCTGGGTATGATGAGTGCCCAGAAGACGGTGCGAAATGCTTTGTTTAGGCCAAGCCAAATAAAGATGACTACCATGGCGTAGAAATTACGTGTGAACGAGAGCAACGCACGACCCAGGCACATACCTGCAATGCCAATTATGAAGAATGTTTTATTGCCGAAGTTCATCTTAGCCGTGATGACGGGTACGAGGAAGCGTATAACCAGATCACAAAAGCCCAACGAGGACATGGCCAGAGCAACTTGACTCTTCTCAAAACCGAAGTCGATGAGTATGAACGGCGTTAATATGGCGAAGTTAATCTCAACGAAGTTGATTAGCGTAATGCCCACGGCCAAATTGACGTAAGTGATATCGCGCAGCAGATCCAAATCAAAGAAAATTACAATTTTCTTGTAGAATGGCAACTTCTTGCGACGCTCAAACTCAATGATTTCATCGGCATCATGCCCGTCATCAGCCGCCGGCGGAGGGTCGCCAATTGGTAAGGCTTGCATTGACGTGTGTCGGGAGTGTGGCTGCCTTTCAGGACCCTGCCAATCGTTAAGCGCGTTCCGCTCGGCATCCTCCTCTTTGATGCTATGACAAACTGAAAAGCTGGGCTGCCTGTTGTGCGTTGAATCTGTGCTATTCAAACACTTCAACTCGACGGAGCCATTCTCTCCCTGCTGCTGTTGCTTGTCCCAAGCAGCGACGCGATTACGCGCCGCGCTGCCGTTGACCGAGGTGCCCGAGCCCAACCAGCCAGCATTGGCAAGCGACAACACGGGCGTCTCCGGGTCTGCAATTTGCCTTATTATGTGATCACGCTCATCGTCAGTCTTAGTTGCCGCCAGCTGCGGTCCCTCAGCGTCTTTGGCACGCTTCACCACATGCCACTTCACTGGCTGATAGATCAACGAACAAGCGATTGTGTGCAACGATATTGCGGCAAATATTGCCACAGTGCCCTGCACGCCAAGCACCTCGATGAGGTAGGTGGCAAAGTACGGACATACAATGGGACCCAGACCGGCAACGCCAAACTGATACGCCGTAGCAGTACGGCGCTTCTGCTTGAAGTACGTGTTCACGGCCAATGATGAAGCGGAAACGGTGAGGCCACGTCCAAAGCCATAAGTGATCGAAAAACCGAGCACATAAGACTCGAATGTATTGGCAAAAACAATCAGAAAAAGACCCGCAAAGGTGAGCACGGAGCCGACAAGCGCCACCTGACGGTAACTGAAGCGCCGAAAGAGCGGACCATTAAGCAGACCTAATCGTCAAAATGGAGACAGCACAGCGTCAGTCTAATTGACAATGGAAAAAATGCATTGAACTCACCCGTAAAGGCCGAAACAGCAATCTGTATGTTTATAATGGTTGTCAACTCTGAACTCGTAATGCCGAGATTGTTCATGCGATCTCGAAAAATGATGCCGAATTGTTGCGCCAAGGCAAATGTGACCAGCTGCCGATCGAGAAACCAAAACGAGAAGAGAGATACGTTAAAATCGTTTACGAAGTCCATTCAATTAGAAAAGCCGACAGTTTTCACTAACAATATTCACACCGCTCGCAATGGCCACCAGCCAACCCCAACCGCCATCTGGCGCCACAAAGTCATCGCCCAAGTCGCTTTTATCGCGGCGCTTCTTTTTTGTCTGCCTTTGTGGGTTGGGGACCGCTACCTTGTGTGAATGGACTTCTTTCCCTACTGTCTCTGTGGCCCACTCTGGCGTTGCCCTTGGCGTTTGGTTTAGGCGCAGTGCTGGACTTGTACAATTCCTATTGTTGTTGATATTGTTTTTGGGGACGCTGCTGCCATTTTCATCAGTCATTTTAGCAGCTCCGGTGGAACTTTATTTTCGAAATTGGTTAATTTTTTGGGTGGGTACAATTCAGTTTGATTTTTATGAGCAGCGTTGCATCACGAGTCTTTTGCTGTAAAAGAGAAGAGGTAGTGAAGAAGTAGCATTAAAAATTGGGTGTCAGAAATACTTAATGTTGAAATCAAAACGATTCTTCATGATCCCTTACTAAGGCCATCTGTCAGCTGTCCCTTCCTCCCACAGCCATTTTATCGCAATCACAAATTTCACCAGCCGCTCTGTGAGCACACTACCTAAGTTAGACCGCGCTACCGCAACGTTCACCTAGAGCTGTTGGAAAGTGGTTCTTCTTCGTCCCTACTGCTGCAAAATCCACCTGCAATACAGTTTCCAGTCTCCAAGTCTTTGAAAACCAGAATCCAGCGAAGCCGGACATAGTGCTGCGACATCACAGAGCATTCCGTTATTTCGGTATCACATAACTCAGAGACCTTATCACTGACTGACTGACTGACTAACTAAGCATAAATTAAAGTTACCATTCGGAAGCTTGCAGATAAGGAACACTCAGCTTAAGATCAACTTGCCCAAAAAGAAAGCATAACAACCTTCCCCCAGGTTTTGAACTATCGGTATAAAAGCTTAATTTATTAGGGCCGATTTTAACATCGTCCCAGTCGTTGAATACCCTTGTCGACGGGGTTCAGTTAGCCGTTCGTTGTGGGCTTGTTGAAGTATTGTAATACTACTATTAGTGAATAAGCCAGCCGCCCTAAATCTAGAACGGCTACTTGTACACCAACCACATCTTCTTTAGATGTACCGTTAATGCAGAGTGCTGCAGTTTTTTGGAACTTGAAACAAATACTCTCTGTTTATTGCTTTGCTTTATTATTAGCCACCTATAATTCCTGTGAACATTTTCATATGTAACTAGAAGGGACCCGGCGCGTTGCTGCCTTCGCGTACGTCTCGCTCTTCGGATGTTTCAGCAGCTCTGCGTTCTGTCTGCTCTCTACGATTTTCTCGTTGATCTTCCAGTGTTTGGCTTTTTGGGTGGCATTTCGTATTATTTTATATAGTATTTGATATTTGTACAGTTTGAGCAGCACTGCCGTGGAACTCAATTCTCAGATGCTGTTGTGTTTTTGTGTTTTATTTGTATCTGTACAATTTCAGCAAACTTATCTGAAAACTGAGTTCGTCTTAATATTTCACGAATTCAACGATTTTTTCGCACCAAAATTCACAATAACCGTCTACGAGCTATTATGTAGATGCACTGAAAATTTCATCAAAGTCGCTAAAGCGCTTTCGGCGTCTATAACGGACGAACAAACAAACAAACATTCTTCCAATTTTATATATATAGATAGATTGAATGTGTTAAGCCTGAGTGTCGGAATAGAGTTTGATTTTCGGCTAACGGACTTTCAATTTCAATATTTCAATTAAATAATATTAATTCCACCAATTTTACAAAAATCTTTTTGTTGTGCAGTAGAGTTGGGCAATAACCGAGAAATATAGTAACGAAGAAGATTAGCGTCCACTTAAGAGGAAGAGGTCAGTTCATTAACGGAATTTCCACTCTATTTGATCTTTAACTTCTATTATAATATAATAATTATACACTTCTCAATATTGGTTAGCTATTAAATTTGCAGCAATTCTAGCAGAACTTGACATGCTCCTTTTGTGCGAACACTAACCCCGTGACGTCACTGGATAAGCTGAAATATACTAAAATTGACTATTAATCAGCAAATTTAGATTTTTGCAATGATACACGCGTCGACAGTCATTTGAGCATGTGATAAACCCCCGATCATAAATAGCGCCACGCCCACTGATAACAAAAGCAACAAAAGACCAACGTTACTCGTACCCAAACGATATATCGATATCACTGTCGACAACCTATAATTAAATATATTATGCAATAGCATACGAACACATTGATAAGGCGCACTTGGACTTTTAAACATTCACAATTCTTTGGATGTTGCCAATTTTCAGCGACTATCGTGTACAAATTACAAAACCTATGCGATATCGGAGGTAATAGTTTTTGAACAAACCGGGGCTGGAGCTGGACATGACGACGAAAAAAAAAAGAAAAACAAAAACTGAGAAATTCGGAATAGCGAAAAAGTCGCGGCGTTTAAATCGCAAGGAACTTTGCCCAGATAAGGGGCGATGAGTACGCGATTGGTTTGGTTTGAAAAATTCGTTCCAATATTTTCATTTAATTAAAGAGTTGTATTTGTTTGTACGTAGATGCTAAAGATCAACAAAACGAATTAATAATATGAAGAATTGTAATAAAATATGTGATAAATAAACGTTGTTTAGCGCGCGGCCGAACCGATCGACACGACGATTGAAAATTGTGTATTCGAACTTGTAATTTGTATCTTTATGTAAAACTGCCTTGCTATCTGAGGAGAGACCGGAGTCGACAGCTTATCAGTGTCAGCTCAGTTGGCACTCGTTTCTACTCGCCGCAAATCGGTCGGCGGTTTATTAGTTCAACTGCGCTGCAACGGATGCGTCTCAATGCCGCGCACGCCGACATATCAGGAAGAATGACAAGATCAATGTCGAGTCGACCCACTGAAATTAGCGATATTTAATATTGTATCACTCGAATGTTAAAACTAAATGTTTCATTTTGTTGTAGTTGTTGTTTTTGTTTTTGTATTAGTATTTTAAAACAAACAACAAATACTTTCTCGTAAGGCAGCTTTGTAACTACATACGAGTATATATTAAATGTAATTATATATTATATATATGAAACTAGTTTGGCGGTTTGCGGAAACAAGCTCGAAATAGATTTCATGAAATGTTTTCTTAGGACTTTCGTTGATGCAATGTTAACTGTTAACTCTCCGGAAACATACAAGTACACCGCATCTTTCTAATATACTCACTCGTGCTAGAGCACAGCTTAGTACAGTAAACCATGCCCCTAGTAGACCCCCCCTAATCTACTCGTAACAAAATGTAGACGGTTTTAGGGTCTTTAAATTTTTTGCTTGTTAAATTGCATTGATTTTTCAATATTCCGAATCTTCCTAAAATATGACTAGACTCTTGAAAGACACCACAGAAGCTCAGATATTTTTCGAAGCATTTCGTTTAAAAATTTTACTCAAAATTTCACTCAAATTCGTTTTAGAGTTTCTTGATTAATAAATTAAGTTGCTAAAGATAATTCTGTATTAAATCTATGAATGTCCGAAAACAGTTCTGACTAAATTCATTAAATACGAGTAATTCTTCAACCAGAATGGCTACGCCAAAGGCGAGCTGGGAGACCGAAAGAAACTTGGCGCAGATCCATCAAAAAGGAGCTAGCCAAGAGAACTGCGCAAAACAGAGTGAGATGGAGAATTCTCGTAGCAACCCTATGCTCCCATGCGGAGTGATAAAGGAAAAAAAAAATTATGTTAAAAAAATATCTTCAAAAAGACTCGGCCACATACACCCAAATATGGCCTAACACAGTGCTAAATGCGCGTTCATCGGCAATGTCAACGTCAGCTCAATATAGGTCTTTTACGGCTCTATTTTAAGCTCCGAGCTCCAAAATATATATTAGCAAAGAGCACCAAAATAAATTCATTAAACCTTGTTCTTCCTTGTGCCAGCGCGCAGATACGCCTACAAGTCATTCCAATTTGGTATCAAATTGCTTCGAGACCGGCATCTTTTGACATTTAGAACGGAAACGAATTTTAGTTTTATATTTTAATTTTTATTTATATTATATATATATATACATTTTATTGTATATTTTATATTTATTTATATTTTATTTTTTGTAAAAACCACTAGTCTAGCACCTTGAAGATTATTCTAGTTGTTTTTGTTCTAGATATTTTTATTATACTCTGAATATTGTCTTTAGCCTGTTTCAAAAATAAATGTACAATAACAAATCTGTAGAGCTTCACCACACATCCGCGATGCGGAATGTGAAATCTAGGGGATGTAGCCTTTTCAGTCATGAATTCAGAAACTACGGTTCGAAAAAAGCAATTTTAGTGGCAACAAAAAATTGGCAACTACAAAGCAACTCTAAACAAGATCACTGCACTTTGAATAGACCACTCTGAGTAGCGCAGTTGAACGAAGTAATGTAGTATATGACACGCACTATCGAGTAAGCGACATAATTGTACAAACATATCGATAGTATGTCAATCAGCATATCACTATACATTAAGATGTTAGCGAAATGTAGTCGCTCGGCTTTTTTTTGAAAGAACACTCATTTAAGAAACTACAAATCATTGGCCTATATAGTACACGAAAACAGTACATAAATATAGTTAGATGTCATATAAAAAATTGTTAACAGTCAAATCATTTGGACTGGAATCGGACCCGTTATCTAAAGCAGTGACTATGTCCACTCGTAACTGGGTATATACCACAAGAGCTACAAGATTTCATTTTGGCATTTGGTATTGCTATACGATATGCCTATTTTAAAAAGATAACGTTCGAAGTTCAACCTCAACATTCTTGGAAATATGTATTAGCAAAACTACTATCACAATATTAAATTCGCGTTCGACTAATAATACCAGAATACCAGTTTCAAAATCCAACAAGCTGTGTATATTAAAACGATCTTATTATCGAAATTCCGAGAATCAAAATAAAATTTTATAAAGTACTGGCTGCACCCGGCAAACGCTGTTTTCTTTTGATATTAATAGGAAACAAAGTAATTAAACATTTGTGTCTTCACTTTCAGTGAAAGGTAATTGTGTCGTGCCTGCAATTGCTCTTCTATTTGTTTATGCAAGTTGTTCTTGTGTTTATTGTACTCTGTACCTACGACTTCGTTGTGATAGAACGGGACCGCACCATCGCTGCTTTGAAATTAATATTAATCATTTGAATACATGAAATTTTCTTTGCCTTTAATTTGAAAAGATTCAGAAGTCTATAAAAAGTGAATGGAGACTCGGTGCCTACTTTGAGCACTCATCAATTAGCTTTTCGAATAATCGAAATAAACCAACCCTAAGACCAACTACCAGGTCCAAATTAAAATTAAAATCCAGAAGAGCTCGAACCGAATCTAAGTTAAGAAATCTTAGCTCGGTAGCTCTCATAGATTTGGAGAAGATCCCTCGGTGACAAACGCATTATATACATATATAAATAACATAACTTAAAAAGATGAAGAGCAAAATTGAAGTTTTAACCAAAAAAAAAAAAATTAATCAATAAAAAAATTTTTGGAAGTCCAAAATCGAATCTCGAAATTTACCACTGATCTTGTGCATTTCAAATGGCTAACCCCACGTAACTTCAATGCGATCTCCAATTTCCGTAATAAATCTTAGAACAAATTTATCGTCCATAGACAAAGCTTCTTCACCCTTTTCGAACTGGCAAAAGCCTTAAAGCAGAAACATAGCGTTATATGCCCACCGTAAGAGACAGCTTAAGCCGCTAGTCCAGATGTTTAGTTGGAAAATTTCCAAAGTTGTTCCCATTAGAAGAGCTAATAAACTTGCCGAGTTGCTTTCTTCCTAGCGCTCCTTTTAGAAAAAGTCATTAAACAGGAATTATCCCAGTTCATGGACGATAATAACTTGAATTCGGTTTCTGTCGTGAACCTGGCACGCTGCAACTATTATCTACAGTCTAGAGCATTGTAAAATCGAACTTTAGAAAATCCAAATCCAGCCTTGATCGTAACATTTTGGCACGATGTAGTAGTCATTGAAACGAATTTGCTGGAATTTTCCCCAAACTCACAAAAATAATTCATCATAATAATAATAATTCATTTTCCTAAAAAAAAAAACCGGTCGTTTGTTGCACATATTGTTAACGCAAAATGTCATGCATTCCTTACAATGTCAGGCTACCCTCAAGTTCCCTGCCTTCTCCCAACCACTATAACATATTTTCCGCGCACTTCGCAATTCTGAGAGATTGCACTTACTCAATCTTCGCTGATGACACAGCTGTCCTCTGCTCCGAGACCCCAGCTTTTGACTCTCTCATTTCCTATTTTGCTAAGTGCGAAATTCTAGTAAGCCTTGGCAAAAGTCAGGCGATATTTTTCACCAGAAAGCGTAAAGACATCTATCTACCTATCTCCAGTTTGGTCAGATTCCGCCAACTGGCACATACACAAACTCCATGTCACCCATAACACACTACTAAAAATGTTTTTTAATCTACTCTGGCACCACTCCATTATTGACTTACTTAGAAGGCCTGTATCGAATTAGTAGCGGACAGGCGCGCTCAATTTTTCTCCCTCCATCACCTATTAGAAATATATGGCTCAACCTTAAGTCTTTTCTATTTTTATTATTAAATGTAAACTCCAACGATTAAAAGTAAACTCCTAATTATAATTTATTGTTGAATCACGAACATAACAAATTGTTGTGAATAAATGGGAATAAAATCAAATTTCGAAAATTTTAAAATCAAATTTCGAAGCCAAAAATTGCATTTCGAAAAGTAGAATAAAATTTAGATAAACCCAGTTTGATATAGAAAACCAAAAAAAATTATTTCTGAAATTTACACTTGTAATTTGGAGGATAAAACTATATTTACCACAGTATTATTATAGTGTATTTCTAGTAAAGTGGAATAAATAATATTTGGAAGGACACATTTTAATTTCGGAAAGCAAAATAAAATGTTTAAACTAAGAATAAATGTGTTTCATTTTACGCTTCACAAGAAAAACTTCACTATAAAAACAACACAAAACCGACACCCATCTCAATGATGCAACAGACGCGCTTTCACTGTTGGACCAACACGCAAAGGCTTCACTGTACACATTCACGATTTGCACCAATCGAAATTTAATGAACTCTTTTCCCATGTGTCATGATAACTGAAACGTGCACGAAACTACACAATTTTAATCACGATTTACGTTGGTTTTATCTGCAATTTGTGTTGATTGATGATTGCAATTCAATTCGAGTCACCCATAACGAACGCTTTGCGTAAAATAATCGTGTTCAATTGTTAACGAAATGAGTTTTTGGATACAAATTCGTGCTAAAGCCAGCAACTCACCACCTGTTAAAATAATAAAGCGTTAATGACTTCAGTTGCGGTGACAGTACACAATTAAATTTGGCAGCGATGTTGTTAGCCAAAGCAAAGAAAAACAGAAAAAGGAGTCTCATGTAAAATTTGGTTTGTGTAATACAGTCAAACCTGTCAACCTAACTGCTCTCACAAGTTGTCCACTTTTCGATGTAGCCAAATTTTTTTAATACAAAATTCATATTTTTAACCTGCCTAAGTTGTACATGAACATGTACTTTTTCGTCAGATTATTTAATTCAAGCAGTGGAAATTCACCTTGACCACATTCATAATTGTAAGCGATAAAAATCGAAAAGAAAAATACGCAAGTCGAAACGATTAAAACGGGTTTCAGCCATACAGATCTCCAAAATTGCAATGATAATCCTTTGGAATCAACTGACACAACTGATGAGCAATTCGACAATCATTTACACAACATTGGAAATGAAAATGTGCACGAGTACGTTGGCTATAGTATCGACGAAGTTTTAGGCGCCGTTTAAGCTGATGTTCAACCACAGGATCGGACAACAAGCAACTCTTCTGACGAATGTTTACAGATATCTAATGTGGAGAAATCAACAATCACATCAAGCCAAACTCTTTAAAATGTAAAAAGTCTTATTGAATATAGCTGCGAGCATTTTCCGGACTCAATGGCCCATTTTTATAGGCACTAAATGTGCTATTAAAAAAAAAATTACTGAAACTAAAATTTTTAAACAGCCAACCATAAAAGATTTCTTTAATTAAATCATAAGTACACCTTCATCTGTATATAATCATTCTAATATAATATTATAAATTATTAATAAAAAAATTGACGTTTATTATTAGTCGAGCAAAAAATAATTTGAAAAAGCAATTCAAAGGCACCCTCTTTATAAGCGAAGGTAGCCAACATAGACAGGTTTGACTGTATACGATAATTTCGCACAGAGCACCCCATATGTTTTGTCATGTCAATTGGCATAACAACGACCGATGACTCGTAGTCTATGATATGATAATTTATACTAAATCTAGACGCCACAACAACAACATAAAATAATAGAAAAAAATAATAGGAAAGCAAGCGCAAAAATCAAAAATCAACTAAACACAGAACTGCTGCGCCATATAAATAAACTATTTCTTTTATTAACTCAGACTAAGCATTATAAGTGATCACTCCATTCTATCTAGTGTAGTACGACGACGATCTACTTATGCTCTATCCGTCTCTCGTTCTCACTTTGTTGTCTCCGGTTCTCGTGCGTTTGAATCTAACACCGACAGCAACTATTCCGCTGTGTTCGCGAACGCGTACTGATCAAAAAGGCGTCGCGATTAGCGAAACGTTTGCGTTAAAATCGCTGCTATTGGCTTTTTGTTCTTCTTCTTCTTCTTCTTCTACGAACGACTCCATCGCCGTTGATGCTACCGATTTCATTGGAAAGAATAAAAAACAAAAAATAAACAAAGAGTAGAAAATGAGTAAAACAAAAAAACTTTAACTGCTGATGTACCGCAGTTGTCGTACCCTTCACAAATCACTCGAACAAATAACGCTAGTACTTTTTGATTTAACTTGTTTTTAAAGAATGGGCGCATTCAGCAGAAGTAATCACTCATAATTTTCTCTGAATTAATAATCGATTACTGATTTGTCTCTGCTGACCGCAGTGATGCTAGATTTGTAAAATTTCTTCGTAAATAGCCTTTTTCATTTCTGCATTTCATTTCTTCAGTTCAACAGGTAGATCCAATTTGCAGCAATTTGCAATTTTTAGAGTTTTTGTTTTATTTGTGTGAACTTAGGGCTAATTCAACTCTATACATTAAAAAAAAAAAATTTAAAAAAACAAGTGGACAAATTCGATCGCCTACAGCGTATGGTAAAAAGAAGACGTTGTTGGCTCGCATACAGAATACACGAATATAGTCATATGAACTAGTCTCGTCGAGCTGATCAAAATTATATAGAATAATGTATACTTTGTGTGGTCTCTGATGTCTCATTGACTGTGTTACAAACAGCATGACAAGATGACATATGACACTGCAAAAAACCTACCTACGTATAAGCATGAAATCCATTTACTGATAAAAGTAAACATAACTTCAATTCGATTTCGCTGCGCCAAGCAAATGCCAGCGAATTTCACCGTTACGCGGCCGTTTCGAGTACGCACGTTGCTTATCAATCTGGGCGACGCGTTCTCCTCTCTTCGCGGCGCTAGTCATCGCGTTTGTCCCGTGCACATTCTTTCTGCTTTTATTGCTGTTGGTACTGTTGTGCTCTCTGGTTAACTGGAGCCGAATAAGCTGTTTCCAACACAAATTTTCCAACTCTGAACCATTTCACCGGAAAAAAAATGGTTTTACTTAAAACAACTCTCATAAGCGGACAGAAGTGAAGTGACTCCGCAAACAAGAATTTTACAAAGTCTGTAATTCGCCTTTTTACAAATTCTGCTGATGTCAATGAACGTGGTGACTCCCCTTTTAACTGAAATGAGCATATTCATGCTACATGTGTCGATGATTACAATACAGTTTAGTATTGGCAGAACACATGCTGCAGAAATTAAAAGGAATCAAAGAAGCCATTCGTCCTAAACGGCAGTCTGGAGGAAACTGAGTTTTAGAGAAGATTCGCTTTGATTGGTTTGCTAAGGCCAGATGTCAAAACATTCCTATTGCTGGACTAATTGTAAAGGTTAAGCCAAGTGATGTAGCAGTAGAGTTTGAAGTATCTAATAATTTGAAGTATTAATTATTAATTAATTATTAATTAATTATTAATTATATAATTTATATAATAATTATATAAGTATAAGATATAAATTCGATAGATGTCGAGCAGTTAAAAACCAAACATCCATCTATAATACATGAATTGACGGTGAATTGGCGGTGAATTGGCGAGAGAAAGACACACAGTTCTCTCCAGAATTCATAAATCTTCTTAACCAATAACTACCAGTGGTTTAGAAATCCCTCAAAAAAGCGTAGATGATTCGAGACATCATGCCTTAGTGGCTCCAGCAGTTCATAATAAAGATTATATTTCATTTAAGGGATTCAATTTAACAAAAAGAAACATTGCCGATTTTGATGACGTGCATGTTTGGCATTTATGCGGAAAATGCACTAAGGTATCCACAATCCAATCCAGTTGCCGCTGCTGTTACTGAGTTAAGCCTATCCCGCCACTGAGTAGATTTTCGAAAAAATTTCATGTTTTGTTTATTTATCTATTTATTTATTGATTTATTTATTTATTTTTATTTTATTTAATTTTTTTTTTTGTACAAATACATTTCTTTTCTTGCTTTTCTTATATGATTTTATGTTGTGAAATTAATTGTTCGATAGCGTCGCACTGATAAAAGTCTCACTATTTGTTGAAAAGTGCTAATTACGCGTGTTTACAATGGCAATAATTTTATTAAAAACTGCAAAAACTTTTCTGTTTATGCACGTTTTTTTTTATATATATATTTGTTTCGTTAACATTGGCAATGCGCACACGTCATGTGCTGCGAAGGTCTCGAAATGCGTTATTCTTTGACTGCGTTCTTAATGCCATGCGAAAAGCAATATTTGAAAAAATACACAAATTCAATAATTATTTAACAAGGCATATTAATATAAGAATATAAAATCTTTTAAATCATAGCATACATATCGGCGAAGATTACTTTTAAAAAATTTTTTTTTTTTTTTTGTCTTGTGCGAGTATTTTATTTAATACATTTATTTATTTAAAATAATTATTAACTAGTTTCCTACTACCTTCAGTGGCAGCCTAACCTTCCTGTGGGTGAAACCTTTTGAGTCTTCTCTTTCTGGATCTCGAAGTTAGCCGTCTCGCGAGTGCGTTTGGGTGAAAGATTACTCTCAGCCTGAACTACACAGTATCAAACATTAATGCATACTTATTAGCGTTGTTTAGCAAAGTAATTGCGTTGATTAATATATTAACTATAGAAAATTGCTAAGCATACTTTTGGGATGCCAAATTTTTTTTTTTTTCAATGCCGCTGAAAATGCAAAAGAAGCGCAATAATAAAAGGTTTGAGCGAGCGTCTTTTTCAGCGTTGTTGTTCTTGTTTGTAGTTTCATTGAAAAATGCGCTGTGCACGTGCTAATCACACTACAACATAAGACATTATGTCTTTGCTTATTAAACAATACCAAATAACACAAAAACCAATAACGAATAAAAAATTAAGGAAAAAGATTTTTATTTTATTTTTTATTTTTATTTTATTTATTTATTTATTTGTTTTTAACTGGAACAACGCTGATAAGCAATGGCATTCAATAGAATAGAAAATACGAATTGTTGCGTTTTTATTCGCTTCCGATTGACTTCGAGCCGTGAACGTGCTTACGGAATGCAGGCAATGAATTTATTGTTATTATTGTTATTGTTGATTGATTATTGATTGATTGTCTTATGTATCATGGCAAATTAATGGATTAATGACCAATAATAAAGATCACGTGTTCTGGTTCGCCATATGCTTCTTATTTCCATTCGCTTTAATTGCTTCACTTTGTTGTAGCAAATGAAAGAAAAAACAACTACTTGCTACTCTCCCGAAGGAGATCATACAAATAGAAGTGAAATAAAATTGGCATGTGAGTTGTTGTGTAAGTTATGAAAGGAGAGAGAGAAAATAAATAAAATAAGAACTGTAAATGTAATTCCCTTGGCAAATACAACAACAATAAGAAGAATTAATAGCAATGGTATTCAATCGAGCCTTTATCTTTCAATCTAAGCCTTCAACCCTCGGATAAGTTGATATCGTCGGCAGGACAACTTTTATTTCTCGTTTCTATACAAGAATGACAAATTATATTACCCGAAATTGCTATATATGAAGCAAGAAATTCAAAAACAGATAACAGCAGCTTTGCTTCACTTTGTTGGATTAATCGTACCTACCTACATATAAGTGGTTTAACTATAGAAACGCTTTAAGGCGGATTCGCCTATGTTAGCAGCTTGGATTCGTGCTTTGTAAATCCTGATCCACGCAGAGAAAGGCGATTATAGTTTAAGAGAGACTTGCAGAATATACTTTTACCTTATAAGGAGTGCGAAAAGCCACTAAACAATCGAAAACAAGAGCAGCCACCGCAAAGCCAAACATGTTGAATGCGAGAACGGCTTGGATTGTAAATGCCACCAAATAGATTCAAAATGTTACTTACATTAATTTGCATTAACACCTTTACCTTTGAAAATTGTTGCCTTTTTAATAAGCTTAATTAATCTGTTAATGTTAAATATTTAAAACTTGTAGCAACTCTTTGTTGACTGTTTGAAATTGTTTTTAAAACTTTAATAAATAAAGCCTTAATTTGAACAGTAAAACTGAAGCACTAACTCATTAACTGCAACTTTATGTTTAAGTACCTATCTAAATACAATATGTTTTGTGTCTTTTCTTCTAACTTGATTTCTATTCTCATCACAAACTGATCGCTTTTATGACGTTTTTCTGTCAAATTTTTCTCACTGACCGTTTTTTTGCTGTCATTCTGCCGACTAAGTTGACTGTTTTTGCTTTTTCTTAAGAGGAATTGTCTTTTCTTAAGAGTTTATTTCGATACACCAATTAAGTTCACAAAAAATTTGATAAATCCAACCATTAAACAAAACGGAAAATATTTGGTTAATTTAAAATATATTCTATTGGTAATCGGCAAACCCCATCAAATCTTGTGAACACCCAAAAATTGAAGGGGCTCATTACCAATGGTAGTATGAATGACTTGGTATCTAACATATGTATAATACACTTTTTTTCCCTTACTTGGTTACTCCACCGGGGAGCATAGGGCCTTCCACAGGTCTTTTCAATTTATTTATAATCGGGACTGTGGTGGTTTCGTTAATCAAAACTGCCAGTCTATATACCACGATAGATGGTTTTTGGGCCAGAGCAGGTGTTTGGCCGGTTCTGCCGTGTACAGCCAATGTGGCACCATCTCTGATTTGGTAGACAAGGGATCTCCTTTCTATTATTTAATAGTCATCCCAGACTCTACAACATGACCAAATGTTTTTCGTTGGGTCGTATTGTCGAGTTGGGGTGCCATTGGCGGTAGGAGACATCCGCCAACATGTGGTGTTTTTTTTTATATTAATTAATTATTAATTTAATTAATTATTAATATTAATTAATTAATTAGGAAGGGGGAAAACTTAGGGAAAAATGGGAAATGAAAGGTTGGAGATAGTACAAGGACCATGCCTGAAGTGAGAGTCGAAACTAGGACCTCTAGACTGGTAGTCTAACGCACTAATCTCTAGGCTACCGAGGTCGGCACACATACATACATAGTTTTATAAAGCGATATGGCCGGCGCACTTGAAAATTTGTGCAGAGGAACTTTCCAAGAAGTCTGTCGACACATTTTTAATCCAGTTTAGAAATGAAAACAAGATCTTTGGATCTGGATCTTTTAGCAGAACAAATTTTTTAATGCCAACGAGTCCGGATTGTTTTCCAGGCAGATACCAGATAAAATACTAGTGAGATTTAAGGAATCGTCTGCTTCTAGTCGGAAAACGTTATTAACTTAATAGAAGTTCAGTACAAAACAAACCTTTTAAAAAAGTAAAATTTAAAAAATTAATTTCGTGAAAAAAAAATTTCTATTTCATGAAAAGGTTTTTATGTGCCATTTTTCATCTTATACATGTTTCCTGGCGAGGTGCAACAATCTCAATATGTTAAGTTAGGATTGCCAACTTCGTACTGTAATTTTTTCCCGTTGTTGAAATGTAGGAACGTAACACCATTTTAAGAATTCAGTCCAGGTCTCGTTCAACACGATTTCGTTTAACACGATTTCGCTTAACACGACATTTTGTAGGAACGCCACCCCCGTATTAAGCGTGGGCTAGGTGTAAATGTGTCAATGA
This sequence comes from Cacoxenus indagator, assembly GCA_035041755.1. Classification (NCBI taxonomy): domain Eukaryota; kingdom Metazoa; phylum Arthropoda; class Insecta; order Diptera; family Drosophilidae; genus Cacoxenus; species Cacoxenus indagator. Next base: position 872,996 of record JAWNKX010000250.1, read on the forward strand.
CTTTTTTTTTCAATGAAATTTTGATTGCATGCCACTCACATCAAATCCTTTAAATATATGAGGCACTTCTTCTAAAATTCGTACGCTGCACACACACTCATATTTCAAGGTCGAACGTGTTAAGCATGCCAAGGATATACAAATCAAGCCAAAGGAAAAAATCACTCGAATTTCAACCGCTTCACCTTTAGCTACTACATAAATACTCAATTTCTAGATAACCAAATCACTCAAAAGTGAGTGATGCTGACGGTTTAAAGACAACCAATGACGGGCAGGCAGCAAAGCACTAAATTGCGTTACAAAAGGGAACCCAAAGCTCTATAGCATAGGATGGCGAATCGAACTGAAATTATTTGAATTATTTGCCAAGTAGAAAGGACTTACTTTCAATCGTCTGACTATGAAAGCCTACAACCAAAATTGATATCTTGTGTTGACTCTTGATTTTCACTTCGTCCTAAGCCTCTTTAGTGAAATCTAAAACTTCTAGAATCTAGATTTTGTATTCTTCTACTGTAAATCGATGTCGGGATATGACATACAGCAACAACACAGTCAGCTGAAAGCAATCAATGGCAAAGTGGTAGAAAGACGAAGACGATACGCATGCATGTATGTATTTAAGAAAGCTACCAGTTTTGAATGTGTTGTGAGCAAAGAACAATGAACAATGCAATAAAAAAACCTGTTTACAACAAAGGCATCAACAAAGCCACGACCGGTTCTCATGTCAATTGGTTCTTTATTACGGCATCGACCGAATGACCTCGACCCTCGACTCTTTTACTTGCGTTCGAATATCGCAAAAGGCGGCAACAACAAAATGCAAAACAACAACCACTCAAAGAGCAACCAGACTTACATATAAACGCCGCTTCACACATAACACGTGCTTATTCAATCAAAGTTCTTCAGCCCGCATTCAATTTCTTTTCAATGTTTCGCTACGCTTTCAATTTGATTAACGGCGATTATTTGCTCTGGTGTAACGGCTCCTTGGACAAAGCATTTATTTTTTGCTGGTATTTTTCCCTTTTATTATTATTACTATTTTAATTTTTTATCATTTTCATTAAGCCAGCATTGACATTTTTGCTTATCGCCCTTATCACCGACCTTAAAAATATTTCTTTGACTAATGCCACTGTCACATTTTTATTGAACGAATTTGCTCTTATTTTATTTATTTATTTGTTTTTCTTTAATGACGATAAATGACGATAACGGACTTTCAATGTGTGTAGTTTTTCCGTTCCTTCTTCATCTTCTAGTGCTACGTTTTTGGTTTAAGACACACACACACACACTTTTTCCCGCTGAGAAAGCCACTGTCAGCTGCAAACCACAACAACAACATCAACAACAACATACCGAACACAACAACAATAAGCAAAATAAGTAGAAGAATGAGTAAGACGACGCCATCTAGTCGACATTATTAATTTCACTCAATTACACTAGCACACCCACCACACCAACACCAACAATTACACAAAACGAAACAAAATCAGTTGAGCAATGCCACTCTTTCTCCATCTTTCATTTCACTCCCTATGCCCAACACAAAACTCACTTCTCTCTCCACCTTCTTAAGCATTAGTAGTTAAGTGTATAACTACGTCATTGCTATTCGTAAGCTACCACGCGCTGGATGTTCGTTAACACCCTACAATGCTGTCAGCATTGCTTTGTCAGGATCTCCTGTGGCCTGTCACACACAGCAACTGTTTGTGACATAAAATGTTCAGAGCAGAAGCGCGGCGGGCTACCATGCATTTTGAATGTTATTTCAAGTGATAATATACAAGAAAATGCCAAAAGACTCAGTGAGAAGACATTTATGAGTTTCTGAGTTTCTGAGTTTCTTTACTTCTCAATGTCTGAATTTATCAATTTCTTCCAACGCAAAATTTGCGTCGTGAATTTGCGTTTCAAGACGCATAAATTTGAATTCAATAAAAACTTTCCATGACCTGCTCGCTTCAAATATGTTATGAGCGACTCGAGCATACAAATCAAGTACAGCGACTGAAAACCGTTTGGCAGAAAGAGGAGCCGAAGAAACCAAACAAGAAAAAACTGGTAATATGAAACGCCCGCTTACAGGAAAAAAAAATACAACGGAGGCTCTCGGTTATACTGAGGTTTCTATACTCTTGCCGCTCAATATATTTGAAATTCGGTGAATGGATTGTACGAACACCTTACGTCTCTGGTATTGTATTAGTTTATACCGAAAATTCGCTATGTAAAACAAAACAAAAAAACAAATCGCCTCAACTGCAACATATCGTTCTCAATCGTCTCATATGAGTCCCACAACCAAAGAGTATTCATTTATATAGAGGTTACATTTCTCTCAAAAGCTTTTTGAGCTTTTTTCAAATAAATAGAACCTATGGGAATATTTTACTTCTCTGTTATTAACATCGAAGTAGCAGCGCAGCCGCTGTTTAGCAACGTCATTCTGCTAACGCGCGTATTTTTTATTGACTGACTTGACCCCTTTGAAATTATCGTTCTTTGGTTTATTCATCAATATGCTATTCTTTACGCTTATTATACATTTAGTTGGCAAGAATAGATGTAAACAACAAATTTTTATGATGGCGTTTTGTTTCTTTTATTATACGAAAACATTGTATTGCACTCAAAGTAACCAGGCAAACAGAAATTTAAATACGGGTGCCTGTTGCGAAATCGAAGCAAGTGCTGTTCCCCGTCGGACTGTATCATGATCAATTTTGTGTATTTGGCGCGAATTTGCATGAAAGGAATTTCTGTCTGTCACCTTTGTTTTGTTTGTTTTGATTGCCGTCACCCATATGTATTTTGATGTATTGATATTGTTGTGAGAATGATAGCGAAAAAGGAACATATATTGGTTTGGCGCGATTTTTTAATGAATGAGGAACATGATTTTTGCTATTGCATTTCCCACCACCCACATGTATTGGTTTTGGCGGGACTTTTGATGAATGGGGGACATTATATTTGTTTTTGTAATATCCGCCTTCCTTATTATACCTATTTTGCGCTATGTATATATGTATATAAAACTCGAAGTTGAATATAGCTAATTCTACCTTGACTAGCAAACAGAAAAAACATCAAGCAACTGCAAGTGTCCCATTTGAAAACGATATCAAACCAGCTGCGCTACTGCGAAAACAGACAAACAATACATTTTGCCTTTGACCACGCAACAACAAAGCGTGTGACATTTGTTTTTCCTTATTTGCCGAACATAAGGGAAGACAAAGAAAAGAGATATTCCTGCGTGAGTGAATATGTATACTTTTAGCGTCACCCAAATTTAAACTGCATAACGAAACGCGTTCGAGACCTGACCTGTGACAAATTTGGTACTACAATCGAAAATTGACTTGTGGACTGTGTTGTGAAGTGGGGCGCGTGCGGGAATAAAAATTCCTCCTTTTTGCTACGATCACGCAACAACAAAGTCTAGATTTTTGTTTTTTTATTTGTTTTTTGTTTTTTTCTTCATTGCCGATCACAAGGAAAGAGGAGGAAAGAACACAACACAAAGTAAGGGTGACGAAATTTGCTTTGCGCGACTGAGACTCGAACTTCGCGGACTGTGCGTATTGCTCGTACAGTCAACTGCCAAATCTTGAATCACCATAATGCATAACAAAATTTCAAATTATGGGGATATTCGAGTTATGGAAAGCATATTCTATTGATTTTTCGCTATAAACGCACTCAATTCGAGTCATGGAGATATTCGACTTATAAAAGTTTGACCTATGAAAACTCGACGGTAGTTAGAAATTCCACTTGGGTTTCTTTGGATGTTCAATAAATCCGCATTCACTGTACTTGCTCTTGAAATGGATTTTGATTTCTGCCACAACCGAAAATTGTCATCAAGAAGTTGAAGTCAAAAATCAAAACTTGCCATTGTGTGGGTAACCTTGTTCTATAGGTGTGCTACGTGTATGAGATTGTGTTGGTTTTCTGTGTCTCCCTTGCGATCGAAATGTGATAAGTTTGAGTGTGTTGTGTAGGTATAGTGCGTGTATGAGATTGTGTTGGTTTTCTTTTTTGCCCTTGCGTGCAAAGTGTGATAATTTTGAGTGTATTGTGTAGGTATAGTGCGTGTATAAGATTGGTTTCTTATTGTGTGGGAATATTTTTGTACGATTTTGCTTTTTCATGTCTTCTTTTTTGCTGGCCGCTTGGTATTTTCATTTCGTTCATATAAATGAATATAGGCAAAATACAAGGCAGCTATTGCTCGATTTCGTTTGTCAAATTTCATAATTCATAAATTAAAGAAAACTCCACACAATTTGCTTAATATTCTTGAACCTTGTAAATAAAAAACATTGAACGAAAAAATCAAAGAAAGAAGAAAGTGTCTCTGATTTTTGTTTTTATTATGTCTTTCTTGTGTATTTATTTTCTTTGAATATCATACTCCCGCCCAATTTGTTTATGCAAACCCAAGCAAACCAACAGCAATATGTTACGCTGAATAAGTTGAACAGCCAACAATAATGTTGATGTACAGAATCAGTGTCGGATTCTAATCGTGTCTGAAGAGTCTCTCCGGCCATTTTTTTAAGAGAGAAATGTAACCTCTATATGAATAAGTTCTCTCTGCCCACAACACTCTGATATCATATTTTTTTAAATATCTTTATCTGTAAAAGTATAATGTGGACAGGATCTCAAACTTTGACCATAACAACATTTTCAATCTAAATTGTAGTCGCCAAGTCCACAATTAGTGATGTGGTGTAATCATTGCTTTGTGCTACAAGTTTTTCATCCAATTTATGTCCTGGGGTGAGTTTGTCCACCAAGTCCTATTGAAGGTGGCTGTAATCGTGTGGAGACCCTGGAAGGCGGTTTGCGCAATAACAGGCCGAAGTGGCGCTTTCTAAGTCTGGGGATAGGCTTGGAAGTACTTAAGCCTTTGGAAAGTCTATTGCGATGGTCCATCAGCCTATCACTATATCTGCTGGCGAAGAAGTAGATTTGCTCCCCCACGGTACTCAAATTGAGATCGTGGTGCAAAGTCGAATTCCTTATATAGTATTCACAACCAGTAATAAGGCACAATACCTTATTCTGGAGAGTCTGATACCTGTTGCGGTTCGATCTTGCAGCAGTACACCAAATCTGGATACCGTATCTCCAGGTAGGAGCAATGATCTGCTGATAGACCATGTGCTTGCAGTGGAGAGGTAGCTTGCTTCTTGCGTTTAGCAGCCAGTGTAGACGACTTCTCTTCATGTTGCAGGACTTCACGGTTTTAGCGATGTGATCTCGATAGGTAAGTCGCTGATCTAAGGTAAGCCCCAAACACTTCGCGGATGTGTTCTGTACCAAGGGGACATCGTTCACACATACTGCTGGAGGGACCCTGTGTTTCAACGTGAAGCATAAGTTTACGCTTTTACTTGCGTTGATGCCAACGTTCCATCTTCTTGCCCAATCTTCGAAGAGGTGCAGGTACTCTTGAAGACCGTCGGTAGTATCATATTCACAGGAGCTGGAGCTGGAGCTGGAGCATGTCGCGGGGCGAGATGTGCATCCTTCTGGCACTGGGTGTTGGCATGTCGGCCGCAAAGATAGCGTAGAGTAGCGGTGCCCGTACACTCTCCTGGGGGACTCCGGAAACAATAGGCATGAGAGGCGACTGGCAGACCCTGATTTGGACAAAAAACCGTCTCTCCTGTAAATAAGAACGGAGTTCTTGGCGAGGAGGCCAAGGTGCCACACTCGCTTATATCGTCGGAATATAAAAGCCATTGATGGGAACCGACCCAGCTTTCTGTCCCCCGAAGATGTTTCGGCTTTCTATCGACAATCTATCGCCCTTCTATTCTTTATCCTCCGCCCAACCTTACATGGGTGCAGTTTAATAAGCTCTAAGAATACTTGTGCGCAGCCATATGCTTCCACTGCCCTTTTTCACTCTTCTGCCCGGCAACATATCTAACCCTTCAAGTGGCCGCATCCACACGATTCCGACAAATTTACCTCAAAATCCTCTCTTTCAACTCTCTTTAAACTGATTAAGAATATTTACATATATTTTATAGTTTCCGATGGGTTAGTCACCGTGTTACAAACATTATGATGAAGTTATACATGCATGCTTATGTATGTATGTATAGCGTATTAACTGTGTGCACAGTGTAAAGAATACATGTACGACACACACACAAACCTCAACCTCATCTCACCCACACCAACTGAACATGCTTTCTGGTTAAGGCAGAATAAGGCAGACATTTGCCATAATCAGCAGGAGCGAAACAGGATTTATGTGTGCGGGGGGGGGGGGGGGGGGGGCGCTAAGTGACAAAACAAACGGATGTGAATGTTTGTGGCGTACGTACATATGTTTATATTTCTGCACATTATACATACGCCCATTTATGTAAATTTGTTGTTGATGCGTTGGGTACGCAACAAGTGCTGAGAAAGAAACGCAACAAGACTACTAACAACAAAGGCTTCTTTTATTAAGTGCACATTCTATTATCGATTCTCCTCATCAGCGAAATGCTCGGAACAAAAGGAAAAAAAACAACGGAATTCAGTTTGATGTGCATTTATCGGCTAACACAATATACACTCACGCCCACACCAATGTCCTATTATGCTCACGAAGAAAGGAAGAAGTAGAAACAGACAGAGCACAAATGAAATCAAACTGGTTGCAAACGATTCCAACAACAATCCCAACACGTCTAAAGCAAGTGAATTTTATTACGAAGAATAAGCTGCGCGTAGCGTGTGTGTTGTCTGCTTGTGGGTGTCTTTTTTTTCCTTTTTGGTGTGCAAACAAGCTGATAAATGTGAGCTTGAGTGAGAGTGGAAAAAATTAGTGGTTCAAGATGTGTGATACGCGATGTTATGAGAAAGAGACGCACGTGTTATGGCTCAAAACCGATGACAACAAAACATACAACAACAATAACACGAACAATCGTTACACAGCCAAAGAGGTTCTTAGTTCTATTATTATTATTGCTGGCTCCCTTATTATTCTTTTCGTTGTTTTGTTGAGCATTTCTTCAAGTTGATGACGTATGTTTGTATGCACATATGTACATATGATTGTGTGACTGACTGAGTTATTAAGCTCTTATGCTAAGAGTGAGCACTAAAGCTCAGCTTTGGCATTGTTGATGTCTGTCCGTCTAATGATGGACAAACGACTCGACAACATCGTCCACGCCACTTATTCAGCTGATAAGAGAGGCTTTCTTTGCTCCGTTTTTTTTTTCTACTTTCAGTTGCTCGCTTCAGACATTCAACGTTCAACGTTCAACATTGTGACGCGACATTGTTCGAACCGTAAATATTAAACAAAAAAAGCAACAAGAAGTTTGATTGAAAACAAGAAGAGCGCACCCTTTGTTTTATTGGTTTTGTCTTATTTAGCATATTAGCTTTTTTAATACGAATTAAATGCGATAATTTAAAGAGCACATGCAAATGCACAAAAACACGAAGTGACAACAAAGAGAAAATATATATACATATGTATGTTGATTAAATTAATTATATTTTTGCTGGCGAAGAATCTACCAGGAATAACAGAAATCCACAAAAACTACCGGCGTTAAGTCGCTGATAGTATAACAAACGAAATTCCAATTAGAGCCGCAACACGTGAATTTCCAGTTTGAAATGCAACGAACGCGTGCTCAAATTGTATTTGTTATTGTTGTTGCCTTATAGTGGGAAAACGTGCGAGATCAGCTGTGTGTGAGAAGAAGCAACTAGAGAGAGGCAAAAAATGAGAGAGGAACGTGAGCGAGCTCAATAAGCGTTGCCAGATTCTTTTAAATTGTGTTTTTTAGAAAGGTGTTCTAAATGTAAAGTTATACAAATACACTGGCAGTCTTTAAGCTAGTCGTGTAGGATTCTAACTAAACTCATGCACTTATAATTTTCCTATCACCATTTATTAGCACCTCTGGTAACACCGTAAAGTATGTCATCGCAAGGATCGAGTTCAGCTCTATTGACTTGTGCATAGTTGATTAGTTGCTTCTTTGAAAGATATATTTTATGGTTTATTGCTTTCAAGTTGTCTGTATCTTAGTATGAGATATACTAGATTATCAGGTGTAATTGTGTGCTCTACTCGTCTATATATTGCCCGCTACTCTACGCTGTAGTAGGGAAAATAGAAAAAAAATCGGACTATCCACCAAGTTGTCACGTTTTTATGTCAGTGTGACCGCAAGCACACGCATTCGGCCAAGAGTTGAGTCATATCTAATCCATGCTTTTACGTAATTAATAAGCTTACGAGGGTTTGATGTGAATGGTCATTAAATACGGACTATCTAAATTACAAATTTTATCAAATTAAAACCGAATAATAACCAGTGACGGAAACCAAAAATAATAGTACTAAATATAATAATAGATATAATAAGGCTCTAGTTTCTAGTCCTCTAATATCAATATTAGGCCCTTTAATGTGTAATATGTATGTAGTTTATCTAATAATAATACCTCCTTATTCTAAGCCGAAATTGTAAAATTTCGCTGTATGGCTATATGGCAAGGCTTTGAATTACATGAGCAATAAGTGAACCGTCTGCGAAAGTTGGAAGTGAAACCAGATCAATGATGTACTTCGACGACAACAACAACGGAATTAAGGGAGAAACTGCAAGCTTTTGTGCGATGTCTTTTTGTATGCGAGATGCGCTCTGAAATTAACCAAAAACAGCAACAACAAGAACGATCAAACAAAGTCTTTGTTGCAGTCAGATAACTGAGCAGCACAAAAAAGCGGACGAACAGCAAACAAAAAAAAAACGCAGCAAAAGAGTAAAATCGAGAACAGCATAAACAAACAAATACAGCACTTGCAGTGCGTGCTGAACTCGCTTACTTTACTTTTGCAAGTGCAAACAGCAAATGATCAAAAGCAAATAAACAAAGGTATAGGTAAAAACAAAATACAACAACAACAAAATCGCAGTCAATCGACTGCTCGTTTTTCGATGATCTTGCAAAGTGGCAGAAACACACACACAATAACATCGCAACAAACAAGCGAGCGAGCGAGCAGAACAGGCTATCAGGCAAACAGGCAATCGCGAACAACACATACACAAAAGCCCAAATAAACACACACTTGCACGTTTTACTCATTCACTCATTTATTACTGATGAGCAACATTGGTGACTGCGACGGCGACGGCGACGGCGACGACGACGACGGCGACAATGACTATTCGCTGCCAAAGTCAAAACGGCAAACCGTCGCACAAATGAGCCACAGTATCGATTGAACATTCGTGCGTAGCTCATCGGGACAGAGTGGATTGAATTTAAAATTGAAAAGCGGCTGACACAAAAAAACAACAGCGGAACAAGCAGTCAGTCCGGCAAAAGCAAACAGCTGGAAAAACAATAGTAGCAGACGGCATTCGTTCTAACACATTTCATTCTGCAATACTTTTTTTGTTTTTGTTTTGTTTTTTGGTTGTTTGTATAATGTATAAATAAAAAATTGTTGGACACAACATTTTGAACGTTCGATTTGCACTGGAATCGTGTTAAAAAGTGTATTTTTTATTGTGCCTTCGAGTCCTTTGAGAAGGACTTATGCAGCCCTAAATTGTGAGGCGCCACTAAGCGGCGCTTTAACTTTTCACATTAGTGAAGACAACGGACAACGAAGCAGAATTACATGGAAAAAAGTACTACTTGCGAAAATTAATTGCAAAACAAAAACATAAATAAATGGAATAAGTTTGGAAAAAAAGAATATACATCTATGTATATTTAGATTTTATGCAAGCCAAGGCCAGGAATTCAAAAACGACGACAACGATAATTTTTTTCACAAATCGCACCACCTGACAGCAACAACAAGAAGCGAAATTTCGGAATTTCAATTTTCAGAAAGATCGCAAAGCGAAACAGGAGTAAGGTAGCAGCAACAACAACAACTTGCAACGAGGTTAACGGACGCGAAAACTGACAATTTTGGCTAAACGAAGAAAAGCGCAAAAGACGACAACAACAACAACAATAACAAACAAACAAAAAGTTTCCTAAACAAAGCCAAAGTGTTTTTTTATATATATGTATATATTTTTCTAAAAAGTTACAACTTTTTGAGCGTTGCTCCTCCCAAGAACAAAACCCACCGAACAAAATTTTTTTTTTAAAAACTAAAAACGAAGAAGGTCTTAGAAAACAGAAGTCTACAACAACAATAAATCAAAACGGAAAAAATAGACAAAATCACACGTCAATAACACCATTAAAAACAAACGAGCGTGGAAGCGGCACAAGATACAAGAGAGAAGACACAAAAAAAAATCTATAAAATCATAACCATAAACAACAACAAAAGGGGGAACAAAGTCACCACAACAACAACAACAACAACAAAATGAAACAAACAAAAAAAGTTGCACCTGACGGGGGCTGGGGTTGGGTCGCTTGCTTTGGCGTCAGTCTTGTGAATGTAAGTACAATAAGTCTAAAAATGCATTTTCGTCTCTCTTATATTCTGGTGTCTTATTCTTATTCTTCTTCACTGAAACTACAATACTAGTTTCAAGTTATACAAATTCAGTAAGGACTTATCGAAACTCACAGACGACTGAGACTGAGACTGAGACTTTTCGCATACGAGAAATTTCGATTAACATTATTTGCAATTTAGATCAGCAAACAATTTCATAGAAGTCGATGACACAACTCTCTATCTCTCTCTCTCTCTCTCTCTCTCTCTCTCTCTCTAACGGAAACCTCTCTGTAGCAAAGAGATTTGTCGTTCCTAACATTTTCCCTACAGTTGTCATAATTACAAATGGAAATTGAAATTCAGCATTTGTTAATATGTTCAGTAAATTGTTTACCTGTCTTTAGTGGACACAATTTTGACAATATGTATTTAGTGGGTGATAGTAGTAGCAACGATTTCCAATTGTTATTTTTTTAAGCTGAATCTCGGCATTTCGATTCTGGGTCTTGTACCGCTCAAATCGATAAACCAAATCCATTTGCCTAAATTATATATTAATTAGCGATTACTGGAGGGCTTTAATATATGATGATTTCTTCTTTAATTCTAGAATAATATAACTTATAATAATAACTATAGAAGAATATAACTTTAGTTAATGTTGAGGTTCGTATCTTTCGAAACAATTTTTTGTTTCTACTTTCGAGGGTCTTAATTCCAAATCATTGTGAGGACTTGTTTTTTGAAACCTGTAGTAAATTTTGGAATTCAAAATAAGAACGTCAAATTATGCTGATTGACTGAAAGCCCACACAGTTTATAAGGATATCAATTCGAATGCAATATAATAATTCAAAAAATGTTAATCCAGTAAATTCATTTCGATTATACAAAGTTCAAAGAGTAGTTGCAGGACCTATCACGTACTATATCTATCTTCTATATATATAAACCTGGGAGTATGTTTGCCTGTTTGGTAATTTGTCCGTTGTGGACGCCAAAACTGCTGTACCGATTTTGATGAAATTTTCAGGGAATTTCTATAATAGCCTTTAGATGATTACTGTGCGATGGTTTGATGCGAAAAAAATCGTCGAATTTGCTAAATATTAAAACCAACTCAATTTTCAGATGCTGCTCAAACTTTACAGATACAAATTAAACACAAAATTAAAGCAGCATCTGAGAATTGATTTCACCGGCAGTGCTGCTCAAACTGTACAAAGTCGAAATGTTCAAATATTCGAATGAAAAAAAAATCGAAAAAGTGCAGAATACGAAATGCTACCCAAAAAGTCAAATAATGGAAGATCAACGAGAAAATCTTAGCAGTAGGCAGAGCGCAGAGCTGCTGAAACATCCGAAGAGTGAGAGACCTACTTCTAAAACTGGCTTTTCTCATAGAACTCCCAACCAATGCTTAATTCAATGGAGCAATCATTTTTGGAAGTACAAAAAAGTTGCGGTGTCGTGAGACATTCGCATAGAGCGAAGCTTCTTAGGAATAGGTCGTTTGATAAAGGATGTTATTTAATTAAACATATTTGTCAATGAACAAATTCTATAATTATATATGATATAAATAAACAAGAAAACCCCTACGCTGTCACTCACTAATTAAATACGAGTCGCTTCACTTTAAACTGAAAATCTGACATTTTTGTGACATTTCCCAAGCCACAACGCGCATAAAATAGCATCGCCCTAAAAAGTCTGCAGTTCTCAGAATTTAAATTATCTGTGATAGTTTCTAGATACAAAAGTCTTTTGCTTTTTCTTGGTTCCCGTCTCTCTCATAGGAGACATTACAGAAGACTCCATTTTGTTTCCACTGGGTCCTAATTGCATCGTTAATAGATTCTGCATATTCTACAAAAGGGCCGTTAAAAAGATGTTATTATTAACGCCCTATACTCCAAATAGAAACCAAGGATATATACCGATATAAAAAGATTCTCGATTGAAAAAAATTTACTTCAGTAATTCAGTTCCGAAAACCCCAATATTAAAGCCTTAAGTTACCTTTACATATATATATATCCGGAGTATCCGAGCACAGCATGTGATCATACTCGATAACTTTTCGAATAGATCATTTTGCTTAATGGCTTGTCAGACAGTAAAAATGGCAAACTTGTGTAAAATTCAATAATACAAGTATCTGTCGAGTTTTGGGTATTAAAATTTTTTTAAAACTAACTATAAATTAAAATAAAAAATTAAAAAATAAACTTAAATCATCCACATGTTATTGCTGGGGCTGTGTGCAATTTAAGACGAAATGGACAACCACACCTTCTTCTGGTTAATCGATAGTTAGCTGGGTATTCTTAACGACCTAAGTGGAGTTCGTTGATAGCAAATTGTCCGGATTTAAACGGAAATTAAATTCTTCAGCAAAGAAAGAGCGTTTTTAATAAGGATACAATACGGATAAAGTGGAAAGTAAAAAAGAAAACAATACTTACCACATCGAAAACGTATGTCACAACAATTTCAGTGGCCAATTTTCATTTCCTCGATTGCCAGTAGATACTTGAACTTTTTTAGCCCACCGCACTTAGTAATGAATTTAGTCACATTATTACTCACAGACGCACATTGCGAAACGTTCGCTTAGAGTATATTATTAATATCATTGAGTCACAGACTCACACATTGTGGATGCGAGCGTGACAGAAGATCACACAAAGGCTTATTAAGATTTCTCGTAGTTAGTTTGCAGACCTGATGGGTATTGCCGCCAAATGTTAGACTTTTTATAGCCGCGGCTGCCATCATCTGAGTCTTGAATTCGCCTTCACTAAGGAACAAGCCCATAGTCGATAAGGGTATGCACCTGCATATGGTTGCCCCAGGTTTCTTTAGATAGGAAGCATAAAGCATCCTTGCGTATCTGCTTCTTAGGGTGCTTCAAAAGGGCCGGAAAGTATGAGAGTACATCGTAATAGAAAATTGCCTAGCACCTTCGCAGTGCTAACCTCTTCACTCCATAGTTGGCAGCACCAATCTGCTGTATCAGCTTAGGTACATCGCCAACTTCGATCACCATCTGTATTTGACCGATGCTACCTTTAGCCCTAACCGAATTGATGACAATCTCCACATCAAAGTGATGCATAAGCATCTGGAGTAGCGGCAGGATCTTGAGTACAGCTGCTGACGGTGGTGCTGGATTGCTACCACGGCACAAATTCCCAAGTAGCCAGGTTATAGTGCGCATACAAGTTGTGGGTTTTGCCCAGTTTCTCGATCCTCAGAAGAATATTCACTAGGTCATGCTGAATAACAAAATCACTCAGATTAGGACCGTCACGTATGATGTTACTCAGAGTCCATGCAGCTTGTTCACAAATTTCGTGCTTGGGTGAGTCCAGAAGTCGAACGAGACCGGTGAAGTTGGTCTGAGGAACGTAGTCTGAGAAGGGTTTGCGTGCTCTGAGAACAGCTATCGCTTGATTTAGGCGCTTTGATGAAGCTGCAATTTGGGCGAGTTTCTTCAGATATGTCTTTCTGGGAAGCTCATTGCTTTCGTTTGTGTTAGAGTTTGAACGTTTACGATTTTGATCCATTGTAATCTGTTAATAAAGTAAAGGTTAGAGGAAGTAAAAAATTTTTTTTGGTTTTTTTTTTTTAATAGACAACAGGTTTGCGGCGTAAACGATTTGAAGAAATTTGAATTACAGCGTTACGCAGGCTATTCCCTATCTACACCTACAGCTACACCGTTTTGGTAAGGAGATAAAAAAGGACCTCCGACTATGCTTTCAAGGTATTGAACACAACTGTCACTATTAAACAGTGAAAGTACCGAAGCAATGCGCCCTGAGCTTAGCTGGAACCGCTATGACAACATAGAGAACTGTAAACTGTGGTACCCATTACCAGGTAGCACCCTCGTGGAGGAGGAATTGTCGCCACCCAACAGTGACTGCTAACTGAGCTGCTTACTACTGTTCTGCAAGATACAAAAGTGCAGGATATAAAGCAAATTTCCATGAAAATAATAGTGATACATGTGTAGCCCACTGTTTTCCTATCAAAACGTATATATATGTCTAATAATAATGCTATGCGTTTAGGTTATATTTCGGTTATATTTCGAACAGAGCAACTGCAATGCTCTCCTTTTCCAACTATTTTAAGGAATATTTTCCGACTGCCATCTCCATTGATCAAATTTTATAATTTTTAACGTATTCGAAATAAAAAAGCTTCGAATATTAGGGTAACATGTACCGCCCCATAGCTATAAGTACGTGTAGCTTTAAGCCAGTTTCGTTATTCAAAATTTTAGTGGTTTGTAGCCTTGCTACTTAGTGAATGTTACGTCTTCAGTACCTAGTTATGGGTGTTCTTCAATTCTATATAAGTGGTGTGCGTACCAACCCTAGGAAAAGTCGCTACGAAGCCATGTGATACTTGGTTGTCTAAGATTCAGAGTGCTGATTTTCCAATTTAAAGAAAAATCTGTCTTCTTCTGGGGACGCTATTTTGTATCCTACTTGATGACTCTTAAGTTAAGCTCATTTGAAATTTGAATCTGCTACATCAATAAATCGCAAATTTATCATGCAAGCACCACAAGTTGATACAGTCGAACTTCCCTATAACGAACTTCTATACAACGAAGCTCTCCCTGTTACGAATTGATTTTTTCGAGTACACGCCATTTCAAGTATACATCATTTCTGTATATAGAATTTTCCATACAAGGATTCGCTATAGGGAAGTTTGACTGTACATCGATTTGTGTGACAACAAGCCTTTTTAACAGTCTCAAAGCTTGAAATGGAAATGGAAATATCGACGCTCCAAACCCGAAGTTATTGAAAGTGAGTTACTAACCAACTAAGCCAAAATAGAATCTTATCAAAAAGCAAATCTCTCAAATTTTATAAAACTGGAATCGTATCGCAGTCAGTCATTCAGTTTGATTGTACTTCTTTCATACCCCACGGCACTTTGCAAATAAATCGTAGTCATTTCAGCCTCAGTCATTCAATCCGGTTGCACCTGATACTCGTTCGATCTCAAACCGAAGCCTTTTGTATCTTTTTGTTTGTTTTTTGATTCAGTTGTCGGTGCTCAACGAAAGCGACAAATCAAATGTGAAGCTTATGGCTTTCCTTTAGGGCAGATGGACAAACGGAGGGGCGATTGTACCGCCCTGAATTACGCCGTATTTGCTGTTGCTTGGCACTGCAGTTGGCTGTGTTCTGGGTATCTGGTATTAGTTCATTAGTGTCATTGTGTTTGTTAGATTTTTTATTGTTTTTTTATTTTATTGTTGTTGTTGCTGCCATCAACAGAACACGCATTTACCGCGTGATCTTCGCTCGAAATATGCCACAAAGGCGACGCGACGCGACGTGAAGCGATGTAATGCGTCACGCCTCCTCCTCCTCCTCCTCTTCCTCTTTCACGCATCGCATCATCGCGACTCCGGCAACGAAATGCAGAAAGAAAAGTGATAAAAAAAAAGTTTCTCGACCGCAACGCGTTGCCGCTGCATTTGATGCTTGATGCCGTTGAAAATGGGATAAATGTTTTTGTTTCTCTGCACATCAGCCACTTGAACAATTAATATAAATAATAATAATAATAAATAAATAAATATTAAAAATATTAAAGTGCATTCGAGCAATGGCAGAATTAGTTTTAATGAATGAGCAATTGAACAAAGTAGTAGTTTGTGTTAAAGATAACGTTGTTGTTGTTTTTTAGGATAGGATTTCCCAATAAACTGAATTCAAGTCGAAAATTATTAATGACAAGAGCAATAGCGCTGCAGCCATGACGAAGATGTGCATGGAAGTTGCCAGACTTCAGACAGAATAATATTGTTCTTGTCAAAAAACAAAAATTGCGTTGTTATTACGGAATTGAAGTTTTCAAATATTCAGCAGCATTTATATGTATCTATGGTTCTGAAGTGAGTTCATGTGTATAAACTGAAGCTTAGGTGTGAAGTGTGTGTGTGTGTGTGTGTGTGTGTGTGTGTAAGTATCAACTCAATACATGAAGCAATAAAAATGAACAGTGAAGTGGCGTGTTAACTTCGCGTGTGGAGAGGAAGAGGCTTACATACGTTGAATATGTTATTGTCAAAGCATTGACTTAACGCATGTGATTCGTAAATGCAGGTTACATACGTCTTGTCTATACCAATTACAAGGCACATTTGTTGTTTGTTTATTGTTGTGTTCTGTTTCGCTGCCCCCATTGTTTTTTATGCCGCCTTGTTTTTTTCCTTCTGTGGTTCGTGCCATTGCTGTTGTATTATGCCTTTCTTGCCCACAACTGATTGCAACTACGAACACAGCAAGCTTATCGCTGTTTCTTCTTTCCTTTCCTTCGATCTTCTCTGTGGGCACAATAACATTTTGCTTCGCTGCTGCTATGCCCTGTATTCTTTTTCGGCTTACCAAGTTATGCTCAGACCATAGACTTCTTCCGTAATCTATAAGAACTGTTTTGTGTATTTTTTTCGAAATTGTAGGCTCAGTAGTTTCGTTGATTGGCGTCTATTTTCTTAAATAACTAAAACTATTTATTTAAATTTCATTTGGTATATGTATCACACAACTTAGTCGGTCCAGTAGATTCGGAGCACATTCGCTGTAAAAGTGGGACAGGCAGACACACGAGTGATCCTATAATTGTTCCGGTTTTCATTGAAACGTACGGAACACTGAGAAAGGTTTTCTAATAATAAATATGATTTTATAAGGGAGGTAAGCATTCGTAAAAAGCTTTCGATAAAAGGACAACATCATGCAAAATCTTAGCTTTGTCCGCTTACAAATTGAGAGATTACGGACAATTGGATGGAAGGGTAGACAGACCTACTTTAATTAAGTCGTCTTGTCGAGCTGATCAAGAATAAATTTAAATACTTTTTAAAGTCTCCGATCTACGTAACCTGCCGCGTTTTACACATGTCATGAGAAAGTTACAATTAGTAATACAATATTAAGACAACTAGAGAAATTTTATGTAGGTGGTTGGTTGGTGAGAAAAGTGGTGAAGGTGTGTACCAGGCTAAGTGACAGACAATTCCTCATAGCGTGACACCCACCGACACATTGTTTTTGTTCATTTATGGGAGTTGTTCGCTTATTGTGGAGGATGAAAAATTTTCCTTTGAAATCCATTGTTAGAGTCACCCAGTTATAGAAGATTGCCTATAAATTGATTGCTTTAACTTTCAATGTTGAGTTTCAAAATGAGTCTCCAAGTTCATGTCGTGTCATGCTATAAAGTCATTTCTGGAAAGATGCGTCAAACGCGTAACTTGTTTTAATGGCTAATAACCTTCTAAACAAACGGACCCGAACTATTTAAATAATCTCTGCTGCTGTTTAACCGCCTAACGTCAGTATCTATATAGAAATAGGTCATGTCATGCTATTTACCGACACTTTACGCCTAAGCTATATAATCGATTTTGACAATGAAATATGCCATTCGACAGGTTTTCATTTGCAGAAGTGAATCACATAATTTGTAATAATATTTATTTGATACAAGTCTTTTTGTATTTGATTTTGAATTAATTATAGTTTTGTTAAAAATTACAACATTTTCTATAATTCCTTCTTATGCTTTGTAATAATGCTGTCCGTCTATGAGAAAGTCCAGTTATTAGAGCGTCCGGCTTAATGTATTATTTTTGTTTTGAAAAATTAATGGAAATATTGTGACGACGAAATTGTCCGGCTATGGGGGCTGAAGGGAGAATCTCACTGTACTACATATCAAATTTTGTGTTTGGTTTATAAGCTGTATTGCTTAAATAAAATGCAGGCGACGCACACAACAATACCAAAAAAAGTGGTATATCGCGTTTAACATTCAAGCTCAATAGAAATGAAGTGCAAGCCGAACAAAAAATAAAAAACAAATAACAACACAAATAAAATCAAAAAAAAAAACAAGCGTTTTGTTGTTTTAAATTGTATTAAATTGTAAAATAAACAAACGAACCCAAAACAATAGCGACAACAAAAGTGCCAGTAGTAATTACTGATTGACATTGAAAAATCACATAAGAGTACGCGCAGATGTCTAAGGAATGTGCCGTTGCTATTATATATTTACATAGTTTGTATATGAGCGTCATATATGCCGATAAAAGAATACGAATAGTGTTAATACGTGCACCCACACCTCAAGTGGCAAGTGCAATAAAGAAAAAAACAATAAAGAAGAAGAAGAACAAAGAATATAGAGTGTCTACTGCACCAAGGAAAGCGGTGGACTTTTGTTTTTATTGTAATTTCTTAATTTTATTTGTCGTTGGTGCTTCTTGTTTTTATGGTCGTCGTTGTCGTCGTCCGCTTTGCCAACGCATGCATTTAATTCGAACTGCAAACCAACAGCCCAGCCCACCCACTGAAGCATTCATGCTCTCCTCACTCAGTCGTCAAAACTGTTCATTTGCCTCACTTTAAGATTGCGGCGACCATGCTACGCTCGCTCAACCTTTTTTGCCTTTATTATTTTTGTCTTTTTTGTTTTAAGTCAGTGCACTCTCAGTGGCGCTCTGACTCTCTCAATCGCGCTCTCTCTACATGCTTGCAGTTGATATTTTTCGTTCAATTCAATTCAGTTCGATTCAATTTGCTTGGATGCGATTCAGATCGAATCTATGCGCGCTGACGTTCGCTCTGCGTTTGTTGTTGAGAAAGGTTAGTTCTTGTGCTTCTTTTGATACTTTATTTATTTATCTCTTCATGCTAAAAAGTAATAACAACGAAAGTGGGAGCCATGTCAGCTGCTGTGACGGACGAAAAGAATTCAGTTGATATAGATATGTAGTTAGCATTACGCGACAGCATAGCGGTCAATGTCAGTTGCAAGATAGACAGATCACTATTTGCCAAGTAGAACGCATAGTGTAGTTTTCAATGGGGTTAAACGATTTATCAAAACACAACTGAGGATTTATAAATTAACATTAAAACAGCACGGTACGCTTTCTCGAAAATCACACATTTCTGCATAACAGGGTACTGGACACTTGCACACACAGATTTCGGCATATTTGGTATATACAGTGGAGGCCACAAATTTAGCACACTTGGTATTTGTTTTTTTCAGATGAAATAATTTTTTTATGTTTTATTTCTTTTTGAACCAATTTTTTTCGTGGGTGTTGTTTATGATGTACTAATCATATACCGTTAATTTCGTCGAATTCTTTTGTTCCTGTTCTTTTCTAACCTTATATATTTCAAAATAGCACGAAAAGTGGCTGAAAAATGTTTCTGTTTTTGGGTTTCAATTTCGAATGATTTATGTTTTTTAGTAAGATTTGTACATATTATGGCTGTTTATGGTTTTAAGCTGACAGATTATGTAATTAGATACATTTTTTTTTCTAGGCAGTATTATGTCTTAGTGAAAGAACATTTGCTCAAAACTCAAAAATATTTTGCACGAAACTTTAATTTTGAAACTGTTTTGCGATTTTAACATGGATAATCCATGTCTAAACTATGAAATTCTGAAAAAGTTCCTTAAAAAAAATAATAAAAAAATATCGCCCGAGCAGGGACTTGAACCCTGGACCCTTGGATTAAAAGTCCAATGCTCTACCGACTGAGCTACCCGGGCTCATACAAAACTACTCGCAATGAGGGCTATGAGAAGGCAAAACGCATTCGAAAAATCTAAAAAAATAGCCTGATGTCAAAAGTGATATCCTGAAAGTATTTTCGAACTGCTGCTGCACTGTATGCATTCAATTATCGTTTATCGAAGTGCGCATATTACTGAGACCATCTTTAGATACGAAAAATGTGGCAACAAATCTCGATCGGAATCAATCAATAAATCAACACCAAATTTATACGATCAACAAATTTGTGTAAGGATCATATACTTTTGTTTTAGATACAATATATTCAACTAATTAGCAAACAAATCGGCTGAAAGCAAACACGCATAGCCAGCCACAAATTGCCATAATTCAGTTTGCTTTATTAATTTATTTGCGCAAAAACTCAAAAGAATCGAGCCAAATGAACAGTACAAACAACTCATTAATGGGGAAGAGATAAAGCAAAAATAAAAGTAAAAACAAAAGCGAAATTATAAAAGCCAACAACAAATAAGCAAAAAAAAAAAAAAAGAAAAAGAAAATTCGTTGAGAATTATTATCAAAAAAATACAGAAAATGAAAGCGCAGTTAAATAAAAACAACAGCAATAAAAAATAAAATAAAATAAGAATAGCATTAAACAAGACCTTTTTTTCAGATAATGTAAAAAATATGAAGCAAAATTCGAGTCAATAAAAATATTAAAAATTAAAACAGAGCAGACAAACAAAAAGACGTCGTCTCATTGAGCTGATCATATATGTATGCATACTTAATGGGGCCTCCTGCGTAAGCAATAATAAAATGTGAGGAAGACAAATACGGTCACCCTAATAGTTCACAGCACACCAAACGCGATTCTTGTCGT
This sequence comes from Cacoxenus indagator, assembly GCA_035041755.1. Classification (NCBI taxonomy): domain Eukaryota; kingdom Metazoa; phylum Arthropoda; class Insecta; order Diptera; family Drosophilidae; genus Cacoxenus; species Cacoxenus indagator. The sequence continues at coordinate 893,966 of JAWNKX010000250.1, forward strand.
CACAGACGACAAATCATGTTTCCACATAAATAGCAGACAGACATATAGGCAGACAGTTGGGTAGTCAGGGAGGCAGGCAGTCAGGCAGACGAGCGGATGAATGGACAAACAAATAGATAGGTAGATTTTTTTTGTGTACAAAATAGATACACTTGAAAAAATGATTTTCGAGTGCTTCTAAAATTATCTAAAAGAATGGGATGGTTTTTATTTTCGCTAATAATAACAGTGACACATCAGAAGATACAATTAGGGTCTTCACGAAACGTTGTAAATGTGTTGTATACGCTATAAATTTTATATTTTTATAACGTCGTAAACAAACTGACCGTGCTAAACACAAAAAAAAAATTTAACAATGTCATAAACTAATCACAAAATTAAGTGTGATAAACTGTTAACTCTGAGTGTTGACAACATTGTGAATTTTTATATTTATTGTAAATGGTAAGTCTGCTCAATCATGTGGAAATTGTGATAGAAGAAATGGTAGAGGTAAGTTGAAAAGTTCTTGTGTTATGAATTAAATTTAATTAAAAATTTATTTGCAATAAATAATAAATTATTTCTGGCACTTTCTGTACTTATTTCAAGTAATTTCCTTTTGTTTTCGGCATTTTCAAATTGTTTGTTTACATTTGTGTATACGACAACAGCTGATACAAACAGTTTGCGACGTCGAAAAACGGAATTGTTCATTCACGAAATGTAGCGCGTAACTTTACAACTTTTATATATTTATGACGTTTCGTGAAAACCCTTAATAACTTTGTTTTGTTAACATGTAGGTAGTCCATGTCAGATCAGCCAGTAAACGTCAGTGAAGTGAGAGTCCCAGCTATTTGCTTCCCACTACAAAGCTGATGTTAACAAGCTACTCTGAAAATATTTGACATAAAGTCGGTGGCTTACAGAAAAATCATTAGATAACTTTTCGCATTAGCGTGAACTTATGCGAAAGATTTCATACTATCAAGAAGGCGGTTGAAATTATATTTTTTCGTCTAGATTTCGGAGTTTTCCAACGTTTCACATTTATCGACTCCGAACGAGTTTTCGGCGTGCAAATATTATGAAGACTCCTAAAAGAGTTTAGAATGCGCTCTTATTCGCCTTTTAAAATTCGCAATATTCTCAAGGTAATCATTTTATTCATCTAAAAAAAACTCATAAATTTACCAAGCGATTTAGTAGCGGGTTTTATTACTAAGTACTTGTACACCAAAAAGATTACCACTTTAATACTCTAATTTTGTATTCAGAAAAGCTGCCGAATGAGAGTCTTCAACGAGTCCGGTAGTTCGTTGGGTAAGTGTGCTGACACACACGCATACACCTATAAACCTATAAACTCACTGGCACAGACGAACTGAATAGCAAGCACGCTTAGCAACTGAAAGCGTGCAAAATGAAAACGAATATCATTTTTGGATTTCATTGAGTATCAATGCGAGTGTCATAAAACAACTAAAACAATTAAAAAAGGCACACACAGAAAAAAATCACGTCAATGCTACAAGTACCGAAAGCAAAGTACAGTGCAAAAACAATAAAGTATTTGCTTAGTATTTTATGCCTTATCAGTAAACGAAGTCGAAATCATTATTTGCCAATAAGTGAAAACAAAATAAATAAGAAATACATAGAAAAATAAATGCGAAAAAATTCATTAAAACCTACAACACAAACATTTATTTATTTATTATTATTATTGTTTTTTCGACCGTCGTGTGAACTTTGTATCACGTGCATGAATGAATATGCAGCTGAAAAGGTCACAAAGCCGACGTGTAGACACATGGAACAAAATATAAAAATATGCAATTGATTATGAGGATAAAAAGGAAGAAAAATCTTAGAACCATTTACCCAGGCACTCGCTATTACATTCACCCACACACAACCGTACGCAAAGAACCTTTTCAGTTGATTCGAACTTGTTGCGTAATGCCAGCAAATATCAAATGAAAATATAATAAAAATACAAAAATGTCAGTCATGTTGAATATATGCTACTTATACATTCTGTTATTGAAGCACTATAATAAATGCGACTCTTCCCTGCTCATATGGCTTGGCGATGATTGGAATCTACGAATCTACGACAAACTGATGCTTCCCCCAAGAATGAAGATGCCTTTCAAAAGCTTTAAAGAACTCTAATTGTAGGGTTGTAGAAAGATTTAAAAAAAAATAACAAACAAACAAAAAATAAAAACAGTTTATTATAATGCATCATTCACTGAGTTATCTGAAAGTAGTTCATTATCTACTATGCATGACTAAAGAAACATAATCTACAGATCAAAGCATAGATTGTCTCTCGTAAATAATGCTCCTCGCGCGAAATGTTTACAGAACTCTAAAACCGAATATACTAGGGTCCATATTACCGATGACTATCTTTTATTTACTATTTAATTTTGACATCTCTTCAGTTCTACTGTACATGGTCAAAGTAGTCGTATAGAAGTATTCTCATTATTGTCAAATAAAACATATTTATGTACGTACAGTAGACTCGCGCTAACTTGAACGCCAAAAACCCAGGTTGTTTAAGTTATTGAGGTTTTCAAGCTATTGGATATATGTTTAACTTAATAATTTAATAGAAGAACTTAGCCAGAAAAACATTTTATTTTAGTATGTATTTTGATGGGTATGAATATTTATAAAGCAATTTATAAGAATAAATTTGATAAATAAATTTTTTTTCTCTCATGTATCCGAATATGATCTTCGATTTGTGTTTGCGCACGAAATAGCTTTATTAAATATAATATCTCTACGGCCCCACGGTTTTTCACATCCTAATTTTCTTCATGCATTTCATTATCACCAGACTGTGATGAACTGTCTTGGATTGTTGCAACCTCGACGTCTGAGGCTTGCTTAAGCAACCATTCATCAAAAAACAATAAAAACTGAATACCTGATTATCTATCGATTTGAAAGAAAAGTTTAAGTTAACGAGTCAAGAAATTTTGGCCTGTTCAAGTTATGCAAAGGCAAAAAAAAGTGGCCTTTAATTTACTGCATAGTTCAAGTTATTGGCTGTTCAAGTTAACACGAGTCTACTGTAGTTATCGGTATTTCCTAACCTACAAAGCTTATCGCTTCCCTTCTTCCCACGCACAGTAATACACAACAGTACTTCTTGCTCATGGTATAAAAAGAGGAGGTCTCAAATGTTACAAAGCGCATGATGAAGTCGCAAGACGTATGCACCGCATGCAGTGTACAAGAAACGCCGTTACATACTTTATTGGCGAACATGTGTATGTGTTTGTGTGTGTGTGTGTGTGTGTATGCATACAACGTTGTATCTTTGCCTTCCACTTTAAGCTCTCAAATGGCAACCAAACACTTGTCGGAAATAACAGAGCCAAAGCATGAACAACTAACAACTAACTAACACACATCACACACACACACACACACACACACACACACACACACACACACACACACACACACACACACACACACACACACATACATACACATGCAGAGAGTACAAATAAATTTCGAATTGAATAACGACTTTGCATTGCAGTTGTTGCTTGATGCAGTCGTATCGCAAATCAAAATCGAATCGGATCGAATCAAATGAAATTTTATTGTTTCAAATAAAACGTTGCTTGTTTTCACTTGCACCCTGGTTTGCTTTGAAATTGAATTTTATTATTTTTTTTTTTTTTTTAATATAAATTTTTATTGGCAATCTGTTCTTGGAACAGTAAACAAATTTTGTGATGCTTAAAATAAATAACAGAAATAAGTTATCTCCATTGAGACACACTATTACATACTAGCGAAATACAGGCTATGTTAAGGTGTCTTATGTCTACTTAAAATCTATCTGGTAAGTCCAAAACATGGAATCTCTTTAACCGCCTAACCGTTTGACTATTGTCAAGGCGGTTAATGGCCAGAGTGTTGTCATGTGTAACCAGTTTTTTTACATTTGGCAGTGAGTTTCGATATTTCACTCTTGACAAATGGGATCCCAAGATCTTCATGAATTGCATAGTTAGTCACATACCAGGAGATGCCCCCTTGTAATTATTCTGTTTGAATTACCCGCAGTACCCCAAAGTTAAAGAGCATAAGTCCAAATCGGTTTCAGCATAACTTTATATAGCCGAACTTTATTTTCGAGGCTCAGTTGTGACTATTTCATTTTGCGGGGTTTGAGGGTAAGCTGCATCTTCTTGGCTTTGACGACAAGGTATTTCACAGTTTCCCTTTGTGGGATATCGTTACCATATAGGTTTACTTTTGGGCACAGTCCTTTTCTAAGAACAAAGGTGACTTGTACGGATTTTTGAGCGTTTCAATCTCAACTCAATTTCATTGAGTTGAAACTGGATGAGTAGAGATGCGTCAGAAGTATTTGCACATGTGCCAATTAGCGCAGTCTCATCAGCGTATGTCGCAATTTGTATATCATTTGAGACAGGCAGATCTGCAGTATACAGTGTGTAGAGCACCGGGCCCAGTACATTTCCTTGAGGAACTCCGCCATTGATAGCATACACCTTGTTGCTGCACATAAAAAGGACGGTTACTAAGGTAAGAAGACAGTATCAGAAAGTATAGAGCTGGAAGAAGTTTTTTTATTTCATACAAAACACCTGGGTGCCAAACTCTATCGAACGCTTGCTGAATATCGAGAAATAATGTTGGAGCAATAATGTTTTCTTTCAAAAGCTTCAGTTATTATATTGATGATTCGATGACATTGCTCAGGTGTACCAACCATGACGTTTTCTGAACCCAAACTGATGTTCCGGTATAATGGCGAGTTCGTCCAAAATTTGTAACAATCTTCTCATGAGTATTTTCTCAAATACTTTGGAGAAAGTTACCAATAGACTGATCGGACGGTAAGATGACAGGCAGTTTTCCGGCTTATTTGGTTTGGGAATCATTATAACCTCAGCGCATTTCCACTGGCTTTGATAGTATTCTAACCTTAACATAGCATTGGAATGGAAATATATATTAGAAGCCGTATGCATTTCGAAGGAAGATATTTAATGGCCTAACAGGCCATCAAGTTGGTCAAAAGCAGGTGATTTTTTGTTTTTAATTGCCTTTATTTTCGGCTTCCACTTCCGCATATGACCTTTGCCGAATTGGAAAACTCATCTGACAAGAGGATTACAGGAAGCTTATTACTTCGTAATCAGAGGCTGTGTTGTTTGGTTCGTTAGGCTGAAAAACTGAGTGTAAATGTCGAGCGAATGCTTCAGCTTTTTCAATATCAGATATGCACCTCTCACAGTTGCTATCTAACATGACCACGTTTCTTATTGTAGGGCGTTTCAAGTACTTTGTTGCCCTCCATAGGCTGTATATAGGCTGATAGTCAGGATTAAAGGGATCCAGTTGCCGCAAATACTCTGCAGTGGCTTCATTACGAATCGCTCTCAATCTTTTCTTTAAATCACTGGCGGCCTTGTTAAAAAGCCTTTGTCAGTTGGGTTGCGATTGGTTTGCCACATATTTCGTATAAACCTTTTATTTTTAATCAATGATCTCAGCTCTGGTGATAGAAAAGGTTGATTTTGGGTACTGGAGTTGTTCTCCGATATCCGAGTGAAGAAGTATCCCGCTTCATGAATGGAAATTGTTAGTTTTTCCACTGCTAAGTCAATAACGGTCCCGTCTTTTTTGAGAGAGACATCTAGACTCGTATGTTTTTCCAGCCAGTCCTTAAAGGCGGTTACATTAGTCCTATTTGGTCCAACTTTGTAGGGTTTCGGTTTTTCACCAAACGACTGTACTATATATTAGGATAATGGCGAAGTGATCAGGGTTTAGGTCATAGCTTTCAGCTATGTGTAAGTGTTGCTTGTGTATGCCAGAGCAAATGAAGAAGTCTAACAAATCGGGTAGTTTTCTGACATCTGTAGGCCAATAAGTTGGCTGTCCTGTAGATAGCGTTTCTAGATCATTGTTTATTACACATTTGAATAGTTCATTCCCTTTTGGGTTTATCAACCTAGAGACCCACCAGGTGTGTTTAGCATTGAAATCTCCTCCAACAATAAACGTTTGACCAAGTGTTTGAAAGAAACGATCGTAATCCGTCAATTTCAGCGAAAATCTTGGCGGCAAATACACTGACGTTATTGTTAGGTATCTATGCACACATTTAACCTTAATGCTGGCAGCTTGAATTAAGTTTTCGGTAACACTATCAATTAAAGAATAATTAGGCCATTTTTGACAATTATTGCTGAGCCAACATGGGCTTTGCCATCCGGATGATCAGCCTTAATTATTTCAGATCCCCGAAAAATTACATGCGATTTGATGGTAAAGTGAGTCTCAGATATTAACATAATATCAACATCGTTAGAATTTAAAAATAATTTTATTTCATTTATATGGTTGGTTAGCCCGTTGGCATTCCAGGTGGCAATGCGAGTTTAGTAAGTATGGCCATAATAGCCGTGATAAGATTGTTTGTTTTTTCATTTTGCTCCCTGAGCATTCTTGCAATTCTATCTAATGCACTGTTTCCTTTTGTGTTTTGACTTTCATCTATCACTTGGGCGTAGGTCGGTTTGTTTTCAGCGAATCGTAAGCAAAGTTTAGTTGGTCGTTAGTTATTTCGTGGTTTTGTTGGGGGAGGCTAGAAGAGGAAGCTTTACTGACAATCAATTTTTGGTATACTTGACACCCTTTGTAGCTAGCGGCGTGATTTCCTGAGCAGTTTACACATTTAGCTGGCAGCTCTTTGCTCTTTGGACATGTACTACTGCTTTGGTGTTTTAGTGAGCATTTAACACATTTGAATTGTTTGCAACAGTAAAACTTCGTATGCCCGAATTCTCGACAACGAAAGCATTGTACAATATCGGTGGTCTTCCTAGGTGACTCCACTTTTATAATGGCATTGTCGATGTGATGTGCATGACTTTAAAAACTTCGGAGTTATTATTTTTTCTCTCTAGGCTCTAGGTCGACAAAGAACATATTCCAAGGTTGCTTGGAAATGCGCCCAACGATTTCAACTCCGACTTTATGGTATTGTGTAAGTGTAAGTAAAGTAAAAGTGTAAGTTTTTGAACACAACCCTGAACGATCTCTCATGTTTTAATTGAAAAGTATGACGTTTCACTTTTTCTTCTCTTAAAATGTTGACAGCTTGCCTGTATTTATCAATGGACTTGATCATAATCCTAACATGACCATGTCGTTGTGACTTAACGGTGAATTCTTGCTTACTTATCTTGATGGGAATATATTTAAGCAGTTCGTTCACATCATTCACGTCATATAGAAATATTGGTGGCGACTTAGAGATCGATTGATTTCACTTGCAATCTTATTTTTGTTGAGTTTTGCCATGCCTCCTGGAGTCAATTATTCAATGTTTTTCCACTTCCATCAAACTTCTGTCGCGCGGCATTTTTCCTACAGAATTTCAAATCTAAGATTTTTTATTTTATTTGAACTTCGCTACCTTTCAATTTATCTGCGTCCAAAATACTTTAAACTAGTACAATTTACCAATTAACGACCATACACTTAGTAAGTTTATAATTAGTCGCAGCACTGTAGATGTTGTTTGTATTGATGTTTATCAATTTTACCATCAATAAAGGACTAATTCGCAACACCAGCGGCACCAATTGTTCCCCAAACCATCACAATGCCAGCAGTGGGAAAAGTATTTCTTTTTTTGTTAGGCGGTTTTGGATTTCCGCCAATGTTTTGAGCGACCATCACTTCCAAATAAATTGAATTTGCATACATCGGTAGACAGAAAAGATTTCCAAAACTCCCGGTCTTGGTTTTTGTATTTGCTTTTCAAATTTCAATCCAAACGGCCCATTTTTTTCCACTTAATAGAGTCTTATTTCTTGGAACCCCCTTCTATTTAAACTTCTGCCCTGTGATTTTTTTTTCTTTTTATGGGATTTGCTGTTGGGTTTTGCGATAAGGTACGCTTCTTATATGTTTTTGTTTTTAGTCTTTCATTAAATTTAATAAAACTGAATTTTTACAATTTTAATTTTCCTTGAACTCCGAATTTAAAGGGTGTGCTTAAACTTAAGTTCCTGACTGTACGTAAATATGAATACAACGTCTATCTGGTTCCAGAAGAGCTCGAATTGAACTTAAGATAAACCCCTGAGCTCCGGCGATCATACATCAATACCAAATGGGCGAACGATTTTATGTATTTTAATCGTACATTTATTTATTAATTTATTTTTTATTTATTTTGTTGTTGTTTTTATTTATTATTATTTAAAAAAAATTTTTTTTTGGGGATATTGTCAAAGATACAGCATAGGTAACCTGACTTTATTTTCGAAATCTCTTTTGTGCATCGACCTTAATTAACGTACTTCTTTCCTTTCTCTTTCCTTTGTGACTTTTTGCTTCGAAGATGAGCTTGGAACGAGAAGAACAAAATACATTGATTGAATGAAACAGAAAAAAGTATAAAAGGACTATGTACATACATCTAGTCTATTTCATAACCTCATATTTGGCTAAATTGCTCAGCAATATTTCGATCTAAACTCAAATAAAGTAAATTAAGATATTATATACTGTCCTGTGCGTGTTTTTAATAGACGCCGAATCGCACCTAATAATCTAAAATCTTTTCATAAATGAAGTTATTTCGATAATTATTCCACGGTTTGTTTGTTACTTTTGTTACTTTTTCAGAGGTTTTTTCTGACAGCTTCTGTTTTGCATAGCCAAATAATTTCTCTGTTTCCCATTTTCTTTAAATACCTACACGTATGTCGTTGTGGTTTACCGAGGGTTATATGACACATTGGCCTTAAGTAGTTTCATTATTAATTTTCCCAAATGTTTTGTCAGTGCGCCAGATTCAGAAAATATCTTTTTAGTTTTAATTACTTTGCCTTGCATGAGCGCATGGATTTTCTTAAATCTGCTTAGAAATTTGGCCAAAGATTTTCGTTTGTATTTGCCCTAGTAGACATTTTGGCAAATTAGAATTTAATTTCAGTAAATTCCATGAAAATTTTGGCATGCCAAATCAACAATTTTCTGGCATGTACCTATTTTCAGTAAGCGTAGATGCATCTGTATACAAAATTTTGGCATGTGTCTATCGTATCTAACGAGTACTTTGAGTAAAATGTAATAAGCTTCAAATTCTATAATTGCTTAATATACAAGTCAAGTCAAGTCAAGTTCAGTTCAAAGAGCCAACAAAGTCAACAACAAGATTCAACACACCTTACGTACGTACGCCCAATTACAACGGGAATCTGCTGGCGATGCTCACGTTTCGCTATGCAAACAAGCAAACATGAAAAAGTCCGAAAAAGAGCAGCAAATAACTATGAGGCCAGGCCGTCCCTTTTTGTGTGCTTATTGTTTGTTGGAGAATTAAATACATAGAGATTCAATTTATCTCTTTAAAAAAATGGACGTAGAGACTAAATAGAAACCGAAATAACCTGCCGCCAGTAATTTTGTACAACAATAGAATTTTTGTCTGTTCAGCTTATGTAGCGTAACATAAGTATTCAATGCGCTTTGATCTTCATTGTCACCTTTGGAAATGCAATGTGCGCAGAATGTAATAACCAACCAAAAAAATAAAATAAAATAAAAACAATTTCATGTACGCTGAACTCTTTAGTAGAAAACGGAATACAAAAGAGAACGCATTCATATTTAATGCTCTTTGCTTCTACCTATTTGCAAAACACCCAAAAGCTCTAAGAGAGCAATGTAAACTCTATGTATTTAATGAGCTCTGTTAATGTCTAAAAACCATGACAAGCTGCTCAGTTTTAAAGCTGCATATAGAGATGTATGTGTGACCCAATCATTCCCAGTCACTCTGTATATCTAACGGGCACATTCGTTGTAATACGTTAATTTGGAAAAATTAAATTGTGCAGACCTTTATTTTTCAAAGGGTGTGGTAGCATATTAAAATTAAAAGGGTTACGTGAGCTTAGAGGATTTTCAGGTTTTCTTCTGTTCTACAGTACTACTATGAGTCATATATATACTTAATACGTTTATAGTGTTCTGACTTCCTCTAGCCTTGTATATATATATATTGTCTTGTAAGTTATTTTTTGTTGTTGTATCCCTTCCTTTCTTGTTTGTTTTGGCGTGTGTGATATTCTCCGCGGATATTTTCTTTTCTAGAATTCGCGTTACTCGTTCTAATTTCTATGACTATGAAAACAAAATTCCGCATTTTCTGTTTGATTCGCATTTGTGACCTTTTTAATTAAGTAAATGTGAAAATTACTATTTTCCGCGCTTACTTGACTTGCCATATTTATTGTTTCTGTTCTTTCTTTTTAGTCATAAAAATTTAATTTTTAAAATGTTATTAATGGAAAACAAACAAAAACAAAAAGTAAGCATAATCAACCTAAAACTTTTGCCATAAAGGCAACACAACGATGTCGTGGAATAGTTTTGTTTCTGTGTTGTGTACAAGCACAACATTAACTTAAATTTGTATTATACAATTGTAATTTATATAGAGAATGCATAATTATTACGCATCGCAAAACTTGTGCCCCTTGCCGCAAAACAGCCTGACACAGCTTATATTCAATTGAATGAGATACGCGCGACACATGAGAGCAAAATCACTACGTTCAGCTGTTTTGAAGGTGTTGCTCGATAAGCAGCTGTGTGCGCATGTGTGTGTGTTTGTGTGTAGGCGAATAAGAGGGAATATAGTTCAAGGTTGCTCCAATTCCAATATATAATACATGATAACATGGGATGTTTGCGTAAATCGAAGTCAATGACAGACGACTGGCAAAAATTGCTTTTTCAAAGGCAGCAAATTGCTTTGTTGAACTCGCAATTTCATTTTGCAATCAGCGGATAGTCAAATCAAAGCAGAACAGTTGAAATTTACCCTTGAAGCTATTCAGCTAACCGAACTATGCAAATTACCAAATATACAGAAATCGAAATGAAATGACAGATATTTATTAGAATATTCAAGAAGATTGTGAGCAAGATAAGCACATAGTTGGGGGTTGGAGAGGGAAATAGTTAACGGATTAGCATAATAAACTGGTAGCGCGTTTCGTTCTGTTTCTCTTGCCTTGCTCTTAGCAACATATAGCGAAGCAATACCCCTTACATAGTAGCTTGTTGTTATCATATGTCTTAATGCCTATGCATAACTTAAAGGAATTCGATTATTATTATTATTATTATTTTTTTTTTTTTGTGGAAACATTGCGATGAGGAACAGTACCGTTGTAATTTTGAGTCTAAGATATGTAAAAACAAGATAAAGTTATCGTCCATTCGCAGACGCGTGATCTCACACACACTCAAAGTGAGCGACGGCATAATAATAGACGAAAAGGTCAAGGAGCATAGAGGCACACTCAACTCCTTGTTGGGACTGTGTTGTCTCGGTTTACATGATTTAGAAATTTTTTTATATATATTTTTTTTTAATATTTTATTTATTAAGCACCAAACCGGGCACATTGTGCCTTATAATGTGCTTTGCATCTATGTCACAACTTATCGCCTGGTTTGAACAATTATTTACTACTATTACAAACGTATACATTAATTATTTGTCAGGTTTGGGTTTACTTAAATGTAATTTTAAGGATAAGGTTAGCGTCTTCTCCGTCTAAGGCGAGTCCTGCTCCTTTCCAAGAGCTCGCGGAAGTGAAGCTTTCTGAGGCGCTGTATGGGTGAGACCTCAGCCAAGGGTCTGGCTAAGCGGTTTGAGTGTGCCAAAAGTCGGTCGTTGTATCGGCTGGTTTGTCGGCGATCGGCGATCTGGTCCTCCACAACAGGTATGTCCAAGTCTCTGTGCAGGGTAGAGTTTTTGACGTACCAGGGACAACCAGTCATTAGTTGCAGAATCTTGTTTTGCAGGACTTGCACTCTTTTCTTCTGAGACTTTGCCGCGATTCCCCAGATCTCTATGCCGTATCTCCATTTAGGGAGATAACCATTTGAAATAACAACACGGTTTACAAATTAGACAAAATTGTTTTTTAATCATTTTGAATTGTATTATTACACATGCTTCTTTTGTCATCAAACAGTTGCTCCAATCCAGCTTCAGTGCTTGTTGGAAAAGACTTTTGCCGGCATGCGTCAAAAGTAGTAATTTTGTAGTATAAATAATATTTAGTTTGCCAACCGAACTAAAAACTAAATTAGTTTAGACGCTTTAATCCCTCTGATCCTGGTTAGGTCATAGGGACAAAGTTGTCAAACTATTGTATTGTCATCGGTCCTTGTTGGATGTGCAAAGTTTCAGTTTAAACAGACGCTTTGAAGTGGGTGACAATCACGTTCAAAAATTTGGTTACAAATTAAAAACATACAGCTGAAGCTTATATGAAGCAAGTAATAAATCCTGGTAACTTGCTACAATTTACTATATTATTTTTCACAAAACAAATTCTGAATTCAGTTACTTTAAATAATGATGTCCATACATGCATACTTAATCGTATTTTAGGGGAAGAGAACGTTTATTTCCGTTTTGTTAAGGTTTTCTCGATGCGAATTTTGTCAATGAATATCCGAGTGACCCGTTGAATTTGTAAATTCACAGAACATGAGCGGAATGCCACCACATAAATTAACATTTAAAATAAATTACAATGCTATGCTCATTCACAACGTTACATTACATCAAAGGCTTTTGGAACTCGAATGCAAGTTACATATATGCTTGCATAGTAACACCTTTGATTGTGAAAGTTGAACGAAATAAATTAATTTTGATTCCACGAATAAGTTTAGAATATTCTGGAATAGTTAATACGAGTAAATAACAGGAGCAAACACTTGAAAATATAGACACCAAGTACTTGGGCAGGGACAATTGTATGTATTGTAACTGCGAGTAGAGTTCAGACATTTGACGGTCTCAAATTTTATATTTCAAATGGAAATGGCAGTTTAATGTTTATAAACACAAATCTCAATTGTCTTATTACTTTTAAAGAACAAAATGTGGTTAAGTGGCATTAGGTATTGGCATTAAGATATTATGACATTTAATCAGGCAAATTAGTACTGAACTGTTTTGTACTGTCGCTATATTTATTAAATTTGCACCACGGGGCGACCACTAGTTAGATTAAATTGTTCACACTTACGGTATTCTCTAAGAGCAAGCCATATACATATACTTATAAATCTATACTCAAATATAACTCAGTAATTAATCAAATTAACAACTGAATTTCTTTTGGAGACCGAAAGACAAACAGATTCGTTTAACACCTGCCACAAAAAAGGATCAATACAACAAAGGCAGCGTTAAAGGTTAATTAAATGAGCACTCGCAACGAGTTATTGAATCAGTTGCTTGCTACCAGTTTTGTTTTTATTAGTTTTGGTTTATTATATGTAAAGCGAAGCAGTGTAGAAGCGCACAAAGCCAAATCGAATTCGAATAAATATAGCATCTACGGCGTTTTAGTAGGGCTTGAGATGTGAGAACGTAGATTGAAAATTGATTTATTGCAACCAGCGTAGCACCGCAGTCTGACAGAATTCTGTGATAATGTGTGTGCTTTCCACGTTTTTTCCTTGTTTTGTTTTCTGTCGAAACGGTAAACGCCCAAGTCGGGCAACCTGTTCAAATCCATGAACAAGTTTCAATTGTATGTACAAATACTGAGATGCATAGTTACGCGACGCAAGTCATGTCACGAGATTGGCGCACGCAGCTGGAGGACGCCGCCGAATAACAAGCGTTACTTTCATGCAATTCATTAAAACAGCATCATCACGTGATTCCGTAAACAATAAGTGAGCGAGCGTTAGTGGCAGAAGAGAATGTGGAGGGAAGAAAAAACGATTCGAGATACAGCGAGCAATCGAAGCAGTCAAGCGGTATTTGAAGCAACAAAACCAATCTAACGACCAGTCGAGCAACGTGGGAATGATCAGGGGAAGTAATTGAAAGAGTGCTGGAGTGCATCGAGTGGTTGGCTGGAGCGAACGGCCGAAGTAGTTGGCCGATCAATTGGTATGTGATTAAAAAACCAGAAAGAGCAGACTGCGGTTGAAGTAGTTAGAATAGGCGGCACAGTAAAAATGATTGTGAGATCGATAGGATCGAAAGAAAAGAAAAGAAAACAGTTATTTTGGAAAATCGATAACGCCCGAAGTTTGAAAAAACCGTCCAGAGAGAGATAGAGAGAGAAAGAGTGAGTGAGTGAGTGAGATATAGGTCCGCTGTGTCCCAACTGTGCGAACTAATTGGAAGAGAATGAACGCATTATCGAATCTGTTTGACGGCGACGGGCAAATGGGATGATCGATCGATCGAACGAGCATGTGATTGCTACAGTTGAAATTTTTTAGCTATGTGGTTAGTTTAGTCCTTTTGTAATATGGAAACGTTTAATGTGCAAGTCCAGGTAATGATCCGAGCCTTTGAGAGTATCACAGGCTACTGCAGGCCAATTTAAAATTTGATGGGTGCATTTTAATGTACGCTTAGCGAACGCCTCTCAGACAACAATGGTAAATTTACCTCAGTGAAGATGTCCAGTGACTTTGAAGTTGTGTATTATGCTCGGTGTTAATTAACGTTCATTTACACAGTCAAGCCTTTGCACAGGTGTTTATTATTTGATAAGCTTTTGCTTGACTCATTCCGTTAAATGGTGCTGCATCCACACAATGCTTTAAGGACGACGTAACAGGAGCTCTGGTTTCATCTAAACTGAGTAACTGAACTTTATGCCTTTCCTTTAAAGTTTACATATTCATTTGATCTATAAACCTACGATTATAATTGCCTATAAATCTTTCTACGAGTGTGTGCACACATATGTAAGAATCAGTACATCAAGAATGAATATATATCGGCTCCTTTGCGCGAAATTATCGTATGTGATTTTTTTTTCGAAACTTACTTTTTGATGCAAATTTGTGCTAAAGCCACTAAATCATATCTTAGCAAGATATTATAGCGATAATCACTACAGTCACGGAGATAATACAGAACTCATTTTATCGTATATGGCAATGTATGTGCCAAAAAATTAAATTAAAATGTGAAGCGGACTGCTCGATTTATGTAGACCTTTTGTACGACGCCGTTACTTATAGAGCGCGTGTTTACTTTTTGGATTAACATTTGTTTTGGCAACTTCAAATGATGTTTAGATATGCTTTAATGCAAGAAAATTCGGTTCAGCCCACAATAACACAGATGAGCATAATTTAAATCTATTTATAGATGGGCCAAGACATAGATGGGCCTCATGCATAAAAATGAGTTTGATCTCTGAGTTGAGTCAAGCGAGCTCAAACTCACAACTTGAGCACTAGTAAACAGCTCGAGCGCATACTCATTTTGGTATGCAAAAAAATGAGATCATGCAATTGCATTGAACTCGCGTCAACTGAGATCAAACCTACTTCTTACATTTGCAATTATGAGTTCTGCGGCAAGTGACGTAGAAGCACATTTTGATAGGACTGAATTCTTGTCACAATTTCTGTTCGAGCAACTAAAAAGAAAATAAATGGTTTTTCGAAAAAAGCCAAATTCCTTCTTTAAGGAATAAAAAAAAGGAAATAATAGAAAAATTCAAATTGAAAAAAATACCAAAAAATATTCTGCCACGTTTACTGTTGAAAAATATCAAATAAAATGAGACAACTGTGAACGCTAAATCGATAGGCTTAACAAAATGCGACTTTAATCATACAAAAGCAAGCAATTTCTCACTTTTGTGCAAGCCAATTTGAGCTGAAACTCTCAAACATTTCACTGTGCGAGATCAAACTTAGCTATTCAGATCGAACTTGCAACATGAGTGCAAGCTAGTGAGATCAAGCATTTTTATGCATACAAAGGGCACTTTTACTGAAAAAACCGAGTCTGAGTTCGAACTCGTTTTTTATGCGTGAGGCCCATTTTCTTTACCATCCTTTTAGGAAGAAATCATATAACCGATTTTAATAAAAAAATTTACCAATCGGCACATTGTCACAATATACCTTTTAATAAACTTAGTTAGGTATTGTGGGCGTAATAACAGTTAAAAAGTGTCACGCACACAACTACAATCTCAGACACACGCTTGCATATTATCACAATTACCTTAACGCATGTGCTTACTAAGTGTAGAATGACATACTACAATTCACTATTATTACGGTTGTGGCTGAATTTCAACAGCTGGGCGGCGAACACTAGTCATCTTAAACTATACTTTGAAAAACTTCCAGCGTGCTATCACATTATTGCAGAGCTAAGTGCACTAAAGTTTACTTGCCACAAGCCTAATACACATTGCTCTGTTTTCAAGTAGTTTATCTACTTATGTAACAAGCTAATCACATATCCGCCTATCTGTTCCAGCTATCGATCTACTTATCTGTCCCTCGTTCTCTACTAGCCATGTGTCAATCAATTTTTGTATCAGTCAACTTTGTTTAATTAGTCTAGATTATGAAGAATAATTGCGCTTGGAGCGGTATGATTCCTGATAATGCATCGTACAGTACTACGTTCGTTCGGCGAGTTCTTCAAACCTAAGGATTTAAGAATCTGGCAACTAAGGAAGTTAGTTGCACGAGAGTTGCTTAGCATACAACTTTAAAACGCCTAGTAATAATACAAAAGATGTTGGACCGAATTCCACTTGTTTTTCTATACAAAGATTTCGTAGTAATCATAGTAGATCATTCGATTCGATACACTGCCGCCAAATCACCTATACTTAAGTGTCGACCGCCATATCTGTGCACCTTTCTAATTGTCTAACTATTAACCTATTTCTTACAAAATGATCCAACATTCGTGTTGTACATTTATTAATGAATTTATCTATCCATTTGCCTAATGTGTAATGATTTGACAAACATACGTATCTATAAATACCCAATTGTCCAACTGTTTATCAATCCGCCTACCCATCCAACCATTTATCTGTTTAGCTATTATCTTTCTGTCTATTTACCTATGTATCTAATTGACTTAGTTTTAATTAACCATATCATGAATATTTTATTTCAGTCCACAAATTTAGCTGCCATTTGTGTATTTGCCCGTATATTTTTATGTACATATATCTCTTTATATTATCTATCTATTTATCTGTTTATCTGTGTATTAATTAATAAATTTATATACTCATTCATTTATTTAACTATCTAGTCATCTGTCTATCATACATCTGTCTGTCTACATACCATATCTCTCTAAGTCACGCGCCTTTCAGCTTTTTCCTTAGTCTCATTCTGTTCCTCTTATTTCTGCGAATTCAAAATTAACTCTTTACGTCTTTAACTGTCATGTTATATGTATTTAATTGAAAATTTCACTTGACATTATTTATTTCATCTGTTGTTAGCCGCTGGAACAAGTCATGTGTGCCGTCGTCTCAGAAAGTTCTTTGTTTCTTCGTCCGCTAAGCAACTCGGGATAAATCACATGACGAAGTTGATCATGTAGTCAATTGCTCAGCCGATTTAGTCAAAAACAAAGAGCTGTTCACTGGTCTTTGCTGAATTCGGTTCAGTGTTTTGTATTGCTATATGAAAAGCGCTTAATTGAAATGTTTGGCATCCGCTACACAATTAATTGCTTCAATTGCTACAAATTTATTTACTGTTTTCTGTTTTCTGTTGACTTGTTTCGATTCAGCTCGACTCAAATCAAATCGATTCAAGTTGACTTCTCAGCGTTATCGTCTCAGCTTTCCGCCCTTCGCACCAGCTATCTTTAAGTGGTTTGTTTAGCAAACGGATTTCAATTAAACGCTGAATAAACGAACTGAACTGAACATTGCAATGAATGGAAATTTAATGCCAAACAACTGAAGTATGAAATTAATAAAACGAATATAATGAAGAAAAAAAAAACAGATGTTGGTCAGTGCACTCGTTCTTAGTTGAATGTTCACTCTGCTGAAGTTTAGTCAAGCTACTAAACTACTACTAATAAAATAATAGACTCATATTACGAAGTTCATAGCCACGTCGTAAAGGTTTTTCAGGACTTTAGGATTTTGGCGCTGTATGTAAGCCATTGCTTTGCACGGGCGTCCCGATCCGCTCGAATCTCGGGTTCATCTTTCAACAAAGCCCAAAATAACTTGCTAAATAAATGATCAATTTGATGTAAAATTCCAGACGATTACGAAATTGTTACATCTGATGAAGAAATCTGAAATGAATTTCGAGTATCCGAGATGCTGACATAAAAAATTACACTTCAATAAAACCAACTTTCAAGTTGCATGCAGATAGACATACTAAGGTATAGGCCCTCACAATATAATAACTTCTGAAATATTTTAGTCGCCAACATAAGGCGAAGAGAATAGAGCAAGTTCAATATAAACTTTGCAATGCAACCAGTTCCACGACTGTTGCACTTAAGAATAAGTCTTAGAACTACCCAAATAGAACAAGCCTAATGACGGTAATAAGTTGTAATCAACCTTAGACCAACTTAGGCCAATTCTAATCCAATTCTAATATATGACAAAAATCATATATCTCCCCCTTTTAAAACGAGTGGGTGGACACCTTAATGAAGCAACCGCTCTATGGTCATGTTTTGAAATATTGAGAGTATTCCAGTGCACTCCGTAAATTTAAAATATTTCAGTGTGCCCCTTGAATAAAGGTCACACTTCAATTTCCATTGCCCAAATGCCTTTTTCTGCTGTCGATATTCGTTCTTTATTTTCTATAATTTTTCGCTGACAAACGAGAAAGAAAAAACGGCAACAGGAAAATGCTTCTAAGCAAATAACGGTGCAACAATTACACAATTCAATAAGGAGCCAAAGTAAGCGAAAAAATTATTTTTAGCGCAGCGATTAGCCGCGACGACAATAACAATGTAAACGTTTGCCACGAATGTGAGAATGAAATTGTCACGTTGCAAAAGTCAGATAGCAACGAAGTCGATTGGAAAATATTTGACGAACATTAAAATTCACAACAATCGAAGTTGAAATAGAGCAAATAACAAAAAGTGTTATGCAAATTTTCGTTTTGTCGTGTTTCCATTTACAAATAAAAAAATGGGGCGAGGGAAAAATAAAATATCACCACGGTTGTAGCGAAAATTTAATACACTTCATGTCAGATGTAGTTTCTACGGATCTCTTCAACTTCAAGATGAAGACGGCCTCGATAGCTTAGCTTAGGTGCACTAAGTCTGCCAGCTCAGTGCTCGTGGGCATGATACACGCACACAGAGGGCCGTTGGTTGGTCCAAGTGTCCAACTAATCCTTTTCAGTTGTTCACGAAAAGAAGCGGGGAATGCGCAAGCTTCGTCTATATACCGCGATACATAAAGATACTGTAGTCTTAAGATTCCGTGAATTGCTCAAACAAAAGAAAAGAAGGAAGAATAAGTCAATGACCTTGTAATGAACGATATTTGCAAAAAACAAAAACAAAAAAGAAGTATTGAACCTCGTTCCCTTTTAGATGAAGCCCTTACCAAAAACAAACAACAACAAAACTTTCATGTTGGTGCCAAATCTTTTTCCGCCCGGTCTTTTAAGAGGTCTCAATTATGGCGCGAGTCTCCGCATACAGCCTAGGTTAATTGTATGACACTAGAGTTTGAATAGAGTTTTTGGTTACTTGGGTGTGTGTGTGTGTGGATCATCATTAATTAAGTAAAGAAAGAGCTGCTAATTATTGCTATATTGCATCCTTTATTTACTGTAATGGCTAATTAATAGCCGAGTCAAGTCGGTTGTGGTTGGTTGAATAAAGAGTTGACAACTTGATAAACAGTTTTCTAAACAATAAAAAATATTTCCTACTTGGGACACAACACAAAGCGCAAACTGTTATTTCTTGGGTAATACGATATTTACGGCTAGACTATAATTCTCGTCCAAAGAGTTTCTACTACTCACAATTAGCTTTTTATTAGACAACTCACGGATAAATGGAAGATTGCGAGCTACTGAGCTGAATGTTCATAACTGGGCATACTAAAATGATTAGCGATCTGAAACTACACCCACTTCTCATCAATTCTATAAAAATAATTATACGTGAAGATATAAAGGAAATTCTTATAAACTTGATTTGGCCGATTAAATTTTTATGGAGTACTGTTGCAATCCGAATTTTACTTGCTAGAATAAAGATTTTCCTTAAATGATTTCATGGGTTTATTAAATTATGATATAATCTATACTTTGGAGTGCAGCATAGAGGTAGGTGTTCACTCTGTTCAAAAAGTTTACTTACAACCTGCAGACAAACAGTTCAATCGCGTTGCACTACTGAAACAGATAAACTCATGTCATCGAACTAATCAAGAATCAAACGAACACTTTACGAGGTCTGCTCTATTGCATTCTATTACAAAGTTCCTAATTAATTTAGATTAAAATTTCAGTTGGTGACGAGTGTAGAAAAAATTATGAGGAATCGGAAAATTTAAATCAATCAATTAAATCGAGATATATGTACCTTTGAGAGGGCTCTTATGCCCTATTCACAGTCGGCTATAATTCGAATCACTGGTGGTTCGTATCACTTTATTTCTTTCATTCAGGCTTTGTTGTTGTTATAGAATACGATACGAATCACCGTCGAATCAGTATCAGTAATTGATTCGCCAGTGTTGCTGAACAAGCAATTCTGGCAATTTCTGACAGTGTTCCATAGTTTTTGCTGGGAAATAGTCATTCTCAACAGTCTTCTTCGTGTTTTTTGTGCCCAAAAAAAAAAAAAATAAACAGCTGATCATGGCACAAAGCAAAGGGAAGTACAAAATTTAAATTAAAGGTTTTTTTTTTATAAAAAAAAAGTCCAATTAAGTCCGCAAACATGTTTGTACGTAGACATTATAAATGATTCCAAATTATGTATTTTTTCATTTTTCACAATTTGCCAAAATGTGTATAACCGAACCAAAAAACAGCTGTTCATGATTCGGAATTGACAGTCTGAACGACAAGGCAAGACTCCTCATAGTGATACAGTGGACTGCGAATAGGGAATTAGAATCAAATCCGATTTTTGATTTATTTGTTATTTTCTTACTTTTTCATTTAATTTTACAAATACGAAGAACAAATGAAACAAGCACGTTTTTCGCTTGTTTTCTCGGGTCATTAAGTCAATGCTTCTCTAGAATTAGAGACGAGATTATTGAATAAAAATGTTGCGGTTTTTTAGTTGTTCATTTCTGTGAGTCTCTACTAATGCCAATGAGAAGGGTACGTGCTTCTGTGTGCAAGTGTGAGCGCTCTGTTTGCGTGTAGCAAACTAAACTTAGATACTAATAAGCGCAAAAAAGGCAAATAAAAATAGAACATTTTCAATTGATTTGATTGATTTTTTATGTAATTATTTTTCTTTCTTTTTTTTTTCTTTTTGCCCTGCTTTTGCCGTTTTTCAAAGTCTGGTCACCGCCATCGACGCGGTTGTTGCGTGTTCGCTACGCGGCAAAGCAAAGGTCAACAAACGTTACAAATTAGTTATGAATCACTGAACATGCGCCAGCTTACAACAGATTGTTCGTTCGTCAGTTCATTCGTCTGTCTGTACAACTAACCAAATATCCGTTTCGCTGAATATTGCAAATTAATAAGAAAGACTTTTGAATTTTTCAAGCGCTGATATAATGCTTTTGATAAATTCCAAAGTCTGTGAAAGTGTCTAGCACCTACGCGTAAAGCATCTGACACTTTATACATAACTGTAACTTATAGCCCGGTTTGCAGAGACAAGCTTTCATCTCATCTAAACGAGGACTTCAATTGAATAACTTACTGACTCTTTGCATGTCTGTCATTTTATTCGCCTTGTCTAATATGTCATAGATGTAAATAAAATAAATCAAAACCTTTTTTCTTTTCTTTTTTTTTTTTTTTGGCATAGCCACACTCGCGTAGACACGCCATTGACACGCGAACCATGACGTCAAGAGTGCCGAAGATTTCGCTGTGAATGTTGGCTACTAACTCACATTGCTAAACAACCAACCAAACCGAACAAGTGCTCAACTGCAAAGCAAGAACAATTTTCGTTGTTCTAATTGTTTTCATTGCCATTAATTTAAATGGCACTTTTACAATAGGCAGTAGTAATGCCATCATATATGAGGCAGCTTAGTGGGTCTTAGAAGTACTCCAATGTTTCCCATTTTCAAGTGTTTTTCACTAACTTGCATAATTGTCGTGGATTATTGTGTTTATGGCTTGATAAATAAGTGAGCCGCGAGCAAAGTTGTGCTCGACAATCGAGTGGTGGGCGTAATGTTTATAGCGATCACCCTAGAGGGTGGTCTTGGGTGTATAGTAAATTCTGTTTATACTTCAATTTGGAAAATATTCCGTTGCGGGGTGGTAGATAGTTATAAAGTGGGTCATACATATAAGTCATAACTCCAAAGAACGTCACAAATGAGGGGAGTTATATATTTAGTTATATATAGAGTTAGTCAATCAATGACTAACAATAATCCAGATTGATTTGATGTATGTTAAAGCAGTAATTACTGCACATAATGCAATGCAACACTGAGATACATGTATTCGTATGGCAGCTATCAGATACTCTAATTCTTTCAAGTCGAAGAATAAGCTTATAAATATTGATTTGCGAGACTAGCTTACATAGCTACAGATAGACATGGCTAAATTCACTCGTTCCCCACGCAAATGAACGATATATAGAATAAAAAAATTAAATCACTTACACTTGAAGATGTGCTCTTGGCCGTTTCCAATATACAATGTCATCAGACAATATTTCTTTGAGTTGATTCCCATTCTAACACGCTGTGAGAGCCACCGCTAGTAGAAAGATTTCCTGGATTGTTTTACTGGAATTTACGCCCCATTGCTATAATCAATCACTGCAATATGGAGAAAATCAGTGTTACTGCAGTGGCCTGATAAAAATAACTTATTTGAATTCATTTTTATTTTTATAAGCTGTTGGTGAAAGGTAATTATGTTATTAATTTAAGAACCTCTAAAGATTAGCAAGCAATTCGAATTACAATGAAACGAATAAAAAGCAGGTAGACCTTATTGGAAAAAATATATGTACACGTAGATATATTAAATATCAGAGGCAAGCTCAAGCTATATTTCTTACTTATAGGGAAACAGTACTGGAATACAATTAATCAAAGCCCACTGAAATCGCTCAAAAACAAACACTCATGATGTATGCAAATTATTTGCGGAAGTGTCAACAACAAATCAACGCTATAAAAAAATAAATAAATTTGAAAAAACCCAGCCAATTGAAGTACGAATTTATTGAAATCTCAGCAATGCCATAGCAAAAAACAAAAAAAACTTAAGCGAAATCAAAACACTACAAACATTGATGGATATAGAAGGAAAATAAATACATAAAACTGTTGCCAATAATAAAGTCGAACGAACGCCGGTAATGCACTCAATCAGTCAAATAGTCAGCTCAGCAATACGCCATAATGGCTAGCCAATAGATGGTATTGAAAGTGGGTCGACGAAAATAGCATACTGAAATGGACAGCAATACAATATACAATAATAACAAATAATAACGAAAAAGAACTCGAGAAAGAAGCATTAGCAACGTTTTGGCGATTTTAGCGAAATTATAACTCGATTCAAATATCAATTAGGAAACAAAGTTAATGGTGGTTTATAGTAATTCGCGTTAATGGAAATTTCAAACAAATCTTAAACAAGCGAGCGAACAATGAAGTCAATACTATGTGGCAGGGGTAAATCCAGATCAGACACCAAAAATAGAAAACAACATAACAACAACAACAACAACAACAACAAATTTGAATGTATTATAAGCACTTGTTAACTCGGTTTGTTTGGCATTTGCACCAATAGAAAACTATGAAATTCGGCATTAACGTTATTATTATACGCTTCGCATAAAGCTACACTGTCAACAGATGACAGGTCTGCTATTATGGTGGTGTTGCTACTACTACCATCACTTACTAGAATCGCCATCAAACTTGTTTCCAGAATAGAACGCGCCAACAATACGCGGATATCATAGTTAATTACTCCGCTTGATGACTCTTCCTTTGTAACTAGCAACACACATGATGTTGTCGCCCAAATGGAATTTCTTGTGCTCACTACTAACAGGCTTTTCAATCTTAAATAAAGAAGATGATGCTTTATTACGCCATAGAGAAACTGACTAAGCATAGTCTTGAGGAAGTATGTTCGTGTTTGTGTGGATCATATATTCTATCGTCTGTTTATAAGACTGACAATTCCATCAAAAATCATTTTGTAGTCTATTTCTACTTATGTATATCTGTCTATATGACTGAAGCACTAAACTTTTTAGTATAGATTGGACAAAGCCTAAAGCTGGCCATACACGACGAACATGCTCGAACGAAATTTTAGACGAACATCGCCATACACAGCATCACACGAGCATGTTCGTCGTGTACGGCGAGGCCAGCTTTCGCTAGAACATTAATATATAGGTCCAGTACTGATATCCGCTTAAATGTATTAGATCTTCAGCTTGAAGCGTTTAGATAGACCAGTGCTAATTTTTTTTTTATATTTTCCGACAAATTTTCAAACCTGTACAAATTAGAGGACTACAATGGTGTAGGTCTTTAAAACCGAATCAATCTATTTTAGCCTAATATGCTTAACCGCTTACTTAGCTTCAAATCCGCTATCTTGTACACGTGCTCTTGGATATCACTAAGTATGTAGTATAGGAAGTGGTTGTGTCTGATTGTAAATATAATTTTTTTGAGGTGATATTCAGCCCACAGTGGTCAGCGAAACAGGCCTTGAATAAGCTCAAGTTATGTGGTGAGTGAGTAAATATAGCTCACGCAGCAATCGAACGTATTGAAAGTATGTACCTATCTGTACCTATGCCAAAGTGGCTTATCGAAGTAAGAGAACAACTACGACAACTACGACAAAAATTATGTATGAAGATAGAAGGATGGCTACGACGACATCTGCTACTTGTACTATTTGTCAGGCAATGGCATAGTTGGTGACGATAAGCCGACGTAATGTGCTATCAAATGCGGAATAGTCAAAAACTTGAGCAAACAACAGAAACATCATCAGCCCTGTGCTAAACGATATTGATAATGCTGATGACGAGGATAATGGTGCGATAATCGCTTTAAGAGGGCGCTATAATCTCTAACATTGACAGCGAGTGAGAACTGCTGTGAAAACAGTCGTAGTACTTATGAGCGATGAACAAGTGGACGACGAATAGATAGACAGACAGACAAGTAACAAATTGCACAATAATACACGGAATTATGATTGAGTGGAGACTGATAGAGTTACCTGGTTTTAATGGGCTGGTTCTTATTTCACGCACTCTGTCGATGACGGACATAATAAAGTTGTCGACGTTAGTGCTTTATGGCATTTGCTGATGATGATGATGATGTTCGATATAATTACGCGTATCGTTCGATAAGGTTCCATTGCTATTTATGACTGCTCAACTGCTTAACTGGCAGCCGTAGTTGTCGGAGACGTAGACTTAATGACCTCCAGGAAGTGCGTGCTAAAAGAATTTTAATAATTATAAAATAGTAGAACAAATCATTAGAACCCAATAACTCAAAGAGAAAATTCATTACCGAAAAGAATAATCATTTCCGTTTGCTTCTTGCTCTTCTCACATTACAGTTGGCAACACGCTCCATTGAGCCCTCATTCGGTCTGCTGTTCGGCGATCTTTTGCGTGATCTCGACGTCGGTACCACCGGCGCAGCTGTGATAATAAGTGCCTTAGATGTCTGCATGAATTTCTCGGGCCTCTTTGTGGGTCCGCTGCTCAAAGAGTTCTCCTATCGCAAAGTGGCTATTGCCGGCTCAATGCTCTGCGGCCTCGGCCTGGCGCTCACTTCACCCGCAGCGAGCATGGCGCACATAATTAGCACGTATAGTGTGATAAACGGGATCGGCGTTGGTCTGTCCACATCGGCGGCCTTCGTTGCACTCAATCACTACTTCAAGCATAAGCGGGGCCAAGCTGTTGGACTCTCAATGGCGGGCACAGCGTTGGGTATGTTGATCATGCCGCAGCTGGTGCGGATTCTGCTGGAGGCATACAGTTTTCAGGGTGCGGTGCTGTTGCTTGCCGGTGTGGCGTTGAATGCGACAGTGGGATCAGTGCTGCTGCAGCCGGTCAAGTGGCACATGAAAGAGGTGATCGAGGATGAGGAGCTGATGTGCGTTTCGGCATTGCCAACGCCACAGCCGCAGGCGCAGGCTACGCCGCCCGAATTTCATGTCATCAAAGAAGATGGCACCGAGGAGGATGCCCTGCCCGAAATGAACACGCTGCTCTTCAACAAGCACAATCACAATCAGCAGATGCGTAAGAACTTCTCCGAGATGGCCATGAACACAATGAATGGTGCACGTCTGGGTCTGCCGAAGCGGCCAACATTCCCGCGCATCATGTCGCTGGCGGGCGTGCAGTCGGCCGATCACAGCGGCGGCATTGGCGGCTATGCTTCACAGGCGGAAATCAATGCCGCACAGCTACGTTGCCGCAAGGCGTCGGTCACATCGAATCTATCCTACATGGACTTCACCGGTTCTATACTGCAGGTGCACTTGAATACCGGCGACGATGAGTTCGAGGAGAACGATCGCGAGCTAAAGCGTGTGGGCACCGCAACGGGCGGCATGATGGGCACACATCGTGACTCTTTTATTAAGATGAAACCAACCGAAATGGAAAAACAGGCTGAGGCATTGGCCGCTGCCACAGCGGCTGACGATGAAAAGCAGACAGAGAAGAAGAAGGCGAGTTTCTGGCGTCGCTTCGCAACACTGATGGACGTCGATCTGCTCAAGGATAAAATGTTCTTGAATCTCCTGTTCGGTCTATCCATTTTCTATGTGGCCGAGATGAACTTCAAAATGGTAACACCATTCTTTTTCGCCAATCTAGGCTATAAGAAAGCCGATGTGGCCTTCTGTCTGTCGATAACGGCAATTAGTGACATTGCAGCGCGTATCGTTCTGCCGCCGATCTTCGATCGAACGACAATACGCAAACGCACCGTGTTCCTAGTTTCCATCATTTTTGTGGCCATTACGCGTTCGAGTAAGACCGGAAATCTGAAAAAAATCTATTATTGTTGGCTAAGTTTAATCAATCGAATTTGAATCGTACACTTTCAGTTATGGCTGAACAAACCGAATGGACGCAGCTCATGGTTTGGTTGTCCATTTGCGGTTTCTTCCGTGGCTCAGCCCTCAGCAATTTCACGCTCACCGTCTCCGAGTATTGTTCGCTGGAGAAGCTACCATCAGCCTTTGGTTGGCATCTGGTAGGCAAAGCGTTATTCGTCATTATGTTTGGCCCGTTGATCGGTGAGTAGCTGTAGTAGCGACTTTTATTTCTATAGTACCTTCTAACCAATGCTCCAATGCTCCAATGCTCAGGTCTTATACGCGATGTCACCAACAGTTATCCTATTTGCATACACGCGCAGAGCTTTTGCATTTCTCTGTGCGCTTTCGCCTGGGGCATTGAGTACTTAGTTGAGTTCATCAATATGCGCAAGCAAGCAAAGGAGCCGGAGACCGCTCCGAACACAAATGTGAAGCTGTAAGCGGCAAGCGGCAAGCGGCATGTGTCGAGCGTCGTGCGTCACGCTGCGAAGATACAATAAGAAGCTGAATGGAGTGTGCGTTAAGGCGAGACAAATGTTGGAGGCGACGTTTATTATATTAATATTTATATAGACTCTATACATACATATATACAATTTATATTTACGATAAAGACAATGAGAGAATCCCATATACACACGTACTCGTACGTACACACATGCATGCTTCTCATTTCAACTCATACACACACACACACACACACGCAAAGGGAGTAGATACAATTATATATAGCTTTTACTGTATTATCCTGTACTTTTATTTTTTAACCTATGCTATATTTAAATTTTTTTTTAATCTATTTTTTTTAGTTTCATTTTTTTTAAATTTTTTTAATTTAAATTTTTTTTTAAATTTAAATTTATTTATTTTATTTTTTTTTTTTGTTCAACAGAACATTCGGATATACTCAGAAATGGATCATCCTTGAGTGTTCTGTGTGGGCTCGCTATATGTGACCTAAAATTCAATCTCTGTTAGAATTTTAGTATAGAAAGCCACACAAAATGTAGACAAAATTATTATTCATATTAGCTAATGCGTTAAGTAGTTACCCGCATACTCACTCTGTTCAATATTTTCTACATCATTCACTTCTGTGCTTTAGCCAAGTACAAAATAATAGCGCCTTGACCTTGTAACTCTATGACGGCTTTGCATATTCTGTGATGATACGTATAGGCAGATATCGAGGTGTGCTATCAAAACCGATGGCTGCCCACCAATATTCAGCTAATTATATTACACACCTACACGGGATTTGAAGGATAGGGGAAAAGGAGGAATTTCTTGACTCCGTAAGGTAGTAGGGACTAAGATTTCGTATTACACAGGAAGCTTTTAAATGAGTGCTTGTGAATGAAACGCTTTCCAGCAAACCATTTTTGGAATGCTCCTAAAACGAGTCTTATAACGGACTCTTAACACGGACCGCTACTCAAGGAGACGCCACAGAAAGTTTCAAAAAGTTACTCTCAAAAAAGTCCTGAATTCACACAAATATGACTTTGAATATGAAACGCAGTAATATTGTGCCTTAGTCGGATCCAAATTGAGACTCTTATTAGTATGGCCTCGTAGAACGAGGTGCAACGCGCTGCAACGAGGCGACGTCTCATTGAGATTGTATCAAGACGATTGAGACAATCAACCTGGAATAAGTGACATCCACAAAGATCTAAATTCTTGCACTTCATAGCATGGAGTAAATGCTAAAAATATTCTTTATATAAATATGAACATTTCCACACTAAGGCCTTGTGGCTCACATTGTTACTTTCCGTTTGTAGTAATTTTTTTGAATGTATTTTATGCAGATCAGTTATCAGTTGATCCCGATATAAGTTTGGATCATTGTTACGTATGACCAATTGGAATTACTTGTTTCGTTTTCTTTCCGTTGATAAATCATTCTCTACGATTCCTTGTTTTTTGTTTTTGTTTTTCTTTTTAGTTTATGTTTTTGCTTTTAGTTTTTTTTTTCTTGTTACCGAACTTGTATGTGATAGTTCAAAGATAGTTTTGTAAGTTTGAAAATATTTGATTGCTTAAGTCAAAGCCTTTCGCAGACACTAAATGAAGTAATTAGCAAAAAGTGTATTCACTTTAAAAAGAAACGTGAAATGTAGAAAACTAAGGAAGCTCGTCGGGCACAACACGTTTAGGAAGTTCGGAACGTTTTGAGTGGCCTTCAAGGGCACTGCTTGCAATGATAATTACTACTTAAGTCGAGCCGGCTGAAACGGCTACACTTAACGGCTACTAAACTATTATTAAAATATGGCATGTTTGCCGAGCGTGCAAATATCGTTGGCGCCTTTCTCATTGTTCTTTTTTAAGTATTTAAACATTTTTTTATAAATTTTTTTTTCTAGATAATTTTGCATTAAGCAAAGAATATTAAAACTTAAGTGAGATGATTTGCCAGTACTTAAAGATGGGAAAACTTTAGCTTAGTGTTTAATAAATCCTTTATATATATACACAACTATGTATACACGTGTAACAATATTAAATATATACATACTTTATACAGCGAGTATACACTATGCATACGCTACATGCCAGATGTCTAAATGAGCTAGTTAAGACAACAACTAATGAGTAATTCAATGAGCATATAATCTAGCGAAAACAACAACAACAACATCAAGAAAAACAACCATAAAAAGATAAAGATATTATATTTTGTAATATAAACGAAATCGTCTTGTTTTCTGCATCTCTTCTTCCTACTCTGCTACTGCTTTTTTATGATGATCGCCGTAATGATTTTGATTGCGCGCAGCAATTGCCACAGTAGCCGTACCGGGCCTCGCTGGTGGGAGGTGTAAATTTCGTGCAATTCAACTCGTAATTATGACAAATAACCTTTACATATGTAAGTGAGCGGGAGAAACGACATGGAGAGGCATTGCTGATTATCATAAATCTAACGCGGCTTTTTATTATAAGGCAAGCGTTATCGCAGTGGATGTTGGGATGTTGAGGTACAATAATTATTCGTAATTCCTAGGGCAAAGAGGTAAGGTAAATAAAACAAAATGCAAAACTAACTAAATAACCGCCATGGTCGGACATATGCGCACTCTACACGCACTACACTATACACTAGATCCATTGATTGGATTGGGCTTTTACGACCTATTAGTTCGAGATTGGGGAATGAATCTCTCACAAGAAAAAGTTGTTTTTCATACATTAGGTTGAGGAAAATATACGCGGCCTTTTGCTGGTCACTTTATTATTATTATTATTTATTTTCTTAGTAGCGTTTAATTTTGAACTAGTATCGAAATTCGATCACCTGCTTGAATGCACTTATCCTTTATAATTTTAAAGTGTCAACTTTTAAACGGTTCGTTGCTTTTGGCTTTATATATATATACATATATATATATTTTTTTCATAGTTGACGAATTAGTTGATTACTGGTGAAAATATTATTAGCATTGGTGCATTTTATAGAAAGATATTTCCATATATTTTACAGTTTTGCTACGACAAAGGGAAGAATGCGGCGCAGGCACGTAAAACATTTTTTGGCTGTTTATAGTGAAGGTACTTTATCGACAACCACTGTGAAGAAATAATTCGCTCGCTTTTGTTGTGGAAATCTTGATGTGAAAGGTGCTCCACGCCCGGGTCGGACTATCACTGAGAAAGTCGTTGAATTCATGGAAACAGTTAAGTGAAACTTGCATAGAAGCAACGAAAACACAACAATTTGAAGCCATTTGCACTGAGCTGGTTTTATAAAGAAGCTCGACATTTGGGTGGGTACCTCATTAATTGAGTGAAAAATATTTAACATATCGAATTTCCAAGGGTAAGGACTTGCAAGGGTAAGGAAAAATGGATGACATAAGAGACTATTGTTTGAAAGCGGGTTGGTCGAAACGAGATGAAGTTCCACACCAACCAATAGCAAAGCCATATCTACAGAATATCTACTGTCAACAATTTTTGCGGTTGAAAAAAGAGAGCCGAATTGAACAACAGGCGAAAAGGTGTCGCGTTTCATCATGACAACACTAAGCCACAAACAACTTTAACGAACCGCCAAAAATTGTATGAGTTTGGTTAGGAAGTTTACATGCATCCACCATAAAATCTTGACATTGCAACGGCAGATAATAATTTCTTTCAATTTCTTTGTTACGCGAGCAATTGTCTTGCTCGCGTAACATTGGCTTCAAGAGATTCTTCTTGTGAAAATTACTTGTCGCTGTTTTCTGATGAGAATTTCTACGCTGTTGGAATTAAGGTCTTGGCCGAGAAATAGCAGAAGCTGTCGACCAAAATGGACAATACATTTTACATATATAAAATTGGATGTATGTCTCTTTGTTTGTCTGTCCGCTATAGATGTCGAAACCGCTGGACCGATTTTGATTAAATTTTCAGGGAAACTGTGTCTCGAGTAGCCTGTCGAGTAATCCTTTGAAGTTTGGTGCGTTAGTATACCGCGAAAGTCGTTAAACAGTTTGCCCGTGAGAATTATGCCAAAATTCGAAATCGAAAGTCTGTCAAAGAAAAATAATAAAACAAAAAAGTTTAACTCAAAAACAGAATGGTGTTACTTGTTACGCTGGTTGTTACTCGTCGAAATATCAAATACAGCTGTTTGTATGTGAACGAACAGAATGTGAGGTTGTGACTCTGCTTGTTACGCTGGTGTTACCGTCAGAGATCAAAATATTTGAATTTGCTCGGTAACATCGTCTCTCTCACTCTGTCTCTCTTTATATTTCTCTCAAATTGCAAGCACAGGATTGTTCAATGCATTGATAAAATATAACTAACATTTTATGACATTTCCATTGGTATAGCAACTCTTATGTTACTGAACACGCATTCTGTTCACTTTTTTTTTTTTGGCCAAGGTAGAGTAACACAACCAGAGTAACAAGTGACATCGTTCTGTTCGAGCCTATAGCTTCTAAAGCTATAGGCTTATTCAATAAAGCAAATTCCTTGCTGATGCGCCATTGAAATACTTGATTTTTGTACTTTTATTGAATTTTTATTTTTTTTGCTAATAGCGGAATCGGCAGAACAACGTCTGATGGGCTACGCTAGTCAATTAATAATATAATAATAATAAAATTTAATTTTAATTTATAAAATAATTTGCTAATTGTGTACTAAAAAAAAGGCCGCGTATTTTTTCGCCAACCTATTTTGTAGAGATCTGAATTTTAACCAGCGCTGTATCTGCACGTCATGCAAATATGAGATGACTTAAAATACAGTATAACCTCCCTAGTCCGAACAGGACGGGACTTTACCTCAACAATCCTGACACAACCAAAGTTTAGCTTTATTCTTTCTAATCTCATTTTATTCTCTTTAGTTTTATTTCGGGAGAGAAAAAAATACAAGATCAAGTAAATTTTGCTGCTTTTGTTAGTCGAAGACCACCAAAAAAGACCACCAATGAATGAGTGTGTAAGAAAGAATGCCGAAGTGCCTGAAGGAGTGTTAACTTGCATGAGTTTTAGTTTGGTGTAGCATTTTGTATAGTTAAGAATATATGATGGCACCAAAAAATTAATGGCAACACAAAACAATGATGCTGGCGGAAAAATGCAAAATAAAACGCACAATTGAAAGTGCAAAGTCGATTCGAGAAGTGGTTGGGTGCATTATTTAATGTGTCAAAATCGACTGTTTTTGATATTAAAGCCAACAAATTTGATTTTGAAGAAGATTTTGTGACTAAAAATATACAAAGATTGGGTAACTTAAGATTTGTGAGAATTCTAAAGAGCGTATTAAAAATCAACATAAATAATTTAGCAAAAAGGAAGATTGTAAGGCAAGCTGAACATTGCCAGGTGGAAGACGCGTTGATGACATGGTTTATTCAGCAGGGAAATTACCATGTGCCGATTTCAACGGATTTATTCAGAGACAAAGCTAAATACTGCCACAAAGAAATTGTAGGGAGTGGTGACTTTCATGCCAGTAAGGGCTGGTGGCAAAAGTTTACGTCTCGAAATGGAATGAGGTGTTTAAAAGTTTTGTTTTATTTTTAAATGAATTAAAAAATAGAGCTGCAAATTTACGAAAACAAATGTGGTTTTATTTGATCTTTACTTTTTATGATAGTTAAATGAATATCAATTAAAAGTTATGCCTATACAAATTGTGTGTATCACCTTTGTGTTATGTTTTGATTTTATACTGTAGTCCGGACAATGCAGTAATCCGGACAGTGGTCGAAACTATATTTATCCGTACTAGGGAGGTTATACTGTATATTAAAAAACACCCAGGTTTGCAGAAAAATATGTTAAGAAAATTTCCATTGACAGATTCAGTATTTAATCAATCAGCTTCCTCTCTCCAACGGTTATCTTACTAAAATGCACAAAAGTTGTCTGATGGTTATTGTCCACCCGGCAGCGTTTTTGTTGAAATTAACTCTTAACAGAGATTCAAAAAGAAACTTTAGGACTCCTATTATAGACTTTCTACACGGGTACTGGCAAGATCTACTAGGCCCATATAATTTCATAACTGCTGCAAAATCTGAATAAGTGTTCTAGTGAATATTTAGTGACAGTTAGAATGAGTGCGACTGCTTGAGTAGTCGAGAGTGTTGTGCGATTTAGCAGCCGATTTTATATATTTTGATTTAGGATAATAGAAAAATATCCACTGTGTGTCGAAGGTCAGGGCAAAGTTACGAAACGAATTCGCTGTGGGAAGACTATCAAAAAAATGTAGGGTATGAACCAAAAGTCCCATTCGCGCACAGATAAAATGTGTTATTGACAAACCCTCTGATAGAGCAACAGAAGCTGCGACCACTATTTGACAAGTGTCATGTGAAGTGTTGTCGCTGTGTCCGGCAATGTACGTTGCTCAATGCGCTTCAATTGGAAAATGCTCACTACATTGCATCGGGGCATGGAAAATTCTACAACGCTGAATGGAATAGGTCGGCTAATCTTATCTGTGACTGGTTGTGATTATATATGCGGCGGAGTTATCAACATTTGTCTTATTGAGAGATGCTACTGAAAGCTGTGAATTGTCACACCCGCTGACAGTTGAGTTAGACAGCCGAACCGCATGAGTAGCAGCACTAGCAGCGGAAGTGGATTTTGAGAATTCAGACAGACAAAATTGATCATGACAACGTACACACTGGAAGCGCCTGATGGCGGTTGGGGTATCCTTGTTTGCATTGGCATGGCATTGCCCTTTGTAAGTTCCACCCACACGCACACACGCACACACGCAAACAAACACAAGTACAAATATTCCTTGTGAAATGCACTCACCCCGTCTTCCCGCTTTAGATTAGTGGCCTGGCAGCGTTGCCCTCATTTGGTCTAGTCTTTGGTGAATTCCTGAAGAGCATCGACGCCGAGACGAGTACTATTGCATTCATAACCAGCGCCTTTTTCTGTGCCTTCAGCTTTGCCGGACTCTTCTCCGGCTCGCTCTTCCGACGCTGGGGTATACGCGCCGTCGGCTTGGTCGGCGGCGTGTTCTATTTCATCGGTTCACTGCTGCAGGTATTCGTCACCTCGGCGCTACAGTTGACCTTCGCCTTCAGCATAGTCCAAGGCATCGGCTTTGGGCTCATTGTGCCCACTTCGTACACCACATTCAATAATTACTTTGTCAAGAATCGCGTTATGTGGATGAGCATTGCCCAAACCTTAATCGGTTTGGGTTCTATGTTGTATCCGGTGGCCATGCAGAAACTGCTAACCTGGTACGGTTTTCGCGGTTGTCTACTGGTGCTCGCCGGTCTCAATGCACACGCTATGCTCGGCATGCTGCTGATGCAGCCAGTGGAGTGGCACATGCGACGCGTTCCCATTCCGGAAGAAGAGGAGCTGCAAGTGCTGCAGCCTACGCTGAAGATCATTCAAGGAACACCATTGCCACATGAACACGAAGAGGCGCCGGAATTCGTTGTGGACAATCGCTATCGTCTGTCGGTGAATGCGATTGGTAGCGGCATTGGTGGTAATGGTGTCGGTAGCAGTGGGGGTGGCAGCCTTCAAGGCTCGCGTCGTGTTTCACGCAACGAACTGCAAGTGATTTCGAGTCGCGCATCGAGCATCACTAGTCTCGGCAATTGGTCGGGTCCAATTGTCGTCACCGATGCATCACCGCAAATGATAAACAGCCTGCAAGCATCGCGACGTTCTTCGACTGTGAATGGAGCACTTGCAGCGCCAACTACGGCTGAGCTAGTTGCGCCGACGAATACCACGAAAGGCATTTGGCAGACAATTGTAGACTTTCTCGATTTGACGCTGCTCAAACAGCCCATTTATCTCAACATTGTACTGGGCGTATCCTTTGCCCTTTACTCGGATATTGCATTCTTTACGCTGCAACCGATTTATCTCTTCGAATTGGGCTTCAACAAGGTTAGTGTACAAGTGTGTGTGCATGTGTGCGTGTGTGCGTGTATGTGTCACTAGTAAAGGTTAACATTTTCTCAGATCGATACTGCAACAATAATCGCTGTGGGAGCTGCCGCTGATCTGGCATCGCGGATCTTCCTCGCGCTCTCCGCCATCTTCATACAAGTGCCATCGCGTTACATCTACCTGGCGGGGGCATTCTTCTCTATTATCGCGCGTTGCGGTGAGTTATAGTTAGTTAGTATAGTGCACTTTTGCAATAAGAAGACGTTGACGAAGGCGTGTCACCTGGCTTAAATTCATGTTGATTTATAAGGTGCTACTGCTGCTTCGAGAGTAGATAAAATGTCGACTTTTGCCTCTCTTATCGCGCTGAGGTGCTACAAACAAACTAAACGTGAGCACGTGTGAATAACTTTTTTCGCTATGGTTGTTCGCAGCTTTTGTTGGCATTTCCGACTTCCTTGGTATGGCTTGCATTACGGCTGCGATGGGTTTTCTACGTACCTGGATACACGTGCCGCTGCCGCTTGTCTTCGCCGACTACCTGCCCAAGGAGCGCTTCGCCAGTGGATATGGTCTGTTTATGTTCCTTCAGGGCAACATTATGTTTGCTATTAGCCCCATTACTGGTTATATACGCGACAAGACACAGAACTACATACTCGCTTTCCATTTACTGACACTGTTTCTGGCACTCTGTGCCGGTCCTTGGCTGCTGGAAATTATTTGCGTTAAATTTCGCCGTCACAACAAAATCGCACGCAACAATGTTGAGGAGCATGTTGATAATCACATTGTAACACATTGAAAGAGTACAATAAATCTATGAATATGAAATAGCTTAAACAATTCACTTCAAGTTCCTAGCGTCTTAAGATGGCAAGAGACATGTGTTAATCCCGCCATTTTGTTTCTGTCAGATTGTTATCGAAAGCCACTCTTCGCTCTCTGGCACCCAACAAGCTGAGTGAGTGGTTGAGAAACTTTGATCGGAAA
Organism: Cacoxenus indagator; assembly: GCA_035041755.1. Lineage (NCBI taxonomy): Eukaryota > Metazoa > Arthropoda > Insecta > Diptera > Drosophilidae > Cacoxenus > Cacoxenus indagator. The sequence continues at coordinate 930,526 of JAWNKX010000250.1, forward strand.
TTAGACAAAATGGCGTCACTTTGGCCACCCGTAACTCGCTGTAATGTTATGAACCAAATAACTAACCAAACAACTAACCTTTACTTGCTTACTACATTTGTTGGCATTTCTGACTTTCTTGTCATGACTTGGAATACGCGCAGTTAGCCGTAGGATTATACCGACTATATGCTGAAGGAGCGCTGAACAGTGGCATGGCCTGAGGTTGTTTATGGCGCTTGTGCTTAGCCCTTGGCTGCTTAAAATTATTTGCGTTAAAGATTGACCTCACAACAAAACGCTGCAACAATGTTGAAGAGCAAGCTGAACACAAATATGTAACATATTAAAGGATTCAAATAATTAAATAACACAAGCAACAATTTCACTTCAACTGCCGAGCGTTTCAAGCCGTCAACGAACTTGGCGTTAACTGCCGATATACTTGCCGATATAGATTGTTATCGATTGTTATCGAACGCTGAGCTTTCGGGACGCTTTTGCAGAGTTGTTTTTGCTGATATCTATGCTTTCCTTGGCATGCCAAAATGTTGTTACAATGCTGAGGAGCATGTTGAACATAACAATGTAAGATATTAAAATATTAAAATTATTATAAAACACAAGCAAATGTATGTTTTAGCTTTTCAAGATGTCAAACAACTTAAGGATGACCAACGCAATTTTTGTACTTCATGTTGTTATCGGACCGCTAGTGCAGAGTTGCCTCAGCTGGCAACCAACAGCTGAGTGCGCGAATCTCAGAGGATTAAGTAGTGTTTATTTTTTGCTTGTTCCTACATTTTCACGATTTACTATCACTCCGCTCTAATAATTAGGCATATTTTGGAAATAGCTTTTTACGAAAAATACTAATAGTAAATAAATAATAAAATGGTGTTGCAGCAAATTAAATTGGTAATGCTCAGCCTAATTGCGCTCTTTCGACGCGCGCTTTGCTGCTTCTCACGTCGCCGCAAGCTCAGCCACTCTGATCCACATACTCTGAGCGTTGTCGTAGATCCGCGCAACCTTCCGACCGATGCGAAGGGCTTGGCTGCGAACCACACTGGTACTGGCCCGCAGTTCAAGGAGCGCGATTGGAATTCGTGGGATGACAGTCCGCGTACTGTCGAGGAGCACATCGAACAGTATCGCCAGCGTATAGCGCATCCACCAACGCCACCCCAAGAGGAGCCCGAGCCGGATTTCTTTAGCGTAAGTTGCACACGACATTTTTCCAAGCTCATCCGTGTGCAGAAACTACGTTTTATATGCCAACACAGGAGCTAACGCCGGACATAAAGCCGCAGCCAAAGTTTTATCTCAGCGAGGATACAACAAATACAACGGAACAAAACTTCCAAAGACTTCAGGCGCAAACTGATGTGCCGATCACATTAAATGTGAGTAAAGTGTGAGCTTGTCGTGTTTCGTTTAACCACAACCCAATAATTTGCCAATCCTTAATAGGCTGACCTCGAAGACTGGGTGGAGGACAACTCGGGCGGTTGGGAGGAATTGGACAGCGAACATGCAAGGCAACTGATACGCGAGCAACGCCGTGAGATGCGTAACAATCGGCAAAACACTGCCAAAGTCAACTATGGAATTGCTGGAAGTGGTGCAAGGACAACGCCGGTTAGCGGCGGCGGTGTCGGCGGCACGCATGGAATTGGCACTGCACGTGTGAGTGACACACAACGTGGTGCGTAGTATAGTATTACGGCGACAGTGAAAACGGCCGATATGGTACGATACAGACACTATGCGCAAATGTATTCCGAAACTGCAATTTTTATCCATGCTATTTTAAGTTATTTCGCCTCTCCACACATTCCATCCCCGCCAAATGCTTTAGCCGCAACTATAGTTCAGATCTATTTTAATTGTTATGATTTTGTAAACTTGTAAGTAACCAATTGGTTAGTTAAGCATTCGAAATAAAAGACTTCAACTAGAGAAGCATTGTCGGTCTTCTTGTATGCTAGGCGTTCCGCGACAATGCTACTGCCTCGGCGACTGTTGCAATACATCAGCTCTGCTGCCGTTACTTCCTGACACCGAATGCGGTAACATGGTTTTCAAAATTGCGGTCAAACAATTTGTAACAAACAAAGAAAACCAAAGCAACACAACGCTTCATTGCTTACGAACGTCCGGCTTAGTGGGCACCGTAGCCAGGCTTACCTATAAAGCCGCAGTGAAAGCACACAAAAACTTCAGTTCGAGTCCAAAACAAAATGTATCACGCGTTGGTTTACACTCTCTTGCTAAGCCTGCCGTGCTGGCTTGGGGCGCGTCAGTATTCGTCATTTGACAACGATGAATTCAACTCGTGGGAAGCCTACGCTCCAGGCAGATTACTACATAATCTGGACTTGCTTACGAATGCAGCGGTCGCTGGTGTACCACCACCGAAGAAAATGGCAACGATAACAATGAGCAGCACAACCAGCGAAGCGCCGGTTCTCACGGCAATCGGGTCTTTGTCTCGAAAGCGGCCCACTGCTGCAAGCGTTGACCAAATATTGCCAACTCGAAAATACGAGGCATACAGTATGCACACCAGTGAAGCGCCAGTGGCGCATAGGGAAAGCGATGAGCAGAAGACAGCGAGTGATAAAAGTGAGGAAGGTGACCATGAAGATGATGAACTACATGAGGACGATCTTAGTGGTGCTGCTGATTATGAACACACCTATGAACAATTTGTGCGCCAATACTTCGATCGCGCTGATGACGACGACGATGATGATGATGGCAGCAACTCAGATGCTACCGGAGTGGACACAAGTGCGAGCACTGAAGGCCACGAGGACATTGATGACGATGAACCCATAACGAAAGCCTCGCGCAGAGCTCATATTAAGCACGCACGCTGCAGAAAGGTGCGTCGAAACAAGCAGAAATGCGAGATCTGCAAGAATCCGAATAATAACGAGGTATCCGAGACGTGCAGTTACTCGCACCAAGCAAAGCCACTAAAGTACGCTTTTGGTAGTGAGAAGGAATACAAACGTTACAAGGATGACGACGATGACAACGATGGCAGCGCCGAGCAGGAGTCATCAGACGATTCCAGCCAAACTCCGAGTGCGACGGTGTCACGTCGCCGACGACCTCCAAGCGTCACAGCAAAACGCAACACGAAAACTATCGTCGATCAGCAGCGCAACGAGCCAAGCAGTTTGTGTGTGCGTCGGCGCCTTGGGACGAGTCAAAAGGTGTGCTACCAATGTAAAGACAGCGAAGGTGTGCAGCTGACGCGTTGCTACGCGTACGAGGCGCCGGCTGGCGGACGACAAAAGCGGCGCAATGCAACTGAGCAGCGCATTTACAAGCGCACTGTAGCCTATGCGACATACGAGCAACAGGCGAGCGGCAACGGCACCGAGGCAACGCCTATAGCAACAGACAACGTCGGCAGTGACGTTGCAACTGAGCTGAGTGGCATTATGACGACGCAACCATTTATAACACCTACCGCGGCCACAACAGGCTATCGACGCCAACAGACACGGCTCAAAATTGTGCGCAAGCAGCAATTGAATTGAAGCCTCCTTTTGCTATTCTCAAGTTAGTTTCTTTATATAACGGAGACTAGATGCTCGTTAATCAATTTGTGTGTGTGTGAGTACTTGGGGAGTACTGAAACATTCAAGACCCCTTGAGTTGAGTTCTTAGTGTCTATTTTGTTTTTTAATACGACTATACCGAGACGAAATTTAAACAGATCTGATAGCAGTATAGCACGGCTATAAGCCAGAAAATTTGAAGGTATTGAGTTTATAGCACCATACCGCCCGCAACCATACAAAATTTTTGCTAAACTGCCAGTGAAGAGTATTACTACTTTAACAGACTTCCTTGTTATTGATTAATTGATTGATAGATACATTTCTTTTTTTACAATTATTTATTATACAAAATATTTTTAGCATAAAATTTTTGCCACATCTTTCGCTTACAAAAAATCGTTCCCTTTATGTTTATATCGTGTTTGGTTTTTAATTGTCATAATTTGCGCGTACACAGGAAAAATTATGTATTAAGACAAAAATATTATTATTATTACTAGGGAGAAAACAAAAAAATATAAATAAATAAATAAACACATTACAAAAATCGCCTTTGCACATGCGCGCAGCTAAGGTGGGGTGGGCCTTTTAGACTTCCACTTCATGTCATTGTTGTTGTTAATTTGTTTCAATTGCTTTTTGTTTAATTTAATTTGTTTATAGCTCTTGTTATTGCACTTTTCGCTTGCGCGCAGCTTTTCAAATGTCTCGCCATCTCGCTCTAATACAAGTGCGCTTTGCGTGCAGCACAGAACGCCAAAATTGTAATTTCATTCATTTTAAATCAATGTTTTTAATTAATTTTTTTTTGTTCTTTTAATTTTGATTGTCACCCTCTTTAAAAAAACGCACATGCACAACAATAATTAAAACACAATCGAATAAAATACTTATTAAATAATAAATTATAACATTTCCTTTTCTTATTTGGGCGTGATAAAGCAAGCAGCGAATAATTATTATTATTACTTCTTGTTTGATTGTGTTATGCTTTCCATGTATTTTCCACTCTTTTCTCAAAAATATTTTACAAGTAATATTTATTTTGTTATACACCTTCCAACATTTGAAGCATTGAAATATGATATTTAAACTTTTCGATTTTAGCTTTTCTGCGTAAACTAAAGCAAACCTTTATTTATAAAATAAGGTTGACGTTCAATTAATTAAAATTAGGGGCTTTTCACGTTTGTTTTTTGCTTCATCGTTTGTAAATACTTTTTCTGTTAATGTCGAAATAATTTCTTAATATTTTTCTCCCCAATTTTACTTAATTAAAAATGCATTAAATAAAATTAATTAATTAAAAAACAAACAAACAAAAAAAAAAATAAAATACAAAGATGTTTTCAATAAGAAACTTTTTCTGGACCGCTAACAATTTGCGATCTCTTTCTCCTATATATATATATATATATATATATATATACATAAATATATATCGCTGCATAATTCTTTATATCGATAATTATTTATATGCATTCTGTACGTTGTTATTGTTAATGTTATCATTGTTATTGTGGTAATAATTGTTAACGCATCACTCCACTCCACTCGGCTTCAATTCATTTAATTTCATTGTTGTTGCTGTTGGCGCAGGCAGGCAGCTCCGTCTTTCTTTGTTTCATGTCCCCCGATGCGTCTTCAGCTCGTTTTAGTTGCTGTTGTTAATGTTGTTTTGATTCTCCACGCTGTCCATGTTGGGCACGTAGTCGAGCGCCATCATGCACGCAAACACAGTCATGACCATCTTCGGCTTGACCTCGGTTATGTCCTCGGGCAGGGCGTAGACGCGCGCACCAATTTTGCGCGCCATCGAAATCGCGTATTTGGCATTGGCCAAGTTATCCTGCAAGATTTGAAATTATGAAGATGGACCGAATTGCAGCCAGTGGCGCGTCAACTCACCTCCTCAGTGCCACCGGTGCGCACTAGTTCGTAGTTTATGCTGCCCTCCTTGATGGCATCGATCAGGTCGATAACGACTTTGCCATCGGCAATGGCGGGATCATTGAAATTTCTCAAATGAGATTGTTTGCCAGCCTCAGCGAGGCGTTTGTTCACCCACTGTACGATCTCCTTTTCGATGATTGGATTGCCCGTATTGGCCAGACGCGAGAGTATCGAGAGCGTGTAGGCACGCATAAGCTGCCAAATGAGTGCTGTATAGGCGACCGATACTTGGTTAGTTGGTGCTCTATACAATTACAGGATGTAGATAGCAGACTACTTACCCAGCGTTAGTGTCGCGTTTCCATCATTCAGATCCTGTCCAGCAATGCCGACCAATGAGAATTTCAGCTGCTTGCCCAGCTCGACGGCGTAGTTGCAGTTTTCAAGTTTCTCCATGAATTTGCGCAATGGCGTAAAGCGTTTGTGCACCTTATTCCAATTAACAATACCCGGTTTGATGACATCGAACAGCTGAAAGATGACGAGACCATCGGCCAAATCCGAATACAGCCAATTTACGTGTGGCGACACGCCCATCGAATTCATCCAGTTGCGATACGCTGCGAAGAAGCGAAGCAAAATTAGGTCTCCGAACCGATAGTACACCTTACAAGGAAGGTGCAAATTAAGTCTACTTACTCTTTTCCTCGCGCGTCTCCTCGATGGTTTCCAGTCCCTCGATTTGTTCCGGCTTATCCAGCGCCGGATGATTATTAAATAAGTTGGCAACAAAGGCCAAATTCAGCTTGTAAACACCATTGACGACATCCTGGGGTGTCAAAAAACTGCGACAATTGAGCTTTGCCGCTTGCTGCAACATAATCTCGGCCCGTTGTTGCAAATCGGATTCGCGCAGGGCATCCAGAGTCACATCGGCCTCGTTGCCCGCGATCTGCTTCAACAGATGCGAGTAAACCTCGGAGTCGACAATGTCTGATTGGAAATTTGTGCAACGTCGCGAGATGCCAGCACGCTCCAAATGATGATTCACCCAACGGAGCAGGATGGCCTCGGGCGACATTTTCATCAAGTCCTCGAGGCGTTCGTTCTCTTCGAGCAGCACAACCAAACCCGGACAACTGTCCAGCGTTATGTGGCTGAAAAGACCAATGCGAATGATCTGCCATAGCAAGCCCAATACCAGGTGGGGTTTACCCTTGGCCAGATCGTGCGCATCGATATTCACAATATTGCAGCCGATGGCTTGCGATGAAACCAACGCCAGCGTCAGATTCTCGAACTCGCGATAAACGGTGAGACTCTTCTTGTTAATGGCGCGCTCGTCGATCGTATCGGGGCAGGAGTGATTGATGATCTTGCACAGCAATATGCCATCCTTGATCGACTGATACAACTGCTTGCCCTCCGGATCGATGGGCAGCAAATGCTTAAGGTCATTATCGTGACCCAAATTCGAATTGATCCAATCAGAGAAAGCCAACTGCTCCTCGAGACGAACCGAGTGCGTCGTGCCCTCCGATGAAATACTCGACATGCCGCCGAGCGTTTCGAGGTTCTCTTTCTTTGATACGACCGTCTTAAATGTGCTCGCCACATCTTTCGATTTTAGATCGAGGCACAAACTTTCGAATTCCGCCAAATTCAGTTTACCCTGATGCGATGTGCGCTGCTTGTTGCGGAATTCTTCGATCATTTCACGCACCTGGTAGCCGGCCAGCTTGAAGCCCACTTGATCCAGTGCATCCTTCAGTTCACTCAGATCGATAAATCCATCTTTATTCGCATCGATCTGGATGTGGATAAATTAAAACAAAAACGAATGAACAACTCATTAGTGACTTTTGTAAACTTAGAAACACTGAGTGTGAATAATTATGAATAATTTCAATGACTCATTCATCATTCAATCATTCGCCCATTCATTCATTTAGTCATTTAGTCGTTGACAATTCTTATGTTAATCATGTTCCTAAAAATTCAAGTGTTTTTCGCACTAAGTTGCGCGCATTACTCACTCACATTAGTCGTCAGTTAGTTTCAAGGCGACACAAACCTCCTCCCTCATCAACAAATGAGGTGCTACGATCACCTACCTACTTACCTACCTCACTACAAACCATACAACAAACAATAAACACCAAACACTCAGCTCAGGCATTCGCATGCCGAAGATTCGATTCCGGCGCAGTTGTGTTAGATCATTGTTTATAGTTCGAATTAACAAACAGACGTGTGACTGACCAAGATCGAGACCTTATCCACTTGAGCGAATGACTCATGGGAAAATCAGCTATAATATCGATGGCAAGTAGGTATTCAGAATTTCTAATATGTACGTCAGCACGTGATCAAATACTCAATTCAATTCGATTCGAAACGATTCGATTCGATCGATCGCTTCGACACGACACGACACGACACGACAAGACACGACTCGTTTTGCTCGTTTGTTGAAAGCACCACAGAATTGCAAATCAAATTCATTTTGGAAAACTGCTTACACCGACACCACGCACATTATAATTCAAAGAGAGTGCGATTAATTGTACGTGGATCGATAGCTTTTCGTTAGCTCTTGAGCTGATGGAGTTGTTGTCAATATTCAACAGCGTCAGCATTGGGGCAGCAACTCTTTTTGCTTATCAACGAGCTATAGTACAATCGCTGCTATCTAAACCAATCAATATTTTTTTCGATTCCCTCATTTCGATTTAATTATGATCCACTAAAAGTGCTGCCACTTTATACACGTAGAACTGTATATAGGTACATAAATATTTATTAGCTGCCATTTTACGAGTTCTTTGAACAAATGTGCCCGATACTTCGCTATCCGCAAGAATGAAATGTTATCGTTGATTGTAGATATAAAAATGTGCGACAGATAAAAATCGAAACTTTGTGTTTTGGCTGATAAAAAATTATAGAGATTTTAATAAGTTTCAGTTACATCGGAGCACATTGTCCAAAGATTAACGAATTCCATTCAAAGCCGTATGTGAGTCACTTAAAATGCTACCGAATAGAGTTACTGCCGTGAAGCCCTGACTGACGAATTTGCTCTTAGAGATAAGCGTAAGCTGAAAAAGCGCCGAAAAGTACAAATGTTTGAAGTTCTTCTCATGGACTCATGACTCTCTTACTGATATTTTGTTATTTTCTTTTTACTGTAGCTGATAACAACAAACAATTGAGGGTAGAGAATGTACGATGCAGTTAAGTTGGCATACGAAAGTGATCTTGCAGAGGCTGAACAACTACTTCTCGTAGAGTAAAAAATGTTTAAGCGTTCTAGTACTTCATATATATGTATGTGTGCTGCTAGTACTTTATATATTGCATACTTTCATTTCAGGTTTGAAACACATTAAGATCAGACAAGTTATCAAAGGGGGGAACACTGACACATCTCCCATCATTTGTAGATCTATTTCGGGATTGGTATAACTTTTGAGAATTATTGAAAACTAAAAAAATCGATTTCTAAAATGGAATTCAATTTGTTTAATCGAATTTGATAGGGTTTAGAGTAAATTTTAGGACTTCAATTATATCGAGTAAAATTTTTTTTTTTTTGCTTAAAATTCAACATTTTAAATGAAGTTGGAAGTTTCACTATTTCAGACTCAAGTTATTTAAATATAAAATCGAACATTTCAAAAAGTAGTTTCCATATGGGGCATTGAAAAATGCTCCCACTAAAGTAAGGTTTCTGGATATGCAGTTTTCGTCGGGTTTATGTATAAGGATAGCTGTATAATGATATGTATGTATATGTATAAGGATAGCTGTAATCGAATTTTTAAGTTTCCAGAAAACAATTTAGCTCGTTTTGGAAGATTGCAAAATATTGTTATCAAAAGAGATTTACAAATCCTTAGGTGTCACCCTAAGGATACTCCGACTATCGTCAGAACTCTTGAAATACCAAACTTTAAATAATTTTTTTAGTCCATGATTAACATATCTGGTTTAATAAAATTAAACGGGCCTAATTACATAAGTCAATCACGTTTACAGACGAAGATAAACCAAATATAGGCAAAAAATTCCTCTTCCTAAGTGGGAACCCAGCCCAGAAATTGTTTTCCTATACATATGCTCTTTGCCATTTGCTTTTAACACATTTTCATATGGCGATAAGATAACGCTAAACAGCCATTAAGGTTATGGACTGCCTATTATGGTTGAATGACCAAGCCGAGCACCTGAGGCACGGCGGAGTGGGCGAATTATAAATCATAAATATGTACTTTGTTTCATGTACTATTGTATATATGCGCTCACTTAACTTGGTCGCAGTGACCAAGCCATGCAGAGGCAAGGCAAAATAGGCCAGCTAATGCGAACTGACTAGGTAGAAATCGTTTGGTGTGGTTATGGACGAGGGTGGTCAAGTGTTAGCGCTGCTAGTTAAATGGTTTATTTATTTATTTGTTGTAGCATGCTTAGTGTATGATATGCGCCGCCGTGAAAACTATACCACTTTTGTTAAGTGGACGGACACTTTGTGCAAAATAAAATGGTTTTGGTTACAAAATATGACTGACGCTGAGTGTACCAACAACTGAGTTACTGAGTTACTGTAGTAAGGGACACATATAAAAGGTATATGCTGATAACAAATGAATTTTGAGCATTATTTCGAAAATTTGCAACACGAAATCCAAACGAGCCAAACACAACAACAGCAACTTGAAAAAGTATTTTAGTGGTACTGGGCGGTACTGGGAGGTGCTGGGAGGTGGTGGTGTGGGTGTGTTATAGTATGGTGTGGTATGGTATAGTGCGGTGTTAGGTGGCGTGTTGTAGACGTGTCAGGCAATGAAAACTCATTAATTTATGCATGTTTGGTGCCGAGGCGCAATGACAGATCTAATCAAAACAATACTATAAAAATGCCGAAGAAACTGAAGAACGTTTGAAGCGAACCGACGACGACAGCGTGACTTCATATCATTAGCTTCCTCTGAATGTATATGTATTTTGGATTTAGAATATACATATATATATATATTTGTGCGTGTGTTAGTTATCGATTAATGATCATAAAGCCGCCCACGTTCAAAGAGGTCGGTGATCAAGTTTAGTGAGTTGAGTAAAAGTTCAATTGTATCAAATCAATTCAATTTAAATTGTAACGACCTGAATCAAATTCAACTGAAGCGGAGTGAGATGAGTGAGAGAGACACAATCAAAAAATGTACACTTTTTCGTACAACGTAAGTAAGAAAATAGTTTTTGTTCAATTATTTATTTATTTTTTTTATAAATATTTTTTTTTTTTTTTAGCATTCAACCCACATTTGGCAACAACTCCTCGAGATTTAGCTTGTACTCCTCGAGTATCTGATGATTTTCGATATACAGCAGATCAGCCATTTTCAAACGTTTTCAAACTTTCAAATCACGATTGATTTATTTTTTATACACGCGCAACTGATAAGCACTAAACGAGTATAAATAAAAATAAACAAGTATTAAGTATTTTTGCATTAAAACAGGTAATGCTTAATCCAAAAAATTTTCAACGTTAAACGTAAAATTTATAATATAAAAAAAAAAATTTTAAATTGCTCGACGAGCAAATCCAGAGCTAAAACGCTGGCGAGCAAACTGACACACGAGCGCGAGAGAAAAATGACACAAAAAGCGCAGCACCGTTAATTAAATAGGTGGGCAAAGGTACCGACGAAAAAAATTTCCACTTTCGGATTTCGAATTGCAAAAATTTCGAATTTAAAAAACGAATAATTCAAAAGCAAATAGATTGATATTCGCACAGAAGCTGAATTTTTCCAAGTCGAAGCGATTCGATTTGATTCGATGTGATGTGTTCGGCGCTCACGACGTCCACGTATTCGAAGCGAGAATGTCGTTGCAAAAGTTGTTCTTTACCGTTATGTGGTGCAAGCAAAACTAAATCAATTCGTATCGACGCCAATTATATATTCGTCCGTAGGGATGTGTCTTCTCGATCGAGAACGCAACAATTTTGTTGAATGTCTGTTTATGAAAGGAAAGCAACAACAAAAATCAACCAATAATGTACAAAACCTTTGGGTTTCTTTTATCAAAAAGCACTAAAGAAGAGAATAAATGAGAGCGAGGAAACCAGAATTGATAAAAGCAGGGAAATAATAACAACAACAATAGCAACAAGAGAACGGCATTTTCGATTGCAAGTCGGCGTTGTCGGCGTCGATATGGTTGTTATCTAAAAATTAGCACTCTTACGTCGACATGTTATAATCAACATTTTAACCCATATTGTACCATGACATAGTGGAATTTAGATCGAGAGCGGAAAATCAGAGAGAACAAGGAAACAAACAAGTTATTAAAGTAAAGACCCGACGAACTAAAATGACCAACAACCAACAATCAGTCAGTCAATGGAACTGGCTTGGGGCCGGAAAAAATTGATGCAATGTCATACCCTACGCAAAGGAGATTAGCAATTTCTATTTCTATAATATATTATTACAATCGTATATCTATAATTTAAATTATGTATTTAAAGCTATGCAAATAGTTCTTCGTCTGGGCTTCTAAGGTAGCGTAAGAAGTAGTTTGGTACCTCTCCGTCGTCTTTGAATTTGGTGTTAAAACTTTCTTGCCCTTATCAACTGCGGCACATCTGCATTGATGATTGTTCTTGGCCTATAGGTTTATAGACATCTACTAGGGAAGCTTCGTAAGCCTTTGCAAAATTACGGAGTATCAAATATATAATACATACATAGGTCATCAGTATTGAACTGGGTCCCTAGAGAAGAATGTATTTCACGCAGGAACTGTTAACTTGAATCTGCATGTAAGAAGAAAGCTCTATACACTTGTCTCTCTCATGTTTGAGGGGAGGGGTTGAATTTTTGTTAGAAAATTTGGGCCATGGCTAATCTTATATCATCAGTATATTTATTCAGTGATATCAATTCCTGGTTCGGCTTCACTGGCCTTAGTGAGTCTATATAAAGGAGATGTGTATTTTCAGTGGGAAACTCTTTAACAAATTTTAATTGAATTGAGAGGAACTGAGATCGAATTTGTATTGATTTCTCTCAAATAAACTTAATCATTGAATTTCTTTAATGAACTCTATAATAGTACAGACAATGTCAGAACTTACGATAAACCTAGAATAGAATAACACACCCAAAAGACTATCCTGCTGAGAGTACTGCCCCAAGGCTGGAGAACACATGATACAAAATGTTGAGCTCTCGTGACCGCGAGTTCGAGTTATTCGCACCCAATATTGCTGCTCTCATGTGAGATTTATCGCTACTTGACCAGTAATTGTGTATGTGTGTATGTGCCACAAAACATTGGCCTCAAGTCATGTGAGCTATTAAGAAAATATCGGCAAAACAAGTTTTGTCCTACTTTCGATGACTGACTGTGTGATAAGCAGCGCAAGTAGCCTTCACTCCTATTTCCCTACTTGTCGTTTTCGATTTAGGGTTTTAGGCGAACTTAGCTTAAATCGAAAAGTGGGATTTGCAAGCGAAGCTTGTGCAATCGTTAACAAATTCGAAGCGCAACGTCAAACGAGCACCACTTGACAACCTTTTCTATAGTTTTAGGGCGACTCGTATTGCTCATTATCTGAGCCCCTCCCACTCCGTTTGCTTGCGTACATGACATTTAGACGTAATTGACTTTTTAATAGGCATTGTATCAGCTGATCGCGCGATATTGCCAAATTATCGATGTTCAACCAACATACGGAAATTCTAGTAGTTTTGCACCAATCGCTGATCGAGTGTACGGAAACGTCGGGCAAGTGTATTTGTCTGCAGAGTAAACTATAGAAACTATACAGGATGGTTAAATATAGATTAAAGTATAATAAATGCTGAGGCGATACAATATAATAACATAATACAGACATTTTTGTACCGAAGAAGCCAATAAGGCAATAGAGGTAAGTAAGAAAAGGAATGAATTCGGAATTAAAATTAACAATTGTTTCGTCGATTAATAGAAAACTCTAAAATTCAAGAAAAAGAATCATAGATTAGATTAAGTTAGTTATTAGAGAAGAGGTCTGGTTGGTTAGCCAATGAACCTCGTGATCACCTATTCTGATGTGGCAAGAAGAGAAGAGCAGGCAGGCAGGCATAAATATACCCTTCAAATTTGGAGTTTATGAAAACGTATAATTTCGCCAAAATTGTAAGTATGCAGTTTTATTTCATTTTTAAGAAAAAAAAAAAGCATTTACTTTACTTTACTTTACTTACTTTATTGCTCGCTTCGTACAAGACAGTTTTTTTATACGAAATAGTCAGCACCCGAATAAGTGTGGTGTCGCCTCAAAATCTATATTTTTATATATAAAAATCTTCTGTACGTGTGTATGTGACTGAACTCCTTCTAAACGGCTGTACCGATTTTGATCAAATTTTTTGTGTGTGTTCAAGTGTATTCGAGAATGGTTTAGATTTACAATTGTAAAGAGAAAATGAAGAGTGAGAGATTTTTTTTGTTTTTGTGATATGCTCTTCATTCTTCATATATGTGTTTTTTCTTTAACATGAATACGTCTTAGTTTTTCATGGGTTTATATGGGGATGCATGTTTAAAAAAGTGAGTGAGTGAGTGATGCGTTAGAGTTTGGTGTTGTAGCTACGTATCTATCATTCACATCCAAAATTTAATTACATCACTCGATAGCTAAAGGATCAAAGAATTCACTAGCTTTAGTGCGAATTTTATATATATACGTATACTTCGCGTCTGAGCAAAATCAATTATTACATATGTAAATAGATATGTAAGCATTATACGCATACAGAAAATATTACCCGTTACGTAGACGTATTCACGTTAAACGGCCGTGTCCACGATACAGCCACAACATTTTTTAAATTTTATTTTAGTGATATAAAATACGGTGCCACATGGGCGAGATTTTCACTGTATAAAAAAAAACGAAAGAGGGGAAAATTATAAAAACTTTTGGCTATTGTGAAGTGATTTAAGGAGTTGGGTGACCAAAAAGTTGGCAGAGTTCTGCAAGACGCCGTCGATGTCCATTTAGTTGGCACTGCGGAAACTATTAGATAATCTTATTGTTTCCAAAACGGGGAATCACATTATTAAACAAAGTGTGTATCGACTCCCACCGACATACACACATTCACATTCTGCGCCCCGGTCTTTCATTGACCTAAAGCCTCTTTCTATTGCTACACTATAGTACACAATTGCTAATGACTAATCTTGAATCAAACGAATCGATAGAGACGTATGTATATGTATGTTGAGTCAAGTTCTGTTAACCATATTTTGTTATATAAAATAAATGTAAATATGGATGTATTTCTCGGCTCGCTGTTTATCTCTATCACAAAAGTTGTAACGCTTTGTCATTTGGCTTTTGTGCTTTTCAACAATATCAACAAAGTTCATTGTGCAGAGTTAGTGTAAAGAAAAGAAAGGAAAGGTGGTTTTTAGCACGTTTCAATAAAAGTGATAAAACCATACGGCACAATTGAATGGCCACCATTGTCTTGAAATTCATTGTATTCTACTATAAGCCCAAGCACTTCTTTTCCACTCAACATTTGTACGTTGAACTGTGGCTGATAGAAATGTTATTACGATTAGCGTATGATAAATAATCAATAATAAATATACGTGTATTATGTCTGTACCAACATGAAGTAACATTGACGAAAGTGGCGTTAATGATGACGTTAACAAAGACAGTGCTTGCAAATGATGAAAATGGAATGAGAGGTAAACAAGAGAAGAAGGCATGTTGAGGTTCATTAGCGTGTGGAAAATTGGTTATATCAAGTACCAAAAGTAAAATGAAAAAATATTAAAAAATGAACAACAACAACGAACAAAACAAACTTGGATGTTGATAATTATAATGTTAGAAGTTTGGTATGTCACGCGATGTCATGCCGCGATTCTTAGCCCTTAACCAATAACCAATCTGCCTTACGCACAGATCAGACCGTTCAAAGATCTGCATATACTCGTATTTATTAATGAATGTTGTCCGCTGCAACTGCCGTACATATCTTTCTTTTAATCCGTGCTTTTTGTAACGGTTTTCAAAACTTTTTATATGTATATGTACATATATACATAGGAAAGAAAAGCAAGAAAACAAGGGTGTGAGGGAGGGAGGGTGGTAGAGAGAGAGAGAATGAATAACTTCGCCAAGTTGAAAAGAGATTACGTAAGCGTATTTTCTACTCACTGTGCATATTAAATATCAACGAAAAATTTAAATTTTAAATGGAAAAAATGCAACGAAAGCGTTTCTTGCTGTAGCTGTTACGACTTCTCCTTCTTCTTCAACTTCCTCAGTTGTTGCCATTCACATCGATTACAATAGTGCAGTTAGCGCGGTCTAACGGTGCTTGGCGGTATTGCGTCGCGAGTGTCAGATAGCGAAAGTTTCTGTATGTCTGACTGTTTGTTTGTGGGTGTTAGACGTTGACCGACTTTGGGGAGGCATACATATTCAATAATGCATTTGAACGACCTAGTTTTGTATATAAAAATACTAACAACAACAGTAGTAAAGTAAAGAAACTGAAAAATAAGCTATCAAGAGGAAAACAACGACAAACGAGTCAACAACAAGACTACACAACTCGAAGTGAAACATGTTACTCAAACAACATTGGAATGTTTCGATATGCATCTTTGTATACATATGTCTTCGTTATGTAATCGCGAACACCTGTCTGCAAGTATGTATGTACTGAATAGTTCATTATGCACAATAATTAACCTTAAATATGTATGTAATTGTATTCAGCGAACACGTCAACGAGGCCACACTGTAACAGCGACAGTTATCGTCAATGCAAGCGTGATAAGGCCATCGTCTTCAATTGTAATTAATAGCAAAAACCGCTGTGAAATATTGCACGATCTAAATAGCGGAATGTGAAAGAGAGAGCCAGAGAGAGTCTGGATGTGAAAGGGATGGATTGAAATTTCAAGTGGCAAAACAATAAATAGCTTTGTCTTTAACTCCACGCAGTTACTTTCGTTCTTCTACGGCGCATGCGTAAGCGAGTTGCTTGCCACAGCGCCCAAAGAGGGAAAAAGTTAATTGGAATTTGCAACACGTCCCAATGACTTCGAATTGGAGTTGAGTGTGTTTTGGTTTTTTTTTTTTTTTTTTTTTTGTTGTCCCTCAGTGTATGTGTGTTTTGTGTTACTCTTTTGCTGTTTGCGATGACAATCGTAATAAATTTTTATGTTGAAATTCGCAATGCAACAACAACAACTCAGACAACCATAACCACACTGTGGTAACACTCATGTTTTCCACTGTTGGCAACTTTCCTGCCACCACTCGCTCCTCATGACTTATGTTCGCATGCTGACACTGTCCCCATGTAAATTGTATAATCAGCAGAATGACACATTTCCGAAACAACAACCATACCCAACAAAGAAAAGGTCTACAGAAAAATCTGAATAAACAGAATATTGGATACTCTTTTCAAATGTATTAAAATATATACATTTTACTAAATCGAAATAGAAGTACAAAGCCGAAGTTTATACGATCCACTAAACCTACGCACTTAAAATGTTCTCAAATTATATATGGTCCGTTATAAGTACTGTTCAAATTTCAGTTCGATGCATCAAAAAACAAAACCAAAAACGTTTTCTTATGCGATTTCTAATTTGACCCATGCGTTTCTACTATATAGTGACTACCCTGCTTCATGATAGAATCGAATGTCAGATTCAGCTTTCTAGCTGGAACTTGTTTGGATACATACAGACGTGCAAGCTTAGATTAACTCTGTTTCTCGAGCTGATCAAGAATATGGAAAAAAAATCAACCAGATCAGCCGTTGTAACAACATATTGCAGGTACATCCAAATACTCTTGATGCCGCCTATCTGTAATTTTTTATTTATTTAACTTCTTTTTTTAGTTTAAAAGATTAATAAACAAAATAACATATAGGTTTAAAATATGTAGTAGATCCAAAGGGTGGAGCCTTTTCAGCCTTCTCGGGGAGTAGTCTGTTCTAAGGGCAACAGCAAGAGGATTGTATGCACATTAAGTGCATCATTATAACGACTGGTATGGCGTTTAATTTGTTCATTAACTGTAAGGATTTCAAGGTCACGGCTTATCGTGATGTACAGGAGAGCTTTATTCTGCATAACCTGAACGCGATTTATCGTACTCTTTGCAGCTAGTCCCCAAAGCTGAATGCCATAGGTGTAGGAAGGCATAACGATGGCCTTATATAGCGTAACCTTGGCAGCCAGGTCGAGAGAACCCGAAATGTTTCGAAATGAATACCGGTTTTTGATTGAACTTCTGACAACCTATGTAAAAATACAGTACAGGTCCATCTGTTTTTTTCTAGTTAAGTAGTTGTTGTGGTTCTTCGAATGTATGACAAACTTCATGACTACGTTAGAAGATCATTCATTACGGAAGTGTGTAAGTACCGACAACAATAACAATAACAAAAACAACAAAAACGGCGAGTGAAGAAATCCAATGTCGCCTTTGTTTCGACAATCGTATTGAATCAATTTGCGTCTTGCCAAGACGTCGCAGTTTTGGAAGGTGAGGAAGCTCGGCGCAGACGCTAAATTACGACTTGACTTGACTTGACTTGCTTTGGTTGGGCATGTTTCGAATTCATTTGAGAGAATGCCATGACTACAATATAATCAATTTGTGGTTTATGGGCGTTTTGTATTCGGCTGCAAATTGTATATTGGCAGTTGAAAATGAAATAGCAGAAAAGAAGAGGAAGAAGTTGTTTTCCTTTTCTTGTATGAATTTATCAAGTCACCAGGCCGGCCGCCAGTCCATGAATACACAGCCATATGCACACATGCACACATACAGCTACTCACGTTTGTACTCACCACATAAATTTGTGAGTCATGCCGAGTCTGGTCATCGTCATCGTCATCGTCACCGCCATCGATATTGTTTAAGTTGGGCGTGTTGTTTTTGTGGTGCGGTCGGCAGCACTTAACTTTTGCATTGAAAATATTAAAAATTTCTGGTGTTTTGTTTTTTGTTTGTTTGTTTTTTTGCCCTGTAACCAAAAAACCCTGCGAGAGTTATTAAACACGTAGATGTCTTCGCCATTATCGGCGTTCATTTCCTTTTACCTGGTTCATCAAAACTGACTGACTTCTGATTGACGGACGGACTGATTGGGTGACTTGTCTAGTTACCTTTTATGGCTTTCTAACGGTCTAAAGTGAGGTGAGCTGAGCTGAGGTGTAGCATGGCGTGGCGGGCTCTTTTTATTATTTTTTTAATCTGTTTACTGCACCCCGAAAGTAAACTCATTACTGAAACGGCTTTACTTACGGCAGCAAAAAGCAGTTAAATTCTGAATATGCAATGCGACTACAAAGCTCTAATTTACGAAATATAAAATACAAAAACTTATAAAATGAGATTTCCAGTTATATAGGTATGTATGTATAAGAATATCTATGTGTATAAAGTTGCCAATCAGTATTTGATTTTTGTTGGATTTGTTGTTAGTAATTAAAAACCTAAACCTTCCTAGACGAACAGGCACGATAATGGAAAACTCATATCCGGTTAAGTTCAAAGTGAGGTATGTTAGGTTAGGTTAGGTTGAGATAGCAGGCAACTAACCAGCAATTTCACTGGTGTTGTATTCGATTGCTACAAAAAGCGTTGGATTCATTAAGCGTTGGTTTAAAGAATGCAAAAGCGCCTTTATGTACTTCTCTAGTGCGACGAATGTTGACTGTTGTTCGTGCGTTTGGAAATCGCTTCACAAATCATAGGATCGCTTTCGAATAGCCTTTATCGAGAAATTTTTGTCCTTAATTACTCCTTCGATCTAGTCCCTTAGTTTAGATTTTCTGTACCTAACACGATGATATGGCATTTCGTACCATTAGCATTGTGAAGGTATACCACTAATTATATGTACCTTATGTTACATGAGCCATATCGAATCTTATGCACTTCCTACGATAAATTTGATTGTTTGTAGGCAAACTCTGCCTTCTGCTGTAGCCGACTCCTTTTCATTTGCGATCTACGTTAACAGCGTTTGAAAACTTGCTATAAGTTTCATTGCTTTAGCTTATGCTTCTGCTTCCGCTTCTGAAAACATCGGCAGTCGCAGCCAAAGCAGAAGTCGAAAACGAGAAGTGGCGACTGGCGCAGCGCTTTTGCATTCGCCAATTTTGGAAGTTTTGATTTTGCTTGTCTTTTTGTCTGACTTTCGTCAGAATCATAAGTCGAATCAGCAGCACTCTTTCTGCTTTCGCAAGTTGGTAAAAACGCAGTCGACTGCTTTTGGCTATTTCCTTTTGCTTCTCCGTGTACAGTTAGTTCTTGGATAACAATGAATTTTCTAATTACTTAATAAAGTTAGTTGCTTAGCTCCTGTCAACTGCCTCAGGGCCATAAAATGGCACCAAGTAAAATATTATCTCTTAAAGACGACAAAAAAAAATGGAAATCTTTAATGTGTTTGGAAAAGAACAATTGTCGGTACGTTTAACGTTTGATTGTGTAGATATGAAGCTTCTTCTTATTTCAAAAAATGCAATCGATATATAAAACAACGTGGCAAAGCCTGTGTTTCCCTCTGCTGCCCGTAATTTTTTTAACAAAAGTTTTTTTGTTTGTTTTAAAATGTAGATAATTACCGTAGGAAGGTCGGGGCATACTTTCTTTTAGTTTTTAAAGGAAAATATACTTTTTTTAGTATTAAGTTTTTTTTAAACAACTAAAAGACCACAAGAACAAAACGTTTTGTATGTTTTTTTTCGTTGTTTCCGTTATGCTTCTTCTTCATTTTTGTGTTTGTATTTGTGAGTTGCTTGCAAAAAGAGCGTGAGCAGATATTTGCTAAGGAGGTGAGTGCGCTCTTATGAATACAGTGGGAGCGCACAGGAAAAGAGCATTAAGCATGAGTCAGTCGTGCACCACATACTAGAGAGGGCAAAACAACGTTTGCCGGGTTTGCTAGTTGTTTATAATTTCATTTTTATTTTGGAAAGTCCAATATTGGCAAAACACAACCTACAGTATTCAATAAAAATTTGGAGCAAATGTCCGACCAAAGATAAATGTCCATA
The DNA here is from genome assembly GCA_035041755.1 of Cacoxenus indagator. Taxonomy (NCBI): domain Eukaryota; kingdom Metazoa; phylum Arthropoda; class Insecta; order Diptera; family Drosophilidae; genus Cacoxenus; species Cacoxenus indagator. The sequence continues at coordinate 951,111 of JAWNKX010000250.1, forward strand.
AAACATGTGGCATCGACATCGACATCGACAAAATTTGCGTTGAATGGTTCACTGAGACTAAATGTCAAAATATTCCTATTTTTGGAACTGAACATTCGTGGTTTTAATTAGTTCATTATAACGTCTATTGAATTTTTTAAGTTTTATGACATTAATTTGTAGTTACTCTACGTTCCATTTGGGAATTATCTATATACCTGTAAAATCGTTAATGCGTTTGTTAGCAACGCATGTTCTTCGGATCTATCGAAGCAAAAAATTTTTACTTTAGGTTCGGTTTCGAAGTTTTTTCATTATTTTTCTTATTTTAATTTTTATTATTTGGACCCAGTAAATGGCCTTGGTGTAGGGATATTTTGATTATTCAGATTTTACATTATCTGTAGAACAGCGATTTCACCACATATGTTTTAAATTTTTTCTCTGGAAGCCATCAGAAAAGTTTTTTTATTATTCTTCACTTAGTGAATAGCTAAAACAATATAATGTACACACGTATGTATATACGGTTGACCAGCTCGACGGGGAAGTTGATCTATTTTGGGCTAGGGTAATTATGCTTGAAGTTTCCGTAAGTAGAACGAAAGGTCCCGCAAGAACCCCTGCGCCAATTACACGTTCTTTATGCCTTAGGAGTATTATTAAATATTAACTTTTGATTTTTGGTTCTCGTAATATTATGTGTCATGTATGTTTGCTGAAGTTATTAATATTCTAAAATTCTTGTAAGACAAAACGTGTTCTCAAGTTATGTGTGATAGAAAGTTCCGTTGTTTAAACACGTTGGGCATAACAAAAATGTGAGTGAGTAATCGAATGTTAATTCTAATTGGAATATGACCAAAAGTGTGTCTTCAATACAACAAAAACAATAATACAAAGACGACGAATTAAATGCATGTTTTCCTGTCCAGTGCTTTGCAGTTAATTAGGCATTCGTTTAGACCATACAACAACAATAGTAGAGAAATAAAGCAACACAGGCACTAAAGTAATACAATATAAGTAAAATGAATGTGTCAGAACAACAATAACTACGCAACTGTAACCAACTCGAGACTATTCTAATGAGAATTTGAAAGAGTGGAAGTATGACGGGGTAGAAGGTGAATCTGAAATGTGTTAAAAGGTGTGTTTCGCATGAATGAAGAAGTGTGACTACGACTGGCTATGACGCTGACGCTGGCGACCTGTTTGAAGCGAGCCAAGCCATGCCAAACGATCTGAAAACCCCAATGAAGTGGGGAATGGGGCAGCAAACGAGTGTGGCATGTGGCACAGCTATTAGGAAAGGGCCCGGTGTTTTTATGAAGTTGACATGCTTGAAAAACAAGTGTAGCACGCGACTAAGAAATGAATATAAATTATTCTATCTGCTTCTTCTTTTTCATTTTTTTAGACGCTTTCTTCTAATAAGAAAAGCAGTGATAGAGGGTGATCAGGTGTGGTAATGGGTGGTATGACGACTTGTGCCAAACGAGTGATGAACAAAAAAATAAACAAAAATAAATAAATATAGGCGAAAATAAATCAACCACAACAGCACTAACAACAACAACAACAACAACAACAACAACAACAGCCGGAAAGTATTTAAGCCAAGTCAAACAAGTCGCATAAATAAAATTGACTTTGTAATTAACAGCAACAGCAACAACAAGCACGATTGCAAATCAAACAGCTCACGTCCAATAAGAAAACCAAAGAACAAATCGAAAACCGACTTCTTCAAAGACTTTCGAGACACCAAAAAATCAAGTTTAGTCGAGTGAAGTGAAGTGAACGACGTGACGTGTTTATCGTTGCTTTACCGTTAATGCAATGACAGATTCGAGTAAGTGACCACGCAATCAAATCGACTTAAGTGAATTTTATACGGCAATGAGCAAAGACTGACAAAGAGACCGTGAGGCGGCCGATTGCAATAAGGCCATGAGAAATTTTAATGTGAAATTTTTACTTTTTCTCTTCAAATACAAAGTATGTATATGTATATGTATGTATGTATGTATGTATTTGTCAAGAAATTGACCGTCGTAGAATATTACAAGTTGCAGTGAGTATTCAATGGTCTGTACTGTGTCTAACAGGTAATAGCCTTTTGCCAAAGAATATTTCGATGGCTCGCTTATCGAACGAAGGCCCAAATCCCTGAAGTACTATTATTGTTATATGTATTCTTATTATATAAACCGAATAGAGCAACATGACATGCGTTTGGACTGAAATGCTTTTGTTCATAGCCGAATTAGTTCTCAACGCTGAGCCCATCAATAGTGGCAAACACTCTCATTGCCTTCCTGATTTATATCATGTAAGAAGTACTTTATATTACCCCACTCTCTGACATTCACATTGGTTATCGGTGTCTGAAAGACTCACCTTCTTCTTAAATTCACTCCCAGCAGCACCTTAATGACAACGAGATTTAGTGACAGGATTTCTGGACAGTGACAGGATTTTGGGAGATTAAGAAAGTTAGTCGTTGTTCGTATTGATGTCTTATATTACGGCTAGAGCAGTTTCTTCGAAGTTAAGGAATACTGCGTCTAAGAAATTCACAGACTCTTTGCCGTTTTTTTCGTTTCTTTTGATGTTGTTGTTGTTGTGTGCACTGCATCGAATTTTGCATCGAAAGTTTATAATAACGACCACGACAACGCCTTCGAGCCTTCGAAAATGTATATACCAAAATCAACAGCAGCAACAACAAAAACAACAAGTCATGTAAAAGTTCAAAAACCTTGCGACTTCAGGCATAAAGTCATGACTCATGACAATTCAATAAGAAATTCAACGAAAGAATACATTAAAGAAAAAAGAAAGGGGAAAAAACAACCTCGAAAGAGCAATAAAAACAGCCACAAACATTGAAAATCAAGTAAAACGAAAATGGCTTTACACTTCTCAAATATTTGGGGAGACAGCAGACGGCATTAAGTAACCAAAAATGCTTTAGATGGCTTTAAGAGCTACAACTTTGAGCAGTTCTTTAAACTCGCAATTCGCACCACATTTTCAATTCGAAAACTTCATTAAACCGAATCGCTTTTTTTGGTTTTGGTTTTGATTCTGGTTCCATTTGAGTATTGTACACTCACACTCACAACTCATTTGTAGAATTCAATGTGTGCATTTAATGTTTTGGAAAATTTTTACTCTTACGAGCAGAAAAATAAAGTATCTTAGCATCTGTTCAAGATCATCGACGATAGTCGACGAAATAAATGAATTGAGATCAGGAAGCAGTTAAAAATGCCGAGGAGAAGATGAAATGCTGCAGTTGCAATTCAATCAAAATACCAAATGGATGAGCTCATTTTATGAACGATATACATATATATAAGGAATGATCATTCAAGTACTAAAGTAATACAACGCAAATCGATGTTCGAATCGTCAGAAGTCAGTTGAGAAACAAGGAAATACGCATTCACTATTATGTTACCCTGTCTCGAGTCTTGCTGATTTTCTGAGGAAAAAAGACCCAGATAAACCCATTGAGTAAGTCGCTGCCAATAAAATTAAACCTTCGCCTACTAAGCACTGGGAAATGATAAAACAAATGTTGCAACCCAAGAAATTTGTAAAATTTGTACTCTAATATTGGGGATATTAGTCTTCGAGCAATACCAATCTAAAGCTAATAGAAAGTACAACAAAAAAATGCTTAACAAATATCTATTAGGTGCTTGCATATACCCTGGTAATGTTGTTGTTGTTGTTGTAAAAAGGCGCCCTGTCTGGTGAGCACCCTGGGTGTGGCAGAACTTTCCATTCGAGTTCCAACAGTGTATCCTTTACAACTGAACTATACTGAATCACTTTGTTCTTTTCTTTTTTCCTATAGAGCTTTCCGAACTGTTAAGGCAAGATTGTCAAGTTAACCGACCACAATAATAACACTTTTGTTATCTATCACTGAGACACATCTACATGTATAATTCTAATAAAAATACCTTAATGTGCATAGCTTTTAAGGTCAGTGAAGTAATAGCAAAAATTGCCCATGTTAGGGAACAGTTTTCCTAAAACCGAAACGTTTGGAACAATTGTTCGGCAACATAAACCCTCTAGGAGAGGCAAACATTTAGTAGAGTTGAGTGTGTGTAGGCTCAAATGTTTTTTCGCTGTAATGGTATATTATCTACAAGTATAAGGGGAAAATTGTTTTTAAAGTAAATTCAAGTTATATTCGATTAGACCTCGTGTTTGACAATAGCGATCAATGAATACCTCGCTAACAACGATTTTCCCACAAAACCCCATTGAAAACCTCAACAATTTTACAATACGTAGTAGTAGTGATAAACATTGAATCAACCCAAACGCTACCCCTACCTCACGAGAAACCATTGAACACATGTAAACACATTTGAATTATTGAATTTCATGAACAAAGTGAGTAGTGAATTATCAACGAATTTATTATTCTCACGATTTTGATCACGCTTCGATTGAAGACATGCTATATCAATTGCACGTGTCACCATTGCCACAAAACCTCGATTTCTCTCCCGGAAAGCTCATATACCCCGGTTTCAGCATAAGTTGGAGCAGCTGATCAACATGAACATAGAATTAAGGTCACCTACTGATATCGCTGACGCAGCGGAGTTATTAGTATGTAACATATACAATGCCGCTGAATATTAGATGATCGACCAACAACATTCCGGCCCTCCAAAACCACCTCGGCCTGTTTCGAAACCTAAGATTATGGATGTGGTGAGACTCAGGAGGGCATTAGGTCGTTGATACATGCTTTCTCGTAATCCATTAGATCAGGCAGACTACAGGTGTGTTTTTGACGAACTGTTCAAACTACTCCTTGACACTAAGAGCGAATATTTTAATGAGCTGATCCGTAATGCTGACCCCAACAAAAACCTTGGGTTTAATTTATGGAAGGCGATACGCCTAGTTAGAGATAGAATAACACGTGGTGTAAAACTGATGCTGGAATAGCAACGGCGAATGCTGATGAGCTGCAAGATCGGTTCACGCCTTTTGAGCTCGTAAGCCCAGATGAAGTTCGTGCCATAGAAGACTTTTTGAATACCGAACTCTCTGACATACAGCCTATCTCATCTATCTCGCCAGATGAACTGCGTCGGCATATTAGTAAGTTAAAGTTCATTAAATCCCCTAGATACAATGGGATTGATGGCAGAGTTGGAAAGGCCCTCCCCGAAAAGGTAGTTCTTGGTGTTGCTCTTTAACAACATGGTTCGCATCCACCACTTCCCCTCGCAATGGAAGCGTGCTGTGTTTACTATGATTCCGAAACCTGGCAAGCCAGAGAACCTTGTCACGTCATGTCGACCGATAATCTTCGTGCCAACATTCTCCAAATTATTCGAAAGAATATATATTGGACGAATGATGGCAGTAAGTGGCGTCTAAAGTGGCATACCTGGTGTACAGAAAGCGTTCGATTGCGTCTGCATTAATGCGGGTGCAGTGTCCTTAGGCCTGTCCTTTACACGTTTTATACTGCTGGTATGCCAGTACTAGTCGCCGAAAATACAATACTAGCCACATACGCTGATGATACGCAGCAAGGCATCTGAGCGAACATATAGTGGTGCCATCATGGACATGTGGTATTCCTCTATCAGGGTAGATGCAGAAATCTGATCCTCGTCAGATAATTAACGCACCTTGGTACGTGCGTAATGATGTCATTTCCTGGGACCTGAGAATCTCCTCGGAGCGTTAGCAGTTCAACCGGCACACAAACCGATATAATGACCGTCCAAGGATTCATGTCAATACATTAGCATCTTATCTGGATACAAACAGCTCCAGAAGAATGTTCAGACGCCTTCACCCAAATAATCTTTGGATACACGGACGCCAAAGAGGACGTAGACTCCAATTCTGAATTGGAGTCTTTGTTAAATATTTTCTTTGTGAATTGTTTAGACTTTAAATCATCTGCCATTTTCTATTTAGTTTTTGTCAAATCAATGTTTGATATCCGAGTTATTCAATTAATAATCTGAAAAAAAAAAAGTTCAGCATGACCAACTAATGCTGCTTGCTTGCTTAATGAACCACCCACTCACCTGACATTATGGAATAAACGTAGGCGATATCAGCTACGATAATAACAAAAACAACAGCATTAAGAGATGTATTAAAAATGTTACAAGCATGTATTTCAGCCAATTAGACAACGCCACAATTATAACAATTATAACAACAATAACAATAGCAGCAGCAGAAGTGCTAAGATCTACAACAACCTACATAAAGCTTGTTTTATCTGAAAGCGCTCTGCAATTCAGCCAACATATGCCTCAACGACGCTAATACATTTATAAGTCCTGGAACTATTAAATCATACATAACCTCATTATAAAACCATCGGTCAAAACCAATATAAAATTGGATGTATGTCTGTCTATCTGTATGTCCGCTATAAACGCCGAAATCGCTGGACCGATTTTGATGAAATTTTCATGGAATCTCTAGAATAGCCTGCCAAGTAATCGTGTGAAGTGTGGTGCGTTAGTGTACCGCGAAAGTCGGACAAAAATAAAATAATTTAAACATTTGTATGAAATTTGAAATCGAAGGTCTGTCAAAAATAATACAAAAAAGTTTAACTCAAATCAAAAGGTGACGAAGTTTCCCATTCTCATAGTTTTTTAATAAAGCACACCATAGAAATTTGTTCGTACTTTTATAATTTTTTTTTTGCTATACCGAAAATGGGCTACGTTAGATAATAATAAAAATAAAAGAGTAACATTATTCTAGTTATTTTTCTACATTTTTATTTTTTTACCGAATATTTAAAAAAATGCATATGATTTTTATTTTAATTTAATGTCAATTGGATTTTATTATTTTATATTTGCTTTAATGTAATCAATTTAATATTTCTGCATGTGCCGCATTTTAATCAAAGATGAACAAAGCCGTGAATTGAGAATTGTGTTGATGAACAACAGCAGCCACAAAGAAGTACCAGCTAAAGAAAAGAGAGCGTGAATTCAAGTGAGAATAGTGCGCCTTTAATACAGGAAGGTGTTGGAGCAACAAGCAGAAACATAAAATTGAGAAAAAAAGAATAAAGATCTTGAATTGTATCACAGAACCAATTCTGTGTTGGTTATTCACAATGTGAAAAGTAAATATGCGCAATTTGATCAACGTTGATGTCTGCTTCCAATTCGACATTTAAATTAAAATAACTACATCAACATGAATAACAATAAAAGTTACTTCAGTACAATATTAAAAAAGAGCTAAAACTAATAATTGTGTCCCCTATTTGTGTGTGTGGGTGGGTAACTCTTTTCTTAAATCTATTCATTCGCGCAGGAAAAGGGGGGTAGAAGGAAGAGAGGTGGGCGCTCCATACGATTGGCATGCAAAGTGGTCATATTTAAGGCAATTTTTAGAAGCAATCTTTTAATACACGCTCTCATACATATGCGTCGTGTTTGTGTGAGCGTGTGTCGTGCTCTCAGCGCTAAGTCAGTACAATTAAACTGCTTCAGCTACTTCTTCTTCTTTAACACTCGCGTTCATCTTGTGCAATCTGGGCGGCATAATTATTTAGACACGAAGTTGCGTAGATTGTTTTGGCTATTAAAACTTCTTAGCTGCGGGCAGTCGTATTCTATTATTGGTGGTTACTTCATTTTATTAATGCACCTCGATGCACCAGATGATAACATTTCTTAGAGACTTTGAAATTCAAACATAATTTCAATTTTAAGTTTACAAAAAACTGTGTTGTTTTGCTTGCCGGCATAAATATGTATATCGATTGTAGTTCCACTTAAAGAATGCGCGTATTTGATGCTGTGCTCATACTCACACAAGCGAGATTTGATAATGACTACGATCACTGCTGCTGATTTTGCTCTCGCATCCAAGCGAGTTCTCTCACAAAAGTAAGTGGTTTGGCTTCTGTCGCTTATACATTTGTATGTGTGTGTGCACATATATATTTGCTACACAAACTGGTTTTTTCTTGCTCTTGTTGTTGGTTGATTTTTCCATATTAAATCTAAAGATGCATGGCAAATTATTTTGCATAAAACAAGCATAGTAAAATTCTAAAAATAAAAGGCTTGAACTATTACTTTAATTGATTACTCACGTTCCCAAGCAGCATCCACATCATTAAAGGCGTACTTTCAACTTGTAAAGGGTGTGTTACAATATACAAAAACAAGCATACATTCATATGTATGTATGTATGCATGTGTAGCACGAAAGAATGAATGATGCAAACAAACCACACTCACCCAATAAAAAAGACCCGCTACGGAATGAATGCAACTGTTAAAAATAAGAAAAAGAGCAAAGCAAGATTCTGCTTTGGGCGCCATTGAACTTGATTTTGTTGTCGACATCCTTGCCTGAGTGCGGCATCACAAACTGAGATCTAGCCTTTCAGCTTCTTCACTACCACCCACTCAATATTACAGTGTTAAAGCGCCCCCTTTTCTGGTTAACTTTTTTAAATGACTGCATTTGTGAGCTTTCACATACGCACTCACGCAATGTGAGGCAGCGCCTTTTTGACAAACAAAGGGATAAAGTAAGAGAGAGAGCGCCAGCAGTGACAGCAACAATTCGCAGTCGGTACAGTAAAGCCAAAAAAAAAATCTAACATATTACATATGCATGTATGTATATGCATGCAGAACGATTCAAAGTTATGCTTTCTCATACACTGTACGCGGATGCTGCTGCATCATGCAAGAGAAAACGAGAGAGTTTTGAGCGCATGAGTGTGTTTAAAGGATAAGAGAGCGAATATAAGTGTTTCGTATGGTTGCATGCATAGTGTGACACCACCCAACAGGCAAAAAAAAAAACATGCGCCATGAAAAACGAAAAGGATGAACAGGACGTGTAAAGAAGATTGTTGATGGTCTCAGTCGCGGGTTTCATCACAAATTTATTATCGTTTTATATCGATCATCGTCGGTTGCAATGGTAGCTGTTAGTGTGACCCTCTCCCACATTACAGAACGACTACCACTGCCCCCCGGCGATCAACGACCCCCCGCAAGAGTAATCAATGTCTTAGTCAATGCAAAAACAAAATTTAAATTTTAAAGCACTTTTCACTTTTACTTGCTAGTGACTCATAGGATTTTTTTCCATTTGCATAAACTCTCACTTTTTGCGACAGTTGATGGTTTCCTGTTCTTATTATTTCTTGGCTTTATTGGCGTCAACTCCTTCCCTGTTTACCACGAGTATGCTAAATTGTGCATACATACACGCCCGGCGTCTTTCAAATTGCACAAGAAACCACCCACGAATTTTTTGTTTGCTTATTGATTTATTTCTGCATTGCTTTCTTCCTTTCATCTATCATTTAAATTATTTACTATTTTTATTGGTCTTATTTCACTTACCTCTGTAAATTTTTCTTGGATTTCGGCTTTTTCCTCTATTGAGAGAGTTTTTGTGAATTTATTTAATGACATTTTCTGTGTTTTTGTTGTGTTTGCGGCGTTGCAATTTTCACTGCTTTTACTGAAGGAGTGGATATTTCTGACTTTAATGGTCGCCTCCTTTTTAAAATTGCCTGCTACTTCGCTTGATCTGTGTGAGAATTACAAACTTTGGGTTTTATTTTTATTTTCACTGTATACGATACACTTAAATGAAAAATGGCAAATAAAAATTATATATTATCAGAAAAAAATCAAATATTTTACGTTTACTATACACAAGTAGTGAATCAAAATTAAAAAACAACTCCACTCATTCATTCATGCACCAAAAAAAAAGTAATAACAACAACGTAATTGGTGATGGTTTGTTGTCGCTACTATGCTTAACGAAGAGCTTGATATGTTTGCGGGGGGTATGGAGCACACAACACCAACAGCACTTCTTTCACTTCTAAGTTTACCTAAAAGACGCGACACTTTCTTTTAGGTGAGTGAGAGAGTGAAAGAGTTTGTGACGTTTGTGAATGTTTACCATTATTCGTGTTGGTGTTGTTTGATGGTGACGCTAACGTTGTTGTTTTCCAGTTGCTTTTACAGACTAATGGGTTTTGTAATTGTTTAAAGTGACTGATGCTGTGCCTTCTTAGTCTTCGTCTGCTTCTATCATAATGTTAGCACAAACACATACACACACACACAGCCAAACGCAAAACAATCACGCAAGCTCACAAATATTACAGAAAATAATTAGTGATTTAATTGAATTAGGGCAATTAACAACAAAATAAAAAACACTGAACTATCTACATACACACACGGCGTTATTTATGTTGCTTTTTTTTATTGTATAATAAATAAATGAGCGGCAAAACGTAACTCGCAACATAAGCGTAAATTTCACTATTTACCACTTAATTACCAACAAACCTCTAAAGAGTACAACTTCCAACAACACAGCGTAACGACCAAATGACAAGTGCGACTGCCTACAATAGGTCAAAAATATTATGAACCAGGTACTAAAATAACCTAAAAAATACCAAGCTTTAATATGGTTTGAAACGACCTGCCGTAATTCATTTACTATTAATAATTACGTTAATATTGTATATACCTTAATGCTCATTAGATATTTTTTATACCTACAGTATTATTAAATTCGTTGTAAAATACGAAATATATTGTATATACAGCCACGTATTTTTAAGCTCTTTTGTACTTTTAAAAAGGGTTTACATTTTGCGGACCCACAAACGTCGAAAATTCTGTCAATTAATCGCATACAGTATTGTACTCAGTTAAATTCAAAAGGTTTGGCAGTTTTCCATAACTTTACAGTGTGCAGCGCTGACTTTGTAGTGCAGCCCTCAAATACAGTTATCTGTAAATGAACGCAACAAGCAAATACAATGTGCGATACATATGTACACACATAAGTAAATATATTTTATATTTATAATAATTCTGATTTTTTCATTAGTGAAATGAAAATTCAGTCGGACAACGTATTACATGTGTACGGAGATAAATTGAATGATAGGAGTTATCGCAAATACATATACATACATATTTGAAGAAAAGCTAATGAAATTAACGATTTGCATATCTCCTCATCTGATCAGAAAGACATTAGAAAAGTTGGGGATTCTTCAAGGAGAATATTGGTGATATTATAATATTACAGCGTATATATATAAGTATGTACATATGCTATTGTAATTATCCACGTAGGTTACGGGACCATCGCTGGAATTGCCGTTCAACTGGATTTATTAAGAAAATAATATAAATAAATAAAATAAAATAATTTACTGCAATTTAAATGAGTTTTGTTTTTACGCTGTTAAAGAATCAGCATCTTATTTCCCGAATCGGGGAGTCATTTTCACTGCTTTGATGTCAGGACTCTAATGCCTTAGACAGGTGCGCCAGAGTCTGGGTTACAGTATCCACGCGGAAATACAAGCTTACTATTCTTATTCTACCATAGCTAAGTGGGGTCAGAATCGCAAAAATATTATGAAGAATAAACACACAAATTTTGAATGCAGTTTTAAATATAAAATTTTTATGCATTATGTAATTAGTAGTGAAAGAAATCATATAAAATTATCATCATTATTGGTTCCTACGGTATATATCGATTTATGTATTATTGGACTTTGATTTCATTGGTAGTTTGCTAGGTTTGTTCGACGGCCGACCAAAAGAGTTGATCTGTGTGGAGTTTTCATGTGTACTTTTCCTCTGTTGTATTAAAAACTCTGTTCGTCTGGTTTGTCTGAATTTGGACCGAAAAGAAATTTTTTTGCCGCCAATATTGAATCGTTAGTCCTAGGAATGTAAAAATCTTTTATATATATATATATATATATAAAATTAAGCAAAACAACTTACCTCACTTAAAAAGTATTTCGCCATAATTTCAGACGCCAAATTCCTTATTCCTTCTTCGGGATTATTCGTTAAGCGCATAATCTTTGAGACCGCATTGCATCTTATAATTATATTAGTTACACTCTTGACTCCAGATTCGGCCGCTCTGAGTATATTATTAAGTGCCTTGAGGGCTATTTGTGTAGCTCCTTCGTCAGAGACAAGATCACATAAAGGCTCAAGGGCACCTTCTGTAATTAGTATGCAGACCTGCCCGCTATTACCGTAAGCTGCCACGTTAGTTATAGCGATTGCTGCCTGCACCCGAGTTTGGAGTTCGCCTCTGGTTAGGTTCTCAACTATCTTTGGTAGAAGTCCTTCGTTGACGACGGCCTGCCCATTCACTTCGTGATCAGAAGTTATAATAGACAAGAAGCTTAAAGTATCCTTCCGTATTATCTCGTTAGGATGCGACAAAAGTGCCGGGAAGTATGTGAGTACATTCTGGTTAAGCATTAGACGGACGTATTTAAGGGAATCGCTGACAATAGAGACAATAGATGTCAGTGCTGGCTGCTGCACCTTTTCCTCGACAAAACCAAGTAGTGGTATCACCTTGGGTACAATGCCACTTGTGACCACCGTTCTTATTGTTTCGCTGTCATTATCAACTAAATAGCTAACGGCGCGAGCCGTTTTAATAAGAACTTTCCTATCTGTGGAATCTATAAGCGTATTGAGTGCGCTCAGGATACTGACTAAAGTTCCATGCCATGGTGCTTTATAGTTATGCATGCACAAGTTCCTAAATACCCAACTGATAGCGCGCTGTTTATCTATATTTACGTCCGGCTTAGTGTATGGCAAAAGTTCCTTTATTATGCCATGCTCAATTACCATATTACTCAGTTTGGTACTATCACCGATGATGTTACCCAAAGTCAATACGGCTAGATCCCATACGTTATTGTCGGGTGAGGACATAAGCTTCATCAAGAGAGGTACGCCACCAGCATCAACGACCTGTTCTGTTTGCTCAGACGTACCTCCCACAATATGGTTTAAAACCCAGGTGGCCTTCTTTTGTAGCTCTATGTGACTGTCCTCTCGTATACCGTCGATCAAAATGGGCAATACACCGGTATTAAGCAGATCATCAAGTTTTAGATCCTCGTCTTCAAAGAACAAGCTGTGTACCAAATAGACAACTTCCTTTTGCTTTTCGCGCTTTGACGAATCTTCAGCAGTTTGAACGAGTTGCACCAAATCGGCGACATTTTGAAGGTCGGTTTCCTTTTTTAGTCGTTTGGGACCTTGCGCCATTCTGTTTATGACTGCCAAATATTCCAATAAATTATTGTTGCGAATTTTTTTTTGCTTTTTTTACACACCACTAAATGACACCAAAATATATAATGTGCAATGTGTATTGTATTTCTAGATTGATTAGTTTAAATAACTGTCAATGTTCCGATAAGAAGTGAAGTACGAAGTATGAAGTATATATTAAGTTGAAATATTGGCAAAGAAGAATTCAGAGTTGTAACCTCCCAAATAGCAATAAAACGCTCTACTCCATGATCTTGCAAGGAGGCAAAGGAGCGTCGTAGAAAAGTGCAGACGAGCTAGAAAGTCAGAGTACAACATGCTGCATTCTTCCACAGAAAGAAGTGATGGTAATCTGTAATAATGCTGGGCACACACTTTGATTCATTTTCTTCTATAGTTTTTATAATTGTGTTATACACGGGAGAATGAGTGCGTGCAAAATGCTGATTGAAGCAATTATCAAAATGCTTTTGATATTTCTGCCGGCGCAATGACTTCGGGCTCGCGCACGAAGGCATACGAAGTCATTCCAATTTGTTATGGTAGGCACACACCTTCATTTAATTCCTTTTATAATTTTTATAATTGTGTTATACAACGACTTTGGGCTCGCACACGAAGGCATACAAAGTCGATAGGGTTATGTATTTTAATTTGCTTTGGGTGTCCCATTGTCAAAAGAAGCAACTGTATATTCAAGTTGTAAGATTTGTATAACACTATTATAACATTTCAAAATGAAATGAATGTTGGTGTGTGCTCACCATTAGAGGTGGGAGAGATCATTCTTCATCTGCTATGCTAATGCCCTGCTTATTATAGGAATGGGTATGGCATCGCGATAGCACGTTGTTATTCAACTTGGTTTCAAGAGGGTTTAGGTGGTGGAACAAAATGATCCAAAAGTAAGGCCATATGACGTCGTAACCTAACCTAACCGAACCTAACCTAAAGTGAAATTCATTTGTAGTAAACACGGACAAGTAGTATTATATATAACTAACCCTTATAATTATAATAGAAGATGGCACTTTTCCGCATAGGTCTTCAATAAATAATATCATAGTCACGATCACGCACATTCACGCACGAAAATTTTCTGATTTTTGTGCATTCGCGTAGTTTAGACAAATATGTTCGGTTGCGGTGTAATAAACATATTATTTTTTTATTGTTTTATTTATTTTTATTTAAACTTAAATCATTAATCTTAATAAAATTAACTTACATTTTCATATTATTATTTAAAAAGAGTATTTTATCTAAATAACTACCCAGTACACTAGTTCGCCATTCCTCTACTATACGGCTTAAAGTCGAAAACGTTCGTTCGCTCGTCGTAGACGAGGGTGGATCACAAAGAATTTGTCGCGCTAATTTTTGAAAAATAAACAAATCTTTTTGCTATTTCCAAAAGTCAAGAATTGGCTGTGCATTTAAAATGTATTTCTTTATATAAATAGAAATATGTTTATCGACTTCAGTAAGACTTGATTTTAGAATCTGGTTTGCTCTTAGTTGCAATATTGTCCATGTTTGCATACATTTCTGTTGACATCACCTTTACTGATTCAATTATGTGGTCTCGTTTCTCTGCACTTAAACAATTCAAGGATTTAAAAGGAAAGTTTAGAAACAAGGCTTTGTAGTGAATTGTACTCTGTTCCAAATGTTCTATTAAGTTTATTGAACTGCTGATTTCACAACTCTCACAACATAGGAATCTAGAGTATTTGAATTGCAAATCTTTAATAACTTTTGATACCAAAGTGAGTAATCTTGAATTTCGGGTTCATTTTCGGAGCTAGACTCTATTGTTAATTTTCGTGACGTCGTAATTTTTTATGAATTTTCGTGAAGCGACCTTTTCACGAAATTCACGGTAATTTCACTACTCGTGCACGATCACGAAAATTCACGATTTTTTGGGTCTTTTACGATCACGCATGTTCACTCACAGCTCTATTTCCAACAGCAGCTGTTATGACCATCGCGGCCAAACATACTAAATTTGAATTCATTCCCAAATAGGACACTTCTTGAAAAGGCTAGGGTCTCTGCTCTTTACAGAGAAGACCAATCGAAGCTCCTATATTTTGCATACATAAGGCATTTCTTTGTTGAACTCTGCCCTGATAATCCCTGATGTATAGTTTTTAAGTGAAGACGTTACGAGTCTATTGGAATAAGTTTGACGAATTTAATTTTCGTTCTTTGTCAACTTCTCTCGGCATAAGGCTAATTTTGGAAATAGGAACTGAATACTTATATTTTTTCGCAAATTGTAATTTTTGGGGTGTATTGAAACAGTTGTCCTTGACTATGTACACAAATTGCTCCAAAGATTTATGGAAGTCTAAGCGTCTTAAAGCCTATCACTCATTCCTCAATTTTGTTATGAGTCCAAATATTAGGGGTTCAAAAAATACTGTGTCAGCATTTGCGATAGTGGTGCCATAACTCTTTCGTCTAATGACGAGTTTAGCAAATATCGCCCCAATGTTGTCAATTATCCGTCACTGAGGACTCGATATACAGACACTTTTATGCGGTTTATAGATTACTCGCGTATTTCTAGATTTTTGCGTTGTATGCACTTTTGATGTTATCGATAACATGCTATCGGTTTCATACGTGCAGAAATAGACGCCCCCAACAATAATGCAAATAAGAAGCGGCGTCAGCACAGTTTTCGCGGAATCGAGTCAGTGAAGGCAAGGAGGATTTGCACTTGCAACTGTTTTTTTTTTTGTTTTTTGTTGTTTTTGGAATAAAGATGGTGATGCCCTTCGTTATGGCTAATCGTTGTTAGAGCAAACGTGTAAAACGTGGTCAATGGTGAGGTCGATTTGAATGACGATGCAGTTGTAGTTGGATGCGAAATAATCTCCGACATTGGAGCAAAAGTTCACATGTGGACAAGGGCGGACGCAAAGGACAAAACCGAAGTTTTTGGTGCGGGGAGTAAGCATCGCTGACCAATGGCTAGCAAGCACAGTAGTGACAATCACAACACCAACAATAAGATTAGCGACCTCAAAACCTTTGGCAAAAGAAGCAGTAACAGCCAACAAAAGAGTCATAACAACAGTCAAAAAGTGCAAAGTGCAGTCGTAAATGGCACGCCGAGGATACCGATACAGCTAGGCTCTATTACATACTTTGCCAAGACGCATCCGGGCGATGTATGTGGCAGCAATGGTCTGCCACTGACTCCAAACTCGATTGCTATTTTGGGGCGGGCACAGCTTCTCAAGGAGTTGCGACATCCGCAGCTTTGTCAGTATGTGGACATCTTACGCGGCAAACATGGTAAGTGGTGTACACGTCTATGTCGACACAAAAATTCCTTTGTTTTCATTCCTTTTAATTGCAGAACGCACGATTGTCATATCGGAGTACTTTGGCGTTACCCTGGAGGCGCTGCAATCACGCACGCCGCTTCACGACACTCAAATTTTGCGCGTCTTCTATCAGGTCGCCTGCGGCATCGATGCGTTGCACGAGCACAGACTCGTTATACACAACCTGGAGCCGAAACACATACTGCTCGATACGGCCGGCAATGCTAAGCTCTTTAATTACGGTCTCTATCATATGACCAAGGGTGGCGAATACGTGCCGTTCCCGATCGGTAACCTACGCTACATGCCGCCGGAGCGTTTGCTTGGCACACGCAATAACATCAAGAGCGACATTTGGTCTTTGGGCATGATTCTCGCGGAACTGCTTTTGCAGACGCGACTTTGGCCGAATCTTAAAATCTCGAATATCACACGTAAGATACTCTCGCTTTGCAAGTCGACTAACGTGTTGGAATGCATTGCACGCGAACACAACCGCTTGACAGAGTACCAGCGACTGGATTCCAACTTGCGTGTATTACTCGAAAGTTGTTTGAGCGCAGCGCCAAGTGGGCGACCACTGCCGGCGGAGGTATTGGCGCATGCGGTATTCGTTGGTCGGCTGAGTGAGTGTACTGTGCAAAAGGTGCAGCCTGAGGAGGACATTATACACCCGCTGCTATTGCGTTGTCCACTGGAGCAAATCTATTATCTGTGGCAGTTGGCCGGGGGTGATGTGCAGGCCGAACTGAAGAAAGAGGGTCTCATACGAAGCGAAGCACCCATTTTGGCTCTCCCACAGTTGGTACGGCTAAACGGTTTGACCGTAGGTCCGATTCGCAGTCAAGCGTATCTCATGGACGATCGTGTGGTGCCGCTGAAGCTCGACGCACTCGTCGAACGTTTGCAACAGTTGCCGGCCATGGCCTACTTTCCTTTAATACACTCGGTAAAGTTTCCGTACCAATTTGGCAGGGATATGGATCAGTATCCGTTAGTCATACGCGAAAAAGACATAGAGTATCAGTTCCATCGCGTGCGTCTGTTCACACGCCTCTTGGCTGGCTATCCATCAACCGCTGAGCTCATACAACGCGAGGCCGCCATCGATATCCCACCAATGCTGCGCGGTCCCATTTGGGCGGCGTTACTTGATGTGCTGCCAAATGGCAGCTATGCGAAGATCGACAAGTTCACGCCCACGTCCACCGATCGACAAATCGATGTGGACGTACCACGCTGCCATCAATACGACGAGTTGCTCTCCTCGCCAGAGGGCCATCGCAAGCTGAAAAGACTGCTCAAGGCCTGGGTGACAGCGCATCCGCACTATGTCTACTGGCAGGGTTTGGACTCGCTGACCGCCCCGTTCCTCTACTTAAATTTCAGTAATGAGGGTGAGTACAGTCATGTGTGTATGTGTGGTTGCCACAGTCGAATAAGTCACTCACAATTCAACTATTCATGCAGAACTCGCCTTTCTAAGTCTATACAAATTCATACCGAAGTATCTGCAATGGTTCTTTCTCAAGGACAATTCGGCGATCATCAAGGAGTATCTCAGCAAGTTCTCACAATTAACCGCATTCCATGAGCCTGTGCTCGCGAAGCATTTATCGAGCATTAATTTCATACCGGAACTCTTTGCGATACCCTGGTTCCTGACCATGTTCTCACGTGTGTATTAAAAGCCACCATTGACTTGTTTAATCCATCAAAGCTTTCTCTCTTTTGCAGACGTCTTTCCACTGCACAAGATTCTACATCTCTGGGACAAACTGATGCTGGGGGATAATTCGTATCCGCTTTTCATTGGCATTGCCGTGCTCAAGCAGCTGAAGAGTACATTGCTTGGTTCCGGTTTCAATGAGTGCATATTGCTCTTCTCCGATCTACCCGACATCGTCATGGAGAGTTGCGTTGTTGAGTCGCAGAAGATGTACGAGTGCACCCCGAAGAGCATAACGCATCGCAAGCATGTCTTACGTTTCGGACCGTGCTCGCCATATGTGAGTAAATTTTATATGCTTCCCAAATCCCATTTCCCAATCGATTCTTTGTTTCCTCTCTGGTCGGTTTGTTGTCATCTATGACTAAGTATTGTTGAACCTTGGGTACGGTTCCCCGCTGTAATACCAATCACAAAGACACTTGACTATATTAGTCTGAAGTTAGTTTATTGATAATTATTCTTAAGCTCAGTGCTGCGCTAGCTGCTCACAAATGACTCTCATAAATATTTAAATACTGTTGCTCGTGTCTCTATAAAAGCTATTTCACCTACTCCTCTGCACCTCTGCTTGAGACGCACCCCGAAAACGATGGATAATTTTTTCAAATTTAGCAGTTGAAATTGTGTTGTGATTGTCTAATAAAGTTAATACCTTGTGATAGACTTTAGTCAGTTCATCGTTGTAACACAACATAATTTATGACGTCGTTCCAACACTCGTCAAGTTGAAGAATTTGCGTCTTAGCGCAGTAGAAACGCCTTTCGACATTTGCCGGTGAAAGCAGCGGATTCCGTGTTACGTGTAGCTCTTGATGCTTATTCGTTATGGCCTCTCGGTCTGTTTCATGGCAAAGAACAAAAACAATAACAACACACACTTATGCTCCCCGCAAGCGTTCTGCTTGAAACGTTTGATTTTGGCGGGTTTCCCTATGACTACACGCTCTAGCCGTTTTTAATTTTTGGCGATATTTCCTCTTTTGCTCCAATCTAGCCTCTTTTGTATGCATGATATGCTGGTTTGGCCTTAGATATTTGAAAATGGACATGATGGTTAAAGTACAAAATTTATCTCAAATAAGGATTTTAGGGTTGCGTCCGTTTGAGTGAAAAACGGAACTATTATCGTATCACTCGTGAGTCTGCCTGGACCAATTTTACAGCAAATTTGCTCCAAATCTACTGGACCGGAGCATTGTACCAGTTACTGAGGGGGTATTAGTGAATCTTTGGTTTGGTTTGGTTGAGTTTTCAATATAGTACAAAGAAGGCCGAACATATTTTCGGTAACATGTTCAACGTACGGAGGTCAACTCGCACTTGGATAGATATTCTTTTTTAAAATTTAACGTCGTCACTATTTTAGTCAGACTAGTTCAACTTGCTTTGGTTTATTATTCGACTTAATTTCAAGAGTACATTCAAGTTATTATAACGGATGAGATTATCTATAGTATTAATACGGTAAATTACAAAAACAATTTATGAGCGCCGCTCTTAATTACAATAAATTTACTTAGAAGTAATGAATTTTGAAAAGAGGTTTATGATGTCGTTGATGTCGCTGATGTCCCTTTTAAAGGTTTAGTGCAAGAAACAATGTGTCGTTATTATTATAGATGATCTTCCTATGTCGACGATTGTTGATTGCATAATGCTAATGTTGGTGTTGTTGGTAGTTGATGCTCCAATTTTCGATTTGTCGGATGACAACGGATGGTGGGGGGATGTGAATTTTGATTCTTAAACCACATCCAAAAAGCCTTGTTGTGTGGCAATTTATTCTTGACAGCTGTGCGTTTTCTTGGAATGACTCTAGACACTTGATCGCCAAGTCTTTTGAAAATGTTTCTCTGCCGCATACCAGGCCACATAATAATGCTCAAAGTGAAGACATAAATGAGCAACAAGTTGTCGACGATGGCGCCTATCCAAGCCAGTACAAGCAGAGCAAGCACTAAGAGTATTTTGAACATAGTCGACTTCGGCTCCGTGAATAGGTAGTCATAGGAAGAGGCGAATGCATTCTGAAGGTTGCACAATGTCGAACAGATATCGTCGAAGGCTGCTTCCTGAACACAACTCCAATTTTCCAAGTTGCTGACGTAACACAGGACTAACGGAGAAATATGTGCGGACACCATGAGCCACAAGAGGCTCAATGCAATGAATGTAATTATGGATAGGTCGAGCGCCCAAATAGTTAAAAATGCAGCGCTAACCAGACCAAACACAATGCCACCGTAGTAGTCCTTTTGCCATGTGAGCAAAGAATTGGTTTTCAGAAGTAGGAAACGAAAAGGTTCCAGCGCATGTTTCAGCTCGCTGAAAGCGCGTTTCTGATCCACTTGCGACATTATTGATGGCCTTAATATGTGTGCGTCACGATCGATGTATATATTCCGAAAATTTGTACAATGTTTGAAATGCTGTCGCGTCGTACACACAATTTTTTTTTCACAATTCTCAAATCAATTTCTCTGTGCTGCTATTTTTTCTCCGCACTTGTGGATGTCTAATCAGCG
Organism: Cacoxenus indagator; assembly: GCA_035041755.1. Classification (NCBI taxonomy): domain Eukaryota; kingdom Metazoa; phylum Arthropoda; class Insecta; order Diptera; family Drosophilidae; genus Cacoxenus; species Cacoxenus indagator. The sequence continues at coordinate 971,854 of JAWNKX010000250.1, forward strand.
CCTACTTGGGTTTATGCGCTGCCAACTTGCTTTCGTTTACTTGCTTTATGCCTCAATTCATTGTTGTTTTTTGTTTGTTTTGGAGTCTGATGTTTACTTTGAAGATATTTGAGACTCTCTTTATTCATGTTTCTGATATCTTCGATTTGTATGCCTGATAATGCATCTGCTGCGTAGCTATCTTTTTCCCGCAGGTACTCTACGGCGCGTATTTCTGATGTTGTCCAGCAGGTTGATTGGTAGGTCGTTGTCATGGTCCTCCAACCTGACGCCTGTCCAGCGTCAGTCCCAGTCTCCAGTACTTCAGGGTGTCCCTTATTGGAAAAGCGTCGCCGTTGATAAGACGACCGGGCATGTAAAGTGGTTCAGGGTGAAGGTGACGTGTACGGATTTCTCTGCATTGACGCACATGTTGTCTCTGCATGTTCCACCTCTGCAGGCAAGCCAATGAGGCCCAACTGGTAAATAGTTGCAAGATACAACAAATCGTTTAGTCAAGTGACATCGTCATTTGTGGGTGTCGGATAATTTAATATGACTTTCAATTTTGTGTCATCCGGCAGAATGCCCTTATCTGTGCATTTATGCCCAAGATGAAGTTTTAGTTGGAATTTTTGACATATCTCAACATGTGTTTTTCAGAACAGGCCAATACTACTAAATCATCCATAAAAAGAAAGCGTGTGCTGCGAATGCTACCGTCATCACGAATCCGGAGCAACTTTAAGACAATATGGTAGACATTTGACATTTGAAGTAGATCCAGCCTTTGTCTGTCGAAAAGGAAGTTATATCCCGAGATGGTTCAGCAAGTTGTATTTGCACGAGAAGTATTTTGCTCTGCCCAGTTGATCAAGATAGTATTGCGCTATTGTGCTCTGAAGCTGATGATTCAATGTTACGTGTATCGTCCTCCATTCACTTATCTACCTGCTTACCTGCTTGCTTATTTCATCTCTGTGCGCATGTGTTATTCTGTAGTTTTTTATATACAATTCGATTATATATATGATATGTAGACTCTTCTGGTTTCTATTGCTAGTATAAATTATTAAGAGAAATAGATTCTGTTTCGAGCGCAATTACATCTATGCAACTTTTACATAAATTGGTGAGTTTTGCTTTCACAAAGATTGGACATTTTCTGGACAGTTTTTCAAGTTGTTCATTACAATTTTGATTTGATTTTGACGTTAGCATGCCGTAGTCGTTGAGAGTATGCGCATTTAGTTGTTGCAATGGTATTGGCAATGAAAATTAGACTATGGATTTCTTGTTTGTAAGTGAATTTCTGGCTCTTAGCCCCGATGTGTATAAAATCCCTTCCCCTATGCCGTCAAGTCTTATTTTTGTATTTGTTTATATACGACGGTTTTTTACCAGTCCTCTTTATAAATACAGAGATATCTGCACCGATGACAAATAGAAATGTTGACATTTTGTTACTGTGTGTCGACTCAGATGAGATGAAATTGGCAAGGTTAAGATTGTTTGGAAGACTTTACTGCTTTGGGTGTTATCTATTATCTATTACTCAGGGTATTGCTCTCTTCCACCTGTTGGGCTACATTTATGTTAGCGTCCTTATTTCTTCTGCCATTTTTATGATTGGAAGAATAATTACGTTGGCCTCGGTATTGTTGCCTGCCTCAATTTTTTATTTGAAATATGGAAGTTTGTTTGTTGGCCGTATGGGTTTATATATTTATTTTCTATTATTTAGGACTTCCTTTAAATTCGAGAAAGTCAATTTGCCATTACTAACTGAACCTTCTCCTTCGTACAGTTGTCCCTTGTAACTCTTCAACTTCCTTCGTATATGCATTTGCGGCTTTGTTGGTCTGATTCAAGTTAAGCTTCGTTTTAACAACATTGACTGAATCTCCTTTAATTGATCGTATCAATGTATCTAAGATTTCTCCTAAGGTAGTTTCGCTCGTTATTAGTCTGCGAGAATCTCCCTTTAGCCTGATTTTCGCCAAACTTACCGCAGTTTGTGCGTGCGATTCCGCATTATCGGCGGCCGTATTCAGAAAGTCGATAAACGCTGCCCACTTTTTGAATTGACCATCGAAATCTATTAGGATATTCGGAGCCATATTTATGAATTCTTCTTTGTGAGCGCCATTGAGCCCGTTATGTTGGGGAGAGTGTTTTTTTTTCAACCGAGTTTAGTGTATTCTATTTGTTTATTAATTCTTTTTTAATCCCAGGAATAATTTATTTAGCAATAATTACAAATTTGATATAACGTAAGGTACGGAGATTATCTCTATGAGCCTTCAACGCACTAAGGGGTTTAATGATAACTTCTGTAGAATGTTTCGTTGACGAGGCAAATTTCCTCTTTAATGGGGCTAACGTTTGCTAGTTCATAATGACGAGTAGTTGAAAGTAAAATTGTAAGTTCAAGATTATTTTAAGAATTTTGTTTTAGCAATATTGTACTTTATTCAAATGCTTACAGTCTCAGTCTCTTCATCAACGATTCATCTCCATTCCGTTTTATCTCTAGTTAGAGCTCTCCAGTCGCCAACACTCAGCTTGCTTAGGTCTGCCTTGACGTCGTCTATCCATCTTTTTCTTGGGCGCCCACGTATTCTTCCTCCAATTGGATGCAGGACAAATGCCTTTTTTGCATTCCTTCTGCTGGCATCCTCATCACGTGTATAATCCACCTAAAACGTTGTTCCTTTATAAAATGTACAACATTTTGGCCGCCGAAATGTTGTCGAGTTCATTGTTGTATCGGATTCGACACGTTCCGTCTTCTAGACGCAGTGGGCCATATATTTTCCTTAAAACGTTTCCTTCGAAAGTCAATAATTTATGGGTGTCAATACAAAGGTATTGGTATTAATTCTCTATGGAGACTAATAAATAATGGACATATTGTCTTAAAAAAATTACGAAATTTGCTCAATTTCTTAAGTTAAATAAGTTTTTCGAGCGATTTTCTGATCAAAGCTCAGATTTGACTGTGCCAATTATTAGCGAAAAACAAAAGAAAAACTTGACGAATTATTCAAGAAACGTTATTTAACACGTGAATATTTGGTGGGAAAGCCCTTCCGTTTTAATACAGCGCCTGCACCTTTCGGCAGGTATTGCACACCACGCTTCTTTAACCTTGCCAATAGCATGTCGAATTTTGTTATATTCCGTTGAGCAACGACCTTATAGTGTCGTTCCATTAATGCACAATGGCATTCGGGTCTGGACTGCACGACGGTCATTCAAGAACGCTGACTGAAATTCGTTCTAAGAATTGTTTAGTTAGGCGCGCTGTATGCTTTGGGTCATTATCTCGCTGAAAAGTCCAAATGACTGGCATATTTTCGTCTGCCCCTGGTAGGAAGACTTCACGCAATATATCGACGTATTTCTCCTTGGTGACAATTCCTTCTATGCGGTGTATTGGACCAACCCCATTGCATGAGAAACATACTCCGCCGTACTTGACGACAGTTGACACATACCTCGTATTAAGCTCTGCCCGTTTTGGCCGTCTTTCATATTTTCTACCATCTGGACCAAGGCGTTTGATCTTCGATTCGTCACTCCAGATCACATACTTCCATCTAATGAGCGAAATCAGAAATCAGAGTCTTAGCTTTAATATCACAAATGGCTTCTTACGCGAAATTCGTCCATGGAGTCCAACTTCAACCAAATGGCGAGCTACAGTTCGTTTTGATATTTGTACATCGTATTGACCGATTAATTCGCGCTGGATATCCGCAGCATGCTTACGAGGACCAAATTTTGCTTTGTGCACAATTGGATGATCCATGTGTACAGAAGTCTTAGGCGGTCTTTTTTTGCGTGGAACATTTTCTAGTGTGTTATACTTTCGGAAATGGTCAAGTGCATCAAATACCACCTTTTTGGAGCAATTTAGCTGAGTTGCAATCGCTTGATAGGTCATGCTGGTCCTACCCATGATTAAAGGTGTTCTAAGAAGCTAATTTGGTTAAACGGTGTTCTTACAACTCGCAAAACTGATTTAACTTAAGAAATTGAGCTCATTTCGTTATTTTTTAAGACTATATGGCCATTATTTATATTACGTATAATTTTAGTTAGTCTCCATAGAGAATTATACCAGAATAATCATGAATAGCGCAACCAATACCTTTGTTTCCTATTAGTTATCAACAGCTCCTATTTAGTGTTTTATTTTCTATTTCCTATCCTATTTTTTATTTTCTGCGTTCTTGATAGAATTCCAGAGCGAAACAACTAAATGTTCGCGTAGTACGAGTACGCTCTGTTCGCATACTTGATTCTCTCGCCTTTACATCGCCACTACATGTTGAGTCTTTACATTCTGATAATGTTAAGCCCAACTATTTGAACTCAAGTATGTTCTCAAAAACATAATCGCCGATTACCAATGTTTTGCGCTGATAGAATCATGTATTTCGTTTTGTCTGCATTGACATTAAGTCCTATGACTTTAGCTCTCTCTTCAAACTGCCTGATTTTCCGGATCAGAACATTTCCTCTTTTGGCCATTATGAGTACATGATCTGCATGATCGCATATCTGGAATTCTAAATAGAAGATGTTTCCATTTGGATTTATCTCCTTAATAACTGTTGAAGCAATAAATGGAATATTAGTGCAGACAGAAAATCTCCTTGCTTCAATCCGGACAATACTCTGAAAGACTCAGATACTTCGCCTTGAACCAGTGATTTACTGGTCGTGTTCTCTAAAGTGCATACAACTAGTTCTATCTACACTATATACACAATTCTTTTTTAAAGTCCAGGAAGAGGCAGAAGATTATATTGTGTTCCTAAAACTTCTCTTCAAAGGTTCACCACAAAACCTTAGTCGACCGCTGATCTGTCGCTTCTGAAACCACATTGATACTCATCTATAATTTCTTCAGCGTAGACATTTATGCTTTGTTATATAATGTTGGTAAATACCTTATAGCCAGTACTGCGTAGTGAGATACCTTTATAGTTTTGGCATTCAGCCTTGTGCCCTGTTTTGTGTATAGGTACTATTACGCTATATAACCATTCATAAGATATTTTATTTGTATGCCACATATTCGTAATTAGAGTATGCCTTTCATTGTTGAGTCTGTCCACCATATCCTTGTAATTCCGCAGGTATTCCATCTTCGTCACTGCTTTTATAATTTTTTAGTTTTGCTATAGCTGCTCTCACCTCTCCCAAGGTTGGCTCTTCGACATAGGTTTCAGCTGTATATATTTGGTGTTTCACATCATCATTATATTCATCCTTGTATCTGCAAGGCTGACGACATCATTTCTTATATTATTCTTTACTGTATTAACGCCTTCTATATTAAATTTTAATTTCTTATAACCTTTACAGTCATTTACTTTCGATATTCGCTGGCGTATTTTATACATCACGAGTTAGTGGTCCGATTCACATCAAGCACCTCTATATGAACCCACATCTAAAACTTATGATCTATAAGCACATAGTCAAATTGATTAGCCGCATTACTGCCTTATGTCTTGGGGTGGTGCTGCTTATAAATAGACCGTGTGAGGCTGCAAAGTTGCATAGGCGTATTCCATTGTCATTTGTGTTATCATGTAGCGAAAACGTCATGTTTGCTAATTTTGCTAGAAGGCGTTATGAGGGGATTGGAAAAAGTGGTGAGATGGTTTCCGTTCCTCGATCCGCCATCTAGTTGCACATTTTTCCCTTTACGACGCCGAGTCTCCCCAGACATTAGACGCAAATATACTTTTAGATAGAATCATTTTATTATGCGTAGACAGTGATGACCCTCGGTTTATAAATGAGTAAACAGTGCAGAGTATTGGTGTATTTAAAAGTTTTATTATTCTTAATAAAATTAACCTAAAAACATACTTGTGTATGCACACAATTTCGATTAACATAATTTCTATTTTCCCATTTGTCCATGTGCATAGTCCGGGTTTTTGTGTTGTCAGTAATGGACACATGTCAGTGTCGGTGCCGCTATAGGGCCCTTAAAATCTGTTGTATATCTTATGCCACATGGTGTTTGTTAGGTTTTTTGATTTCCTATTATATAACTTTTTATTCATATTCTTATATTTGCCTACCCTAAATTCTATTCTCTGTATTTGTAATCTAAAATTGACTTCTTTACTGTAGCCCTCAATGTTCCAGAATGGGTCTAAAGTGTGCTGTTGTAAGGAGTCATGGGCTCTTTGTATTTTTCCGATCGTAAATCCAAAGGGGCAATATTCCGGAACTGTCGAAGGTGTAGCAGTATTTGTAGCAGTACGTGTACTATTTTAGCCGTTTATCCCAGTCATACACACTGAACATGTTATGGCTCTGTTCTATAGCCCCTAATGTTTTAGGTGGCGATAGTGATACGCTGTGGACGTTGTCAAAACTACGTTTAGTAAGTGCATATATGGTATTTATTTTGTTCTTTTCATGGGTCCATATCTGAGTATGCATTATTCAAAGATTCTCTTTGCACTGACTTTTACAGTTTAGCTTGGACTGGTGTTGTGACTAAATATTTCGTTAGGTCATAATATTACGGTAACATTCATACATATTCATTAGCATCTTCAGTTGGTGGTAATGGTCCAATTGTGTCAATTAGGACTACACCGAATGTTTTTTGGAGTGTCAAAGTTTCAACCATTTTATAATTTTAAAATAAATAAATAAATAATTATTTAAGAAAACAGATGAAAATGAACCAAAAATTGAGTGAGAAACTTTTAGGTATGATTGATTGAACCGAACATATTTTCGGTAACATGTTCAACGTACGGAGGTCAACTCGCACTTGGATAGATATTCTTTTTTTAAATTTAACGTCGTCACTATTTTAGTCAGACTAGTTCAACTTGCTTTGGTTTATTATTCGACTTAATTTCAAGAGTACATTCAAGTTATTATAACGGATGAGATTATCTATAGTATTAATGCGGTAAATTACAAAAACAATTTATGAGCGCCGCCCTTAATTACAATAAATTTACTTAGAAGTAATGAATTTTGAAAAGAGGTTTATGATGTCGTTGATGTCGCTGATGTCCCTTTTAAAGGTTTAGTGCAAGAAACAATGTGTCGTTATTATTATAGATGATCTTCCTATGTCGACGATTGTTGATTGCATAATGCTAATGTTGGTGTTGTTGGTAGTTGATGCTCCAATTTTCGATTTGTCGGATGACAACGGATGGTGGGGGGATGTGAATTTTGATTCTTAAACCACATCCAAAAAGCCTTGTTGTGTGGCAATTAATTCTTGACAGCTGTGAGTTTTCTGGGAATGACTCTAGACACTTGATCGCCGAGTCTTTTGAAAATGTTTCTCTCCCGCAGACCAGGCCACATAATAATGCTCAAAGTGAAGACATAAATGAGCAACAAGTTGTCGACGATGGCGCCTATCCAAGCCAGTACAAGCAGAGCAAGCACTAAGAGTATTTTGAACATAGTCGACTTCGGCTCCGTGAATAGGTAGTCATAGGAAGAGGCGAATGCATTCTGAAGGTTGCACAATGTCGAACAGATATCGTCGAAGGCTGCTTCCTGAACACAACTCCAATTTTCCAATTTGCTCACGTAACACAGGACTAACGAAGAAATATGTGCGGCCATCACGAGCCACAAGAGGCTCAATGCAATGAATGTAATTATGGATAGGTCGAGCGCCCAAATAGTTAAAAATGCAGCGCTAACCAGACCAAACACAATGCCACCGTAGTAGTCCTTTTGCCATGTGAGCAAAGAATTGGTTTTCAGAAGTAGGAAACGAAAAGGGTCCAGCGCATGTTTCAGCTCGCTGAAAGCGCGTTTCTGATCCACTTGCGACATTATTGATGGCCTTAATATGTGTGCGTCACGATCGATGTATATATTCCGAAAATTTGTACAATGTTTGAAATGCTGTCGCGTCGTACACACAATTTTTTTTTCACAATTCTCAAATCAATTTCTCTGTGCTGCTATTTTTTCTCCGCACTTGTGGATGTCTAATCAGCGCCTACTTGGGTTTGTGTGCTGCCAACTTGCTTTCGTTTACTTGCTTTATGCCTCAATTCATTGTTGTTTTTTGTTTGTTTTGGAGTCTGATGTTTACTTTGAAGATATTTGAGACTCTCTTTATTCATGTTTCTGATATCTTCGATTTGTATGCCTGATAATGCATCTGCTGCGTAGCTATCTTTTTCCCGCAGGTACTCTACGGCGCGTATTTCTGATGTTGTCCAGCAGGTTGATTGGTAGGTGGTTGACATGGTCCTCCAACCTGACGCCTGTCCAGCGTCAGTCCCAGTCTCCAGTACTTCAGGGTGTCGCTTATTGGAAAAGCGTCGTCGTTGATAAGACGACCGGGCATGTCAAGTGGTTCAGGGTGAAGGTGACGTGTACGGATTTCTCTGCATTGACGCACATGTTGTCTCTGCATGTTCCACCTCTGCAGGCACGCCAATGAGGCCTAACTGGTAAATAGTTGCAAGATACAACAAATCGTTTAGTCAAGTGACATCGTCATTTGTGGGTGTCGGATAATTTAATATGACTTTCAATTTTGTGTCATCCGGCAGAATGCCCTTATCTGTGCATTTATGCCCAAGATGAAGTTTTAGTTGGAATTTTTGACATATCTCAACATGTGTTTTTCAGAACAGGCCAATACTACTAAATCATCCATAAAAAGAAAGCGTGTGCTGCGAATGCTACCGTCATCACGAATCCGGAGCAACTTTAAGACAATATGGTAGACATTTGACATTTGAAGTAGATCCAGCCTTTGTCTGTCGAAAAGGAAGTTATATCCCGAGATGGTTCAGCAAGTTGTATTTGCACGAGAAGTATTTTGCTCTGCGCAGTTGATCAAGATAGTATTGCGCTATTGTGCTCTGAAGCTGATGACTCAATGTTACGTGTATCGTCCTCCATTCACTTATCTACCTGCTTACCTGCTTGCTTATTTCATCTCTGTGCGCATGTGTTATTCTGTAGTTTTTTATATACAATTCGATTATATATGGTTTCTGGTTTCTATTGCTAGTATAAATTATTAAGAGAAATAGATTCTGTTTCGAGCGCAATTACATCTATGCAACTTTTACATAAATTGGTGAGTTTTGCTTTCACAAAGATTGGACATTTTCTGGACAGTTTTTCAAGTTGTTCATTACAATTTTGATTTGATTTTGACGTTAGCATGCCGTAGTCGTTGAGAGTATGCGCATTTAGTTGTTGCAATGGTATTGGCAATGAAAATTAGACTATGGATTTCTTGTTTGTAAGTGAATTTCTGGCTCTTAGCCCCGATGTGTATAAAATCCCTTCCCCTATGCCGTCAAGTCTTATTTTTGTATTTGTTTATATACGACGGTTTTTCACCAGTCCTCTTTATAAATACAGAGATATCTGCACCGATGACAAATAGAAATGTTGACATTTTGTTACTGTGTGTCGACTCAGATGAGATGAAATTGGCAAGGTTAAGATTGTTTGGAAGACTTTACTGCTTTGGGTGTTATCTATTATCTATTACTCAGGGTATTGCTCTCTTCCACCTGTTGGGCTACATTTATGTTAGCGTCCTTATTTCTTCTGCCATTTTTATGATTGGAAGAATAATTACGTTGGCCTCGGTATTGTTGCCTGCCTCAATTTTTTATTTGAAATATGGAAGTTTGTTTGTTGGCCGTATGGGTTTATATATTTATTTTCTATTATTTAGGACTTCGTTTAAATTCGAGAAAGTCAATTTGCCATTACTAACTGAACCTTCTCCTTCGTACAGTTGTCCCTTGTAACTCTTCAACTTCCTTCGTATATGCATTTGCGGCTTTGTTGGTCTGATTCAAGTTAAGCTTCGTTTTAACAACATTGACTGAATCTCCTTTAATTGATCGTATCAATGTATCTAAGATTTCTCCTAAGGTAGTTTCGCTCGTTATTAGTCTGCGAGAATCTCCCTTTAGCCTGATTTTCGCCAAACTTACCGCAGTTTGTGCGTGCGATTCCGCATTATCGGCGGCCGTATTCAGAAAGTCGATAAACGCTGCCCACTTTTTGAATTGACCATCGAAATCTATTAGGATATTCGGAGCCATATTTATGAATTCTTCTTTGTGAGCGCCATTGAGCCCGTTATGTTGGGGAGAGTGTTTTTTTTTCAACCGAGTTTAGTGTATTCTATTTGTTTATTAATTCTTTTTTAATCCCAGGAATAATTTATTTAGCAATAATTACAAATTTGATATAACGTAAGGTACGGAGATTATCTCTATGAGCCTTCAACGCACTAAGGGGTTTAATGATAACTTCTGTAGAATGTTTCGTTGACGAGGCAAATTTCCTCTTTAATGGGGCTAACGTTTGCTAGTTCATAATGACGAGTAGTTGAAAGTAAAATTGTAAGTTCAAGATTATTTTAAGAATTTTGTTTTAGCAATATTGTACTTTATTCAAATGCTTACAGTCTCAGTCTCTTCATCAACGATTCATCTCCATTCCGTTTTATCTCTAGTTAGAGCTCTCCAGTCGCCAACACTCAGCTTGCTTAGGTCTGCCTTGACGTCGTCTATCCATCTTTTTCTTGGGCGCCCACGTATTCTTCCTCCAATTGGATGCAGGACAAATGCCTTTTTTGCATTCCTTCTGCTGGCATCCTCATCACGTGTATAATCCACCTAAAACGTTGTTCCTTTATAAAATGTACAACATTTTGGCCGCCGAAATGTTGTCGAGTTCATTGTTGTATCGGATTCGACACGTTCCGTCTTCTAGACGCAGTGGGCCATATATTTTCCTTAAAACGTTTCCTTCGAAAGTCAATAATTTATGGGTGTCAATACAAAGGTATTGGTATTAATTCTCTATGGAGACTAATAAATAATGGACATATTGTCTTAAAAAAATTACGAAATTTGCTCAATTTCTTAAGTTAAATAAGTTTTTCGAGCGATTTTCTGATCAAAGCTCAGATTTGACTGTGCCAATTATTAGCGAAAAACAAAAGAAAAACTTGACGAATTATTCAAGAAACGTTATTTAACACGTGAATATTTGGTGGGAAAGCCCTTCCGTTTTAATACAGCGCCTGCACCTTTCGGCAGGTATTGCACACCACGCTTCTTTAACCTTGCCAATAGCATGTCGAATTTTGTTATATTCCGTTGAGCAACGACCTTATAGTGTCGTTCCATTAATGCACAATGGCATTCGGGTCTGGACTGCACGACGGTCATTCAAGAACGCTGACTGAAATTCGTTCTAAGAATTGTTTAGTTAGGCGCGCTGTATGCTTTGGGTCATTATCTCGCTGAAAAGTCCAAATGACTGGCATATTTTCGTCTGCCCCTGGTAGGAAGACTTCACGCAATATATCGACGTATTTCTCCTTGGTGACAATTCCTTCTATGCGGTGTATTGGACCAACCCCATTGCATGAGAAACATACTCCGCCGTACTTGACGACAGTTGACACATACCTCGTATTAAGCTCTGCCCGTTTTGGCCGTCTTTCATATTTTCTACCATCTGGACCAAGGCGTTTGATCTTCGATTCGTCACTCCAGATCACATACTTCCATCTAATGAGCGAAATCAGAAATCAGAGTCTTAGCTTTAATATCACAAATGGCTTCTTACGCGAAATTCGTCCATGGAGTCCAACTTCAACCAAATGGCGAGCTACAGTTCGTTTTGATATTTGTACATCGTATTGACCGATTAATTCGCGCTGGATATCCGCAGCATGCTTACGAGGACCAAATTTTGCTTTGTGCACAATTGGATGATCCATGTGTACAGAAGTCTTAGGCGGTCTTTTTTTGCGTGGAACATTTTCTAGTGTGTTATACTTTCGGAAATGGTCAAGTGCATCAAATACCACCTTTTTGGAGCAATTTAGCTGAGTTGCAATCGCTTGATAGGTCATGCTGGTCCTACCCATGATTAAAGGTGTTCTAAGAAGCTAATTTGGTTAAACGGTGTTCTTACAACTCGCAAAACTGATTTAACTTAAGAAATTGAGCTCATTTCGTTATTTTTTAAGACTATATGGCCATTATTTATATTACGTATAATTTTAGTTAGTCTCCATAGAGAATTATACCAGAATAATCATGAATAGCGCAACCAATACCTTTGTTTCCTATTAGTTATCAACAGCTCCTATTTAGTGTTTTATTTTCTATTTCCTATCCTATTTTTTATTTTCTGCGTTCTTGATAGAATTCCAGAGCGAAACAACTAAATGTTCGCGTAGTACGAGTACGCTCTGTTCGCATACTTGATTCTCTCGCCGATCGCCGAATTGTTGAGTCTTTACATTCTGATAATGTTAAGCCCAACTATTTGAACTCAAGTATGTTCTCAAAAACATAATCGCCGATTACCAATGTTTTGCGCTGATAGAATCATGTATTTCGTTTTGTCTGCATTGACATTAAGTCCTATGACTTTAGCTCTCTCTTCAAACTGCCTGATTTTCCGGATCAGAACATTTCCTCTTTTGGCCATTATGAGTACATGATCTGCATGATCGCATATCTGGAATTCTAAATAGAAGATGTTTCCATTTGGATTTATCTCCTTAATAACTGTTGAAGCAATAAATGGAATATTAGTGCAGACAGAAAATCTCCTTGCTTCAATCCGGACAATACTCTGAAAGACTCAGATACTTCGCCTTGAACCAGTGATTTACTGGTCGTGTTCTCTAAAGTGCATACAACTAGTTCTATCTACACTATATACACAATTCTTTTTTAAAGTCCAGGAAGAGGCAGAAGATTATATTGTGTTCCTAAAACTTCTCTTCAAAGGTTCACCACAAAACCTTAGTCGACCGCTGATCTGTCGCTTCTGAAACCACATTGATACTCATCTATAATTTCTTCAGCGTAGACATTTATGCTTTGTTATATAATGTTGGTAAATACCTTATAGCCAGTACTGCGTAGTGAGATACCTTTATAGTTTTGGCATTCAGCCTTGTGCCCTGTTTTGTGTATAGGTACTATTACGCTATATAACCATTCATAAGATATTTTATTTGTATGCCACATATTCGTAATTAGAGTATGCCTTTCATTGTTGAGTCTGTCCACCATATCCTTGTAATTCCGCAGGTATTCCATCTTCGTCACTGCTTTTATAATTTTTTAGTTTTGCTATAGCTGCTCTCACCTCTCCCAAGGTTGGCTCTTCGACATAGGTTTCAGCTGTATATATTTGGTGTTTCACATCATCATTATATTCATCCTTGTATCTGCAAGGCTGACGACATCATTTCTTATATTATTCTTTACTGTATTAACGCCTTCTATATTAAATTTTAATTTCTTATAACCTTTACAGTCATTTACTTTCGATATTCGCTGGCGTATTTTATACATCACGAGTTAGTGGTCCGAATCACATCAAGCACCTCTATATGAACCCACATCTAAAACTTATGATCTATAAGCACATAGTCAAATTGATTAGCCGCATTACTGCCTTATGTCTTGGGGTGGTGCTGCTTATAAATAGACCGTGTGAGGCTGCAAAGTTGCATAGGCGTATTCCATTGTCATTTGTGTTATCATGTAGCGAAAACGTCATGTTTGCTAATTTTGCTAGAAGGCGTTATGAGGGGATTGGAAAAAGTGGTGAGATGGTTTCCGTTCCTCGATCCGCCATCTAGTTGCACATTTTTCCCTTTACGACGCCGAGTCTCCCCAGACATTAGACGCAAATATACTTTTAGATAGAATCATTTTATTATGCGTAGACAGTGATGACCCTCGGTTTATAAATGAGTAAACAGTGCAGAGTATTGGTGTATTTAAAAGTTTTATTATTCTTAATAAAATTAACCTAAAAACATACTTGTGTATGCACACAATTTCGATTAACATAATTTCTATTTTCCCATTTGTCCATGTGCATAGTCCGGGTTTTTGTGTTGTCAGTAATGGACACATGTCAGTGTCGGTGCCGCTATAGGGCCCTTAAAATCTGTTGTATATCTTATGCCACATGGTGTTTGTTAGGTTTTTTGATTTCCTATTATATAACTTTTTATTCATATTCTTATATTTGCCTACCCTAAATTCTATTCTCTGTATTTGTAATCTAAAATTGACTTCTTTACTGTAGCCCTCAATGTTCCAGAATGGGTCTAAAGTGTGCTGTTGTAAGGAGTCATGGGCTCTTTGTATTTTTCCGATCGTAAATCCAAAGGGGCAATATTCCGGAACTGTCGAAGGTGTAGCAGTATTTGTAGCAGTACGTGTACTATTTTAGCCGTTTATCCCAGTCATACACACTGAACATGTTATGGCTCTGTTCTATAGCCCCTAATGTTTTAGGTGGCGATAGTGATACGCTGTGGACGTTGTCAAAACTACGTTTAGTAAGTGCATATATGGTATTTATTTTGTTCTTTTCATGGGTCCATATCTGAGTATGCATTATTCAAAGATTCTCTTTGCACTGACTTTTACAGTTTAGCTTGGACTGGTGTTGTGACTAAATATTTCGTTAGGTCATAATATTACGGTAACATTCATACATATTCATTAGCATCTTCAGTTGGTGGTAATGGTCCAATTGTGTCAATTAGGACTACACCGAATGTTTTTTGGAGTGTCAAAGTTTCAACCATTTTATAATTTTAAAATAAATAAATAAATAATTATTTAAGAAAACAGATGAAAATGAACCAAAAATGGTGGCAGGTGAGAGAGGAGCGTCCGTTCTGAGGGGTGAGTGACGGGGGGTTGGCATGTCGAAGGCCGAACATATTTTCGGTAACATGTTCAACGTACGGAGGTCAACTCGCACTTGGATAGATATTCTTTTTTAAAATTTAATGTCGTCACTATTTTAGTCAGACTAGTTCAACTTGCTTTGGTTTATTATTCGACTTAATTTCAAGAGTACATTCAAGTTATTATAACGGATGAGATTATCTATAGTATTAATGCGGTAAATTACAAAAACAATTTATGAGCGCCGCCCTTAATTACAATAAATTTACTTAGAAGTAATGAATTTTGAAAAGAGGTTTATGATGTCGTTGATGTCGCTGATGTCCCTTTTAAAGGTTTAGTGCAAGAAACAATGTGTCGTTATTATTATAGATGATCTTCCTATGTCGACGATTGTTGATTGCATAATGCTAATGTTGGTGTTGTTGGTAGTTGATGCTCCAATTTTCGATTTGTCGGATGACAACGGATGGTGGGGGGATGTGAATTTTGATTCTTAAACCACATCCAAAAAGCCTTGTTGTGTGGCAATTAATTCTTGACAGCTGTGAGTTTTCTGGGAATGACTCTAGACACTTGATCGCCGAGTCTTTTGAAAATGTTTCTCTCCCGCAGACCAGGCCACATAATAATGCTCAAAGTGAAGACATAAATGAGCAACAAGTTGTCGACGATGGCGCCTATCCAAGCCAGTACAAGCAGAGCAAGCACTAAGAGTATTTTGAACATAGTCGACTTCGGCTCCGTGAATAGGTAGTCATAGGAAGAGGCGAATGCATTCTGAAGGTTGCACAATGTCGAACAGATATCGTCGAAGGCTGCTTCCTGAACACAACTCCAATTTTCCAAGTTGCTCACGTAACACAGGACTAACGAAGAAATATGTGCGGCCATCACGAGCCACAAGAGGCTCAATGCAATGAATGTAATTATGGATAGGTCGAGCGCCCAAATAGTTAAAAATGCAGCGCTAACCAGACCAAACACAATGCCACCGTAGTAGTCCTTTTGCCATGTGAGCAAAGAATTGGTTTTCAGAAGTAGGAAACGAAAAGGTTCCAGCGCATGTTTCAGCTCGCTGAAAGCGCGTTTCTGATCCACTTGCGACATTATTGATGGCCTTAATATGTGTGCGTCACGATCGATGTATATATTCCGAAAATTTGTACAATTTTTGAAATGCTGTCGTGTCGTACTTTTCACAATTCTCAAATCAATTTCTCTGTGCTGCTATTTTTTCTCCGCACTTGTGGATGTCTAATCAGCGCCTACTTGGGTTTATGCGCTGCCAACTTGCTTTCGTTTACTTGCTTTATGCCTCAATTCATTGTTGTTTTTTGTTTGTTTTGGAGTCTGATGTTTACTTTGAAGATATTTGAGACTCTCTTTATTCATGTTTTTGATATCTTCGATTTGTATGCCTGATAATGCATCTGCTGCGTAGCTATCTTTTTCCCGCAGGTACTCTACGGCGCGTATTGCTGCTGTTGTCCAGCAGGTTGATTGGTAGGTGGTTGACATGGTCCTCCAACCTGACGCCTGTCCAGCGTCAGTCCCAGTCTCCAGTACTTCAGGGTGTCGCTTATTGGAAAAGCGTCGTCGTTGATAAGACGACCGGACATGTCAAGTGGTTCAGGGTGAAGGTGACGTGTACGGATTTCTCTGCATTGACGCACATGTTGTCTCTGCATGTTCCACCTCTGCAGGCACGCCAATGAGGCCTAACTGGTAAATAGTTGCAAGATACAACAAATCGTTTAGTCAAGTGACATCGTCATTTGTGGGTGTCGGATAATTTAATATGACTTTCAATTTTGTGTCATCCGGCAGAATGCCCTTATCTGTGCATTTATGCCCAAGATGAAGTTTTAGTTGGAATTTTTGACATATCTCAACATGTGTTTTTCAGAACAGGCCAATACTACTAAATCATCCATAAAAAGAAAGCGTGTGCTGCGAATGCTACCGTCATCACGAATCCGGAGCAACTTTAAGACAATATGGTAGACATTTGACATTTGAAGTAGATCCAGCCTTTGTCTGTCGAAAAGGAAGTTATATCCCGAGATGGTTCAGCAAGTTGTATTTGCACGAGAAGTATTTTGCTCTGCCCAGTTGATCAAGATAGTATTGCGCTATTGTGCTCTGAAGCTGATGACTCAATGTTACGTGTATCGTCCTCCATTCACTTATCTACCTGCTTACCTGCTTGCTTATTTCATCTCTGTGCGCATGTGTTATTCTGTAGTTTTTTATATACAATTCGATTATATATATGATATGTAGACTCTTCTGGTTTCTATTGCTAGTATAAATTATTAAGAGAAATAGATTCTGTTTCGAGCGCAATTACATCTATGCAACTTTTACATAAATTGGTGAGTTTTGCTTTCACAAAGATTGGACATTTTCTGGACAGTTTTTCAAGTTGTTCATTACAATTTTGATTTGATTTTGACGTTAGCATGCCGTAGTCGTTGAGAGTATGCGCATTTAGTTGTTGCAATGGTATTGGCAATGAAAATTAGACTATGGATTTCTTGTTTGTAAGTGAATTTCTGGCTCTTAGCCCCGATGTGTATAAAATCCCTTCCCCTATGCCGTCAAGTCTTATTTTTGTATTTGTTTATATACGACGGTTTTTCACCAGTCCTCTTTATAAATACAGAGATATCTGCACCGATGACAAATAGAAATGTTGACATTTTGTTACTGTGTGTCGACTCAGATGAGATGAAATTGGCAAGGTTAAGATTGTTTGGAAGACTTTACTGCTTTGGGTGTTATCTATTATCTATTACTCAGGGTATTGCTCTCTTCCACCTGTTGGGCTACATTTATGTTAGCGTCCTTATTTCTTCTGCCATTTTTATGATTGGAAGAATAATTACGTTGGCCTCGGTATTGTTGCCTGCCTCAATTTTTTATTTGAAATATGGAAGTTTGTTTGTTGGCCGTATGGGTTTATATATTTATTTTCTATTATTTAGGACTTCGTTTAAATTCGAGAAAGTCAATTTGCCATTACTAACTGAACCTTCTCCTTCGTACAGTTGTCCCTTGTAACTCTTCAACTTCCTTCGTATATGCATTTGCGGCTTTGTTGGTCTGATTCAAGTTAAGCTTCGTTTTAACAACATTGACTGAATCTCCTTTAATTGATCGTATCAATGTATCTAAGATTTCTCCTAAGGTAGTTTCGCTCGTTATTAGTCTGCGAGAATCTCCCTTTAGCCTGATTTTCGCCAAACTTACCGCAGTTTGTGCGTGCGATTCCGCATTATCGGCGGCCGTATTCAGAAAGTCGATAAACGCTGCCCACTTTTTGAATTGACCATCGAAATCTATTAGGATATTCGGAGCCATATTTATGAATTCTTCTTTGTGAGCGCCATTGAGCCCGTTATGTTGGGGAGAGTGTTTTTTTTTCAACCGAGTTTAGTGTATTCTATTTGTTTATTAATTCTTTTTTAATCCCAGGAATAATTTATTTAGCAATAATTACAAATTTGATATAACGTAAGGTACGGAGATTATCTCTATGAGCCTTCAACGCACTAAGGGGTTTAATGATAACTTCTGTAGAATGTTTCGTTGACGAGGCAAATTTCCTCTTTAATGGGGCTAACGTTTGCTAGTTCATAATGACGAGTAGTTGAAAGTAAAATTGTAAGTTCAAGATTATTTTAAGAATTTTGTTTTAGCAATTTTGTACTTTATTCAAATGCTTAAAGTCTCAGTCTCTTCATCAACGATTCATCTCTAGTTAGAGCTCTCCAGTCGCCAACACTCAGCTTGCTTAGGTCTGCTTTGACGTCGTCTATCCATCTTTTTCTTGGGCGCCCACGTATTCTTCCTCCAATTGGATGCAGGACAAATGCCTTTTTTGCATTCCTTCTGCTGGCATCCTCATCACGTGTATAATCCACCTAAAACGTTGTTCCTTTATAAAATGTACAACATTTTGGCCGCCGAAATGTTGTCGAGTTCATTGTTGTATCGGATTCGACACGTTCCGTCTTCTAGACGCAGTGGGCCATATATTTTCCTTAAAACGTTTCCTTCGAAAGTCAATAATTTATGGGTGTCAATACAAAGGTATTGGTATTAATTCTCTATGGAGACTAATAAATAATGGACATATTGTCTTAAAAAAATTACGAAATTTGCTCAATTTCTTAAGTTAAATAAGTTTTTCGAGCGATTTTCTGATCAAAGCTCAGATTTGACTGTGCCAATTATTAGCGAAAAACAAAAGAAAAACTTGACGAATTATTCAAGAAACGTTATTTAACACGTGAATATTTGGTGGGAAAGCCCTTCCGTTTTAATACAGCGCCTGCACCTTTCGGCAGGTATTGCACACCACGCTTCTTTAACCTTGCCAATAGCATGTCGAATTTTGTTATATTCCGTTGAGCAACGACCTTATAGTGTCGTTCCATTAATGCACAATGGCATTCGGGTCTGGACTGCACGACGGTCATTCAAGAACGCTGACTGAAATTCGTTCTAAGAATTGTTTAGTTAGGCGCGCTGTATGCTTTGGGTCATTATCTCGCTGAAAAGTCCAAATGACTGGCATATTTTCGTCTGCCCCTGGTAGGAAGACTTCACGCAATATATCGACGTATTTCTCCTTGGTGACAATTCCTTCTATGCGGTGTATTGGACCAACCCCATTGCATGAGAAACATACTCCGCCGTACTTGACGACAGTTGACACATACCTCGTATTAAGCTCTGCCCGTTTTGGCCGTCTTTCATATTTTCTACCATCTGGACCAAGGCGTTTGATCTTCGATTCGTCACTCCAGATCACATACTTCCATCTAATGAGCGAAATCAGAAATCAGAGTCTTAGCTTTAATATCACAAATGGCTTCTTACGCGAAATTCGTCCATGGAGTCCAACTTCAACCAAATGGCGAGCTACAGTTCGTTTTGATATTTGTACATCGTATTGACCGATTAATTCGCGCTGGATATCCGCAGCATGCTTACGAGGACCAAATTTTGCTTTGTGCACAATTGGATGATCCATGTCTACAGAAGTCTTAGGCGGTCTTTTTTTGCGTGGAACATTTTCTAGTGTGTTATACTTTCGGAAATGGTAAACTGCATCAAATACCACCTTTTTGGAGCAATTTAGCTGAGTTGCAATCGCTTGATAGGTCATGCTGGTCCTACCCATGATTAAAGGTGTTCTAAGAAGCTAATTTGGTTAAACGGTGTTCTTACAACTCGCAAAACTGATTTAACTTAAGAAATTGAGCTCATTTCGTTATTTTTTAAGACTATATGGCCATTATTTATATTACGTATAATTTTAGTTAGTCTCCATAGAGAATTATACCAGAATAATCATGAATAGCGCAACCAATACCTTTGTTTCCTATTAGTTATCAACAGCTCCTATTTAGTGTTTTATTTTCTATTTCCTATCCTATTTTTTATTTTCTGCGTTCTTGATAGAATTCCAGAGCGAAACAACTAAATGTTCGCGTAGTACGAGTACGCTCTGTTCGCATACTTGATTCTCTCGCCTTTACATCGCCACTACATGTTGAGTCTTTACATTCTGATAATGTTAAGCCCAACTATTTGAACTCAAGTATGTTCTCAAAAACATAATCGCCGATTACCAATGTTTTGCGCTGATAGAATCATGTATTTCGTTTTGTCTGCATTGACATTAAGTCCTATGACTTTAGCTCTCTCTTCAAACTGCCTGATTTTCCGGATCAGAACATTTCCTCTTTTGGCCATTATGAGTACATGATCTGCATGATCGCATATCTGAAATTCTAAATAGAAGATGTTTCCATTTGGATTTATCTCCTTAATAACTGTTGAAGCAATAAATGGAATATTAGTGCAGACAGAAAATCTCCTTGCTTCAATCCGGACAATACTCTGAAAGACTCAGATACTTCGCCTTGAACCAGTGATTTACTGGTCGTGTTCTCTAAAGTGCATACAACTAGTTCTATCTACACTATATACACAATTCTTTTTTAAAGTCCAGGAAGAGGCAGAAGATTATATTGTGTTCCTAAAACTTCTCTTCAAAGGTTCACCACAAAACCTTAGTCGACCGCTGATCTGTCGCTTCTGAAACCACATTGATACTCATCTATAATTTCTTCAGCGTAGACATTTATGCTTTGTTATATAATGTTGGTAAATACCTTATAGCCAGTACTGCGTAGTGAGATACCTTTATAGTTTTGGCATTCAGCCTTGTGCCCTGTTTTGTGTATAGGTACTATTACGCTATATAACCATTCATAAGATATTTTATTTGTATGCCACATATTCGTAATTAGAGTATGCCTTTCATTGTTGAGTCTGTCCACCATATCCTTGTAATTCCGCAGGTATTCCATCTTCGTCACTGCTTTTATAATTTTTTAGTTTTGCTATAGCTGCTCTCACCTCTCCCAAGGTTGGCTCTTCGACATAGGTTTCAGCTGTATATATTTGGTGTTTCACATCATCATTATATTCATCCTTGTATCTGCAAGGCTGACGACATCATTTCTTATATTATTCTTTACTGTATTAACGCCTTCTATATTAAATTTTAATTTCTTATAACCTTTACAGTCATTTACTTTCGATATTCGCTGGCGTATTTTATACATCACGAGTTAGTGGTCCGAATCACATCAAGCACCTCTATATGAACCCACATCTAAAACTTATGATCTATAAGCACATAGTCAAATTGATTAGCCGCATTACTGCCTTATGTCTTGGGGTGGTGCTGCTTATAAATAGACCGTGTGAGGCTGCAAAGTTGCATAGGCGTATTCCATTGTCATTTGTGTTATCATGTAGCGAAAACGTCATGTTTGCTAATTTTGCTAGAAGGCGTTATGAGGGGATTGGAAAAAGTGGTGAGATGGTTTCCGTTCCTCGATCCGCCATCTAGTTGCACATTTTTCCCTTTACGACGCCGAGTCTCCCCAGACATTAGACGCAAATATACTTTTAGATAGAATCATTTTATTATGCGTAGACAGTGATGACCCTCGGTTTATAAATGAGTAAACAGTGCAGAGTATTGGTGTATTTAAAAGTTTTATTATTCTTAATAAAATTAACCTAAAAACATACTTGTGTATGCACACAATTTCGATTAACATAATTTCTATTTTCCCATTTGTCCATGTGCATAGTCCGGGTTTTTGTGTTGTCAGTAATGGACACATGTCAGTGTCGGTGCCGCTATAGGGCCCTTAAAATCTGTTGTATATCTTATGCCACATGGTGTTTGTTAGGTTTTTTGATTTCCTATTATATAACTTTTTATTCATATTCTTATATTTGCCTACCCTAAATTCTATTCTCTGTATTTGTAATCTAAAATTGACTTCTTTACTGTAGCCCTCAATGTTCCAGAATGGGTCTAAAGTGTGCTGTTGTAAGGAGTCATGGGCTCTTTGTATTTTTCCGATCGTAAATCCAAAGGGGCAATATTCCGGAACTGTCGAAGGTGTAGCAGTATTTGTAGCAGTACGTGTACTATTTTAGCCGTTTATCCCAGTCATACACACTGAACATGTTATGGCTCTGTTCTATAGCCCCTAATGTTTTAGGTGGCGATAGTGATACGCTGTGGACGTTGTCAAAACTACGTTTAGTAAGTGCATATATGGTATTTATTTTGTTCTTTTCATGGGTCCATATCTGAGTATGCATTATTCAAAGATTCTCTTTGCACTGACTTTTACAGTTTAGCTTGGACTGGTGTTGTGACTAAATATTTCGTTAGGTCATAATATTACGGTAACATTCATACATATTCATTAGCATCTTCAGTTGGTGGTAATGGTCCAATTGTGTCAATTAGGACTACACCGAATGTTTTTTGGAGTGTCAAAGTTTCAACCATTTTATAATTTTAAAATAAATAAATAAATAATTATTTAAGAAAACAGATGAAAATGAACCAAAAATTGAGTGAGAAACTTTTAGGTATGATTGATTGAGTGAGCATTGTACCAGTTACTGAGGGGTTATGAGTGAATCTTTGGTTTGGTTTGGTTGAGTTTTCAATATAGTACAAAGAAGGCCGAACATATTTTCGGTAACATGTTCAACGTACGGAGGTCAACTCGCACTTGGATAGATATTCTTTTTTTAAATTTAACGTCGTCACTATTTTAGTCAGACTAGTTCAACTTGCTTTGGTTTATTATTCGACTTAATTTCAAGAGTACATTCAAGTTATTATAACGGATGAGATTATCTATAGTATTAATGCGGTAAATTACAAAAACAATTTATGAGCGCCGCCCTTAATTACAATAAATTTACTTAGAAGTAATGAATTTTGAAAAGAGGTTTATGATGTCGTTGATGTCGCTGATGTCCCTTTTAAAGGTTTAGTGCAAGAAACAATGTGTCGTTATTATTATAGATGATCTTCCTATGTCGACGATTGTTGATTGCATAATGCTAATGTTGGTGTTGTTGGTAGTTGATGCTCCAATTTTCGATTTGTCGGATGACAACGGATGGTGGGGGGATGTGAATTTTGATTCTTAAACCACATCCAAAAAGCCTTGTTGTGTGGCAATTAATTCTTGACAGCTGTGAGTTTTCTTGGAATGACTCTAGACACTTGATCGCCAAGTCTTTTGAAAATGTTTCTCTGCCGCATACCAGGCCACATAATGCTCAAAGTGAAGACATAAATGAGCAACAAGTTGTCGACGATGGCGCCTATCCAAGCCAGTATAAGCAGAGCAAGCACTAAGAGTATGTTGAACATAGTCGACTTCGGCTCCCTGAATAGGTAGTCATAGGAAGAGGCGAATGCATTCTGACGGTTGTACAATGTCGAACAGATATCGTCGAAGGCTGCTTCCTGAACACAACTCCAATTTTCCAATTTGCTCACGTAACACAGGACTAACGAAGAAATATGTGCGGCCATCACGAGCCACAAGAGGCTCAATGCAATGAATGTAATTATGGATAGGTCGAGCGCCCAAATAGTTAAAAATGCAGCGCTAACCAGACCAAACACAATGCCACCGTAGTAGTCCTTTTGCCATGTGAGCAAAGAATTGGTTTTCAGAAGTAGGAAACGAAAAGGTTCCAGCGCATGTTTCAGCTCGCTGAAAGCGCGTTTCTGATCCACTTGCGACATTATTGATGGCCTTAATATGTGTGCGTCACGATCGATGTATATATTCCGAAAATTTGTACAATTTTTGAAATGCTGTCGTGTCGTACTTTTCACAATTCTCAAATCAATTTCTCTGTGCTGCTATTTTTTCTCCGCACTTGTGGATGTCTAATCAGCGCCTACTTGGGTTTATGCGCTGCCAACTTGCTTTCGTTTACTTGCTTTATGCCTCAATTCATTGTTGTTTTTTGTTTGTTTTGGAGTCTGATGTTTACTTTGAAGATATTTGAGACTCTCTTTATTCATGTTTTTGATATCTTCGATTTGTATGCCTGATAATGCATCTGCTGCGTAGCTATCTTTTTCCCGCAGGTACTCTACGGCGCGTATTGCTGCTGTTGTCCAGCAGGTTGATTGGTAGGTGGTTGACATGGTCCTCCAACCTGACGCCTGTCCAGCGTCAGTCCCAGTCTCCAGTACTTCAGGGTGTCGCTTATTGGAAAAGCGTCGTCGTTGATAAGACGACCGGACATGTCAAGTGGTTCAGGGTGAAGGTGACGTGTACGGATTTCTCTGCATTGACGCACATGTTGTCTCTGCATGTTCCACCTCTGCAGGCACGCCAATGAGGCCTAACTGGTAAATAGTTGCAAGATACAACAAATCGTTTAGTCAAGTGACATCGTCATTTGTGGGTGTCGGATAATTTAATATGACTTTCAATTTTGTGTCATCCGGCAGAATGCCCTTATCTGTGCATTTATGCCCAAGATGAAGTTTTAGTTGGAATTTTTGACATATCTCAACATGTGTTTTTCAGAACAGGCCAATACTACTAAATCATCCATAAAAAGAAAGCGTGTGCTGCGAATGCTACCGTCATCACGAATCCGGAGCAACTTTAAGACAATATGGTAGACATTTGACATTTGAAGTAGATCCAGCCTTTGTCTGTCGAAAAGGAAGTTATATCCCGAGATGGTTCAGCAAGTTGTATTTGCACGAGAAGTATTTTGCTCTGCCCAGTTGATCAAGATAGTATTGCGCTATTGTGCTCTGAAGCTGATGACTCAATGTTACGTGTATCGTCCTCCATTCACTTATCTACCTGCTTACCTGCTTGCTTATTTCATCTCTGTGCGCATGTGTTATTCTGTAGTTTTTTATATACAATTCGATTATATATATGATATGTAGACTCTTCTGGTTTCTATTGCTAGTATAAATTATTAAGAGAAATAGATTCTGTTTCGAGCGCAATTACATCTATGCAACTTTTACATAAATTGGTGAGTTTTGCTTTCACAAAGATTGGACATTTTCTGGACAGTTTTTCAAGTTGTTCATTACAATTTTGATTTGATTTTGACGTTAGCATGCTGTAGTCGTTGAGAGTATGCGCATTTAGTTGTTGCAATGGTATTGGCAATGAAAATTAGACTATGGATTTCTTGTTTGTAAGTGAATTTCTGGCTCTTAGCCCCGATGTGTATAAAATCCCTTCCCCTATGCCGTCAAGTCTTATTTTTGTATTTGTTTATATACGACGGTTTTTTACCAGTCCTCTTTATAAATACAGAGATATCTGCACCGATGACAAATAGAAATGTTGACATTTTGTTACTGTGTGTCGACTCAGATGAGATGAAATTGGCAAGGTTAAGATTGTTTGGAAGACTTTACTGCTTTGGGTGTTATCTATTATCTATTACTCAGGGTATTGCTCTCTTCCACCTGTTGGGCTACATTTATGTTAGCGTCCTTATTTCTTCTGCCATTTTTATGATTGGAAGAATAATTACGTTGGCCTCGGTATTGTTGCCTGCCTCAATTTTTTATTTGAAATATGGAAGTTTGTTTGTTGGCCGTATGGGTTTATATATTTATTTTCTATTATTTAGGACTTCGTTTAAATTCGAGAAAGTCAATTTGCCATTACTAACTGAACCTTCTCCTTCGTACAGTTGTCCCTTGTAACTCTTCAACTTCCTTCGTATATGCATTTGCGGCTTTGTTGGTCTGATTCAAGTTAAGCTTCGTTTTAACAACATTGACTGAATCTCCTTTAATTGATCGTATCAATGTATCTAAGATTTCTCCTAAGGTAGTTTCGCTCGTTATTAGTCTGCGAGAATCTCCCTTTAGCCTGATTTTCGCCAAACTTACCGCAGTTTGTGCGTGCGATTCCGCATTATCGGCGGCCGTATTCAGAAAGTCGATAAACGCTGCCCACTTTTTGAATTGACCATCGAAATCTATTAGGATATTCGGAGCCATATTTATGAATTCTTCTTTGTGAGCGCCATTGAGCCCGTTATGTTGGGGAGAGTGTTTTTTTTTCAACCGAGTTTAGTGTATTCTATTTGTTTATTAATTCTTTTTTAATCCCAGGAATAATTTATTTAGCAATAATTACAAATTTGATATAACGTAAGGTACGGAGATTATCTCTATGAGCCTTCAACGCACTAAGGGGTTTAATGATAACTTCTGTAGAATGTTTCGTTGACGAGGCAAATTTCCTCTTTAATGGGGCTAACGTTTGCTAGTTCATAATGACGAGTAGTTGAAAGTAAAATTGTAAGTTCAAGATTATTTTAAGAATTTTGTTTTAGCAATATTGTACTTTATTCAAATGCTTAAAGTCTCAGTCTCTTCATCAACGATTCATCTCTAGTTAGAGCTCTCCAGTCGCCAACACTCAGCTTGCTTAGGTCTGCTTTGACGTCGTCTATCCATCTTTTTCTTGGGCGCCCACGTATTCTTCCTCCAATTGGATGCAGGACAAATGCCTTTTTTGCATTCCTTCTGCTGGCATCCTCATCACGTGTATAATCCACCTAAAACGTTGTTCCTTTATAAAATGTACAACATTTTGGCCGCCGAAATGTTGTCGAGTTCATTGTTGTATCGGATTCGACACGTTCCGTCTTCTAGACGCAGTGGGCCATATATTTTCCTTAAAACGTTTCCTTCGAAAGTCAATAATTTATGGGTGTCAATACAAAGGTATTGGTATTAATTCTCTATGGAGACTAATAAATAATGGACATATTGTCTTAAAAAAATTACGAAATTTGCTCAATTTCTTAAGTTAAATAAGTTTTTCGAGCGATTTTCTGATCAAAGCTCAGATTTGACTGTGCCAATTATTAGCGAAAAACAAAAGAAAAACTTGACGAATTATTCAAGAAACGTTATTTAACACGTGAATATTTGGTGGGAAAGCCCTTCCGTTTTAATACAGCGCCTGCACCTTTCGGCAGGTATTGCACACCACGCTTCTTTAACCTTGCCAATAGCATGTCGAATTTTGTTATATTCCGTTGAGCAACGACCTTATAGTGTCGTTCCATTAATGCACAATGGCATTCGGGTCTGGACTGCACGACGGTCATTCAAGAACGCTGACTGAAATTCGTTCTAAGAATTGTTTAGTTAGGCGCGCTGTATGCTTTGGGTCATTATCTCGCTGAAAAGTCCAAATGACTGGCATATTTTCGTCTGCCCCTGGTAGGAAGACTTCACGCAATATATCGACGTATTTCTCCTTGGTGACAATTCCTTCTATGCGGTGTATTGGACCAACCCCATTGCATGAGAAACATACTCCGCCGTACTTGACGACAGTTGACACATACCTCGTATTAAGCTCTGCCCGTTTTGGCCGTCTTTCATATTTTCTACCATCTGGACCAAGGCGTTTGATCTTCGATTCGTCACTCCAGATCACATACTTCCATCTAATGAGCGAAATCAGAAATCAGAGTCTTAGCTTTAATATCACGAATGGCTTCTTACGCGAAATTCGTCCATGGAGTCCAACTTCAACCAAATGGCGAGCGACAGTTCGTTTTGATATTTGTACATCGTATTGACGAGGACCAAATTTTGCTTTGTGCACAATTGGATGATCCATGTCTACAGAAGTCTTAGGCGGTCTTTTTTTGCGTGGAACATTTTCTAGTGTGTTATACTTTCGGAAATGGTAAACTGCATCAAATACCACCTTTTTGGAGCAATTTAGCTGAGTTGCAATCGCTTGATAGGTCATGCTGGTCCTACCCATGATTAAAGGTGTTCTAAGAAGCTAATTTGGTTAAACGGTGTTCTTACAACTCGCAAAACTGATTTAACTTAAGAAATTGAGCTCATTTCGTTATTTTTTAAGACTATATGGCCATTATTTATATTACGTATAATTTTAGTTAGTCTCCATAGAGAATTATACCAGAATAATCATGAATAGCGCAACCAATACCTTTGTTTCCTATTAGTTATCAACAGCTCCTATTTAGTGTTTTATTTTCTATTTCCTATCCTATTTTTTATTTTCTGCGTTCTTGATAGAATTCCAGAGCGAAACAACTAAATGTTCGCGTAGTACGAGTACGCTCTGTTCGCATACTTGATTCTCTCGCCTTTACATCGCCACTACATGTTGAGTCTTTACATTCTGATAATGTTAAGCCCAACTATTTGAACTCAAGTATGTTCTCAAAAACATAATCGCCGATTACCAATGTTTTGCGCTGATAGAATCATGTATTTCGTTTTGTCTGCATTGACATTAAGTCCTATGACTTTAGCTCTCTCTTCAAACTGCCTGATTTTCCGGATCAGAACATTTCCTCTTTTGGCCATTATGAGTACATGATCTGCATGATCGCATATCTGGAATTCTAAATAGAAGATGTTTCCATTTGGATTTATCTCCTTAATAACTGTTGAAGCAATAAATGGAATATTAGTGCAGACAGAAAATCTCCTTGCTTCAATCCGGACAATACTCTGAAAGACTCAGATACTTCGCCTTGAACCAGTGATTTACTGGTCGTGTTCTCTAAAGTGCATACAACTAGTTCTATCTACACTATATACACAATTCTTTTTTAAAGTCCAGGAAGAGGCAGAAGATTATATTGTGTTCCTAAAACTTCTCTTCAAAGGTTCACCACAAAACCTTAGTCGACCGCTGATCTGTCGCTTCTGAAACCACATTGATACTCATCTATAATTTCTTCAGCGTAGACATTTATGCTTTGTTATATAATGTTGGTAAATACCTTATAGCCAGTACTGCGTAGTGAGATACCTTTATAGTTTTGGCATTCAGCCTTGTTGCCCTGTTTTGTGTATAGGTACTATTACGCTATATAACCATTCATAAGATATTTTATTTGTATGCCACATATTCGTAATTAGAGTATGCCTTTCATTGTTGAGTCTGTCCACCATATCCTTGTAATTCCGCAGGTATTCCATCTTCGTCACTGCTTTTATAATTTTTTAGTTTTGCTATAGCTGCTCTCACCTCTCCCAAGGTTGGCTCTTCGACATAGGTTTCAGCTGTATATATTTGGTGTTTCACATCATCATTATATTCATCCTTGTATCTGCAAGGCTGACGACATCATTTCTTATATTATTCTTTACTGTATTAACGCCTTCTATATTAAATTTTAATTTCTTATAACCTTTACAGTCATTTACTTTCGATATTCGCTGGCGTATTTTATACATCACGAGTTAGTGGTCCGAATCACATCAAGCACCTCTATATGAACCCACATCTAAAACTTATGATCTATAAGCACATAGTCAAATTGATTAGCCGCATTACTGCCTTATGTCTTGGGGTGGTGCTGCTTATAAATAGACCGTGTGAGGCTGCAAAGTTGCATAGGCGTATTCCATTGTCATTTGTGTTATCATGTAGCGAAAACGTCATGTTTGCTAATTTTGCTAGAAGGCGTTATGAGGGGATTGGAAAAAGTGGTGAGATGGTTTCCGTTCCTCGATCCGCCATCTAGTTGCACATTTTTCCCTTTACGACGCCGAGTCTCCCCAGACATTAGACGCAAATATACTTTTAGATAGAATCATTTTATTATGCGTAGACAGTGATGACCCTCGGTTTATAAATGAGTAAACAGTGCAGAGTATTGGTGTATTTAAAAGTTTTATTATTCTTAATAAAATTAACCTAAAAACATACTTGTGTATGCACACAATTTCGATTAACATAATTTCTATTTTCCCATTTGTCCATGTGCATAGTCCGGGTTTTTGTGTTGTCAGTAATGGACACATGTCAGTGTCGGTGCCGCTATAGGGCCCTTAAAATCTGTTGTATATCTTATGCCACATGGTGTTTGTTAGGTTTTTTGATTTCCTATTATATAACTTTTTATTCATATTCTTATATTTGCCTACCCTAAATTCTATTCTCTGTATTTGTAATCTAAAATTGACTTCTTTACTGTAGCCCTCAATGTTCCAGAATGGGTCTAAAGTGTGCTGTTGTAAGGAGTCATGGGCTCTTTGTATTTTTCCGATCGTAAATCCAAAGGGGCAATATTCCGGAACTGTCGAAGGTGTAGCAGTATTTGTAGCAGTACGTGTACTATTTTAGCCGTTTATCCCAGTCATACACACTGAACATGTTATGGCTCTGTTCTATAGCCCCTAATGTTTTAGGTGGCGATAGTGATACGCTGTGGACGTTGTCAAAACTACGTTTAGTAAGTGCATATATGGTATTTATTTTGTTCTTTTCATGGGTCCATATCTGAGTATGCATTATTCAAAGATTCTCTTTGCACTGACTTTTACAGTTTAGCTTGGACTGGTGTTGTGACTAAATATTTCGTTAGGTCATAATATTACGGTAACATTCATACATATTCATTAGCATCTTCAGTTGGTGGTAATGGTCCAATTGTGTCAATTAGGACTACACCGAATGTTTTTTGGAGTGTCAAAGTTTCAACCATTTTATAATTTTAAAATAAATAAATAAATAATTATTTAAGAAAACAGATGAAAATGAACCAAAAATTGAGTGAGAAACTTTTAGGTATGATTGATTGAGTGAGCATTGTACCAGTTACTGAGGGGTTATGAGTGAATCTTTGGTTTGGTTTGGTTGAGTTTTCAATATAGTACAAAGAAGGCCGAACATATTTTCGGTAACATGTTCAACGTACGGAGGTCAACTCGCACTTGGATAGATATTCTTTTTTAAAATTTAACGTCGTCACTATTTTAGTCAGACTAGTTCAACTTGCTTTGGTTTATTATTCGACTTAATTTCAAGAGTACATTCAAGTTATTATAACGGATGAGATTATCTATAGTATTAATGCGGTAAATTACAAAAACAATTTATGAGCGCCGCCCTTAATTACAATAAATTTACTTAGAAGTAATGAATTTTGAAAAGAGGTTTATGATGTCGTTGATGTCGCTGATGTCCCTTTTAAAGGTTTAGTGCAAGAAACAATGTGTCGTTATTATTATAGATGATCTTCCTATGTCGACGATTGTTGATTGCATAATGCTAATGTTGGTGTTGTTGGTAGTTGATGCTCCAATTTTCGATTTGTCGGATGACAACGGATGGTGGGGGGATGTGAATTTTGATTCTTAAACCACATCCAAAAAGCCTTGTTGTGTGGCAATTAATTCTTGACAGCTGTGAGTTTTCTGGGAATGACTCTAGACACTTGATCGCCGAGTCTTTTGAAAATGTTTCTCTCCCGCAGACCAGGCCACATAATAATGCTCAAAGTGAAGACATAAATGAGCAACAAGTTGTCGACGATGGCGCCTATCCAAGCCAGTACAAGCAGAGCAAGCACTAAGAGTATTTTGAACATAGTCGACTTCGGCTCCGTGAATAGGTAGTCATAGGAAGAGGCGAATGCATTCTGAAGGTTGCACAATGTCGAACAGATATCGTCGAAGGCTGCTTCCTGAACACAACTCCAATTTTCCAAGTTGCTCACGTAACACAGGACTAACGAAGAAATATGTGCGGCCATCACGAGCCACAAGAGGCTCAATGCAATGAATGTAATTATGGATAGGTCGAGCGCCCAAATAGTTAAAAATGCAGCGCTAACCAGACCAAACACAATGCCACCGTAGTAGTCCTTTTGCCATGTGAGCAAAGAATTGGTTTTCAGAAGTAGGAAACGAAAAGGTTCCAGCGCATGTTTCAGCTCGCTGAAAGCGCGTTTCTGATCCACTTGCGACATTATTGATGGCCTTAATATGTGTGCGTCACGATCGATGTATATATTCCGAAAATTTGTACAATTTTTGAAATGCTGTCGTGTCGTACTTTTCACAATTCTCAAATCAATTTCTCTGTGCTGCTATTTTTTCTCCGCACTTGTGGATGTCTAATCAGCGCCTACTTGGGTTTATGCGCTGCCAACTTGCTTTCGTTTACTTGCTTTATGCCTCAATTCATTGTTGTTTTTTGTTTGTTTTGGAGTCTGATGTTTACTTTGAAGATATTTGAGACTCTCTTTATTCATGTTTTTGATATCTTCGATTTGTATGCCTGATAATGCATCTGCTGCGTAGCTATCTTTTTCCCGCAGGTACTCTACGGCGCGTATTGCTGCTGTTGTCCAGCAGGTTGATTGGTAGGTGGTTGACATGGTCCTCCAACCTGACGCCTGTCCAGCGTCAGTCCCAGTCTCCAGTACTTCAGGGTGTCGCTTATTGGAAAAGCGTCGTCGTTGATAAGACGACCGGACATGTCAAGTGGTTCAGGGTGAAGGTGACGTGTACGGATTTCTCTGCATTGACGCACATGTTGTCTCTGCATGTTCCACCTCTGCAGGCACGCCAATGAGGCCTAACTGGTAAATAGTTGCAAGATACAACAAATCGTTTAGTCAAGTGACATCGTCATTTGTGGGTGTCGGATAATTTAATATGACTTTCAATTTTGTGTCATCCGGCAGAATGCCCTTATCTGTGCATTTATGCCCAAGATGAAGTTTTAGTTGGAATTTTTGACATATCTCAACATGTGTTTTTCAGAACAGGCCAATACTACTAAATCATCCATAAAAAGAAAGCGTGTGCTGCGAATGCTACCGTCATCACGAATCCGGAGCAACTTTAAGACAATATGGTAGACATTTGACATTTGAAGTAGATCCAGCCTTTGTCTGTCGAAAAGGAAGTTATATCCCGAGATGGTTCAGCAAGTTGTATTTGCACGAGAAGTATTTTGCTCTGCCCAGTTGATCAAGATAGTATTGCGCTATTGTGCTCTGAAGCTGATGACTCAATGTTACGTGTATCGTCCTCCATTCACTTATCTACCTGCTTACCTGCTTGCTTATTTCATCTCTGTGCGCATGTGTTATTCTGTAGTTTTTTATATACAATTCGATTATATATATGATATGTAGACTCTTCTGGTTTCTATTGCTAGTATAAATTATTAAGAGAAATAGATTCTGTTTCGAGCGCAATTACATCTATGCAACTTTTACATAAATTGGTGAGTTTTGCTTTCACAAAGATTGGACATTTTCTGGACAGTTTTTCAAGTTGTTCATTACAATTTTGATTTGATTTTGACGTTAGCATGCCGTAGTCGTTGAGAGTATGCGCATTTAGTTGTTGCAATGGTATTGGCAATGAAAATTAGACTATGGATTTCTTGTTTGTAAGTGAATTTCTGGCTCTTAGCCCCGATGTGTATAAAATCCCTTCCCCTATGCCGTCAAGTCTTATTTTTGTATTTGTTTATATACGACGGTTTTTCACCAGTCCTCTTTATAAATACAGAGATATCTGCACCGATGACAAATAGAAATGTTGACATTTTGTTACTGTGTGTCGACTCAGATGAGATGAAATTGGCAAGGTTAAGATTGTTTGGAAGACTTTACTGCTTTGGGTGTTATCTATTATCTATTACTCAGGGTATTGCTCTCTTCCACCTGTTGGGCTACATTTATGTTAGCGTCCTTATTTCTTCTGCCATTTTTATGATTGGAAGAATAATTACGTTGGCCTCGGTATTGTTGCCTGCCTCAATTTTTTATTTGAAATATGGAAGTTTGTTTGTTGGCCGTATGGGTTTATATATTTATTTTCTATTATTTAGGACTTCGTTTAAATTCGAGAAAGTCAATTTGCCATTACTAACTGAACCTTCTCCTTCGTACAGTTGTCCCTTGTAACTCTTCAACTTCCTTCGTATATGCATTTGCGGCTTTGTTGGTCTGATTCAAGTTAAGCTTCGTTTTAACAACATTGACTGAATCTCCTTTAATTGATCGTATCAATGTATCTAAGATTTCTCCTAAGGTAGTTTCGCTCGTTATTAGTCTGCGAGAATCTCCCTTTAGCCTGATTTTCGCCAAACTTACCGCAGTTTGTGCGTGCGATTCCGCATTATCGGCGGCCGTATTCAGAAAGTCGATAAACGCTGCCCACTTTTTGAATTGACCATCGAAATCTATTAGGATATTCGGAGCCATATTTATGAATTCTTCTTTGTGAGCGCCATTGAGCCCGTTATGTTGGGGAGAGTGTTTTTTTTTCGACCGAGTTTAGTGTATTCTATTTGTTTATTAATTCTTTTTTAATCCCAGGAATAATTTATTTAGCAATAATTACAAATTTGATATAACGTAAGGTACGGAGATTATCTCTATGAGCCTTCAACGCACTAAGGGGTTTAATGATAACTTCTGTAGAATGTTTCGTTGACGAGGCAAATTTCCTCTTTAATGGGGCTAACGTTTGCTAGTTCATAATGACGAGTAGTTGAAAGTAAAATTGTAAGTTCAAGATTATTTTAAGAATTTTGTTTTAGCAATATTGTACTTTATTCAAATGCTTACAGTCTCAGTCTCTTCATCAACGATTCATCTCTAGTTAGAGCTCTCCAGTCGCCAACACTCAGCTTGCTTAGGTCTGCTTTGACGTCGTCTATCCATCTTTTTCTTGGGCGCCCACGTATTCTTCCTCCAATTGGATGCAGGACAAATGCCTTTTTTGCATTCCTTCTGCTGGCATCCTCATCACGTGTATAATCCACCTAAAACGTTGTTCCTTTATAAAATGTACAACATTTTGGCCGCCGAAATGTTGTCGAGTTCATTGTTGTATCGGATTCGACACGTTCCGTCTTCTAGACGCAGTGGGCCATATATTTTCCTTAAAACGTTTCCTTCGAAAGTCAATAATTTATGGGTGTCAATACAAAGGTATTGGTATTAATTCTCTATGGAGACTAATAAATAATGGACATATTGTCTTAAAAAAATTACGAAATTTGCTCAATTTCTTAAGTTAAATAAGTTTTTCGAGCGATTTTCTGATCAAAGCTCAGATTTGACTGTGCCAATTATTAGCGAAAAACAAAAGAAAAACTTGACGAATTATTCAAGAAACGTTATTTAACACGTGAATATTTGGTGGGAAAGCCCTTCCGTTTTAATACAGCGCCTGCACCTTTCGGCAGGTATTGCACACCACGCTTCTTTAACCTTGCCAATAGCATGTCGAATTTTGTTATATTCCGTTGAGCAACGACCTTATAGTGTCGTTCCATTAATGCACAATGGCATTCGGGTCTGGACTGCACGACGGTCATTCAAGAACGCTGACTGAAATTCGTTCTAAGAATTGTTTAGTTAGGCGCGCTGTATGCTTTGGGTCATTATCTCGCTGAAAAGTCCAAATGACTGGCATATTTTCGTCTGCCCCTGGTAGGAAGACTTCACGCAATATATCGACGTATTTCTCCTTGGTGACAATTCCTTCTATGCGGTGTATTGGACCAACCCCATTGCATGAGAAACATACTCCGCCGTACTTGACGACAGTTGACACATACCTCGTATTAAGCTCTGCCCGTTTTGGCCGTCTTTCATATTTTCTACCATCTGGACCAAGGCGTTTGATCTTCGATTCGTCACTCCAGATCACATACTTCCATCTAATGAGCGAAATCAGAAATCAGAGTCTTAGCTTTAATATCACAAATGGCTTCTTACGCGAAATTCGTCCATGGAGTCCAACTTCAACCAAATGGCGAGCTACAGTTCGTTTTGATATTTGTACATCGTATTGACCGATTAATTCGCGCTGGATATCCGCAGCATGCTTACGAGGACCAAATTTTGCTTTGTGCACAATTGGATGATCCATGTCTACAGAAGTCTTAGGCGGTCTTTTTTTGCGTGGAACATTTTCTAGTGTGTTATACTTTCGGAAATGGTAAACTGCATCAAATACCACCTTTTTGGAGCAATTTAGCTGAGTTGCAATCGCTTGATAGGTCATGCTGGTCCTACCCATGATTAAAGGTGTTCTAAGAAGCTAATTTGGTTAAACGGTGTTCTTACAACTCGCAAAACTGATTTAACTTAAGAAATTGAGCTCATTTCGTTATTTTTTAAGACTATATGGCCATTATTTATATTACGTATAATTTTAGTTAGTCTCCATAGAGAATTATACCAGAATAATCATGAATAGCGCAACCAATACCTTTGTTTCCTATTAGTTATCAACAGCTCCTATTTAGTGTTTTATTTTCTATTTCCTATCCTATTTTTTATTTTCTGCGTTCTTGATAGAATTCCAGAGCGAAACAACTAAATGTTCGCGTAGTACGAGTACGCTCTGTTCGCATACTTGATTCTCTCGCCTTTACATCGCCACTACATGTTGAGTCTTTACATTCTGATAATGTTAAGCCCAACTATTTGAACTCAAGTATGTTCTCAAAAACATAATCGCCGATTACCAATGTTTTGCGCTGATAGAATCATGTATTTCGTTTTGTCTGCATTGACATTAAGTCCTATGACTTTAGCTCTCTCTTCAAACTGCCTGATTTTCCGGATCAGAACATTTCCTCTTTTGGCCATTATGAGTACATGATCTGCATGATCGCATATCTGGAATTCTAAATAGAAGATGTTTCCATTTGGATTTATCTCCTTAATAACTGTTGAAGCAATAAATGGAATATTAGTGCAGACAGAAAATCTCCTTGCTTCAATCCGGACAATACTCTGAAAGACTCAGATACTTCGCCTTGAACCAGTGATTTACTGGTCGTGTTCTCTAAAGTGCATACAACTAGTTCTATCTACACTATATACACAATTCTTTTTTAAAGTCCAGGAAGAGGCAGAAGATTATATTGTGTTCCTAAAACTTCTCTTCAAAGGTTCACCACAAAACCTTAGTCGACCGCTGATCTGTCGCTTCTGAAACCACATTGATACTCATCTATAATTTCTTCAGCGTAGACATTTATGCTTTGTTATATAATGTTGGTAAATACCTTATAGCCAGTACTGCGTAGTGAGATACCTTTATAGTTTTGGCATTCAGCCTTGTGCCCTGTTTTGTGTATAGGTACTATTACGCTATATAACCATTCATAAGATATTTTATTTGTATGCCACATATTCGTAATTAGAGTATGCCTTTCATTGTTGAGTCTGTCCACCATATCCTTGTAATTCCGCAGGTATTCCATCTTCGTCACTGCTTTTATAATTTTTTAGTTTTGCTATAGCTGCTCTCACCTCTCCCAAGGTTGGCTCTTCGACATAGGTTTCAGCTGTATATATTTGGTGTTTCACATCATCATTATATTCATCCTTGTATCTGCAAGGCTGACGACATCATTTCTTATATTATTCTTTACTGTATTAACGCCTTCTATATTAAATTTTAATTTCTTATAACCTTTACAGTCATTTACTTTCGATATTCGCTGGCGTATTTTATACATCACGAGTTAGTGGTCCGAATCACATCAAGCACCTCTATATGAACCCACATCTAAAACTTATGATCTATAAGCACATAGTCAAATTGATTAGCCGCATTACTGCCTTATGTCTTGGGGTGGTGCTGCTTATAAATAGACCGTGTGAGGCTGCAAAGTTGCATAGGCGTATTCCATTGTCATTTGTGTTATCATGTAGCGAAAACGTCATGTTTGCTAATTTTGCTAGAAGGCGTTATGAGGGGATTGGAAAAAGTGGTGAGATGGTTTCCGTTCCTCGATCCGCCATCTAGTTGCACATTTTTCCCTTTACGACGCCGAGTCTCCCCAGACATTAGACGCAAATATACTTTTAGATAGAATCATTTTATTATGCGTAGACAGTGATGACCCTCGGTTTATAAATGAGTAAACAGTGCAGAGTATTGGTGTATTTAAAAGTTTTATTATTCTTAATAAAATTAACCTAAAAACATACTTGTGTATGCACACAATTTCGATTAACATAATTTCTATTTTCCCATTTGTCCATGTGCATAGTCCGGGTTTTTGTGTTGTCAGTAATGGACACATGTCAGTGTCGGTGCCGCTATAGGGCCCTTAAAATCTGTTGTATATCTTATGCCACATGGTGTTTGTTAGGTTTTTTGATTTCCTATTATATAACTTTTTATTCATATTCTTATATTTGCCTACCCTAAATTCTATTCTCTGTATTTGTAATCTAAAATTGACTTCTTTACTGTAGCCCTCAATGTTCCAGAATGGGTCTAAAGTGTGCTGTTGTAAGGAGTCATGGGCTCTTTGTATTTTTCCGATCGTAAATCCAAAGGGGCAATATTCCGGAACTGTCGAAGGTGTAGCAGTATTTGTAGCAGTACGTGTACTATTTTAGCCGTTTATCCCAGTCATACACACTGAACATGTTATGGCTCTGTTCTATAGCCCCTAATGTTTTAGGTGGCGATAGTGATACGCTGTGGACGTTGTCAAAACTACGTTTAGTAAGTGCATATATGGTATTTATTTTGTTCTTTTCATGGGTCCATATCTGAGTATGCATTATTCAAAGATTCTCTTTGCACTGACTTTTACAGTTTAGCTTGGACTGGTGTTGTGACTAAATATTTCGTTAGGTCATAATATTACGGTAACATTCATACATATTCATTAGCATCTTCAGTTGGTGGTAATGGTCCAATTGTGTCAATTAGGGCTACACCGAATGTTTTTTGGAGTGTCAAAGTTTCAACCATTTTATAATTTTAAAATAAATAAATAAATAATTATTTAAGAAAACAGATGAAAATGAACCAAAAATTGAGTGAGAAACTTTTAGGTATGATTGATTGAGTGAGCATTGTACCAGTTACTGAGGGGTTATGAGTGAATCTTTGGTTTGGTTTGGTTGAGTTTTCAATATAGTACAAAGAAGGCCGAACATATTTTCGGTAACATGTTCAACGTACGGAGGTCAACTCGCACTTGGATAGATATTCTTTTTTAAAATTTAATGTCGTCACTATTTTAGTCAGACCAGTTCAACTTGCTTTGGTTTATTATTCGACTTAATTTCAAGAGTACATTCAAGTTATTATAACGGATGAGATTATCTATAGTATTAATGCGGTAAATTACAAAAACAATTTATGAGCGCCGCCCTTAATTACAATAAATTTACTTAGAAGTAATGAATTTTGAAAAGAGGTTTATGATGTCGTTGATGTCGCTGATGTCCCTTTTAAAGGTTTAGTGCAAGAAACAATGTGTCGTTATTATTATAGATGATCTTCCTATGTCGACGATTGTTGATTGCATAATGCTAATGTTGGTGTTGTTGGTAGTTGATGCTCCAATTTTCGATTTGTCGGATGACAACGGATGGTGGGGGGATGTGAATTTTGATTCTTAAACCACATCCAAAAAGCCTTGTTGTGTGGCAATTAATTCTTGACAGCTGTGAGTTTTCTTGGAATGACTCTAGACACTTGATCGCCAAGTCTTTTGAAAATGTTTCTCTGCCGCATACCAGGCCACATAATGCTCAAAGTGAAGACATAAATGAGCAACAAGTTGTCGACGATGGCGCCTATCCAAGCCAGTATAAGCAGAGCAAGCACTAAGAGTATGTTGAACATAGTCGACTTCGGCTCCCTGAATAGGTAGTCATAGGAAGAGGCGAATGCATTCTGACGGTTGTACAATGTCGAACAGATATCGTCGAAGGCTGCTTCCTGAACACAACTCCAATTTTCCAATTTGCTCACGTAACACAGGACTAACGAAGAAATATGTGCGGCCATCACGAGCCACAAGAGGCTCAATGCAATGAATGTAATTATGGATAGGTCGAGCGCCCAAATAGTTAAAAATGCAGCGCTAACCAGACCAAACACAATGCCACCGTAGTAGTCCTTTTGCCATGTGAGCAAAGAATTGGTTTTCAGAAGTAGGAAACGAAAAGGTTCCAGCGCATGTTTCAGCTCGCTGAAAGCGCGTTTCTGATCCACTTGCGACATTATTGATGGCCTTAATATGTGTGCGTCACGATCGATGTATATATTCCGAAAATTTGTACAATTTTTGAAATGCTGTCGTGTCGTACTTTTCACAATTCTCAAATCAATTTCTCTGTGCTGCTATTTTTTCTCCGCACTTGTGGATGTCTAATCAGCGCCTACTTGGGTTTATGCGCTGCCAACTTGCTTTCGTTTACTTGCTTTATGCCTCAATTCATTGTTGTTTTTTGTTTTTTTTGGAGTCTGATGTTTACTTTGAAGATATTTGAGACTCTCTTTATTCATGTTTTTGATATCTTCGATTTGTATGCCTGATAATGCATCTGCTGCGTAGCTATCTTTTTCCCGCAGGTACTCTACGGCGCGTATTGCTGCTGTTGTCCAGCAGGTTGATTGGTAGGTGGTTGACATCGTCCTCCAACCTGACGCCTGTCCAGCGTCAGTCCCAGTCTCCAGTACTTCAGGGTGTCGCTTATTGGAAAAGCGTCGTCGTTGATAAGACGACCGGACATGTCAAGTGGTTCAGGGTGAAGGTGACGTGTACGGATTTCTCTGCATTGACGCACATGTTGTCTCTGCATGTTCCACCTCTGCAGGCACGCCAATGAGGCCTAACTGGTAAATAGTTGCAAGATACAACAAATCGTTTAGTCAAGTGACATCGTCATTTGTGGGTGTCGGATAATTTAATATGACTTTCAATTTTGTGTCATCCGGCAGAATGCCCTTATCTGTGCATTTATGCCCAAGATGAAGTTTTAGTTGGAATTTTTGACATATCTCAACATGTGTTTTTCAGAACAGGCCAATACTACTAAATCATCCATAAAAAGAAAGCGTGTGCTGCGAATGCTACCGTCATCACGAATCCGGAGCAACTTTAAGACAATATGGTAGACATTTGACATTTGAAGTAGATCCAGTCTTTGTCTGTCGAAAAGGAAGTTATATCCCGAGATGGTTCAGCAAGTTGTATTTGCACGAGAAGTATTTTGCTCTGCCCAGTCGATCAAGATAGAGAGATTCCGTATTCGGCAATGGTATTTGCAATGAAAATTCTAAATCATAGTACATATTTCTATGAAAAACGGGTATTCGTAACCATAGGAATCTTCGCTGGTTAAGTCTTGCTAACCCTCATTCTAGGGCGCTCTCGGATGCGGTGTTCTCAGTTACTGAGTACCAATCACACATTCTTCTACTGATGGAAAACTACAACTTAACTGTTTTAATCTCCTCACAGGATATTGGCGCCGACGAAATTACACTAGCGCATCTACAAACCGAGT
Source organism: Cacoxenus indagator (assembly GCA_035041755.1). Taxonomy (NCBI): domain Eukaryota; kingdom Metazoa; phylum Arthropoda; class Insecta; order Diptera; family Drosophilidae; genus Cacoxenus; species Cacoxenus indagator. Next base: position 1,013,118 of record JAWNKX010000250.1, read on the forward strand.
TGTGTCCCCGGATAAGCGCCAAGGATGTGCATCAACTGTTGATGTACACGCCGGACGAATTGGCGCTCATCGATTTGCGCAGCGTTGTGGACTTTGCGCGTGTCCAGGTGCCGCAAAGCATTAATATACCCTTCGCTACAGTGCAACTGGGCGAACAGCGTCTGGAGGCGCTCAGCGTGCCGCAGCTCGAGTCGCAACTGCAGGGACGAGTTGTTGTTTGCGTTAGCAACATTCACGAGAATGCGGTGGAGGTGAGTTGGTGCGGCAATCAGTTTATTATTAGCTAACCTATTTCCTATCTATCTCTATATTCTATGTTCGTCATGCTCATTCGCTTTCTCGCTACCTCGCTACTTCGCTACCAGTTTGCACAGTTCCTGGTTGCCTGCGGCGTGTCGCGTGTCTGCATTCTGCACAAAGGCTTCAACGTTCTGCACTCGATTGAACCAAATATACTTATTTCTTACTGAGCAGTGTTGCCACGTCAAATGTCACGCCAAATGATTATGAACACAAAACAAAAAAAAAAGTTAAAAACAAAAGAAAAAACGTTTAAAAGGTTGTTAATTGGCATTAAGTAGAAAGTGAACAGATGAGACAATTTCGAACACACAACTCTTTATGTATAAATAAAGCAGCAATCGAATTTTATTTTAATAGCTTTCAACCACTTTGGGACCCGCTGCCTCTTCCTTCTCCACGCTGCCACAAAAGCAAAGAACACTGTTCCATTACTTTTGTTCTTTTAAATTTCTGTTTAAGCTAAAATCTTTAAGATTTACTATAAAACCAATTGAAAATCAATATTTGAGTAAGATTTCCAAACCATTTAGATGTTTTATAAACGTTTGCTAAGCATTAAGTGAAAATATATATAGAAAAAATATATTATATACGAATTGTATTTTTGGAAAGCGTTGAGTTTTCTTCCAATTGACATTCTCGATGTACTAAAAAAAACTCGATGATAAGAAAAAGTAAATTCGCTTCAATGTTTCTTGATTGTAAAGTGCACGACTAATTTGCATCATCATTCAATATTATATTCAATATTATGTATATTGAGATTACGGAAAGAAAGAGTACGACTTTAAAGAGTAAGGCTTTACGTTGCCGGTCAAAGCCGTACTCTTTCTTGTCCTTAGCTTTAATGCGGTGCTGAGGCTTGGTCATAACGCATTACAATGGAAAAAGGCAAGGGTCTGTATGATGCATAAGACGGGGAAAAGTCCTTCGTCAATGGAGTCGTACAGACCAATCAGTCTGCTGTCCGCCGTAGCCACGCAATTCGAAAGGTGCTTTCTAACCAGACTAATTACGATTGCGTAGGCAAGAAGAAAATTAGCTTCCTTTCAGTTTGGCTAATCACATAGTACGCCGGAACAGCTAAGTAGTATGGCGAATATCATCAGATGTTCATCCATCTGATCATCAGATCAGATCAGATCAGAGATGTCCAAAGATATGTATGTAGATGGACTTTATTAGAAGATGTAAGTAAAATATGTTACTCAGCATTGTATATAGTATATATTTATGTCTATCTGTAGCACGGTTCCCGCTTAATTGATTTCCGCCTATACTAATAATTGTCATATAGTAAATGTATGAAAAACTCCGCGCATATTCGTCATTGTTGAAATATGTGTCTCGAGAAAAAAATGTATATGAAGTAGCAACATTATATGTATGTATATAGAGTGAAATTTAATGACAGCTGAGAGAGGCGTGAAATGAATGCATATATATTGCTTCAATTTGGAGTATAAGAATTGGAGGCCTATATAAACTGTGACTATGAGGTTCAATGCTGCGAGCATTGAGGTCTCTAATAGAAATGAGTCACAGACATCGGTAGATGAAATCACAACACGGGTCTGCCATCAACCACGAAATTGGTGAATGCCGTTGGAGTGCATCGAGAATTTTGTTTCAAATTCTCAAATGAGCTGGATAGATGATGAGATAGTGGCTGCTGTTGTGAAGAGCAAGGGCAAGCACCGTGCGCAGTCAAAAACCACCGCATTTTTTTCGACGCCTTAAACTTTTGTATATGAATTTCTTTTTAAAAGCTGAAAGTCCGCTTTTGAAAAGTTTAGTTAATTATTATTCTAGTTGTTTTTAAATATATATCTCACTAAAATAACTAGTAAAATTTTTTTTTTCAAAAAAGGGACAAACTTAAAAAAAAAATTAAGTAGTTTTTCATAAATATATAAGATAAATTGCTGGTAACAATAGAAATATATATAGATAACCCACTAGGTTAATTTCTACATTGTCTCAATTATACCTGTACTCGGATAATTGAATTTCGCCAGTTAATTGCAACAAAAGCCTCGCATTTTCGCTGTCTCAATTAAGGGGGAATTACTGTATACAATTCATATGTATGTATTACAGTTACAACGTAATTACTCTGTTCAAGAACTTCAGAAGATACTTACCTTATAGTAGTCCAATGGGTCAACGTCGAGGCATACCTCATTCCATGCAACAAATTTGGTAAGCATTTGCCAATATACTCGTAGTCGAGAATACTGTTTCACATCCTCTAAGTTTTCTAAGCACATTTAAAGCTAAGAAACTCAACATAACCAGCGGGTAAAATTGTTCTGCTCTCAAACATAAATCTGCTACTCGTATTCGTACTCGTCTCGGTCTAAGCAGTCCATGTAGCAGCTGGTGTCGATCATCAGACATCTCCCATAGTCGTACAATCATATATTAGCCTACACGCGTATGCTATTTTAAGACTAAATTTGATGTGGATGTAGCTGACGCCTCCCAAGCCCAAGCATGAGATACAACAATACAAACGAAGTCTTGGAAAACAAATAATTGTCAACGAACGAACACTCGGATATGGTATGATATGATATGACAGATACTCCTATCCTATCTATAGATACATATCCATAGAGTTAGAACAGAAATACGTAGAGAATGTTGTTGTTGTTGGTTTGCCACGATACAGGCCCATTTCTAAAACAAATAGTAATAGTCTTGAATGTTTCGAATGATGTTCATGCACTAATTCCTCTTTGGCGTCGTTGAGGCTATTTGGGTGAAGTCGCTTCAGCCACATTCTGGATGTATTTCTAGCCAGAGCGCATGCTAGCCTGTGGACGTGAGGCCTTAGCCGGTCACTATTACGGCTTGTGTGATGATTGATCTGCTCATCGAGCGAGGGATTCGCAGGCCCCGCGAAATGACACCATTGCGGACATACCAAGGTGAGTTAACGATCTGACGAAGGACAGCGTTCTGCATCTTCGGGCTGAGATAGAGCTTCAACCCAACAGCAAGACGTCATATGAGAATACCATAAGTTCCAGGAACGTACCACAATAGCCCTGTAAGTCATTAATTTGTTGCATAGGCTAAGTTGGCTCCTAGGCCGAAGGAACCTGGCTCAGCTTACGCAATCTTTGGCAACAGGTAGCAGCAGTTTTAACAATATGCTTGCCCCAGTTAAGCCGCCTGTCCAAGATCATACCCAGGTATCGGGCTGAGCCTACCTGTGGTGTGACCAAGTTATGCAGCGAAGCGGTTTTGGTTTGGCAGGAGTCGCTTCTAAGGGCAAAGCTATTGTTGATAACGATGTTGCAGCGGTATGACCATCTGCTGAAGCCATTCAGAAACTCCTGAGTGAGCTCAGATGCCTCAGTGGCACTGCATGCGCTGTCAGCGATCTAAAGTTCGTTTTCTCAAAATTAGATCATGTACTTGGATTCGTAGTGGGATTCATAGAATTCGTACTGTGATTTGGATTCATACTCGAATACGGATTTTTACTACGATTCGGATTCATACACGGATTCATACTCGGATTCTTTCAAGAGCAGGATCTTCGAATCCAGGGATTCAGGGATTCGTGTGCATTCACGGATATTACCATATAATACCGTTAGCCCCACAAGCGGGCTTACATTCTCTGTCCCACAATGTAATCACCAAACAACCGAGGCTTACTTTAAATGCTTTTTATTTGACGTTCTTATAATGTTCATTACAAATTATGATATTTTTCTTTAGTTTTGCCTTAAATTTCATTTTCCTTCTCTCCGTTTCTAACGATTTATAGCTTTAGCTATATAGTTTTTAGATATATGTACTCGTATGTGTGTGTATCTGTTGCCGTTTCTATACTCTTGCATATGATCGATCGGATGATCGGACACTTGTTAATTAACTTCGCTCTGTTCGCGATTTCCTTCTAATGCTTCTAATTTCGAGGCTTACATATTATAGATACTCATATATATATATATATATATATTATATATATATATAAGTTATATATATATATAACTTCATAAAAATGTTTAACTATACTATGGAAAATCGTTTATTGTTGTAACGAAAACGGAGCGATAAAAAGTTCTTGGTTTCTGATCAACAATTCGGGATCCAGTTTATTGCACATTATTGGTATACTCGTACTTCTACGAGCAAAGGACTTCGGGAACAAACAAAAAAAAAAAAAAAAAAAACTACAAAAAGTTATGACTTCGGCAATGCCAAAGAATCTACGAGTAGTGTACTCTTCACGGAGGAACCTGCGCTTTGATAAGATGGTGTCAAAAAAGAAAATGTCGCTAAAATAAATTTGCTATCGAGTCTGCAATTTCACTCAATGATCTTATGATCTGGGCAAACGAAACTGGGAAGACGGAGGTACACTAGTACTGACTGAATTTGTCAGATTTTTTGCTTAAAAAATTGTATAGAGTTTTCTCTATTTGGGGGTTTCCAGTACCTCCTTCTTGCCATGCAAACGCACACTCAATCGTCTATGGCAGAATGTTTTTAATATAATGAGACTTTAGGCCTAACTAACTTTGTCAGGATGGGGCGCGCGTCTCAAAATCATCAGTTGCAGTACTGAACAGCAATGACAATGAATAACGAATAATGATAAATTTTGAAAATCCTTTTACTAGGTTAGTGTAACAGTGCTAAGCATAACAGCCAACGGATACGCAACACGCGTATACAGACGGACAATGCTAAACAAACTGAGGCTTGTCCAACTGATCGAGCGCATAAACGTTTCAATTAGTCTATGCTGCCTTCTGTCTGTCTACGCAGTACGTCGTCAAGCCAAATGAACAAACTAATTAGACCGTTGACCTTGTGAAGAGCACCACAACTACGCGTTAACTACTACTCACTGGATCCAACAGTGGCTATAGCTTTTTAATATTACACATTTTATTATTTGTATTTAATTGTATTTAATGGTTTTATGGTTTGTTTGGTTTTCGTTTTGTATTTGGCACCGAGCGTTGGTTACATTTTATTTGAGGCTGCCAGACAGTGACGGTAAACGGGTTGGGTTTTCAGTGCACGCTTCCCTTAAATGAAAGCGCGCAATTCAAGTAAAAGTTATTAATAATTTTAGGCAGCTTTAGACATATGCATGTATGTGTATAAGTTATAAAAAAGTCTCGGTAGAGGCACTGATTTCTACGGATTTGATTAGTTTATATAATTAGCATTGCGATTCTAATTCGATAGGTAGCTTCACTCTGCAGCAGTACTTGAAATTGTTGCAATACAATTGCCACTCAGTTTGGGCGTGCACAAATTATTTCATTGCCATAAACGTTGCGGGATCGTTAACAGAACCTACAGCTATTTTACTTTAATTTTTGTGCTTTCTGACATCGTTCGCTTTTCGCTCGTTCGCTGTCTGACCCATTCAAGTTTTTCGCGCGTCATTACTTGCATGAAGGCCTTTTTCCATACTAAACGTAATCTATTTAAAATTGTTTAATTATAAGTGTCAGTTCCAGTGCCAGTTCGTTAGTTAGCGTACGACAACAACCAACTCGATTGCATGACTGCACCAATTTTATCGTATAACGTTTATGGGACACTACTGTATTCTTCTAACTATTTATCGCTCAAGTTGCAGTTTAGTGATAGAAAAAAAAACTGAAAAATTCATTCTGCTCTTGACTTACAGACTTGGTATCAACCACGTAATTAGTCAATGCAGTGCTCCCAATTAGTGTGTTGTGCTTAACAATTTTCGTTAACTCAGTGCCACTACCGCGACATTGCAGTTCCATTTCTAAGCTTTGACCCTATGAGCTCTACAAATAGACTTTTCGATTACATTTTCATTCAGTGCTTTTGAAGTCGTTGTGCATTTGCTATACAAATTATTCTGTTATTTGTGTTTTTCCACACATTATACATTATCACTTAAAAAAAAAAAGAGTTTATTATAAAAATTGTTTCAAAATGATTATCATCATTAACAAATGCGTTGGTCAATTTGTTGAAGTTTTCGTAAACGGTGTTGCCGCTTTGGTGGAATTCGTTCTAACTCTGCTGCTGTTTTCAATAAAAAAAAATTTGTTATAAAAATAATAATAAAAAAAAGCAAAATAAAATAAAAAATGCTAAAGTATTATACATGACAATAATAAAGAAAATAATTGGGGTCTTCACGAAACGACGTAAATGTGTTGCATACGTTATAAATGTTATATTTTTATAACGTCGTCAACAAACTGATCGTAGCTCCATACAAAAAGAAATGTTAACAATGCCATAAACTAAACACACAATTGAGTGTGATAAGCTGCTAACTCTGAGTGTTGACAAAATTATTGTGCAAGTCTGCTCAATCATATGGTAATTGTGCTAAAAGAAATGGCAGCGGTGAGTTGCAAAGTGCTTGTGTACGAATTGAATTTATTAATTAACAATTTATGGCATTTTCTGTAGTTATTCCAATTAATTTACTCTTTTCATTGTTCGCGGCATTTTCAAATTGTTTGCCTACATTTGCGTATAGGACAACAGCTGATATGAACAGTTTACGACGTCACGAAATGTAGCGTGTAACTTTATAACTTTAATATATTTATGATGCTTCGTGTAGACCCTTATTGCTATTACAAAAAATATAATTATAATGATATTTGCTACGCGCTTATATAGTTCGTCTATTAGTATCATGTTTACATAAGTTTTTTTTATTTATTTTTTTTAATATTTTGCACATGGATTTTTTAGAATTTTTATTTTTGTTCGTTAAAACATAAAATTAAAAATTTACAATAAAAATATCATTTAACACTAATAAAATACAAATACAAGCAATTTAATACAAATGGAAGTCATTTTACAAAAATTAATACACTGCAAAGAAAAAACAAAAACTTGCTAGCATTATATTAGTATTGGTTTTCTTCTTGTTGTTGTTGTTATTGTTATTTTTTTGTTGTTTTTTTTTTTAGTTTAGTTTAAGTTTTAAAAATATGTTAACAGTTTTTTTGTTGCTTTTTGTTGTGTTTTTTGTTGCTCCTTCCCGCTGATTTCGCGCGCTTTGGCCCTTGTAGCTTTGCTATTGCATTTAATTCCACATACTAGGGCGCATTCACTGCTAATTCTTATTTTGTTCGCAATTAAACGATATCTTTTGGTTATAATTTTAATATTAAAATTTAAGATTTATTACACAAACAAAAAAAAACAAAAACAAAAAAAACATTAGGGAGTTCTCTCATTCACGTCACACAATTTCGACTACATTTACATACATCATCATATATATATTAAAAAAATTGTATTAAAAAAATGTGTTCTAGCAATAAAAATCTATTCGACAATTACAATACAAATACAATATCAGTGTACTTATATAAGTGGGCATACATATATATAAGCGGTACTTATTCATAGAAGGTGTAAAAAGTAGCTCCTTGCGAAATTTGCAACGTTTTGTCTCCTGCAAAATACCCTGTACCAGTTACAATTGAATGCAACGCTTGGCCAGTGTTGGTTAGTATTTTTCTTCTTGTTTACTTTCTATGAGACAATTACGTAAAAATAGCAGCCTAGAGTGGGGCGTGACTTCGCTACGAAATGCACGAACATATTTTTTTACATGGAATTGGTGCGATTTGTTTTCCTTCAAATCCTTTTGGGTTCGTATAACTTATTCAATTTTCTTCTCTGTATATATGACGTGATTTTAAGTATTGTATATATACTTGTATATAATGAAGTTTGTAGTTGTTAAGTTAAAGTATGTATTTCCCTTTGGCGTACTTGCGTACGACCTTTTGTTGCTTAGTTGGCGAGATTCCTTTGCTCTGCGAGTTAGTTCCAAAATGGTGTTTGTTCTGGTACGGTACCAGTACCTTAAGCCACGAGTTACATGCCCGACTCTGCGATGCCCTCATCATCTGTAAAGGTAGTTTGCACAAGTTTAGTAATGTCCAAACGTAAAATCAGAGATCTAGTAAAAGCACTAGCACAAAATGCAAAATGCACACAAAACAACAAGACAAATAATCTAATTCGACAAGGCCGAATATTTAATACATTTCACGCATGAAGAAACTGAATGGAATACGTCGATGTGTATAAAGTCTGTACGATAGTGTGATTCTCGAACTATGTTGCTTTCTTACTTTGGTCTTATAGCATTGGTCCTATAATGAGCTCAGGTCAATACGTTGAGGTATATGCAACGTTTTTCATATGAAATCATGAAACGGATTCATTGATTTTGTCTATGTTCCTCAGTTCAACAAATCAAATTAAAATGCAAAAATATATGATATATATATAGAAGAACTTGAAATTCGTATAGGTACGGTTCTTATTAAGGGTGGTAAAAGCTCCGCTGACCGAACCCTCCGCCAGAGTGGTAAGATGTACTACTATATAGGTAAGGTAGTACCATAGTTTATAGGTCTGTACGTTGCCACAGCGGTTCCAGGTAAGTTCCGGCTACGTTACTGCTGTACTCTCACTTCTCAATAGTGCTAGTATTGTACAACACAATCTTGAGCATGATCGGCGGCTTACTCTTATTTCCATGTAGCGTTAGCTTCTCATCATACGGTTGTAGTATATTGGGCTGCAAGAACCTGAATATATACGAGAGGCCATGCTCATTTTTATCTAATAATGTAACTATCTATTACATATCTATCTATTATATATCTATCTATAACTATCTGTCTGATTTGACTTGGACAATATTGACAAATACAATTTAGCGTATTCCTATTCAAATTATAGCTCTGTAGCTTTCATCGAGTATTCGAAAATGTGATATTTGGATATTTGCAATCTGGTTCACCATTTGGCCTTATTGAAGCCCTTGTGTCATTAGGCACAGCCATAAATGGTAACTGAATTTGCGATCACAATAGCGACAAATATGTAAATATCTATCAAATTGGCACCCGTGTGACTTCGCTCTATTTTTGAAGCTAGGACTCCCTGGAGTGCGAACCCTTTGAGTCTAAGGCTACATAATTGTGTGTACACCAACGGATGTGCCCCATTTTGAAGGGGAGCGTTCCTTTTGATTTGTTTTCTTTTCGAGACCACATGTCATGCTTACATATTCATTGCGTGAAGAGTATATAAGTGTTAGCGTTACAGACTATGTTAAGGTTAACGGTAATGTTAAAGTTAAAGTTAACGGTAATGAGTGAGAGCGTGCAGAAATGTTGAATGAAAAGGCAAAAATAACATGGGGAAAACGAAAAAGAGTAAAAGGCAAGTCAAACACGTCAATTGAGCGATAGAAATGTTCTCTACAAACCCATAAACGGATTGGCATAAATAATGCCACCAACACCGACACCACAACCACCACTACCGCTGCCAACGGCAGCGCCACCGCCACCGCCACCGCCACCAGCAGTAGCCTTGCAAAGCTTTGTCGTGTAGTGCTCGCCATCGCCGACAAGCGTGGCAATGTCATCGTCATCGCCGTTCCGGGTGTTGCAGCTGCTGCCAAGCAGTTGGTCATAGCAACTGACATCGGTGCTGATCACATCCACCTCGATGTCATCGTCATCCTTCTCCAGGCTGTTGCGGTTGCTGCCGCCGAGCGAGCTGTGCAGGGCATGCGAGTCCTCGTAGCTGCCGCCACCGCTGTCATCGTTGGCATTGTTCGACTTTGTGTCGATGTGCGTTTCGAATTCGTCATTGAAGAGGTCATCCTCCACGAGCTCGTCGCCTTCATCTTCTTCGGCTACGTCGGCTGCATCATCGACTTCAAGGGAACGCCTTCGAAATACTTCATCCTCGCCCAGTTCACCGATGTCGCCATGTGCCGAGCCAGTCGAACCGCTCGCATGGCGCTGATGATGATGCTGATGATGATGGTGATGATGATGATGATGATGATTTTGATGTTGCTGCTGACCACCGCCATTGCTGGCAATCATGATGTCCTCCTCGGCAAAGCTAAGACGCAAATTGCCGCGACTGCCGACGCTGGAACTGCCACTCATACTACCACTGCCGCTGCCGTTGCCATTGCCAGCAACAACACCGCCATTGCTGATAATGCTGCCACGATGGTTGCTTGGAGTCGTTTGGTTAGCGCCACCGCCACCGCCACCGCCACCGCCACCGCCATTACCAACGCCGTTACCGCTGACATTGCCGTTGTTCAGGACTATGATCTCATGGCTAAGACTGTTTTTGATATCGCAGGACGACGAGCTGAATGTGATAAGCTGTGACTTGCGCCGATTCTGTAGAGTGTTGCAACCATTCGAGTGCATCGACTGACGAGGAAGCGTTTGATGTTGCTGTACACCGTTGTTGTCATTGGCGCCACCACTTGTGCCTCCGCCACCGCCACCGCCACCGCCGCCGTTGGCACTACCATTTATGCTAATCACATCGATCGCGCCCTCCTTGCAGATCATCGAGCTGGGCTTGTTGTCAACCAGTACGATAACCACTGAGTTGTTATTATCGGCCTGGTTGACAACCGATTGTCATCTATCCGGCGCATCTGTCGCATAGTTGTGCGGATTGGCCGATGCCGCCGCTGCTGCGGCCACCGCAGCGCTAAATGAGCTCATTGATGCGCTGTGCAGTGCGGCGCTACTGAAACTGCATGTGAGCGGTTGCTGATCATCGTGTATTACGGCCGCGTTCTCGTCGTCGATTGCCTCCGCCTCGGCCTGCTGCAGCTCATGCATGTCCATGTTGCCTTCGATGGTTGCAATTATCTCGCCATTCTCGTCAAATTGTGCTTGCTGTGCTACTTTAATGAATTATTATTTTTTGCATATGTGTTCGTGTGCGTGAAGAATCAAAGGGATTGTACGGTTTGTACAAGATACAGAGAACGATAGAGAGGGAGAGAGAGAGAGAGAGAGACAGAGAGAAAGAACGAGTATTGTTCATCGGTTAGTAACGCATTGAGAATCCAACACCAGCGACGCTTATTGCTTATTTGCTTGTGGTGCACGATTTTAGTAAACTTCAAAATTTAAAGAAAGTAAAATACATAAAAAACAAAATCTAGGAGCATTTCAAGTGTTCCGTTGGTTGTGACTCTCCACTCCGACTGTTCAATCGATGCAATGGCAACCACCCAGCTTATCACAGACAGAGATGGAATGTATATGGATGTATTCGCCGGCTTGCTCAGCAGCCATGGCGATAATACAAGGATGTGCATCTGTGTAGAGTGAGTCGTCATATAGTAGTTGCCGGGGTTACACTGATTTGAAGGTTTTGGAGTGTTCAGCATGTTAATTTGAGTGAAATCTGGTCTATTGCTGCTTTGCTATGTGCTTGAATATTTTCTGAAGTTGGGCTACAGCACAATTCGCGGTCGTTAGAGTACACCGATCGAGATGTAGGCAGCGCTTTGGCGTAGTTGGTCGAAATCCATGCGACTAGCTTTATAGCCGCTTGCAGTACAACACCATCTATGTATATATGTATATTAGCGACCCCTTCGTGAATCCGTGGACAATGGATTATCTGCCACACTTTGAATGCCTTGCGGATAGCTTGAGGTGTTTAGCGGGGCGCGGTGGGGGTCCACAGCGGTGCTCAATCATGGTGATCTAATGCTGCCTTGTTTAGATGTGCTGGTAAATATTCAGGCTACGGCTGACTCGTTATTTAATTTAGTTGGACTTGCAATTTAATTAACACTAGGATTTTCTTATGAGCCTTTTGAAGTGGAGGCCGTGCTGTGGCACACCAACCGGAACACATTGAAATATATACTTATTTATACATGAGTAAATGTAAGGAAAAAGAAACCAAAACCGTAAGGAACAAAACTCTTAAAATTGTGGAATTTGGGTTAGTTTGACGTTTCGAACCGGAACCGGAAGATGCAGCGCAAATACCTTTAATGGTGACTCACTCACCTTCATAGCCTTCGTTGTCATGCATTTCACGGGCCGGTCCAACAATGTTTTCTTTACCCTCCAGCACAGCCAATAGACACTGGTGTATGCAGATGTACTGCTGTTCTGTCTGCACCATCCATACACGTTCTAGAAGTGGGTATTCAAAGGTCAAAGGTCAAAGGTCAAAGAATTAGATCGAATGTGCGTTCGTCTGATGTGCGTCTTTCGTCTATCGAATTATACGTACCTTTACGCATCGCGTAGACAATGCCGAATATGTCAACATAGTCGGATGTGTTGATCTGTTGCAATATCCGGTCGAGCGTAATGAACGTGCCTGAACGACCGACACCGGCGCTGCAGTGCACAACGATTGGGCGTTGTTCGCTGCCGATGCGATCACGGAAGGCGCGCACGAAACGCACGAGCGTCTGTGGCGGGTTCGGCACTCCAAAATCTGGCCAAGTTGTGAAGTGGAAGTGCCGCAAGATGCGCTGTTCGCTACCCTGTTAACGGCAAAGCATTGACTTAGTTAGCTTTCGAAAAGTATCTCAAAGCTACATCGGATACTCACTCGGCACAGCATGAACTCCGTCATGACCCAATCGGCGTAGTGGCTGTCGTTCAGTATCTGCACCTTGATATCGCCATAGAATACGGGCACCGTATCATTGGGCCAATACTGATCGCACTTCTCGCGGCCCTTCTCGAAGCAGCGTGTCAACATGACGATGGCACGGGAGTTGCTCTCCCAGCACATGCGCCAGAAGTCGTCGCGCGTCGAGTGCAGCGGCCCCTGCGTGACAATGAACTCGCGCGGTGAATTGTGCCCGGGTACATAGTTTGCATTAATGTAGTCGGAGCCCTCGTCATCATCGACCGGCTGCAGCTTGAAGCGCGAGTGATCATAAGGTAAAATGTTGGTGAAACGATTCTTCGGACGATTGCACGGCAAATCGGCAAATGTGCATGGCTGATCGCGTCCGATGTGTTTCAGTTCTTCGAATTCCTCACTGAAACGGAAGTCCGAGTCGGCGGACATGAGCCGATAATGCTCGGCAAAGTTTTTGATCAATATGGGACGGTTTTGTTCTATAACGCTGTCCGGCAGCGACATATTATCATTCGCACGTGAATCCTTTGTTGTCTTCCGGCATTGATACCGCCGTCGCTTGTAGAAGACCAGCGTCACCAACAATACAAGGATTATGGTCAGCGGCACGGTGATGGCAACAATGAGTGAGGTATTATCTTGATCTGATGCACGACAGAGAATAGTAGGAAGAGAGATAGAGTTATTGATATAATAGTATTGTATATAACAAGTCGTTCCTTATTTTAGAGGCATTGAGATTTCATGGAGTTCAGTATCAGCACCATTACAAATAGGTTTATGCTGCAGGTTCAACGAGCTAAATGAACGTACATAGAGCAAGAGTACTCACCAGTTTGTATGGGGAAGCTGTACGCCGTGTCCGTAAATTTGTCTGGCGCAGTAAACGCGCGCACCTTCACACGATACGTCGTGCCCGACTTGAGTGGACCGTTGCAGTAGCCAATCTTATGATTATCACAGTTTTCGGTGCCAATGGTGAAATCCTCCACGGAGCGATTCTCAAATGGATAGTAAGGATCGATGGCCTGATACGGTAGCCAGACACTATACGATTGCACATCATGCCAGCTAGGCATTTCCAGACCGGAAGCATTCTTTGTATCATCCTCGGCCACAATGATCGTGTACATGCGCACCTGACCGTTCTGATCCGAGAAATAATTCTTGCGGAAGCGTATCTGTATCGTAGAAGAGCTACGGTATACTTCGGTGGGTACGACTTGGGTCGCTGGACGTGGCGGCGCCAAAATAGGCATCGTCTGTTTGTACTCACGCTCCGGCCCATAGCCAATGACAGTCTTTGCTTGTATTTTGAATATGTACGTCTCGCCAGGCCTTAGATTCTTAACGGAGCCAAAAGACTCTTCTGAATCAAAGTCTAGTATGCCCGAATCTGAGACGTTGTTAATATTCAAATACGCTATAGAGAACTGCCTGATTACGCCATTCGCCTCACTCGAGGGCAGTGACCACTCAAAGTTGATTTCGCTCGGCTGCACATCGGTTGGATGGAAGCGATCCACGCGACCTGGCACAGCTTCGTTGGTGGTGAAGCTAGCCGAAAGCGGTGAGCTGCTCCGCAGGACAGACGACTCCGTACCGGAGCGCACAACCACAGTGAAAGTGTAATTTCGATGTGGACGCAAGTCCGTGATCGTAATCTCAGTGCGTGTCGTCATATTCTGTGCAAGTATATTGTCCGCTGTCAAGTACTGTATATCAAAGTCACTGTACTCGCCCTTTGGCACGTCCCAATGCAAAGAGATTTCGGTATCGGTAATATTGGTTGCATGCAATTGAGTGATCGGCTCCGGATATAAGCGGTCTTGTCGTTGTATGGGTAGACTTGAAACGCCGCCGCTCACCGTCCATACGGTTATGTTATACAAGCGACCTGGCACTAAGCCCGTGAAGGTCACCTTGCGATCGGTGTCATTCGCGAGTTTCTCCTTGTCCTTTATTTCGGGATCGCCCAATGAGAAGCGATAAATATCGAACTTAGATGAGGACTGCGGGGTGGGCGTATACGAGAGCGTGATCGTGTCACGTTCATCCTCCTTCTCACCATTTGCGACGACCACGTCCGATTGTATAAGCGGCATAGTGCGCGGACGTAGACTTGTAATACCTGACAGTATTCCATATGAGGATGTTTGTATATCGAACATGTATTGCTCGCCCGGCATCATATCGCCAATAAGTACGCGTACTGTGGAAATATCATCAGCTGTAAGAGAGGGAATAGATTTGGTTTAGTTATACGGAAAAATACGCTTTCGCAGGTATTTTCAACTCACTGGACTTGTTCTCGGGGACATTTTTCGTCTGAACCTTTGACGGATTGTCCTTGGGCCACCACTTTAGTATGTATGATTCGACACGCCCTTCTGGCTTAGGCCATTCTAGCGTAATGTTACGGGAATCCACCAATTGTATTATATTCGAAACAGGATTCGGTGGAACTGTTGTGTTGACTTCTTGTGGATTCGGACTCTCCACGCCAAAGCTGACAGTGTTCACTTGTATAGTGTAACGCTCACCCTTGGTCATGTCAGTGATATCCGCTTCCGTATCGTGTATGCTGGACAAACGCTCCCAATCCTTATCAGCTGTGCGGTACTGTATCAGGTAAGCCGTGAACTCACCGTTCTCGGGCGGTGACCAACGCACAAGTACCGAATTGCTACGCACTGCCTCAATGGTCATGTTGCGTGGTGGATTTGGAACTATTTAAATAAGTTTATTATAATATCTATTTAATTCCGGAGTATGAAAATGTGTGGTGTTTACTTACAAACTGCTTGGAATTTGGTGTGTGGCTCGCTTCTCAGATCATGACTAACGGCGAACACTTTGATATGATAACCAGCACCTGGATGTAAATTTTTAATAACCAATCGTGACTCCTTGGTGACCAACGTGCGCAACTCCGAGGTGCCATTGCGCATATAGAGCACTTCATACTGTTCCTGCTTCGAGTTGACATCGCTCTTCCAGCTTATATTTAAGCCCATCGGTATGCTCTTCAGATCCTCGACAATGGGTGACGACGGACGTGTTACAACAAAGATGCTCGTCTCATTCGATTCCATTTTCTTTGAGACCGCTTGCACGAATAGCGAATAGTTGCGGCCGGGCAGCAAACTCTCCAATGTGAAACGAGTGCGGTCGGTGGTCAGCGTGCTTGTATCGCCGTTGAAAGTTTCCAATTCATGATAGCTATGCAAATAAAATAGATGTTTACTGTAGATAAGATACACTCTTTAACATATTCTGAAGTTGAACTTACGCAATGCGGTATTCATCCTGCGTACTCACTGGATCCGGTTCCCAGGTGATGACCATCGTATTGGTTTTATCATCATTGAACGAACGCAGGTTGCGCACCGGCAACGGTCGCAGCGTCACATCACCTGTCGCCGGCCATGAGGTAACCTTGCCAGACACTGTCTTTACAATCACATTAAATGTTTTCCCCGGCTCTGCGATGTCTCGGAAATCGTAGTATGCGATTGGCTCATTGCTACGGGGCACTGTTGACTGCCGACGTGTCGTCGCCACCGATACTTGGTACTTGTCGAACTCGGAGATGCCTTTCGGCGCCTCCCATAGCACACGAAACGAGTTCGGCGTTATGTAATCCTTGTCGAATGTCACATTCAACGGCCGCAGCGGCACCGTGCGGTATTGAGCTGTCGTCGGCAATGAAATCTCATCTTCGGACATTGTCTGCACCGAAATGTTGTAGGCACGACCTGGCACGAGTCCTTTGAATGCCGCTTGTGCCGGCCCAGGCGGCTCGCCCTCCTTTTCGACGTAGAGCACACTGTCGTTGGCATCTGGCGGCTCTATCGAGACTTTGTAGTGTGTGTATATGCCAGCCGGATACGGTGGCTGCCAAAGCACGAGCAACGTTGTCTCATTTCGAAACCAGACAATGAATTTCCCCGGCGTGTTCGGTTCTTTGGACGTGGAGTTGCAGGGCATGGAGAAGTTGTTGTGGTCGTCGTCGTCGTTGTCATTGACATTGTCGGCGTTGTTTTTGTTGATGATGGTGGATATCGGCGGCGCCAAGAGCATGGACAAATAAATGATTGATACGACTTGTTAGACAGTTCAAACTTTAGTTTTCATACTATTTTCAACTATTTTATTGTATGTCCTCTAGGGCAGTTGAGGTTGTATGCAGTTGTTGCACATCATGCTGTGCCAAACTTGTGGCGATGGTATGGAGTGCATAGTTTGGCATTCGAGGGAAGCCCTGTTAGTCGCTTACGTTATGGTTAGCGTTAGAGTTAGGGGTAGGCGAGTAGTTTTAGCAAGGGGGCTGTCACTGGTTACTCGTTCGTACGTTTGCTCGTCCGTTTACTTTGGCCATTTGCCAGCAGCTCGTTTTTTGTGGTCATTGTCAGTTTAATCATCACACCGGAGTCATCACTGAGTAATGTATGTTCATGCAAACTGTGTCCGGCTCTTTTCTTTGCTTATGAGGATCTTAAATTATATTCTACACTTGTGCATGCACACATAATTTAACATTAAAACACTTTACCTCTTAAAATCTTAATATCCAACAACTCTTTATGCCGCGTCCTTCGACCTTTTTTATTTGTTAATGAAATTCAAAATGGAAATTGGTTTGTTCGTTTTGGTTTGGTTTGGTTTTAGTTACAAAACATTTTAGGATTGCGTAAGTAGTGTTTGAGATTAGAATTTGGAATACAAAAAAAAAATGTTTTATATTTTTGGATTAGTGACCAACACCAAATGTTCAACATTGATTTTGCGTAAGAACAAAAAGCAAAATTTTATAAAAAAAAAAGAGTACCAAGAATCGTTCAACTCACTTGTCGTAAAATTTCGACTTGTATAAGCCACGGACTCCTTGCCATCGTAAATTGTGTAGGCTTGCACCTGATAGGTAGCACCCGGGGTCAGTTCCTTCACCGAGTGCTGGAATGTATTGTCGTTGACCTGAAATGTACGATTATACGAACTGGAAGCATCTGAAAGGCCCAACACTTTAATTTTGAATGCTGTATAGCTGCCCTGCATCGGTGGTGACCAAAAGATCACGGCATTTTTTCCACTGCGTACTTGTACCGACAAATTCGAGGGTGGATCCGGTGCTGAAATGATTGGTAGTGAAAGCAAAGAAATCGAAGCTTAAGAGATATTTTATATTTCAAACTCGCACTCGCTTATATAATCAGCTGTGCGGTTTCGTACAGAGTTGCTATGTGGTATAACTATTTTGCTTTAATTAAAATTTTTTTATGGTTTAATAAATTATATCCCGAAAAATCTTTATAAAACGTTATTAAAAATCAAAATAAACCGTACACATTTATATTTTGTCTTATGCAATGTGTTTTTTTTTAATAACTTATTGTGATGGGTAAGCCATATTGCATGACAACTCTGCACTAGTAGACGAAGACAAAGTTTGAGTAAGAAGAAGAAAAATAAGAAGATGCAAATATAAACACTTAAAAAATTAGTGTAAATTAGAGTCAAACTAATTTTAGTGACATCGGTTTTAACTGTCTCGTAAACGACGTATGCAGGGGCAGTAAAGTATCTACACAATGCAGCATTTTTTAAATATTCTATTAAAAGGCGCTTTTGTTGTTGTTGGGAGTTAATTGAAAATTGGAGCAAGTGTGCATTGTATTAATTGGAAATTGTTTGGTGTAATATCGATTACTTAGTACACGACAGACGTTCTAATATCAGCTTTTTTCAACGTGCACTCATTACATTCCCTGGAAGGAAGAGCATTTTGTTGGTCCAACGGGTCGTCTTTTCGTCAAATCGTCGATGAACAAAAATTCTAATAAATGTATATTCGATGTGGTTTTTGAAAAATACATCACAAAAAACAAACAATATACATCACGTGTTGTTCGTAAGAAAATCGTTGTCCTCTAACAAAGAAGCTATTTTATGGCAACTTAACACCTTCAAAGCCTGAAGGCTTGTGTGAAAATTCAGTATCAGTACATATCTTGAGAATAATTCTCTTATTCCCATATTATTAGGCCAAAACGCATCCGCGACGCTATATGACAGGTCTAAGGCCACTACAGGATCGTGCACTATTAATCCCCGAACGGTAAAAACGAGGATATCTTTAATTGTTTTGTGTATAGTAAGCTCATTTCGGTGGCTAGAACGTGCACCAAGTTTGGACCAATAACCACATTAAGGAAACTACTTTGTGAATGAAATTTAAGTTACAATATTATCAAGTTTTTCCTTGATTTTATTACTGGTTTTTCAAGGCTTAATTCACATGTGAATTTATCCTCTAAACTAAAAAAAATATGAGTTTGTGTATTATCAATGATCTGCAATCAAAAGGCGAAGTTGGCTTAAAATTTATTAGTAATCAAACGATGGATGATAGTGAACGCTGCAAGACAAGACTCTGCGTTTAATGACTGCTTGCCCATGGTACGCCAAAAACAAAACCCTGCACAGAGACCAGCACATAGCGGTTGTCGAGGACAACCACGACCGACTGCTGGCACACTCAAATCGCTTAGCCACACCCCTGGCTGAAGTCTCACCCATTCAGCGTCACAAAATGCTTCACTTCCGCGAGCACCTGTAAAGGAGCAGGACTCGCCTTAGACGGAAAAGACGCTTAATTTATTGTCTAATTTCAATGTAAATAATGTATGTAGAAAATGTAGAAAAAGCTTCATAGAACACTTCCAATTTTCAACTCAGTCCCTTGCCTTGAAAGGTTTTCTGGAAACATTGCACAACACATTCTTTATAATTTCGAAGGATAAATCTTTGAAAATAGCCGACATTTTCTGACATTTGAACCGAGTGGCTTGGCTACACTGTGTCTTTAATTAGCGTCTGATCCCTGGCTGACCCATGGCCACTGACTCAGCGAAGGGTGTGTGCGTGGGTGTTGATACGCAGTGGTTGTTGTGGGTGAATTTACCCAAGTTTCTACATACACACTCGTATATCAACCTAAACAATGTAGCGCATTTAATGAGCCCCCTGGGTAATTTATGTATGCTTGTGTGGGGCGTCATCGATGCGTTCGTTCGAATTCAAAATGCTGTCAAGTTACGCTCAACAATATTTAGCGACAGCATACTGGTGTGCTTGTGAGAGTGGTAGTGTGTGTTTGCCACCCCTCGCTAAATGGACACCACCTCCCGCGCCAAATAATAGACTAAACGTGGCTGGGTGTAATAAAAGTTTTCTTAAGTGTGATTCTTTATTTCGTTGCCATTTCTAACAAAACACACCTAACTTTCTTTTTCTACTATTACTTCTTATGGGGACTGCATTCTCCCCGCTTTTCTTGTATGTACCTAAAAAGTTGTAATGCTTTTTAATTGATTTTAGCTAATTGCTTGGCAGCGTCGGCGCAAAACTTTTTGAGGAAATTTTTTTCCAGAATTGCTATTTCCGTTCCATGTCGTGTCGCGTCAAGTTTCAACGGAAGCGGAAATAGGGTGCAATTAGCACTGACTTCAAACGTTGCGCTATCCGCTTACCAGTGCAACACTAGAATTACTTACAAGTTGGTATATGCCTAAGAGGATTACGTGTCTTGTCTGTGATAATCAAAATTTACGGGCTTTGGTCACTACTCACCTGTGGTTATTGTGACGGTCCAAGTTAGCCAGTCATGATGCGTGAAGTTTGTGTAATATAGCCAAAAATTGTACTTGGTTCCGGGCAGAGCACGTGAGAATTGTATCTCATCGCCGATGTCACGTGAAGCGATTGTTGTATTTGGCTCCGGGTAACCGTACGGTGGACTGTAGTCGAGTCTATATGACGCACCATCATCGAGACCCTGATTGTTGGGTATGCTTATGGCTAAATCAGCGCAGTTGACATGCTGTTCATAAAGCAGAGATAAAAGAAAGAGCCAGAGATTGAATGTGAAAATGATATTAGTAAAGTGAGGCGAGAAAAAAGTCAACTGTAAAAGTCATTAGGTGTTAAAAATTGTCACTTGCACTGCGACAGCAAAAAGTGCAACGACACAAAAGCTCGAAAAATTGCACAAAATAAAATACAGAGAAAATTTTAAAAGTAGCAAAAATGGAAAACAAGAAAAATGCACATGAAAATCAAATAAAATCGCGTTTTCGAAAAAAAAAAAACATCCAGAAGAGTTGCAAATTGAACGTGAATGAATGAGAGCGTGGAAAAGAGCAAATGAGTAATAGCGAGAGGGAGATTGACGGGAAGACAATATAATATGCCCCTGTGGGAGTAGAAATGTGCAAACGACTTCCCTCTGTCCCAGGATAATGATGAAGATTGTGTTCACGGTAGCCAAGTTGGCATGACTGTGAAAACTAGGCATGAGTGCCAGACGCCAAATATTAACACAACGCAAACAATGCACTTCAGAATAGTCATACATTCACACACAAACACCCACGGGCACACACCGATAAAGTGACATAGAGCAGCCTGCCTCGTGGAAAATTATAAAAATAATGGATTTCAACATTGCCAAATCCAGAAATGTACGTGGAATCAAACAGACTCTCATTGCTGCTGCAGTTGGTTTTTCCGCACTCCGCTGCCGTACGAGCTGCGTCATAATAAAGGATTAAAACGGTACGACGGCACAGTCATGTCTCCACAGTGCGCCCGCTGTGGCAACACTCTACTCCGCCAACTGGATTTATTTGCAAATTCTAATTGAAGCACTTCTGTTGCTGTCGTTTGGCGCGGCTGCTGTTGTTATCAGTTACCAAAAAATCGCAGTCGAGTAGTTTTCGTACGCCCGCCCTTCAAGCTATCCACTGTTGGTAACATAGTCTCCAAGTCCACACCCTCAGCTAGTGCCACCCTCAGTTGTTTGAGAATAGTTGCAGGATGCAGTAGAGTGGCACTAACAACCGTGCATTAGGTTTGGATTTGGGTTGAGGTTAGGGTTTTCGCATCAAAAATACTTTTCAGCTGAAAATAGTTTTATGCAGGCGAGATTTGAAAAGGAAATGATGCACTTGTGATGCAGTAATATGGCTCATGGTTGATAGGTAGAGATGATTACACTGTTGGTGGAATTTCAAATTGCCGAAAATTTGTGAAGGCTTTGTGCCATATGCAATAACTCAGTATCGTACTAATGAGTGCAGGACTATGGGTACGGTGTAATTATCACGAGTGATGTAATGAGGGTGGTGGTTGCGGCGGTAAAACATTATTCTTTTTTGGGAAGGAAGCGAGAAACAGAGTTTAAAATTGCACAACTGAGAGGGTTTGGATTTCAAATGCCATCAATTGAAAGTAATGAAGTCTTGATAAGTAAAAATATGAACAAATTGAACTGCGTTTGGATCAATGGCTTTAAACACTTATTGACAAATGTTTGCTTGGATACAGCACAGCACGTTCAGGGACTACAAACATAAGTAATCTTCTTCTTGAATCGAGGCACCACTATTGTGACCCGCTTTAAAATTTTGAAGCTATAATATTGACTGCTTCTGCTTGAGGCGTTTATATACAAGGCGTTATTATAAAAGTAAGCTATCAACTCTCTCATATTAGCGAACTGGAGAAACATTCAAATGTAGTGTATCCAAAATAAAAATTGTGCGGAGTCAGATATCTGCTAAAATATGTTGGCAATTTATGTTATTAAAGGGTACAAAAATTGATTCGAATAGATAGCTCTCTTCGCAGTGGAGATTTTCATTCATGAGTTGACATTGTTAGCCAGAAAGTTTTGCAGTCCCTAACAGAATCTCTATTAAAATTGGTGAGGTATATTCTGAGAGTATACATAATATACGTATTATATATAGTTGGTTAGGGAGTTTAAGCGGAGCCCAGCATGCGCTATATCGAAGAAGATCGTAGCACAAATCTGTGAAGCACAAAGCAGGCTGAAAATTTTGTATCGAAAGTGACCCGAATGATTTCGAATCCCCCGCCCTGGCATGACGAAATAACAACACGATTCTGATATTTCACTAACACTATGACACAGATTGATCATCCAGCAGTATCTTCTTCTCCAAAAGAGTCATTCAATTCAATTCAATTCAATTCTTTATTGCCCAAAACATTCATATATATATATATATATATCTATATCTTGATATATTATTTATAAATATACAGATTTAGTTAATTCATTAATGAAAACTTTACTACTGAGATGTGAGCACTGTGAAATGTTAATTGACTTTAGTAAAAACTACATTCACGAGGCTGCGGTCTCAATAGACCGCTTTTAAGCTAACAATAATTTGTCTAAATTTAGTTTTCTGGCTTAAATCGAATCAAAAATATATAATTCATAGAACTAGATAAATGAGCAATGCAAAGCTGAACACGCCCAACGCCCACGAGGAGCTCCAGCAGCAGCGAGGACAAACGATACGGTACCGAGACAAGGCGTGGCGTCGTATACTATCAATCACGCACGTGGGCGGAAAATGGGTACAGCCTACATTAGGTGAACCTGGGTGAATATACCCGGAAACACATTTACTCACACACACTACGAACATGACATACACATATGCAGACAGAGAGGAAATGCGACTAAAAGGCAGGATGTGTGACAAAATGGCGACAAACAAGAAGCACGCTCGGAGTTGTAAAAAAAGAAAAAATTTAAAAAACTGAAAGGGTAACGGTAAAAAGTCTGAGCAAACAACACACGTCAAATGTGTTAAAATGCAAACATGGCGCCACTAAAAGCATAAATAATGAATGAAAAGCGGAAGTCAAATCAAGAGCTGCAGCAAAGACGAAGCTTTATTGCACTACATCGCGGTTTTACATCTCTGGGTTGTGGTTCTATGAACTTATAAGGCAAACCAGGAAGTTGTGTACGAATGGTATACAATAATATAGGCAAATTATCTATAATATAGGTAAATTGGATACGAGGTACAATTGTATAATTCTTATATATGTAACACTTCTTTATACTAGGTAAAGCTAATTTTTCAAGAGACTTTCATCGCTTCTTCCTGAACGCAGCAACTTAAAGCATTCATTAATTTAGATATTAGAATAAGTTGAATTTGATCCAATGATTCACTAGTTGAGTGTAGGGTTAGTTGATTTAATGTCTCAAGAAAGAAACAGAAAACGTTTTGGGTTTCAATGTGTTAAAACCAAACCAGCGTACAATTTGAGTATTTTAAGATATATATATATACCTTTATATATATATACCTTTGGTGTGAAAACACAGCCCGTTGCTAGTGCGTAGTGTAATCGAAAAGTTTGCCTATTTTTACAGTTTTGAAAGAAAATGCCTAAGAGAAATCTTCATTGACTCAACCATATGCCTAACTCAAAAATTGAATAAAAGATCTCGTCGATCTGTGCAAGAATACACTAGTTGTTTTTAATGTCTCTACTTTATGTTACAAACTTCATGGCATAGTCGAATTATACACTGAAGTGTACCAAACAAAAAAAAACAAAAGGACACATAACTCTAAAAGCAAAATGGCATCGGGAACGTCATAAAAATGGCGTTGCAAAAAGTGGGGCTCACCAAGAAAGGCGTATTAAACAATGTATTTATTGTTATTGTTGTCATTCTTATTTATGTGAGTGATTGATGAGATAGAGTTTGAGTGATGAATAGTAGTATGTATTATATTCTATTTTATTTTTTGTTCTTCACTACTCCACCAACCAGGGAGCATAGGGCCTCCCAAAAGTTCCTTCAATTTATACATAATCAGGACTGTAGTGGTTTCGTTAATCGGACTGCCAGTCTATGCACCACGATAGATGATTTTTGTATTATATATTAACTTTAATTTATTGTGAATTTTTGCGGGCGTTAATTTCGCATGGAAAATCAATCTTCTGTTAAATTTTTAAGTAAAATTAATTCACTGAAACGACTAGAAAAAATTGTGGTCCCGATCCAAAGTGAGTTGCTTGAGCATTTATTGCATAAGTAGCAAGGCAAATTTTTTATTTTTTTAAATTAGCAATTTTTATATAATGAGACGATGCTCATGATCATGTTCGGAACATGTTCAAAATGAGTTAATAAAATGAGTTGAGAGCATGCATGTGTACCAGCTATGTACCGAAATGACATTACAAAAGCGAAACAACAATAATTAAAAGAAAAATAGACGAAAAAAAAATAAAATAAAATAAAAAACTCCTTACGCAACGAAAGCGCGGGGGGAGTTTCGCAAAAGTGCAAACCTCATGGCACAACACAAAGGAAGCTTAAGAAGAAGAGCGTATTCGCTGCAAAATGTTGTAACGACTGACTTACATAGAGTACTAAATCGCAACGCGTAATTACATGATTACAACAACAACAACAACAACAACAACAACAACAACGAAAAGAAATGTGATCGTCGGGCAAATCAAAGCGAACCGCAAGCAAAAAGAGGCAGACGAAGAAGATGAAAAGGAAGAAAGAAAAAAATGGTACCACGTCACTAATTGACAAAGGTGCCGGCAAGCGTGGACTGTTCCATAGGTACACGAACTGTTGATGCAATAAACATTTATTATGTAAGTCGATATGAAAATGGATTTTTATTAACAGCACGGATTATCTACAAATTCATATAGAACTTGTGTTGCGTGAGAGTTGGCGGTGCCGGCATCGAGAGCAAATTTTCTCTGGCAATCGGATCGAAATTGGTTGTCTAATGCTGTTATAGAGTTTTAAAGTAGTTTCGTCGTCATTGCGGCATGTTTCGATTTTTTTTTTTTTGGTAATTGCAAAATGTATCTGTATAATTAAACGGCAAACACACATTTGTGGTGTTACATTTCCTGCTTAAACCATTGAACCGATTTTGATATAAAAAATGCCATTTGATAGGTATTTTTAATCAAATCGGGCCAGTGGTTTAGGTTAGAATAGATGATAAGATAATCGCGTTACAACAATAGTATCACAGCCGTTGATTTTGTGAGCACAGTAGAATGGGAGAATAGAGAGGTTTGTGTACCTCTCGCTTTTATTCTATGTGTTATGTGTTATTGTTGTTGTTCCATTTTCGTTTCATGTACAAGGTACGAGTGAACGAAAGTGTGTTTTCTAGAATGCGGTCGATTATGTCGGCCGTGCGTTCCCCTCGTTATATAAAACCGCCTTGAATGACTGCAGAGTAGTAGTGAGAGACTGAAAAGTAGTTTTACTATTAGACAAAGTTGATATGTGTGCCTTTTTACGCGAAAAATTTATGCTCCAATGATAATACCCTATATACGAGTAGCAAATCATAGACTATATTAGGAGTGTAGAAAAGGAATTAAGCATCTTTTAACCACTGCGGTCGTACCTAACATTTTTTGACTCCCATAATCTAGCATACATCTTCACTTTCAAAAATGAACAGCCAAGTTTGAGTTGACCTCTGGTGGAGAGGGTTCTGTACATTGAATATGTTATCCTACTTTTTTAAATATGATCCAAATTTCTTTGTGGTAACTAAAGAAAGAAAAGTATATGTGGTACCCGATTTTAGAGGGAAATTGCTGAATACATTGTCTATTGTTGAATTCTGTTATGTAGTATATTCTTGAATATTTTTATAGCTTTCAAGTTTTTCAGAGATTGTCTTTGAAAGTCGCTGGTAGGTCTTTTCAAATGTTTTCTGGCATTCATTGCCAATATTACCATAACGCATGTCATTCGAAAACGTAGGTAACGTACGCCTTGGCAATAAATTTCAAAACGTTTTGCTCAAAGGGCATTTGCCGTTTGTTTTTGTTGTGTATTATTTTCTGCCCCTTCTCTGATTCTCTGCAACGTACTTATAATACTACCATCTCTGACGTCTGCAAATGCTGCAAATTTTCACTTTTTAGTATGATTTACCACGTTATGTGCAGGCCACAGTCTTCGTGAAATTTCATCTATTTTGATATATTACACAACTTAGTCGTTTCAGTAGATTCAGAGCTATAACAGTGAGACAGACAGATACACTAGTGAACCTATAATGGTTCCGGTGGTATTTTGCCTTTTTTGTATGTATACTCGTATATGTGATACATCGGTAAAACAGGCACTGGATCAATGAAGATCTTTGCCAATCGACGCTTGCGACAGAAGCATGTGAGTGAGGGCGAGTGTGATTGTGAGAGCTTTAATCACTTTCACAGTAAATGCTTTTTTCCTGCTTTTTCTGTTTATAAACAACTAGCGGGCACGGCAGACGTTGTTCTTGCCTTCCATGTCTGCCCAAAAATGGAAGAAGTTTAACGAAAAGACGACTCAATATTGCGGTCACTACACGACAGACTCATCGGCTTGCTTTATTTTATTATACATAGACCCGGCAAAGGGCAAAACCATATTTTCCTTTAAAAATTCAAATATAGATATAAACCATGGTACTCAGTAAAAATGTAGCATTCTACTGGCGAGGGAATTTTTAAAATTGGATGAGTAGTTTCGAAGATAACCTCTAACATCCAAACAAACATTACCTCTTTATAATATTAGTATAGATTTGAAAAAGAAAAACAAGCAAAAAAGAGATTGCGATGACCCAAACAGCTTTCGCACCAATTAGCTGTCTTACAAGCATATGGTGTTGGCTCGGATTTCTTTCTTCATGACACGTGCTCTCGTCTTATATATCGAGAGGTTGTGTAAATTCCAGAGATGTTTGGCATACAAGTTATCCAATATCATATAATACTAGCAGGGGCAAATGAAAACGTTTATAGTAGCATTGAGTCATTTTTGGTAGGCTAAAATCCTATGAGTTCGTGTCACCGACATGCTATTGATTTTATCGATTTGATTTAAACTTTTTTTTTGAAGAGAACCTTCTTAGCGAGGTGTAAGTCAAAAAAAAAAAAAAGGAACCGGAGTGCGGACGCTTAAGGACATAGATGCGACTGAAGAGAACAGAAGGAGTGTTCATTCGTTTTCGCTCTTCTTTTGCATCAAATTTGTGCTCATGGAGAGAGCGAATTTCATTTATGCCCTACATTTGTTTGTGTGCCTTCACAACGTCGCGTACGCCGATCGCGCTGATGCTTTGCTGTTATATGTCATCTACATATAAATACGTCAACACATTTTTTGAAATCAACCTAACACTGGTATAGGCACAACGTATTACCATCAAAATTACACCAACTGAAAGCTGTAGTTGTGTAGATGTGCACAGTGTAGTTTAATTGTTAAAAAGTTGAGCAAAGGAGAGTGAGTGTAATAGTGTTAAACAGTGTAAAACATTGCTTTCTGTTTCTCCTTCTTACTTTTTAGCAATATGCTGATGACGATTTTTATGTATTTTAAGAAAGGAATGTTCATAACTAAATAACCTGCGCAATATATATATAAATAAATAATATATAAAAATATAATATATAAAAAAATATAAAAATAAATAAGTTGTTTGATTATCAATTATAATATATATATGCTTTCAAAGCTAAAATTGTCTTCAAAGAAGAATTCTTTGGAATATTGGAATTTCTTTAGAAGAGAAATATTTTGTATAAGAAGAAAGTTCAGTTGTGCGGTAAGTAGCATATCCAAACTGGTTCAACATTATCTAAAATGTATCTTGAGTTTCAGAATGAAGAAGCTATAATATATAACACAAAGTATTAACAAATTTTGAATGCATGAATATTTAAACCTAGGTTTTAGGAGCACGGATATACATATATGACACAGGGAAGAGCATAAACTAATGCACACTTGTATTGGGATAATTGTGGAGAAGATGAAGGTATAATTTAAAAAAGTACCTCAAATCTCTTAGAGTCGACCAGTAAAGTCTAAGCATACGTTTGTAAACTTTTAAAAGCAAATCAAGGAAAAGTGCACACAAAAGAACGGGTTATGAGTCCATGCGCTTCTGGTGAAAGTGCTTGGTTGGGTATACGATGAGCTATTATGTTATTGTATATCACATAAAGTCATTGTTCTCCTCTATTCGCCAACGGTCTTTGCATTCCTCCAGCATCACTTCACCACTCCAGCCATTCTTTAGAGAGTTCAACGTCATCTGAAGTCGATCTGCAGCACTCAGCAACGTAGAAAGCATTGAATAGTGAAGGAAGCATTAGAAAAGAACGACAAAGGGGAGATAGAACGACAAAAATGACAGACGAGCGGGAGACAGAAGAGCGACGAATAGAAAAGAAATGGAGTCACAAATTAGCAACAGGTTCTCTCGTTATATGTCTTGATTAACTGCTTTTTCGTTGTAACTGCTGTTGTAATTGTTGTTATTATTATTATTGTTGTTTCGCTTAGTTAACACCAACGAGTGCCGCAACAACAATCACTACTACAACAATTTGAAAAGGAAAACGAGGCATTTAGTTGCCACTTTGTCTGGTCGGGTTTTTGGCCTCTGGTCTGTAGTGGGCGCCATTTACTTTGCAGCTCTTCTGCACTTTTATATTTTTTGTTTGTTTAATTTTTGTTATTGTAGTTTTATCGTTCTTATTTATAATGAAAATGTATATATTTTATTTGTAACATTGTTTCCATAACTGTGAGTAGCGATCAACACTTGACTTTTGCGCTTACAATGACTTTGCGAGCCCACCACGTTGAACTAGGCGCAAGTCTAGACACAATGAAGCATTTGGGGTGGTTGGATGGTTAAGTACGCTGAGGTGCAGTGTGAAAAGTTTATTACCACGGCTACATACGAAAGTAGTCACTCACAGACAAAAAGAAAACTAAGCGAAAACAAAAGCGTTGACTGGGCAGAGAACAAAGAGTTGAGTGGGTATTACGAGCTTAAACAGTTTATGCTCGATAAGTGGTAGAAAAGAGAATGAAATCCGATGCCAAAAGCAGCAGCAGCGACCGTTTTCCACACAATTTGTGTAAGTCATCAGTTAAAACTTTTGCTATCCGATAAGCTCCCCTCTAAAAGTGTATACTTGTTGTTAATTAACGTACGTCCTAAAATTCTATCTAAAGTAAGAATTTTTCACGCATATAATAGCAAGCGGAATTTCGACGGGCAGACTTTTCGCTTTGCCGCCCTATTCTCAGCACTCTATCTAAAAAGTTGCAGATTAGTTGAATAGATAGAGGCTTTTGTCAAAAAAAGTCCATGTGACCGCTCTGTTAAGTTGGGTTTAACATATGGCATTTCCAAATGCTTCTTCTTTACTGTGCAGTTTGAATTGCGCAATGGTTGTTTTGCGCCAAGAAACGAAACTCAAATGGAATTTTTCAGTTTCCATTATCATGCGGCTTCAATTGACTTACCAATTGGTGGCACAATATTTTTGAGAATCGATAATTTCACTCACAAATATTGTTCGGTATTGAAAACGCATCACTTTTGTCATGCAAAGACTTTAACGCGCCTCTTTTTTCATAATAATCGCTATTTTCAAACAACAATTTCACGATTACACAGCAAATTACGTTGTTGTCCATTTCTGTAGTCTGTTAACAGTTCATTACCCATGTCTATCCAAATTTCTGTTAAGTTTGTCATGACCTCATGAGTACAAAAAAAAGCAACATCGAAATACTTTAAAAAAAAAATACAACAGCGTATGCACGGTCCCGCATCATTTTGTAACATAGAATTGCCCATGAAATATAGAAAACATGTGAAAAATTTAGCTTTAGTCTGATGAAACTAACCATGTTCCGAGCAACAGGTTCAACTACGACTGCTTTGCAAAAGGGTTTCCTTCTCCAAACCCTTTTGGAGAAGGAAACCATCTGCATGTTTTCTACAATAGTCCTCTTCTTCGCCCTCACTGTCGGTGCTTTCACATGGCACATGATTTGTGACCACTTCTTCATCATCGGTGCTGAAATCATCAACGTCCGACTCTTCAAGCGCAAGCAAAATGTCACTGAACGGTAGAAATTTTACGTGGAATAATTAAAAAAAAAATACATTTCTTGTGACTTAAGACCCAATTTGCACAATTGAGGCACTTGCCGGAAAAGTTAGCGAAAACACATTTTAATTGCACTAAATGACCACAATTCATTCACAATAAAATGTAGTATGTTATTAGTTGAAAAGTATCCGCTTCACTAATTTTACACAATTAGTATTTTTATAATTAAAAACACAACTTACTTCTGAGACTCATTTTCACAAATGTAAAACATGACGTCAGAATTGCGCGATTATTTCTAAAAAAAAAAAAAAAGCACGCGAATGCCCGAACAATGAGAGAACAAACATAAACAATAATCAGCACAATCGATGCATGCCGGCCGGATTGACATTCGTAAAATAAATGTGAAAATATTGCGACTCAAACTAATGGCCCTATTCTGTGCACTCTATCAAATGAATAGATAGATTTTGATAGACAGTAAACGATAAAACCTTTTTCTTGGATTTTTTGAGAGAGTTGCTCATTTAGAAAAGCTTTTAACACTATATATTGCCCATTTTTTAACGCCTCATCATCAGGTGATGTCAAAATATTTAATACCATACATAATACCATACTCTCCGCTGTGGTATGGTATTTTTTGTACTATTATGAAAAACAGCTTTTGTTTTAATCGTGAAGCTTTCAATAGAAATATAATAGAGAATAACAAAAATGACAAAAGCTTCTATTTATTCAAATAATATGAAGTTTTTAGATAGAGTGCACACAATAGGGCGGTAACCCGCACAATTGGTGCACCAGGGTTTGAAAGGGACAAATGTCCTTGGATATTTGGGTTGAAATACTGTCGTCCCACTTCTTTCAGAGTTAGGAACCATTGATCAAGTGATCATAAACGCTTCTTCATTGTGCTGTTGAAGAAATAAATCTATAAATCTAATGTGCTGAAGCGGTTAGCCTTGTTTTTCTCCATAGATAAGGTGGACCCAAACAACATTCCTTTACTAATCTGCTGCAAGGGTTCTTGAATGGTTAATGACGACTGGTTTAGAGTGCTTAAGCGTTGCTCGATTGCTTCACATGGATTTGAGTTCATTTCCGCCCAGAAGAAGCATGTGTTGTTTTGTGTCTGTGACAACTTTTAACGCCCACAATACCCACAATGCCCACAATACAATAAAATTTTTACCTTAGCATATGCTTCTAGAAGAATTCGATTCGTCGTAGCTACAGTTTTATTCAAATTAAAGAAGTAAATAAAAGGTTCTTGCAAATAAAGCTTATTCGCTAAGGTTATGGTGCTGCCAGATGTTCAACCCTACGATACATCTGAAAACTTCAACCACAACTTACTAGTGGGATCCTCTTTTGTCAAACGGAGGAAACTCATAGGAAATTCATAGAAAGTAGCTCGCTGAAGGAGTTTGTGAAGGACGACCTGCACGATACACAATAAAGGCAGAGCAGCAAAAAAAAAATATATATAAAAAATATATAAAAAAATAAATAAAAGTAGTGGTTGTTCCAAGAGTGGTTGATGTTTTTTTCCGTAACTAGTTATCTGAAAGTCGCAAGAGGTAGGAATTCCATCTGAATACCGTCACAGCTGCGTACAGTTCTATTTGTTGCTATTTGTGCGTGCCTGAGCGTGTGTGTGTTTTTTTTCGATGCTGCGGTTCTAGTTATGGTGTCAAGTGTCGTTGCTGGTGTTCCTCGCGCTTTTACGCTCTTTTCCAAATAAAAAACTAGCATACTGCTTTCTGTGCATCTGGTGTCGCCTGTCATGAATTTCACATTGTGTTTGGGTTCCTTTTCTTATTGTTGTTGTTGTTGTTGTCATAAGCAGCATTTATGAAGTTAGCAAAGAGAGTTGACACTGGCAAATCGTGGCAACACCAACGATGTTGGTGCTTGTCGATCTCCAATTTCCAATTAATAAACTTCTTGGCAACTGCTCACGTATGCACAAGCACACAGCGACACATACAAATATATACGGCTTACGGTTTGTTTAAAGCAACATACGACAAGGCGCTTACTTGCAAGTCAAAATAATATACAAGTATGTCAGGTGCATTAGTAAATTACCCAATGACATTCTAATTGCTTGGATATTCGTCTATATCTAAGCATGTATAAGCCTAACGCCGCTCATTGAGTATGGCAAGGGAATTAGTTGCGGTGTTACGGATTCGCCGGTAGGCAATTATTAAGTGTAAAGTGTTGACAATATCCACAATTGGAAGCTTGTTGGTACAGCATGTCGATTTGTGGGTGTGTGCGTGTGTGTATGACTTCGTGTGCGAATTAATAACGTGGCATATATTGTGACAAACTGAAGTGTTCGTTTCTGTTTCTGAATGTTGTCTAGCTTCAAAAGATGAAGGCATTTGCCATAGGTTCGTATACAGCGGTGTGCGACATGGAATAGTGTGCCTAATTGAGGGAAATATCTACCGAGTGTGTTGAACAGTATGGCAAGGAATTGAGAACATACACACAAACTTATATACATACATAATACACACAACACAATCCATTTATCGCTTTGTTGCATATTTGCTGCTCGAAAATATATAACGTTGCATGTGTAAATGTCAATTGCGACGGCATGGCAACTTAAATTGCAAAGCAATTTGAAAGCATTAAATATGTAAATGTCGATTTGCAGGCATTCAGCCAATCTGAAATTGCCGCCCTCCATGTCAACGTCGGCGCCATTGCTAATATGACTTGCAGTAGTTGTTGTTGCATACTTTTCGGGTTTACGGAATATTTCATTGATTTTTTTCTACACATTTTTATTTTTAAATTCTCTTGACTTTCATTTACTTTACTCTGTACTTGCTGAACTGTATAATTTTGACCATGAATTTCAAATGTCGGCATTTATGAAGAGCGCGCGCCATTTTGGCTCATTTTACAAGTACTTCTTTCACATGGGGTGCAGCCCAAAAAAAATTTGTTGTTCGAAAATTTGAACAACAAATAAAATAAATAAATAAGTACAAAATATAAGGGATTGGTTTTTTTTAAATAATTAATATCGTTTTTAATCTTCTTTTAATAGCCTACTAGTGCATAAAAGCTGGGCCTTGTGTGTATCCATGTGTCGAGGCTGGGAGTGCTAACGTTGCGAAAATTCATGCGTTGTCGTCAGTTCACATGCATGTGGAACGGTCGGAAAAAGTGCAGAGTTTGCACTACCTGTTTTATTAATTTAATTGAATGTGGCGCAATGTCAAAAATTGTTCTGACATGTTGACGCAATTGACGTTAAATGATTTCCATGTTTCATTGGCTGACACTAAGTTGTGGTAGATGGAGTAGGTAATGTAGTATGGTTGAGAAGGTCGACGCATAATTAAATGTCTATTAAAAATATGTAAAATTAATATATGTAACTGCTACGCCCACGCATGCAACGAAATACTTTGAAGGAATGTTGACTAAAGGTACTGAGTTTTTTATTTTTATATGATATATACAAGGTTTGTGTATATGAAGCTAAGGTAAAATTGATCCATACTTAAATTTTGTCGATAAATAAATGTTTGTGTGTGTGGGGGTACTCGTTCCAGTGAATGGATACGAATGGTTCCGCAAATTTATAGCGTAAGTCGTGGTGCGAAATGGTAGCTCTTTAGCTGAAAATCTGAGAGAATAGTATAAAGACGGGCAAGAAATGAACATCGTCGAAAAGACCAAGAATGAATATAGTTATGACAAGGCTATAAATTTATATGATATTTATATTGACTACAACGAAAATTTTAAAGACGCGTTGTTGCTAGAATCAATCTCACTTCGCAATATAAAATGTAACCAAAAATAGAAAATAAAATAAAATAAAATATACAACCCTTGAAAAAGTGTTAGGTGTTTGAATGAATTATTGCCAATTTTTCTATTGTAAAAAGGCGTTTATTGAGAAAAATTGGTACAATAAGCAATGTTCAAAATAATTTCCATCATTTTCTACAAACTTTTTCCACCTTTTTGGCAACATGACAATACCGCGTCGAAAGAACGATAGTGGTTTGGCAGCGATTCAATCATCGATCCATCGAATTACGCAGCTGTTTGCCAGCTATTTACACTGATACTTCGAATTTAGACCTTTAGATGTCACTGACCAGAATTCATGCAAGCTCCTAATAGGTCTAATGGCTTTCTCTTCACTAGGAACCAGTAAGATTTCGTCATAATATCTCAGTCAGGTAAAAAGTAAAATAAGCAATTCCAGAGTGTACATAGAGTATTTTACGCAATCGCTAAATGTAGTATAGTGCTGCCCATGTAATTAATGATCATACATAGTAGAAATAGGTACATAATGCAACGGCTATACGCTTTTCTGTAATTTCTTGCATGTTTGCTTACATGAAACTGAACGCATACAAGTCACGCCACCTTAACAAGTCATAAAAAGACTTGAATGTTGCGAGTAGTATGTTGCGAATATAATAACCTATCTGAAGCGTAAGTGTGAGAGATATTGCAGTTTATTGACTTTGGCATCTCAAAGTATAAATCTACTAGTATTGTTTGACGGATAGAATCAGTCAAAGCTGCAAACATTCCCGAAAAGTATGCTACATTTGATTTTCAAAATATTCATGTGTCGCAATCTCATACTGCGCGTATCAAAGCTTACCTGTAAAGAAAATATAAAAATAAAGGGATGAGTGTTGTAAAGCTGCATACATAATTCTCTAGTAAATACGCTAACTAATAAAAAAGTTTGATGCAATAATGTTTCATGACTACAAATACTGAAGTGGCACTCATAATAGGCCAGTAATGTGCCGCAAAGTAGCAAACACAACATGCGGTAAGCGAGCAACGGTGTTGATAATAATGTTCAATGTTGCAACATAATTTTTGCAGTTGCTTTTATTGATATTTATTCTTCTGTGCTTTTGCTAACTTTGTTCATTTGCGTGCGCACCGTTCAAGCTTGAATACGAAAACAAAGAAGTTAAGAAATAAACAAAAGCTCAGAGCGGAGCGGAACGTGAAGAGATGGAACTTGTAAAAACAATAAATTACATTGGTCGGCCATTAAAGCATTTATTGAAGAATAACCAGCGATGATGAGACGCTGGAGTCGGTAGCAGGTGTCGGCTGGTAGTGGGGCAGCAAATAAAGTGAATGCAAATAAATGAACGTATGAGTTGTTGTTGTTGTTTGGTGTTGTACAATGGAACGAAAAAAATTTGCATAAAATATCAATAACTTCATATAACTCTATTTTCGCCTTTGTGCATATGTGCAACA
This sequence comes from Cacoxenus indagator, assembly GCA_035041755.1. Lineage (NCBI taxonomy): Eukaryota > Metazoa > Arthropoda > Insecta > Diptera > Drosophilidae > Cacoxenus > Cacoxenus indagator. Next base: position 1,048,995 of record JAWNKX010000250.1, read on the forward strand.
GAGAAGGCAAGTTATGTGTGTGAGATGGCGTGCGTTAATTGTTGTTTGCAATGGTTATTGTTGTTGTTGTTTTTTGCAATAGAGTGCAATAAAATGTTACAAAACATAAAAAAGGCCACGAAGCATTTTATGACGCGCCACAATAAATTGCTATGGGGACGGGTGGGCGCACTATGGGCCTGAGATAGGTTGCACAGGCACAAAATGAATAATTTAAGGTGTGGCAGTGTTGATGATTAAGATATAAATACAATAAGGAAATATAAAAAAAACAGAATAATGTAAAAAAAGATCAAAATAAATAATTAAAAATAAAATAGACGCGTCTGTCTTTGCAAATTTCAATCACAATAAACACGGAAATAAATAAAGAAATAAACAAGTTTTGCATAATTAAAAAAATACCATTGAATTAAAAAATTTAGGAATGAAAAATGTATTCATAGGAAACTTTCCAGTAGCGCGCGCAAATAATAACAACAACACTAGCATTACAAATAGTTTAATTAAAGATTGTGTGTGTGGAACGTGGGAGTATATAAACAAATAATCAACAATCAAATGCAAAAGGTTTAACTCGTTATTTATTTCCAACTAACTGTTATAAATGCAACAACAAGAACTTTTTTTTCGTTTTGTCACCTGACAATTAGAATATTACAAATCAGGTGTTCAATATCACAAATCAAGGTGTATTTGGATATGGTCGCTAAAACCACATTCGTACGAATTTGAAGTTAAAAAAAATAACTATAAATTAAAACAAAGCTTTTTTGTTTTTATTTTTCAGTAGTAGCCTTATCTTTAGTGCAAAAGGCAGATTTTGTCGATTTGGGGTTCCCAATATAATGACAATAAACCTTAGCTTTAGCACGTGAGAAAATGGAACTGTTTTTCTACTGAAGCTAGAAAAAACTCAAAAATCGGCGAATCTCACCATAATATTTTAAAGCGATTAATTTTAGACTAAATTAGAATATTGTAGCTGTTCCTGTTGATAGGTGTCATGTCAAAATATATGCATGCGTTATTATTATATTTATTTAAATTTTTTAGCATGCGACTTTTATCACGCGACATATTTTTCCCTCACGGTTTAGATGGCATAAACTGCCAAAGACGTCATATCTATTATTAGAGGTATGTATTTATATTGATAGTATATATGAATAATAATATATATTTACAAAAACTGCTTTAATAGCAGACCGAACTAAAAACTAAAATATCTTAGGCGCTAATAAAATTAGTAATTTTCATTTAATCCTGATGATCCAGTTTAGGTCATAGGGACCAAATTGGCAAAGTACTATATTGCCATTGGTCCTTGATAGGTGTGCAAAGTTTCAGTTTAATCTGACGTTTTGAAGTGGGTGAAAACTCGTTCAAATTACAAACATATAGGTGAAGCTTATAACAAGCATTTCATAAGAATAAATTATAAAACAAAAAAGAAAGTTACGACATTTTTTTTAATAATATGCCGTTTGAGCTACTTTTATACTTCAAATTCTTCCATTTTTCAAATAATAATTTGTCGACGATTTTTCAATTGTCTCAGCACCAATATACATTACTTTACTGCTATTAAGGCATTCTTGTGCACATTCAAAGAAGGAGAGTCCATTACAAAAAAGGCACTTGGACAAACTACAAATAATAAATTTGTTTGACATCGCAAAAAATCTTTTGTAAGGAAACTGTGCAAAGAAACTTTTTTTTAAGTAAGGACCACCAAATGTAATGTAAATTATAATTGGCTGACACTTGCTTACACTGTGATGCGTTCGCGCAGTACTAATGGCAATTGTGTTTTAGGTTATTAATTAGTTGTTTTTAATCGCGTTTAGCTTCAGTCGTTATCGCTTTTTCTTTATTTGTCTCTTCTTAGAAAAAGATTATTAGATGAGTGGAACCACAACGTTTAAGCATATGTATGTATTTGAGGACAAAACTTTTTAAAATTACTGTTTCAAGACAAATTTTCTCATAAAAACTGCATAGATGAACTGTATATTCGTTATATTATAAAAACGGAGAACTTTAAATAAATCTAATTTAAAAAAAGTCGCTTATTAACATTTAAATTTGAGCTCCCGGTTGACCTTTCCGTGGAAATGCCCATATAAAACTATTATTGGGAGCTTACATGAATTCTGGTCAGTGATATCTAATGGTCAAAGTTTGAAGTGTCAGTGTAAATAGCTAGAAAAAAGCTATGTATTTCGATGGATAGATGTTTCAATCGCTGCCAAACCACGATCGTTCTCACGCCGTGGTATTGCCATGTTGGGAATGGAACATATTTTGAATAATACATATTGTAACAGTTTCGAACGACGTTCAAGAGACTGGCTAAATTCGACTGTTATAAACGATACTCGCTTAAGTGGTCGCTTAAATTAAAAGGATGAACGAACAAGTTTGTATAAGTGTTTATATTAGTTTAAATTGAAAGGAAGAAGGAAATATTCCTTCTAATTGTTTCCTTTTGGAGCTATTTTTGAGAAAGTTCTGCGTGACAGACTGTACCTCATTATCAATTCCGACTCCGACACAATCAATAAACAATCCAAAAATCCACAAGTAAAATACTTAACGACCTGGATTGGATGACATTAATTCAAAGAGGTACGACATTGAGCTTATCATGCGGTTAGCCACATAGGCCTCACATTGGGTTGATGAAACGGTCTTTTCACTTTTTTTCATCAAATATTTTTCCATTTCCATTGTTATTGACAAGCTCTTGCCATCTTTGGGTAAAACCATAATCCGGTCTTTTTGTTGTTGTAGTCTATGGTTGTGGTTGTTGTTATTGTTGGAGATCATAAACACGATTAACAATTACTTTTCTGATGTTATTGTTGGTTGCGGCATGCTTTGCGTGTATGTCTGTGTGATTGCATAAACAGAAGAGCAACAAGGTAAACTCAAATTGTGAGAATGAGAAAAATATACAGTTTTTTTTTTTTTAAATTATGCCATGGCAAAGTGCGAAAAAATATTTTTTAATATGTTTTTTCTTTTTCTTTGTTTTAATAAATAAAAGAGTCAACATCAAGAGCTGACTACAGTATTGTTCACTTTTGCACACAAGGTTTTTGCTGTTCTCACCTTAAGCTCATTTATTAGTTCGCACATAACCACTCAGCACCCATCCAACTAACCAGTAAAATAACTCAGTTGGTTTTGGGATTCACGCCAAGTTCCATTGGCAAGTAACTGTCGCCTCAGGACGCAAGTGTTGCTGTCAATGATTGTTAAGCTCTACTCTAACAATGGGCGCAGTACTCTTGAGAATAGGCAGCGAAAGTGAGAGGGAAACATAGAGAGAGAGAGAGAGAGAGAGAGATTAGAGAGAGGGGACAAACAAGACAGTGTTGAATTGGTTGTGTGCGTGAGTAAACTTAAACTTAACCGGAAGTGCGCACACAGCGTTCGTCAATATTTAGAAAGTACATAGATAGCACCGTCGACGCCATTTTGTTTTCGTACAGTGGTGTCGGCAAAGTTTCTGCCTGTTGGCCTGTCGTTAGCGTACTTTAAGGTGACAGAAGCGTTAGCAAGAAAAAATAAATAAATTAGACTATTCATAAAATAAAATAAAATTATATAGCAGACTATTTGTACCCGGTCACGCGTTGCTATGATTCACTTTGGCTATATGGAAAAGAGTAAAAAGTGTTTGTTTCATGTTCCCAATATGTTTAGCTAACAAGTGTTATCTGACAATACTTTAAATCAATATATGTATATATAGAAATAAAACAAAGTCTCAAAGAGCGTTTGTGCTGCACATAATTTTCAACCAACTTAGTTGGTATTTCTTTAATATAGATTATTACGGTACGAAGGCAATAGGCAGAAAAAAGAAATCAAAACATTTGAGAAAGGGAAAGGGAAAGAGAAATTAAATAAAATTACGCTGACAGTAATGTATGAGCAAGAGAGAGAGTATACACAAGCACGTGCCTGCTCGCAAGCAAAAACTATAGAGTAAGCTCATCAGACCACATACAGGAAAGATCAGAACAACGTTTGCCGCGGTTGCTAGTTGAATATAAACCACGAGCTACAGCAACACGTGAGCCTTCGTGCCTAACACTCAAGTAATTATCGACACTAAAAACACAAAATTTTAATCTGCAAACTTATGTTGTTAAATTAATATATCTTGTAGAAGTATTAATGCAGCTGATTTCCCTAGTAAGAATTGTCGATGACGTTATTACTCAAGGTAGTCTTGGAAAATATTGATACGAAAAGTACTAATCAGTTGAAATATATATAATATATATATATATATTGGAATTTCTGCATTTCAACATATTCAATTGTTTGTTGACATTCAACTGACAGTTGTGTTTAAGAGAACAGCTGGTTTATGCAAAGCGCACTAAACGGGGCGTATAAGTTTAAGCATTTTATTTAAGAGAGAAATCGGTTACTTTTGAAATTATTCTATTAATAACAGCATGGAAATTATAAAAGCACTTCCCTTCATCAAATGAAGATATATCTAATTGTACTGTAGGCAAATTAATAATGCCTATACGACACGTTGAATAACCATTCTATGCACAGTTCGGTTAGAACGAGTAGAGTAGAAACAACAAGCCAGAAAGAAATAAAGGAAGAAACATATAAAAAATTCAAAGTGCCTAAAGGCGTTGATGTTGGTAGGTTCCCCTTCGCATGCAGCTGATCAGCTGAGTAGCAATAGCAGAAACATCAGCTCAACAATATTTTTTTTAATATCTTTATTTCTGAATTTGCCATCAATCCCAGAGGAGGACCATCATTAGGTTGCTTAATTTTTACAACATGGTTAAAAAGAAGAATTAAAGAGGAAAGAAAAGATTGAAGAAAAGACGAGGATTGTGGAAAATAGAAAGTGGGAGGAGTTACATGAATTCGGTTTATTAGCCAGCGTCACTGAATGGGTGGTCTAGCGGGCGATAATGTTTTAGTTTTCTTTCAGTTGCACTGTCGACTGATTTCCTCTGATACCCAACGAAATTTGAGTTCTTCATGAATTTTGTGTTTACTATTTAACAGATGAGCTCCAGTTGCCATTATCAAGACTTTGTTTTGGAATCTCTGAATGATTTTAATGTTTGAGTCACTAGCAATGCCCCACAATTGAATACAGTCGATCCAAATCGGTTTTAGTATGGCCTTGTTTAGTAGCAATTTATTCTTTATTTTTATTTTGGTGTGACGTCCAATTGGCCGAAGTTTCGCATTTAGTTGGTTCTTTTTTGCGATGATATGAGGTCGCCATGTGAACCCTTTATCAAGGCTGAGTCCAAGACATTTAACTGTCTCTGCATATGGGATTCTAACAGCATTTAACTTGACCGGAGGGCAGCTCAACAATATGAGCTGATTTTTTTTATCTACCTATATATAATCATCATAATCATTTTATCTACCTATTCAAATCAAATTTTTACCGTGGGTTCTGTTCGAGCCATTATTGATTTTTTTTCTTATTTTGAACCCGGTAGGTGACCGTGGTTTGGAGTTATTTCTATTATTCAGGCTTACGTATATATAGAAAGCTCACTCATACGTACACAGAGTAGGCACAGAGTTCTCATTGAAATTTTATAGAATCTTTTGAACTGTTTCAAAGTAAAATCAATTTGTCTTGTTTTGTGATGCATATTGTAATTAACTTATGCCCTATTTGTTTACAGTATTATTCACTAACACAGTTTCAAATGCATTGCAATTGTATATATAGATTGTACGTAAAATAAAAATTTATGAAGATTTTCAATAATACGAGTACCTCACACAACTGTTATCTATCAATACTAACAAATGCATACACGTTCTTTGGTGGCAAAAGAACATTTGCCGGGTCTAGCTAGCTTAATTACATTTCTGTTGTTCTTCTTTGTCTTCTTTGTCTTCTTCGCATTTGCCTTCGTTCCTCTTCCTCTGTTTACATTTACACTCACCTAATCCGCTTACATGCTCATTTACATATGTAGGTTCATGAGATTAGCTAGCAAAGCTGTAACTCTTAAATGGGAATTAAAAAAAGTCGGTAGAGGCGGAGTACGTTTGGTTAGTAACAAGAAATATTTCATCTAAAAGATACATACGCAATTAAACAGCTAAACCCGCATAACTTAATGCAATGGAGTCAAGGTAGACAAGCACAAAAAGGGGTATTCAAAGCGTTTAATAACATGGATTATATTTGGCATTATTCAGTTTTTGTGGTTTTGTTTCTGTGTCAGGTTTTAGTTGGCCGCATGTTAAGCCACGTCAAAGTCAAAGCCTATACGAATTTTTAAAGGGTCTTGCAAATATTTTGTGCGACACTAAAAGCCAAAGTAGCTTTGAGTGCGATTATGATGTTGGTTGTTTTGTATAGGGAGTAAAATACAAAATTTAGAAGACAGCGAAAACCCGCTTCATCAACTGGGTTTACATCCTAGATCAGCGCGTCATTCGACGTAGTGGAATGTTTAACGGGCTGGGCTGAGGGAGCTCAGCAATGTAAATCATTTCACCGTAAATACCCAAGCCTAAGGCAATCTACCATGAAAAGTTACCCAGGTGGTTCCTACAGTTGGTACCTTTCAAATAGACCAGCACAATAAACTGCAACTGCGCCAAACTACATTAGTCATATATAATATGATGTGGATGAGTTGTTCATCTGTCCTGATGTGAATTCGTTAGTTTACAATTATGTACAAATTTCTCCATTAAATTCCCCGACCAACATAATGTGCCATTAATTAAGGTATTCATTTAATTATGAATACACAAAAAATGGGTGTTCATCAACATGAACCAAATGGCAAAATATGTAGCCTGCCTACGAAAATCTATCTTGTATCGTGTGTCAGACGTCTATCAATTTATTTTGTTATCAAAAGAGTTTTTTTTCCGAAGACCGGTTTTGGTTTGGACGCGACATTCCGACTGACGACTTTTGCGGGCTGCAGGGCCCGTCACCAAAAAATACCAACAAAAAAAAGGGGGAGTAATCTTATTATTCGTCTAATAATGCGTGGCTTCCATGACGCAGCTTCTGACGCTGGCACCATGTGACTGACGGCGAGACTACTGTCAATCCCTGTTGTTCAATGGGTGGAGTGGCAGCCAATATATCGTGGCAGATAATGCTACTGCTGGTGATGTGCTAGTGCTAGCAAAACCGTTAAGTACACAGATTGCGCTCAATGCTTACACATGTATCGATAAAGCCGAACAATGGAAGCGTATTAAAAAAGCTGTGCCCGAAGAAGACGTTCGAAACACCTACTATCTCGCCTTGTGTTCGATGTCTCGGCTGAATGGTATCGCGGCTATCCTCATGCAGAAATATCACGCACATTGCGCCACCAGCATAAATGGCTCCGGGCGAAGCAAGCACTCAAGCACAAACTCTGGTCGGGTCACCTTTATCCTGGATCATCGGAGCTGTTGAGAAAGGCGACAAGACGGCTCGCATGATTGACTAGGTGTAGGTGTCATCGAGGCCTAGGAAGAAATCCGATTTGGAGACGTCACAACACTTAGGTAATCGAAATCAACGTTACTGGGGTCATCACGGTATTGCCCGAAACCTAGTTTAATATGTCGTAGTTGGTCGTGGTCAATTCATTTCGCTTCCACTAACATTTCTTCCGGAACAAAGTTTCGCTTTAACCACCTTAGATAGGAAAAAATTCGCTATGCAATAAAATCCTACAAAATATTCGCAGTTGCAGCAGCCTTTACGACTTGCTAAGAATACAGAATAGTAAACACTACATCGGACATTTGCAGTTGTTCAAGCAAAAAAAAGCGGAAAAAATTGTATTCCTCACAGCGCGCAAAAGAAAACAAAGTGTAATGCGGTCTGCTATGGCATGGAATGTGCTTTGGACCTAATGCGGTGGTGCGATGGTGTGGTTTAAGGCAAAGCGCACTAAGGGCTACACTTACGCTCTTCGGTTTGTTAAGTTGTCGGCGGTACTGGTCCATCCAGTGCAACACCGCAGCGCTTTGGTTTGACCCAAATTGCTGTTGCATTTTGCTACACTTTCAACGTTCAAATCGGTTGGGGGAGTCGCTGGCTGGTTCGTTATAACCATAAGGCAGTTTAGGCAGCTGCCTAGGGGGCCCGCATTGGCTAGGGGCGCCACGAAACGAGAAAAAAATTTGAAAATGCTTCACCGCGATGACAGTACAATACTTTGTCAACTTTGATCTTATGACCTAATCAGGACAATCAGGATTAAATAAAAATGAATAATTTTACTAGCGCCATCTAATGGCTAGCTCCAATCATGGTGGCCTCTCTCACTTGCACAGCGCTGCACATGCAACATGGCGCTAGCCAGTGCGACCAAGTTTAAGTTGGACGTCTTTTTCGTGATAACTAACTTTGTTTTCAGTTCGGTTTGCTATTAAAGCGTGTTTTTCATTTTTTATGTAAACTATATATTACTTATTTTATATTACGTCGGTTATTTTCATTTCTTTTGCTTTTGCTTCGACAAAGGAAGACAATCATATTTGTTTTCAACGACTTGTGACGAACTTACTGAAATATTGGGATGCATTAATTCAACGACGTTAACAATTTAGTCTTTATAACATAAGAAGAGGTGGGCAGCACACATAAAGTGGGTATTAAAAGATTTGTATAAGCCATAGAATGGATCATGTTGCAAATAAGAAGCTCTACAAAAGGGATGACTAATAGGAAAATAGTGTCTAGTTGGACGTGCTGGTACACTAAAGTTAATCGTTCTGAGTAAGAAAAGTGAGTTACACCATAATGACCGTTCTACGGCTAGACAATGTAGGGAGGTTGATCACCGCTACGGTGGTAGGCAAGTATTAGGATCCCCAGTTTTTGAGAGCACATATTAAGAAAATAAATTACCCGACTGAATTTGGTTGGAGTACGTGTTGCGGAGAGCTGCGTTGGCGCAATCTTATTCTTCGGATTTGTACAGGTACTATGCAACTTTTTTTCGACGGTAACTTATCGCTTGGCACTTATACTGTGATGAATGTAAGCGAACCTCGGAATTAGTTCTGAAAAGAGAGTCCGACACAAGGTGGTGTGCTAGAGTCGATGCGTCTAAGGACTTGAAAACAAAAGAACATAACGTAATGGCAATATTCTGGGCTGCCATACTAGATCATATCAATGGTGTCAGCATATCTTTACAAAAAACAACTATTCAACTTCGAACTGCAGTCGAGCTATTAAAATCGCTTTTAGATATTTTGCTTTCACAGCGAGAATTATTTGACGATTACGAGATGAAGACAAATAAAAAAAACTGATGTCAAATACAGTGATGAAAATGGGTGTGTGTGAAGAGGGAAAAGGCGTCACGATGACGTATCTGCAATAGACTTTGTAGTCAGACAAAAAGAGAAGTTAAAAATGGAAACATATTTGCCTGTGCTTGACATGCTGTATACAGAATTGTCGCGGCGTCTAGAAACTTATCGAGAAATTAATTCTCTGTTTGGATTTAAAACAGATTTCTTGACAAAGTCTAAAGTTGCAATTAAAGAGGTTTGTACAAAGTTTAGTGAACATAATTGTGAGGACATTGAGCTTGAGTTTATAGACCAGTTGGTGCAGTTCAAGTACTTCATCTTACAATTATTGGTTGCGGGAAAAGATAAAACTGTATCTGACGAGGAATCGTATAAATCGATTTTTGATAATATGGCAAAATCAACTTTGCCGAATGTAGTTATAGCATTATAAATATATAGAAGTCTGTTGATATCAAACGCTATGGGTGAACGTAATTTTTCGACCTTGAAACTAATAAAAAACTGTCTTCGTTCATTAATGTCTCAGAACCATTTAAATTCATTGACGATAATTGTGATTGAAAATGATATATTGGAAAAGCTCCACTTTCAAGATGTTTTAAACGATTTTGTCTCTAAAAGAGTTAGAAGAATTAACATTTAAAAATATTGTACTTCACAAAACTATTTTCGCTTTAAGAACACCAGCCACCCGAAATTGAATTGTATTTTATCGTATTTAATAAAAAAATACGCATACTTTCCTTTCATTTATTTTATTGTTTAGGGTGATGGCATACCTTCATAATGTAGTAAAAGCAGCGTAATTATGAATATAATTGCATTGTGGTAGAAGAAAATGTATTTAGGAAGTTTGAAAAGTGTAAACGTGCCCCAAGAATTGCATTGCCTAGGGACTCCGACATGCTTAATGCGGCCCTGTATATATGTATAACTGCACGTTTAGCGCGCTCGGCTTTCATCTTTCAGCTGCCATCTAAAGTAAACACAACCGGTTAAAAATGTACATTAATAAAACTCGTAGACACTTTTTTATATACAGCGCTTTTTGCTCATTATTTGTTGCAAAATAAATGGGTGTTGCCTGCTAGCTAGCCGCAAACAAAGTTGTTGCACATTTAAGTGTGCAAGATTTCAAGTTGGTCTTAAATTTGTTGTGCCACTTTCATGAGCTTCTTGTATTAGTTTTTTTTTTTCTTTTTCTAATATTCCACTTGGCAACAATGCGTCACAAGAAAACAAAGTTGGCCTAATTCACCTTAAGTAAACCGTTATAACCGTCAAACCAACCTCACCCTCTCACTTTCGTTAAGGTACCCATTGAAGCTGCAAAAGTTATTTTCCCCAAACACAGCAGTGTGCAACGGATAAGGGGTAGCGGGCAAAGGCGAAGATGCAAAAACTAAATGTTTGCCATGCGAAATTAGCTTTTTTTCCATGTGACACAGAATTTTCGACGTCTGACTTTAACATGCCTTTTTGGGTCATGTAGTATTAGTTAATCAACGTTGCAGGCATTTGATGGGCGGCGGGTGTGTGTGACAGTACCGGCTTTAGCGTTGAAGTGGGCGGAAAGTATACTATTTTCAATTGGGGTTTTTATGCCTGCGTCATTCAACGGTAAAAGGCAGATTGCTAAGCTACAACAAAGAATACAGAAACCCTACCAGTAGACAGCGAGTGAAGTGAAGCTTAGGAGAATCAAGATGGAAAATATAGGTTTGTAAAACGTTTCAAATTAGTGTGGTTTAACGGAAATGTGTGCACCTAAAATGAAAATCTTTTGAAAAGCGATTGAGTGATTGCATGAGAGCAAATCGGTCTGGGAAGTAGAGGACACTTAAGGCCAGACTCCATAACACGCGTTTTTGGCTTTTTGTCGTAATGCGCGTTGGGTATGAACTTTGAATGCATTCATTCTGATCAAGCATAATCCATAGCCGTCAAGTGCGTCTACCGCCAAAAGCTTAACCTCTCTCAACTTTTCTCTGGCGTTTCGACGGCACACAACTGTTGAATGTTTTAGTGATTGTGGCGGGTACAACGGCATCACCGAAGCTTTGGTATCCGATTACCACAAACTTAAAACTATTTGATGGCACATCTTACATTTAGTTTATTAAGTAGATCTACGTATTTTGAAGACCCAATATACAAAAGAGAAATTAAGAGATAACGACTAAATCAGTGACAAAGATAATTCAGTAATAGTTTGGAGTTGTGCGCTGAGACTGCTGGGTATATTATACTTTTCAAACGAAACTCAATACATAAGAACCGTCTTGGGGTAATACACAATTTTTATTTCGGGATTTCACACCAGCTGTTTTATAAATACAAAATGCAAGCTGGTTATACACTTATTGTGTGTTGTAAAGCTTGTGCCTTCGAAGGATGTGGAATGGAGTTTGGCCTTTGGGCAGCACTACATTTTTATCTGATGAAATTGTAATTTAATCATCTATTTTGGCTGACAATGAAGGAGTTGTTTGACAACATGAGTCGGAAGTCAAAATTAGGATCAATCATTGCATTAATCAGTGATGTATCAAACTGACAGTTAAAACTTACAAATGGAAAAATCGGATGTGAATATCTTAAAAATAACAGAATATGTGTTTGATAAGGAGTTTGGTTGAGGGGAAGTTTTTCACTTGCCCGTGTACATGAAGTACTGATGTCTCAAAATGAAAACAGTGAAATCTCTCTTACTGGATAGCTCCTCAACAACTTAACAACCGGACAACTTTCTTGAACAGGCAATTATAAATTAAAAAAATATATACAGTTTGTCAAGAAATTGATTGCAAAACGAAAAGTGACACTAAAATTATATTTCTACCGCGTATTAATGGTGTTAAGAATTACTTAGAGAAAAAACTAAAAATTCAGTTTTATTCTCCTATTCATTTACAACAAATCTACATTAAAAGAAAAACATTTGTTCTTTAAAATTAATTAGAAAAAAGTAAAAAAAAAAAAATATAATGCTTTTCAGCTGTCAAATAATTTATTGCAAAATAAGAAAGAAACGACGTGTGCAAAAGACCCCGTTCCAGGAAACACGGCTCTGTTTGGTGTCGTGTGCAAAACATTGTTTGGTGTCCACCGTATTAGCCTTAAGCTATGTTAAGTGTTATAATAGAAGTGACAATTTGTGATTCTGCTAATATTTTAGAGAAAGTTAAAGTTTGCGAACAAAGCCAGGAAAAAGAATTAATGAAAATGTTACCCAGTTGGTGTATTTCCACTACCAAAAGGGTAAATCTTCACAGAAATGTTTTCGGTAAAACTTGGAACTGTTTACAATATTATACATAGCACAGAGAAAGAAAATAGGCTGGAATTAATAAGCACTGCAGGCAAAGGAAGTTGGCAAGGAGAGATGAGTCAAAGATGATTATGACAATTTAAAAATGACTTTAAAAATCGCTGTGGAGTTGAATGTGCGACAAGTATTAAAATAATTCAAATACTCATCAAGTATTGCCCACAAGAAACCATTACTCTCATCACAAAACCTTTTGAATAGGTTGACATTTGCTGTGGCACACAATTCTCAGCATATGGAGTATTGGAGAGATGTGTTATTTTGTGACGAAACAGAGTTTGGCGCCAACCAAATACAGCCGCCCAAAGGAAAAATTTGATACCAGGTATTAAATTTGAAAAATTATCAGCAATGCTATGGGTCTGTATACCAAGTGAAGGCGTTGGTGAATTGAGGATTTTCACGGACATTATGACTAAAGAATTGTATTTGGAATTTTTAAGAAGGAACTAATAAGCAGTGCCCAAAAGTTCGGATTTACAGATCCTCAAAACCCAGAGAAACCTAAGTATATGATACATCAAGATAATGACCCAAAACACAAGTCATTGTTATGTAGAGCTTGGCTACAATATAACTGCCCAAAAGTTGTAGACATACCCGCCCAAGGTCCAGACATAAACCCTATTGAAAATTTGTAGAGCCACCTGAAAAAAAAGTGGCAACACGGGTGCCCTCTAACAAAAACGAGCTTATTCGAATCATTCGTGAGGAGTGGAAAAAAATTTCTGAGGAAAATTTTACTTCTTTTTTTTCTTTTTTTATTTCCCATATATCGTGTACATATGTACATTTAGTACATTGTTCAAACGCTATCTTATCGGTGTGGCTAACTTGGGTGAGCAGATCACAAAAGGAAATAGGAATATGAAATAAAAAAATCTAAATGCTTCTTCACAATTTCTTGACAAACTGTATATAAGTATAAGTATATACCCAACTCTCTTTTTACACGATCTTTTTTTACACGATTTTTTGCATGAAATTTTTGATGTTGCACGATTTGAAAGTCAACTGCTGATTTAATTAGCGAAGGCTTGAATTTTGCGACAAGTATGAAGCAATATTTCCTTACTCATGATCATGACATGGAGCTTGCATAAAAATATCAACGCAATCTTCAGTATATAATGTATCGATGAATGTTTTTGCGAAAAAAGTTTAGAAGGGAGCAGAAGATTGGGAGGGTTTGTGTAATGTAGACGCTCGTTCCTACGCAAGTCAAGCTATAGAAAAATTGTCAAACAAAGAATTTACGCTGAGAGCGTTACTAGTCCAACGAGAATTTAGTGCGAAGGACTTTAAGAAAACCCAAAACAGTACATACAAATATGGTAAGCCAAACGTTAGGCGCCAGGAAAATGCTTAGTAAAATCTGAGAGCTCAGAGTCGAACGGTGTCGAGCATGAATGAACATGAATGAATAGGTGAACGTATAAAAAAATGACGGAGTGAATGAATGAATGAGTACTTTGTATGCTTGAATGAATTAGTCAAAGTGTTGACTTTGTGCCTGTGTATGAGTTGGTGTGGGTGTCGGGTATGTTTACAAGACCCGTTTGTTTAGGTCAACAAACTGAAATTAATAAAAAAGTATATTTTTTCCTATTTCTTTTTCTCGCTGCGAATGACAAGAATTTGTAACAAATGCAAGATTGAAAGAGCAAACAAAAAATGAGAGCAAGAGAAACGGCGAAAGATGAGAAGAAAATGTGTACATTTTACAACATTTGCTGGTGGCATGCAAAACTTACTAAAGAGTGTTGCACACTTTGAATTGAAACCGACATCACCTTACACCATTAAGGAAACGAGCCACAACGAGCGGTTCATACTCAGTAAATAAGACAACACATCGCATCGCCGCATGCCCTGAGCAACACATTTAGTGACCCTGTATATTTTTTTTCATTCGATAATGACGCCGTTTCTACACGCTACGAAAACTAACTTTTAATTTGTTGTTTCGTTTTGTTTAGTGGTCTTCGTGGGTCGGCGTTTGAGGTTATCGGCCACCCCATTGTCTCAATGGTTTGTAGGTCTTTTACAGAACTGCTTGGAAGAGATGATCACGTAGTGCGAAAAATCAATCATTGAAAAAAAAAATACTTTAAAAAATTTGTACACGTAGTTTTACAATGGAGATTTCTGCGGTAGTTCTCAGCATATTTTTAATAAGAACTCTTTCACATAAAAATTGTGCTCTTCGGTTGTTTCTTATGAGAAAGATTCACAATCAACTCTGTCGAAATATCGAAAAGTTTTAAAAGTAACTAAAAGGTACCCGGTGCATTGCTGCCTCTTGGCATGCTCACCGAGTACAAAAATGTACAAAAATCAAGTATTTCAATGGTGTGTTAGCAAGAGATTTGCGTGATTGAAGCTATGAGAATGAAAACTTCGTCGTCTTTGAATTTTCCTTTGAGTATCGTGGCAGGAACCTCATTGATCAGCAGTTTTCTTATCACCAAACGCGTTCCGTTTCATTGAAGGAACTTGTTTAGTGAACGACGAATATTGCGCACCAATCTTTCGATTTGAGTTAAACTTTTTTTTATAATTTTTCTTTGACAGAGTTTCGATTTAGAAATTCACATACTTATCAACGGCAAACTGATGAAACAATATTGATTTAATTTTTAAAATTTGAATGGAATTTCCCCAGTTCTAGTTAACGGTTTTTAATCAAACTTACACAAAAACCTTCGTCAGTCTTGGAAGCGTGTTACTCAAGCTTAGGAACTAAGGTACAAATATACACCTTTGTTTTATATATATATCTATATATATATATATATATAGATGTAGTTCGAAAGAAACTATAGGTCTTTGTTTGTAGTCTAAAAACAATTTTTGTGACTTAATTTTCTAAACTCCGTCACATGACAACCAGCGACATTAAAAAAAGAAAATAAAGGGTTACTAATCCCTTAATTCGAAAGGTTGGAGCATTTTCACCAAACGAGTGTCTGTACTGTTGTCCAGCAATTTGAAGCCTTCGGGTTGATGTACGGTTGCAATCGCAGCTCGCGATGGATGACAAAATATCGAACAAACTACGGCGGATCGACAAAGTTACGCAAAAGTCTGGACTAAAATTTTTTAAGAACTGTAATGCCCCAAAGTTGTATATATACCTACGGTCTTAAACGAAGTCTTATGAAGGAATATGCACACTTTTATTTATTTAATTTTCTATATAATTATATCTTCCAAGTTAAAGTTTGTCAAATAAATCCAACCTCAATTATCTGAGATGTTAGGAGTCAAAGCATTAGTTCATATAGTTTTCAGACTTTTTTCTTACTTATTGAACGATTAATTATTTCTATTCAAATTAATTGACTGCTATATTATATAATTATTGTTTGTATAAGTATTTTGGGGCTACTTACAAGTTCATATTTCGTTTTTTTACTGTTTCCAAAACAATAAAAATAAAATAAAAATTAATAAATACACAACTGAATTTTGTTGGCTTCTTGAACTGGCCAAGCGCTTATTTAAACGAATATGCCTTAGATTCAATTTAGTTCAGCCGTTTCAAATGTGTATTTTCCTAAAGTTTTTTAATGCTTTCTTTGTCGACTTCTTCAATGGGAGATGCCACTGGCTGATGCCATTGGCTGGACATTGCACCGCCGCTACGAAGTCGCACTACAGCCTCTTTTAACGCGCTTTTGTTACATGCTTTCTTTGTGTGATTCTATTGCTTTCGTTTACGCTTTGGTTAGTTTTACTTTGCCATTTAGTTTGTTTAAAATGTTGCGGAAAGCAACATGGCAGCCTTATAGTGTAAATGCTGTTGTCCGATACGCCCCTTCCAGACGTAGAAAACCAATAAAATGTCTTCCGTTCGGACATCCGTTGGCATCTGTAAGTATGCTTATGTGTGTTTGCGTTAATACGCTCAAAACCGGAAGTCGCCATGCTGTAAAGAGGATATTTTCCTTGTCGGTTGTTATTTCTTCCTTGTTCTATTGTACTCGTAGTTCTACTCTTGGCAAAGCGCACTCGATAAAAGAAAACCTGCCATGCGCTGCAAGAGCATAAAAGCCATAAAAGCGAAATTTTTTATGCGATTTATAAATTGTGAGTATTTTATGACAGTAGGGCGCTGAAATCATTTTGTGTTGAAAGCTTCACCTGGTGCGTTCTATAATGATTTGGCTCTTGTTTAAAGCATAAACAAGCTTTTTTATAACGCAGTCGAAGGTAGCTGTTTGAAATTAGAAAATGAAAGGAATTCCTTTTCGCAATAAATTGCTATCATAAGCATTTTGCGCAAGCATAGTTATATAAAACTTAGTTTTTGCAATCAGGGAGTTGCCGGTGACATACTGAAGCAGCTATGATATATAATTTAATGGCTACTGCTAAAACCACTCAACTGATTCTGATAAAAAAAAATAATAATAAAATGAAAAACTAATAGAAAGGTATTCTTCGCTAGATCGGTCCAGTGGTTTAGGTTAGAAGAGCTGTTAAAGAGAACCGCGTTACACCAACAATAACAATACACAGCCGCAGTAGAATGTGAGAATACAGAGATTTGTGCTCCACTCTCTTCTGTTCTTTCGGTTTGTTTAGCCGTGCTTCTATTCTTGTTCCATTTTCATTTCATGTACAACGTGGGGAGATTTATGTTTTGTGTATTTGCGCTCTATTTGGTATCATTAATGTATTAGTGTTAAGTTACTCCAAAAAAAGAGTTGCTCTCTAAACTGAGAAAATGAACATGCTCCATTCCTATTGCTCTTTTTGCTCAGATGTTCCTTAAATTAAAATTAAATTTTAGCATTTAAAAAAATAAAAGTTTTTTTATTCTAGAATGCGATCGATTGTGTCGGCCACATGATAATGTAGAGTGAGAATAAAAGGGGTAGAACAAATTTCCAGAATTGGAATGAAATTATGTTATAATTTTAATTGATGATAATGTGAATAAAATGGAAGGCATAACCCTAACGATTTTTATGTGCTTCTGGATTGTTTTTTCTTTTTATATAAATAACTTAAGACTTTTTACAGACGATTTTGATGTAGCAAGGCTTTTAATATTTTGCCATTTATTCACGCATTAAGAAAATTATTTTTACACCAATAATTGACTATAATAATAAACAAATAATGATAAATATTATTAAATTGTTGAAAGTTTTGCCAATTAAAAACAAGTTCTAATTACATAAAAAAATTACGAAAAATATTGCGCACACTCTGTTTACGCTTTGACAACATTCATTTGTTTGACAACAATTCAAAATATGTTGCCGCCATCTGATAGTATAAAAACATTAAAATGCCATGCATACTTTTCAATAGTGTAAAGCATTGATTTAAAGGGAATTTGAGGAATCTAACTAACTCAACACTTCGCCTTTGCATTCTTTGAATGTTTGCAAACTGAGTTACAAGCGTTAAAACTTTACACCGAAATCATTCGAATATTTTCTTCCTCTTGTTTTATGACAATGAAAACAACAACAACCAGAAAAAACCTTTTTAATTATGCGATAATTTTTATTTTGCACATAATTATTCGTGCTTATAATTAAGTGTAACGTGAATAAGGCATAAATTAAGCCGATTATTACTTCGGTAAACCACTGTAGAGTGTGCAATGTTCGTGTGAATCTTGTGAAGCAAACACACACACACACACACACACACACACACACACACACACACACACACACACACACACACACACACAAACACACACACACACACAAATCTTTATATGCAGTTACGAGAGGGTTTTGCCTGAACATTCACAGTTTCATATGATTAAAATCATTGAAAGTAGTTCATCATCATCGTCATCGTTATCGCCATAGCCATCGTTAACTTCATCTTCTGCATGCTGCTTTAATTATGTAATTTTGTCATTGTTGTGTGAAACGATAACCGCAACAACAACAATCAGTAAACATCTTCAAGCACTTCCCTCTTGACACAACTATTTCATCTACCCAATGCTGCCACCCCACCGTCATCCACCTGCTACTCTCCTTCGACAAACCAACTTATTGTAGCACAAAACGCATACTTGACTTGACTTGATTCGAGTTGAGTTACTCGTTGCTTCTGATATTTCTTTCGAGTGGCTGTCGTTAGTGCAACTATGTGGCACATGCAACATGCAAGAGAAGAAATCTGTTTGGAAAATAGTGGCACACGCAGAAAAAGTATATGTAGTCGAAAAAGACTTCAATTAATTAAAATAATTCAAGCTAAACTTACTGCCAAGCAAAAATAAAATCACACCGCACAAATGCGATCGCCCACTGCGTGTGTGGACCATTACTGCTGCAATGCACTGTCTCAGTTAAATTAAAGATGCTTAAGTTCAAACAGCCGCAAAAGCTAAACTAGATGCTGAAGATGCAACGCTTTGACACTATTTGAACTTTTGTTGGTGTTGTTGTTGTTGTAATTTTCTCATCTTATGCTGACTGCTGCACATCCTGTTGCATGCCACATTTACGCAACACTTGTGCGCATTTCCTGCGGCAAATTGCGCTGGCGACACTCATAAAATGCGTTGCCATCAAAGTCAAATCAACGTGGACTTGCATAGATGAGTTTGAATTATGTTGGCATTAAAAGGGATTGGAGAAAGAAAAATGGGTGTACTGAAAGCATTGGATGTGTGTGTGTGTGTGTGTGGGGGGGGGGGGGGGAAATGGTAGCAGAAGCAGTATTATTCACAAGCGTACCGGTAATTGTAACTTATGTATAATAACATGCGCCTCAGTGTACGAGTATATGTGCGTGTGTGTGTTCATTTGTGTTTATTATGGACAATGCTTCGGTCCTTGCACTCCGTATAAATATACACATACAGCTCCTTGCGTATACAAAAAGCAATTAGAAAAGGAACGTACTCATACATTGTGGGCTGCTACTGCCACTTGTATTCGTGTTTTGGTTTTGATGCTAATCGCAAACAGGCCGGCGATTAAAGTAAGTACATCTGGCAACAAAAGGCCAAGAACAGCAGCAACAGCAAAATCGTCATCAAAAGTATACAATAACCTGCGGTTGATTTTGACAGTTGGATTTGACGGAACCACAGCCACATAGCAGCAGCATTCAATGTCACTTAGACAGTGCAACTTTACTAGTAATCCTCGAAACATTTGGCTGTGCGAGTCTGAGCCGCAGCCGGATTATGGTGAAACTGCATTGCCGTAATAGCACTTCTTCCTATCCTTCTCTATGCCAATTAAGCCGCATAGATTTTCTCTGTACTCTTTCACTTTCCAGTCAGGATATAACCTTACACTTAACCACGGCAATTATCTTTGGTCCGTTAGTGTGGACACAGAAGAGTTCAAATATCAAGAAGGTTGCGTCGTCTTGTCAACTCGCAGTCAGATTTACCGTTAGGCTGGTTCAATGCTCGACTATTGTATAAGGTAGAGGGAATTGTGTGTCTCAATCAATATCTTTCTAATGATTAGAGACTTCAAAAAGTAGTAGAGTTTATTGCAAATAAAGCGTGGCTAATTGGCAGATTTAAGAACGCATAAGACTGGATTTTCTTTGTTTTTGGATCTTAATGAAGTAGCTTGTGTGAAAAGGAGATACTTGGAGCAAATTTTAGCCGATGAAAAAAAAAAATATAATCGTTTTAATTGATTTAACATACACACTACTGTATATATGCATTGGAATAATTAGAACATAGCAGTCAACTTTGGATCACACAAAACAGGAAAGAGTAACCAAAGAGTATACATTCTTATTACTAATGATGTACACTCTTTGAGAGTAAACAGCAAATGAAAATTTTGTGCGTAGTTTTGTCTGTCTCCTGCTCCAGTTGGAACAAGAAAAGGACATTGGCACTCCAGGGTTTAGGTAGGTCGACACTATTAAAAATATCATCACAAGCCACTCTAACTTGAGAAGGCATGCTGCAAGGCGATTTCTGTAGAAGCTGTGGAGACGAGGATTGACCCTATCAGTATGTCAGACCTGGCTAGAGTTTCCATTAGAATAGTTGGCGAGTTTTGTAAGTTCGTCGAATTGGCTCTAGAATGGGCCTTATTCCACATTTACGGTAACACATTTACTCGTGTTGCAAAAGTCAGATTAAAGATTATTGTTTGAGGATATCATGAACAAGTAATAAGTTCCATTGTTTAGCAATGTCAACACAAATGGCCAGCTCAATGACATGTTTAGAAACCTCAGCAACACTGATATCCGGTTGCGTTATAAATGAATATGTAGTTTAGTGTATCGAAGGCTCTCTCAGCCTGCTCAAGACTACACGAGGTTTAGAAAAAGCCTAGGTGGAATTTTTGTTCGCAAAATCTTTCCATATTTATCATTTGTTCATCTGTGAGGTTTTTGGCTAGCACGAGTCCTCAACGACGATTTGTGTGGTACAAATGAAGAGAAGAGCGATTGAGCAACAGCAGTAGATGAATGCGGAATGGACACGATTTATAATAAGAAAACCAATTACAATATCAAAAATTAATTGTTGAATGGAGGGCAAAGAAAGCGACCGCCATGTACATGTAATTTTTCATGCTTTGTGGATATGCTTATGTGTGAGACTGTTTGTTCCGTACACATGCATACACACAAATGTCTATACTATAATAAAAAATTTATTATTGAACACTGTATGTAACGCTTTGGCGCAATATATACTGAACGTACGTAATATGTTTTTTTTTTTTTCAAAACAGCATATTTGAGCTATGAAAGACATTGTCATACTCACATTTTTGATTGTTTTCAAAAGGAAAATATGTTTATTTTAAGTTTTTGCAAAACCACTGCAAGAACAAGCATACCATGATACTATGACAAATTAAATGTAAGCCGGGCACTGCCGTGTAAAGCAGCTAGTATAAATACATCACGACTTACATTCTCTTTAGCCAAAGGTCTAACAGAGACTCGTACATATAAAAATATCATAGACATGCGAGATCCAGTCTGAATAATCTTTGTTGTTGTTGTAGGATTCTATTGAATTCTGGCTTTTTTGGATTAAATTTATTTTTGCTGCCAGCTTTGATCGAGCAAAAAGCGAAGGGTAGCTTCGAAACCAGAGAGAACTAATTCATATGAATGTATACTCTTTGGTCGAAGGACTTGTAAGCATTTTTGCCCTCGTTTACACTGCCGTATTTGTTGTATTTCATAGGTGAGTAAGTTTTAGAGATTGGGATTTCGAGAGTTAATAATTTTCATCCGAAAATTAGACACATTAAAATTGCAAATTTATGCTGCCAGAAGTGAGAATGCAAATTGGTTGAAAGAAAAAAGAAAATTTAGATTGAAAAGAGAAGCAAAAAAAGTCACGACGAAAGCGTCAAATTCATTAGAAAAAGGGCAACTTTTTTCTTCTAATTTTTGCATGGCGTTGCGAGAGTCGAAGTAGAAGAGTGTCTTTGGGTGGGAGCGAATGAAGCAGTACTCCACTAAACTCAACGCAACGCTGGTCTGGCAACAGATTTGCATTGCAAATGTCAACACTGGCAATGAAAAACGACGGCAACGACAAAGACGGAAAATATTTTATGCTAGCGTAACAGAAAGAACTTTTCTTCTTTCCCCTTTGCCTTCTATTCAGACGCTAACAACATCCACTTTTATCCTTAACCGTTTTTTAATCAGGCTTAAACAATAACAACAACAAAATGTTCCAAAAGTTATGCGTTTTTTAAAAAAATTATGTGCTGTAAGGGTTTTATATCCCCGTTATATCCTTTCCAGTGGGTGGCTTGAAAATATTATTATGTAGAAAAAAATGGAGTAATTTCGTTTGTTGCAGTAATCCGTCGTTTGTGGTTTGAGGCATTGCCAAGATTTATAGCTCCAGACTCAAGTCAACTCCAGACTTAACTCGACTTCAATCGACTCTATTCTACTCTGTGCGACTTCCAGAACCCCTTCGTGCCTGTTCGTTGAGGCGCACAGCTTGGGCTTGGGTTACATTTCTTGCACAAGTGCACAAGTTCGTACATATTCATATGAAATAACAAATAGAAGCAAAACAAAGTATCAATTTCATTGCATGTGGCGAAACGGAAAAAATGTCCTTGAAACTGCTTTCCGTCTGAGTATAGAGAGCGGAAGTGATGTCGCCAGGTTTTGATGGTATGCTTTAGCTAAATGTTGAAAGCCTTCCCAAGTTTGCCATGACTAACATATAACTTTTCAAGTTTTGCTTATGGCATTGGAATAATGAATCGACTTTATTTAGAAGGATTGAAGTTTGTATTTCGAGTCGTTTTCATCATATTCTCATTATGAAAATTAAGTCAGGTTAAATGGCTCCATAAGCCAGGAAGGATTAATTCCAATCAGTAGTGCATGATCCAATACTGAAGTCACTCTTTAATCTATTAGGACTTACATAAGTTACTTGATTTAAGTAGCCTATGTATGGAAGAACATTTAGAAGCCCACAGTGGAAAAAATGCAGATTTATAGAAATATTAATGTTGATAATGCCGTATAAGCTTAAGAGTAGAAAATAAAGAAATTCCCGATACGCCCTTTTGGTTACTATTTGTCGTTTTTTTTCAGTATATTTTCAGAAACATGTTTCAGAAACAAAATAAAGTCGGCTAATCTACAAATTTATATATTTATATATATATATATATATAAAATTGGAAGTGTGTTTGTTTGTTTATTTGTCCGTTAAACCGCTGAACCGATTTTGATGAAATTTCCAGGGAATCTCTATAATAACCTTTAGATGGTGTGCGGCTGTGCGATTAGGTACGAAATATTAAGACCAACTCAATTTTCAGATGCTTCTAAAACTGCACAGACACAAATAAACAAAGCAGCATCTGAGGATTGAGGTTGTCAGCAGTGCTGTTCAACTCTACAAAGTCGAAATATTCAAATATTCGAATGAAAAAAATAAATCAAAATGGTGAAGTATACGAAATGCCACCAAAAAAGTCAAACACTGGAAGATCAACGCGAAGGCAGCAACGCGCCGGGTTCCTGCTAGTATATTTATAAATGGGCCAAGACATTTGCTTTACCATTAGTTTACGCATAAACCATATAACCGAATTTTATATAAAATGCACCATTAGACAGGTTTCCATTTGCAGATGTGCCCAATGTACTTTTTAATAAAATTAGTTAGTTATTGTGGGCGTAAAAACAGTTAAAAGGTGTCACAAGCACAACTACAAGGAAATGACACAAGAACACACTACACAATGCCGCATGTAAGAGAGAAAAAGAAATAAAGGTGAGAACAATAGAAACGGTACGTCATAACATTTCTCTCACGTTTGGGTTATGTAAGCAATGGCTGAATATTGAATATTTTCGTATTAAGGGGAGCACATGTACTACGTACACAAATATTTTATGTACAATGTATGTACATATGTATGTTCAAATATTTTGCAATTATTTATATACTATTTCCACCTGTTCGGTAATAAGATGTTCTCTGTATCCCTTTGAGTCCTTACAATCTTCGCTGAACATGCAACCATTTCTAATAGATGGGATGACATTTTCTTGAGGGACTTATAAGCAAACTCTAGTGCAATTAAAGAAAGTAGAGAACATTATTATAACAATAATGCTGAAGTCCCTATTGCCTTTTACAATTGTTTGCTGTCGTTATTTTTGTTGTTTTTATTATAGACGAGATGACGAGCACTCTCATTTAAAAATAAAAAAATATATAAAAAAAAATAATAATAATAAGAAATAAATAATAAAGCCCAAAGACAGCTTAGCAACCCAAACGGCTTTCATTTCAATTATGCGAAATTAATAAAACATAAAACTGAACCTAGACAGACACAAATAGTTACAAAAATGTAGACATGTACACACACACATTGTATCAAAATTTATGCATAGTTGAAATTCATTGAAACACAACAGTAAAACGAAGCTGCAAGAAGAGAAAAAAAAAATGCCAAAAAGGGCAACAAGAAAAGGGGAAAAAATCAGGAAAAAAATTTGGGTTCGGAATTCCTACGTAAGATTGAAACTTCTTGCTTTTACGACCATGCAAAATGAGCGCCGCAAAAATGTATCTGTGTATATGCTTGTGAATTCGGCTTTGTAGAAGTTAAAGTATCTGTGTGAGTTTATTTCAAGCATTCTTCCTAGCGTTGCTTGAAGGCATGTTTTAGCGTTGCCAGCAGCTGACGGCTAAAACCATATATAACAGAAGCGTAGATGGAAGGAAAGAGAAGACAAAAATAAGAACTTAAAGGGTTAAAGCACCGAAATAAAATAACAAAAATGAAATAGCGAAAATTCACTTTCACATACACATACACATACAAGCACACTCAAAAATTTCAACTGTAAAGCAGAGTGTTGAAACTTTACGCGAAGGATACTTCGCAAACTGAAGTGGCCAAAAATGTGTATGAAAAGTATCTACAAAAAGTGTGTCCGAAACAGCAAGGAAAATTTAATAGGAAGCCAAACTCGTGCTAAAGAGGGAGACAGAGATGAATACAGTGAAAGAGAGAGGGAGAGCGCGAGAGAGCGCTAGCGATATTGAAACTGCACGGCGCCGTTTCTACCGGAAACGGAAGTGAGAAAGTCTGCGCACGCATACACATGCAATAAAAAGTCGATGCTCTCGGCAATGGCGGCGGCAACGATGACGGCATCCAAGCGATACCCGAAATAGCAAAGCAATATGTGCAAACCAAAGACGACGGACGGCAAGACATAAACGGCAAGAAGCAGAAGCAGAAGATGTAGAAGCTAAAGTGAGTGAACGAAACAGATTGTGAGATGGAGACAGAGAAAGCGAGAAAGCGAGAAAGAACTTGAAAAACTTTAATTTGTACTCAGAAAGAGTAAGAGGGTTGATCAATCAGCATCCACATTAGCAACGAAGATGCAAGTTCTTTACATTTTAATTTTATTTTTTATTTTCTAACGTAATAACCTTTTAGATTGGCACTCTTTTCCCAATGGCACAGCCCATTTTTATCATATAAACTCTTCCAAGAATACGATTTGAGAAACTCTTCAAACGACGCTACTGTCTCGCCAATTAAATTGAACTTTTTTCTCCTGAGCTACGTTTTCATGTTGGCCAGAATAATTGAAAAGGTTTGATACAGATGCTACACTACTCAACGCAATAGGTTAGATTAGGTCGTGACGGCTGACGGCAATAGCCTCACACATAGGCCAATCATAGGTAGGCATTTTGTGTCGCGGTGTAAGACCCCTTATACTGCAAATTTCTCTGAGCTTCTCTTTCAAACACTACTGCGTCATTGACAACTGTACCCGCTTCTTGTTTCTTTCGCACACTTAACCGTTTATAAAATGCACCTTACGTCAGTACAACTTCGTTTGAATACAATGCATTGGTCATGCGGTTGTCATAGATGTTTGGGTGGTACCCAAAGACAGCATATATAATAACTTCGATTTTATTTCTTACCATGTTATTAGATACACTTCCTTTAATTCTATTTAATTGTTCAACGCGTAAGGCTGTTGTCAGTGTGATAGTTGTATTCGGCGCTGAGCTTAAAGGGACCTGTCTTTGCTTGGCCTATGGCAGAGTGTTACGTGTATTCGGCCTAAGGCATGTTCACTCGTAAAATACAAGTGAAAAACTGTCAAATAAAATCAGAATGAATTGTTGTATTAAAGATTCCGACTTCTCGCAGCAACTCTTTGCGAGTATGTCTTTAAATATGTGCACTTATTGATCGACCCAGCTAAAGCAAACGAGTGGTAGTAATAGCACCATAATTAAAGCGAGCATTTCGCTGTTTCATTTATGTTGTTGTTGTAGCCATTTTTATTTTCCACGTTTCGTTGTTGTTGTTGTTGTTGTGTTTGCTGTGCGTTGTGTGTGTGTTTGCGCGTGCTTCTTTTCAGTGTCTGTCGCAAGCAGTCACAATCGCATTTACAACGGCTGTTGCTGCTTGTAATTTTGCTGTGCCATAACTCGAGGCAATAGATTTGGTTGTACCAACAACAACCACAATAATAATAATAACACCAACAACAACAATACTAGCAGGCAGTGAAAATGTAAAGGAAAAGCGAAGAAGCCGAAGCAGAAGAAAAAATCATGTTAAAGACACGACATGCCAAAAGGTCTGCAAGTTTATTTGTGCCTTGATGTTAGCGTCGTCAACGTTTGCTTTGATATTGCTGTTGTTGTTGTTGTTATTATTATTATTAAGAAGCACAAAAGCAACAACTTTGCCATTGAGCAAAAAGTTCTGCGCCTGCTTTGCCGCTCGGGCCAGGGCAACTGGCGACGGCGACGATGTGAATTTGAGTTGCGGCTGCTGCATGCCTGTGTATGTGTGTAAACAAAGAGTTGTGTGTATGCGTAAGTGCACATACATATATGTATTGGTGAAAATGCCGGCAGCTTTATACTGAAGAAAATCGATAAATTTCGGTAGGTTGATGTAGATACAAGAATACGGTAATAACAACAAGAACAACAACAAGAACAACAAGAACAATAAAAGCAACACCATCTAAAGCACGCATGCAGGCACGCAAACACATAAGCACACAATACCAAAGAGGAGGAAAAGCTCCATTTTATGCAGGTGTGAGTCTGTGTGTGTGCGCGTACATGGCTCTATGTTTCTGTTCTTGTTTTCCTCGTTTGTCGGCTCCACCACTTGTTTGTTTGGCTGTGTGTTTGTTTATGGGTATGCGTGTTGATGGTTGCCTGTATGTATAACAGAATACAGGATAATATGCTTGGTGACTTTGCCTGTGTTCAGCAGAAAAAGATAAAAGGAAAAACGAAAAACGAAAAACAACAACGACAACGACAAAGTCCAACAACAACGCTTCGTTCGCTGGAATTTTTCGAGTGCCGCGATTTTTTGTTTATTTACTTTTTGGCAGCACAAAAATTGCATTTAACTAAAAGCCAACGCAGAACTTTGTTGTTCTTGTTGTTCGTCCTTTGTTCATTTCATTTCATTTCATTTCATTTAATTTTCTTTATTTATTTATTTATGTATTTATTATTTTTATTTGCTCAGCTTTTTTTATATTTATTTTTCATTATATAAAATAAATTTTGTGGGCTCTTCTTTTTTGCGACTCATTTTATCGATTATCCGGCGTGTGGGTGTGTGTATGAAAGTGTCCAATGCTTCGTTTGCTGCTGTGATTTGTTTGCCAGTGACTGTGGCGTTGTCCTTTTTTCCAACTTCCAGGCACTTCCGATGTTTGCCTTTTGAATTTGTCAACTCTAATGGCTGTTTATAGCTGCTCCTGTTTGTTTAACCAAGCGCAACTGATTGAATTAAATAGAATATACCAATACAAAGGTGTGCAATTGATTTAACGGGGGCGTCATCATAGGTTCCCTTATGCACAACTGAACAATGAACCGTAGCGAGCAAAAGGTTGAAAGCAAACGAAAAGAAAATAACGACGTTTTTTTTTTGATTATGCTAATAGCAGTAAATGGCAAAGAAATCACTGATGGGCAAAGCAAGCGATAATAATGATGGCCTAAATCAGCAGATTAAACGTATGAAATGAGGAACGAAGGCATGCAAGGATTTACAACAATGTGCCAAGCCTGCCAACGCCAACATGAGCGAACACGTTTAAGCAGAGGCGCAAAATGCAAATTGCGCAAAACGAGAAACAATTAAAATGCAGGCGTGCAAACGGACAAACAAACAGACAGACAGATATCACGCTGGCCAGGTGCGATAAAAACAGGTAGATAGAGAAAAAGACAACAACAGACACAGTTATACTGTTAAAGGACCTTGTGCGTATGGCGTCTGCTTCGGAAATGTTGCAATGAGCACAGAAATAACAACAACAGTGGCTCAACAACACTGCCGTTGGTGCCGTAAATTGATGCCATAAACGTGAACCGTAGACCCTCGACGACGAACATCGAAGTTGAACGAACGTGGACGTTCAACTCTGCATGCGGCGGCGCGCCAAATGCAATTAGATCGAGACAATAGAGGATGAAATGCACCAAAAGCGACACCTTCCTGTCAGCCTTTATGCGGGTGTAGTTGTTAGTAGTCGTAGGCAAATTACAGCAATTTTCATCTGATGTTGATTTCGATGCAATTCAGTTGCGTCAAATTACATGAAGCGCTTTTCTTTTCATTTCCTCGCATCGCTTTTCTCATTTCCTATTGTTGTTGTCTATGTCTTGTTGCTGTCATAGAAAATTATAAAATATTTGATTCGCTGATTGAAAACGACTCAATCAAATATTGAACAAATTACTACATGAGATAAATAACGCTAAATTGTAACTCGAAACATGGCACATTCGTCCTTAGAGGGGTATACTCTGCACTCCTTTTGAGAGCTTAGGGCACTCCATAAGGCAATTCCAAATTTTGAATATTCGAGACTTGTGTTGGTTACGTTAATTAAATGATTTGTCTGTTAGGATGGGTAATTAACATAGGGAATTAAGGAATAGTGGAAAGGTGTGACCATAACACCAGTACGAGCCTATCACCTATGGAGCGCAGATTAGTGCCATTTATGGCAAGCTACCGAGGTACTAATTATCATCTTTGACTTCGGCATATACTTTCGAGATAATTTAGTGTATAGAAATATAGACAAGCAAGAAAAAGTTCAATACATAGCTAGCACTAAGCACAGCCTGACCTGAGAAACAGTTGTACGCACAGCTACAACCTGCAAACTACTAAAAGCTTTTATGA
Source organism: Cacoxenus indagator (assembly GCA_035041755.1). NCBI lineage: Eukaryota > Metazoa > Arthropoda > Insecta > Diptera > Drosophilidae > Cacoxenus > Cacoxenus indagator. The sequence goes on from JAWNKX010000250.1 coordinate 1,078,350, forward strand.
CTGCGAAGGGGTTTGATATAAAATCACAAGGTACTATTTGGTACTGAGATAACTGTGAAAGACCCAAAAAAGCATTTCGCGTGCCTGACATTGTATGAAAATAATAATGTAAATCGGTTTATGTTAGCTCCCTTAATTAGTTCGTCGTTTTAGCGCTGACCTTGATATGTCTGTTTCGAAACAACAACTTTTTATTTATATTCTTTCTCTTTCTCTATAAAACAGAACAAGGAACTCAAATGATTTATGATATTTATATATTTATTGATGTGAAACATCTTTGCTTTTAGTGGGGTAATATTTAGCATAGCGTAACGCTCACATACAATCAAAAATCGTCATTGGCTCATGCACGATGGCATACGAAGTCGTTCAGGTCGCTTCCCACATACAGTTAAATCATTTGCCAGCCTGAATATGTGCGTCGACGCGGTAGCCTAGTGGAAGTGTACTACGATTGCCATCCCAGTGGTTGAGGTTCAGTCTACACATTAAGGGGGGGAAAGACGTGCGTTTTACCAGCTCACTCACACATAAATTTTTTAATGAAGGAATAATCCGGGCTTATTGTACCATATAATGTGCTTTGCTTCTCTGTCATATTTATTTTTTCAGCTGGCGTTTTTGGTCATTTAAATTTAATCTGGAATTGCAATTAAACTCAACGATAATCACATAGGCGTCTTCTCAATTTAAAACATCTACTTAAACTAATGTATATCTTCAACATGGCTACAATCATAATATCATCAGCCTTTTACATCTAAGCATGCAACAAATTTTACTACTGCTCACACTTAACTTCTTTAGAATAAGGAGAAGCCAGCTAAAAATACTATAGCATACCTAATACTACAAAGCCTTAAATAAGGTATGCAAATGCAATAACAACAACAATTAAATTATACAAACACTTACACCGAGGGTCGTTCTACGACTGGACAATGTAGGTAGCTGGAGAAGTCTTAGGCGACATCGATGGGATGGAAGGTGGATATTAGAATCCCAATGTAAATAACGCAGTGCAAAAAGTAAGAACTGCTTTTGAACTGAGTCTAGGCAATTGCTGTACTTTCTGAACTGTGGTTCCCATACACAGGATCCAAAATCTAAAATAGGTCTAACTAAGAAAAAGGGCAAGGGGCAATATTGCAAATGAATCAACTGAATTTCGACAAATAGAACATGACCCTTTCGGTGAATTATAAAATGTATTATAATTAAAATTAGCACAAAAAAGCACTAATAATTCTTGGTGACGTCAGAGGCCACTCCCATCACCAAGGACAGGTAACGTTCCCCAGGCAAATCATTACCACCGCACTCTCTCAGATAAAAACCATTCAATTTATTTAACCACTACCAGTCTCGGATATTCAAGAATCTTGTTGTAAAAAAATAAAATCAGCATAAAAATATCTCTACCAATAACACCTTAAAGAGAAAGTAATCAGCTACCAAGCAGAAGTTTGACTTTTGTTCACTAAGTACCTGAGCATAGGACGGGTGTATGAGTCAATTTTCTGGCATCAGTTGGAAAGATACAAATTCGTTAACAAGCGAATGGGTTCCACAAGTTTGTGGAACTTTCCGACTTGAAAGTGGGCCAAATTGTGGGCGAGGCAAAAACTCAATTGGGGTTTCATTGAATATCATTAGCCGGTAAATATGAACTCTATGGCAACGAGAACTTTAGAAGAACGATAAGCCAAGTTGATCTGAGCAACGAATAAATGATATGAAAAGTACTTATCCTAGGAGTAAGTTGAATGTGGACATTTTCGGTTGAAATCTAATTGGAAAGTTGGCTATTGTGCTGTTGAAAGTTGGTAAAATGATGTGCTTGAATGACATAATTCATTTGCTGAGTGCGCAAGGAGAGAAAGTCAAATGAAAGTCTCTGACAGCAGAGGAATGAGATAAGATACACAGAAATAAATTGAGATGCAGATACAGTAAAGGTGGTGAAATGTGATAAAAGAAGCAGAAGAAGAAATCTGTGTGTGTAGAGAGAAGTATGCGAAGATTGGCAATTTGTGTTGCTATGTGGTTCAAATATCACAATGACAGCTGCCAAGCATTTGATGCAAAGTGCATTCGGTGGACAGGTCTGAACGAGTGTCAAAAATATGTACAATAGAAAAATGAAAATACCAAGGTACGAAGCATGAAGACAACAACTTTTTGTCTATACTATGACAAACAATATCTATTTTTCTATATCTATATTTCTGGATCAGGTTGTGACATTTATTCCTCATCAGCATCAACATCGACGTTTGCAAAACAACAGCAAACGGCAACGTCGACATGTTTCTAGCGTTACAATTCATTAAAGATTGATGAACGTTAAGCCACATAGATTGATGCATGAGAAGCAGATACATAGTGATTACAGGGCAGGAGACGCTAGACCGAGTGAATGAAGAGTGGCACTGATTGAGTATTGATCAGCTGAAGAGAAATGACAGGCGCTAATATATGGACTACACACTTCGACCACATGACGTGCTAAATCGTGTTAGTCGATAGCTAACTGCTCATGGGGCGTAGGGCACGTTTAGGTTGTTTGGTCTGAGTTAGCTCAGTTAGCTGGTTGGGAGTGTGTGAGTAATGTAATAACAATAAATACGGGTACATGCGCAAAGAATTTCGCTCCCCGTTTTTGTACGGGTATAAGGCCAGATGATTGAGCTCTCAAGGCCTAAGCTCGTGGGCCCCTTTGGCCTAACGTTTTTATTTTATTATGTAATATTTAAAACAATTTTTTTTTTTAAACTATAACCATCAAAAATTATGATATTGTTGGGGAATGGCAACAACATAAAAGCTGTATTTAAACGAATTTCATCACTGAATGAATTCAATTTAATTTATCAACGTTGTATGTCATGAAAACAACCCTCGAATATTGCGTTCTATTGCGCTTAACGGTCGACTTTAATGTCGTCAGCAGTCCACTGTATCACCCTACAGCACACCATACCATACCATACAATTGTAATGTACTCTCTTTACATTTGTCCCCAATAGCTTAGGAAAGTCTTTAAATCTTGATTCTCTTCGCTCAATATCGACACAACAGACTGACTCTGTTGGCGGCGGAGCAGGAGTACTCTCGGTGTCTCGTGTATTTCGCCTGCAAAATACAATTAATCATTTCCCTTTAGCGCGCTTTGCTTCAGTCAAGCAGAGAAACAGCAAAAAGAAATTTTAAGAAAAAGCACTTTGATATTCACATAATGCAAACATAATTTTCTTTTTCATAATTTCTTCTATTTATTCAACTTTATTTACTGAATTCGCCAGATTTATGGCGTTGGTGGAATTCTTAAAATACAAGAAATGTTCTTGAATGGAATTGAATTTTATGCATGGCTTTAATATTATTAAGCTTTTGATGCAAAGATGAATTTTCGAGCCTTAAACGTTACAGTCATTTCTGTTGTAATTAGAACAACGCCACGAATATAGGTAGCCAACTGCGACTACACTCTATATGATCACTAGTAATGAGCCTACTGCTTAATGTAGACTATAAACACTAGTAACAAATTAGAGCAGGTACTGAAAATAACAGTTATAGGGTTGATTTTTAACTAAAGAAATCATTATGATGGAATCGTCGTACATATATAAAATGTATATCAAAATTATTGCTTATTCGATAGGCTATCCAAATAGCGCATACATTTATATTTTCAATTCATTTGTATGAAAATTAAAGATAATAATTATTAATACTTTTCATTTTATTAATCATTTTTAAAAATTATTTAAAACTTTTATTTTAAATATCAAAAATAACGAAATTTTCAATTTTTATTTTAAAAATAAAAAAATTAAATTTTTTTTCACTTTTTATCTAATTAATCATAAAAATAAAATTAAATATATATATATGTATTGCTAATTTTTAGCTTATGACCCAAAACCAATTTAATGTAAACATGGACATCATGAAATATTGGGAGGAGAAAAAATTTGTGTATCCCCACTTATTTTAATTGGCTAAAATTGTGGATAGTGTTCCGGCAACACAAGTTAGTGTCGTAAGAGCATTTTCAGCATTAAAACTTATTTTGACGGACTTAAGATGCAATCTTAACGCAGACAGCGTTAAAAAATACCTTTTATAAAATTAAATCTGATGAAATCACCAACAAAATAAACAATCATTTAAAATTAGCAATACATATATTTATTTTTATTTTCATAATTAATTAGAACAAAAAAAAAAAATAAAATAATTATTAATTCTGTTGTTTAAAAGAAAAATTGATAATAAAAATTATTTGTGATTATTAGAATAAAAATTGAAATTAATTTTTATTCTAATAAAAAAAATTTTTAAAAAAAAAAATAATTAAAAATAAAAAAATTAAATTTTTTTTCACTTTTTATCTAATTAATCATAAAAATAAAATTAAATATATATATATGTATTGCTAATTTTTAGCTTATGACCCAAAACCAATTAATGTAAACATGGACATCATGAAATATTGGGAGGAGAAAAAATTTGTGTATCCCCACTTATTTTAATTGGCTAAAATTGTGGATAGTGTTCCGGCAACACAAGTTAGTGTCGTAAGAGCATTTTCAAGCATTAAAACTTATTTTGACGGACTTAAGATGCAATCTTAACGCAGACAGCGTTAAAAAATACTTTTTATAAAATTAAATCTGATGAAATCACCAACAAAATAAACAATCATTTAAAATTAGCAATACATATATTTATTTTTATTTTCATAATTAATTAGAACAAAAAAAAAAATAAAATAATTATTAATTCTGTTGTTTAAAAGAAAAATTGATAATAAAAATTATTTGTGATTATTAGAATAAAAATTGAAATTAATTTTTATTTTTTTATTTTTAAAATAAAAACTGAAAATAATTTTTTTTTTATATCAATAAAATATAAAGTAATAAAAAAAGTTAACAATAACAATTACTTTTGATTTTTAAAGTAAAAATTCAAAAATAATAATTAAAAATAATTTTTTGAAATAAAACTCATAACAGTTATGGTCCCTGAATTAGAGCGATTTTCTAGAGAAAATAATAAAAATAAACACTTTTAATATTAAAGTGGTCGTGGTCCAAGTGATGCCAATTTAGCCTTTTTCCGGACAGATCTGTCCTATTTTAGACTGACTTAGCCCCAGAAAAATGTCAAACATCCGCTATCCGAAAATCTATCCTTTTGTAAGCCGGACCTCCATGCCATACGGTTATGCCAATAGTTGAAATTTAAAGTTAACAGCAACGAAATGGATAATAATAAAATATTATTACAATATAATGATATTCACTTGATAAAGTGGCAAAATATTGAAAACACTGTTATATTTTGGGCCGAGGCTATTAATTACGAGGACTCAGCAGGGAACAAATTTTTTGTTTTTTGAACTAGCAGCATTTGCTATAAATTTGTTGTCGTTGTTGTGGTCAAATGCGGATGTTGAGCGAGTATTGAGCCAAGTAGCTTTAGCGAAAACTAAATTGCTTTTATAGTGTCAACGCCGGATAAATATTTAAATATGATTGGAACGAATGCCTCATACAGTAGTACCGCAGATGAAGAGGACAACGACTTAATAGATCAGGCAATGAAACTAATATGATTACCTCATAAGTTCTAATTAATAAAGAAATATGAAAAATAAAAATTAAATATGTTGTCCTGTTTTTTGTCTTTATATTTTATTTAATTTGTCCGTTTTTTGGGTCAAACTATCCTGTTTTTGTGATAGGTAGTTGGCATCACTGCGTTCTCGGGTTTATATGACAGGACACTTTGGTGCGGCAGAATAATCGTTACTATACAATATAATATACTATAGTACTAATATTCTTTAAAGTTAAAATATTTAAGGCTCATTTTGGCAAAAGAATTGTATTAATATTGATGTTACTGATAACAGGATTAATGATAAGCACTTAGAACACTCTTTAGGTCAGTACAAGTTTCTCAAGTTAAATGAAGTCAAAAACATATACGAAGGCAAATGAAATGTATTAAGAGCGCCTTAAGAGCGACGTATGTATTTCTATTTATGTATTTACGAAACATATTTGTTGGTTGTGTAAGGCCAGCAATAATTTTTAAATGGGAAAAAAGAATCCAGCCTAAGTACTGCAGTAACCCTTGGCTATTTAAATATCACAATATTAATAGGGCTGCAGTGATTCCCGAGCGCACCAATGTATCGAGGGTAGCTCCGTCATATCTTTCGTTTTACTATTTATTAAGCGCAGATACAATAGTTATATTTATATAGAAAGCCGCTTAAACGCCGACTTTTTGTAAAGTACGGTTTGAAGTGTAAAGATAAGACCCAAAAAATGTAGCGAACGTATGGCAAATCATGTAGAGTAGACTATATCTACAGGTTAATTCTTGATTAATAAGCGTTTTTGTATCATCCTCCATACCTCTACAATGGCCCAGCGATCTGTATGTGTTTGGCGCTGTGAAATATTGACACTGAAAGACGCTTGCTGCCTAAACACAGCAATGAGTCAATTTCGACAAAGTGTTAAGAAATCATCGTCAGCTTAAAGTCGATACCTCATCTATATGTACTACATATTATGTACAATATTAATTAAATTAATATGTTGAATATTGGCCAATGAAATCAAAACCGTTTATCATATGAGCAGGCATACACATTGCAACGGAGAGAGATAGGGAACAATGTTGTTATGCTACCCAACTAATAAATTAGAGCTAATTACAAAGGACTTCAACGCACTTCGCCTGTGTCTGACTGCCTGTCTACCCGCAAGAGTTTCTTAGCGTCGACCTGCAGTGTTGCAACCCTTCGTCAAAGTATCGCTTTAAGCGCCGCCGACAAATGCAATTATAACAATTTTCAATACGTGGACACACAGTGAACATGACGACGGACAACTTTGGTCAGGTCTTTGCATGTTCATTAGTTGGAGTGCATGTGTTAATTAAGCCTTGCAACCCTATCAAAGTTAGTAAGTCGCAGCAATTGTATCTGCAATCGTGGCGTGGTGATGTGTGCACACGTGTGTTTTCGGATTTTTCGCTTGACTTTCCACTTTCAACACCTTAAATGATTTTAAGCGTGTGTGTCTGGCTTTTTTCAAATTTTATTCATTTCAATGAACGCATTGAATTTCAAATGAGTAACTTTGGGTCCTGTCGTTGCTGCGCCAGACGAATATGATGAGTGAAGTGTTTCATTGTTGTTCTTTGTCATTTGTGATTTCGTATGTTGGGTCAACGTTGTTTTATGCAAATATTGAATGAAAATGAATTTGTAATGCGGGCGCTTAAGTAACACGGGGTACTTGAGGTCTCCCTCAATGGAGTGAGACCGATGTAGGTTAAGGTTAGGTCTTTATTTGTTTCTTTTGTTGTTGCGTAGTGGTGCTTGTTGTTTTGCATATGAGAATGAGTTGATTCTGCCGAATAATCAAAGGGGCTATAGCAAACCAACCCGCTAGAGTAAAAAATGGCGAAAGTTGGTAAGGGTTTAGAATGAAACGCTGCCCAGTAACTCCATCTACAACTCATTTGGAACGGTTATATATCGGTCTGTTGCCTGCTAACTTACCTAGAGCTTATTGATTTCATTTGTATGCCGTAGGTCAGATGAACGAAGTGCCGCTGTATCTTCACAAAATTCAAGTTCTTCTATTGGCAATTTGTTTTTTTAGACGAATGGAACTGAAACTTGAGTCCTGGTATTACTACTAGATCATAATTTCGTTAGACTACACAAGGTACGCACACAAGTTTATTTATGGAAACGTTTATCACTTATGAGGTATTTATAGAGTTTTTGCGGCTAATCGCATTGAATTTGTACATGTCTCATTTGATCAGAGGAAAGTGTCAATGCTTTGTTGAGATTAAACACACAAAACCATTGACCAATATTGAACTTGGAGCTTTCTTACACCTTACCTCTACACCTCTATTTATCTTCTAATATCCGCTTATTTTGTCTAAGTACTTACAATACAATATATGTAACCATTTCCAAAGCCTTTCAATTTAAGGTTGGCAGTTAGCCGTGCTTTTCGAAATGCTGCTCAAATGCATTCTAATTCAAATACTCTGCAGCCAGAGTATTAAGCGAACCTCGACTGCTTGAGGGAGGCTAATATTTCGAGTGAGATTGCATTTGGCATTTGTGCGCGTCGCAATTCGAGCGAATCTTTCATGTGACAATGAAGATATTAGCACAAGAAGATGTTGAAGCAGTTGGCAGTAACGTAGAGAGTAAAGAGTTGACTTAAAAGACACAAAAAAGTACGAAAAATTAAACAAAGTAAAACAAGGCAAACGAAAAAAAAAATGTAAAGAACGTTTGAAGAAAAGCATGCCAAGCAACTAAAATCAGCTTAACCGTGTATTCACAGCATGCTGCTGGCACGGCTGTGGCGGGCGGCATGGGCGTGCCGGCGAGGAAAGCGAATGATGAGTAAAGCAGCTGAACGGCAAAGCGTCGAGTGGGCCGAGATGAGTAAATGCGAATGAGAAAGGAAATGAAAACACTCACTTTGCATGCAATTATTTTTCTTTTTTTCTTAGGTGTTTTGTCTCGTATGAAGATGAAGATAGCAAGAAAACTTGAGGTATTCTACAAATACACACACACGTGTAGATACAAATGAATATACATATGCCATCACATTGTAATTGAAAATGAGTTGCATACGATAAAAATGCAAAGCACTTCGCGTCGTGCAGCGCATACCACCAGCTCAGTGCTAGTGTGGTGGCTCTACTGCCAGACAGCTATTCAGTTAGTCAAAACGTCGATTTGGCGTATGTACTGTGCAATTCAAGGAGAAGACCTTAACCCTAACATTGAATGTGTGTGTTTGTGCAGTGCACGCATGCAACACGGCATACAGAAAATGAGCTCAGCTAGCATGCAAGCGAGCAAGCGAGTGTGACATGCAGCACCGCGTGTCGCTATGTCGCTATGTCGCTATGTCGCCAGTGGCTGTGTGGCAGTATGTATTCATGCACATATGTGTATATATATGTGTGTGTGTTATACAATATTTAAGTAACTCTATATATTTACTTTGCACTTGTACCGCTTGAACATTAAACGGCAACGCAGCCCCATACACTTATTTTTGGGCAACACGTGCTTGCTGTCCGTCCAGCCCCCTAGATCTGGTCTCCTCGTGCGACCAACACTTTGTACTTTAAATTTTAGCAGTCTGCTTGATTTCCGCTGATTTTTAAAAATTTTTATTTAATTTTATTGTATGCCACATTCATTGCATCCCTCCCACCAAGTGTCTCTCACAACGCACTAAGTCAATTTGTTGGGTGCGCTGCGCACAGCACAACTACGACAACAACAATGACGATACATTTTTTGTTGTAGTAGTTCATTGAATTTCATTGAAATTCGTCTGCCGCCTGCATGTCAAAGTAGGCGTTTTCGATTACTCAGGCCAGTTGTGCCGGCTGCTGCGACTGCAACAACCCCACGCACACTACTAATTATTAATTATCTAATTTTCTATGCCATTTCACAATGAGCTAAGCTCTTATATTTAAGCTCATTTCATGCGAATCTATTACAAAGAGGTTTTCCTTTGTTTGTATCTCAGATACTTGAAGCTGCAATTCAATTAACAAATGCTCTGCTGCAGTTGAGTTTAGTTGCAGAGGTTTTCAACCAGTTTTTATTATAAATAAATATAAGTAAACTAGTTTTTCGCACAGTGGTCGAAATTCGACCACACAGAGAGCTAATTGTCGAACTTATTGCTGAGGTTATTTACTTATAAAGATTTCTTTCTTAAAATACATTAGAATCGTCATCAGCCTATTGCCAAAAAGTAAGAAGGAGAAACAGAAAAGAATGTTCACTCAGAACTGTTAAGGCCCAAACAGATGGTGTTACTTGTTACCCTGGTTGTTACTCGTCAAAATATCAAATACAGCTGGTTGTATGTAAACGAACAGAATGTGAGGTTGTGACTCTGCTTGTTACTCTGGTCTTACCGTGAGAGATAAAATTATCTGAATTTGCTCGGTAACCTCGTCCCTCTCACTCCCTCTAACGTTGTATTTCTCTCAAATGGCAAGCACAGGATTGTTAAATGCATTAATAAAAAATAACTTAAACATTTTTTGACATTTTCAATGGTATAACAACTCTAATGTTACTGAACACGCATTCTGTTCACTTTTTATTCGGCCAAATCAGAGTAACAATTACACCAAGGGCGTTACTCGCCCTCTCAATCATACTAACTCTCCTTTACTCACACTCTCCATCACGCATACTCTTCTTCACTCACACTCTATATAACACTCACTCTCACTCACTCACACTGTCTCTTGCATTGCCAAGCTGTTATATTGCCAGCGCATACATGATATTTTGTTGTTCCAATTTCACTGTTCTTTAAACTTCTTTTTAGTGTGCTGAGAAATAACTTTTTAACAATAACTAGAGCTTTCCATCGATGTATGTTTAATATTATTACGTTGTGTCTATAATAGCGTTAGCTTGATTTCAAAAAATGTGTTGACTGTATTTATATATAGATGACTTACGGTGCTTTTATACAATAAAAGAGCGGAAAAGCCATGGTGAACTCACCTGAAAAAAAGAAAGAGGAAGAATATTCTTTAGTCATTTAATTCATCAACGCAACGCATTAAGTTTCGAAGCATCAACTGTAAACTACAAAAACTACAAAAATAAAATGTAAAAACGACGTGATTTCTTTTCACGATTTTCACGTTTACGCAGCAAGATAAAAAAGAAAAACCTTGATAAAATTGGGAAAACACGAAAGAACTCCAAGCGTGGCATTCAGGCAAAATATTCGATTTATGGCAGCCCGAAATAATTTCACGCTTTCGCTTATTTGATTGGTGTTCTTGTTCTTGTTGTTCTTGTTGTCGTTGTTGATTATTTTTTTTTTTGTGATAGTTTTTAATTAATTCCGAAATGTTTCTGGCACTTTTATTACGTTTTATATGGGCTTTATATATTTCGTTCTGCTAAAAATTCTAGGAAATATATTTATGGGTGCCCACCTGGGGCAGCACCCAAATATTATTGCTTTACTACGCTTTTTAATAATTTAAACAACTCCTGCTCTCATCCAAAATATTTAGCATCATTAAACACGTACTAGGACTAGGTGTGTCTAGTCTAATCCACTTGCATTATGCAAAAAGTTTTATCGATTTTGTTTGCAACGCTTTGGTTTCCAGATATAAAACCATGGGGCGACCTCGACAGCATAGTTGGCGGCATGCCATTAGAGAGTTCTTGCTTACAAGTATTAGGCATGCCGATTAGTTAATTTCTTACTGGTTATAGACCAGGCTTAATAATTTCTACCCTCACGCAGTAATAATTAAGGATAATTTCACGGTAAGCTTAGTGAAACACCCTGTATTGAGCCAACCTCCTTTGTGCATGCAGATTTTTTTATGTTCTGTATCACTTGTGCATTGGTTGGTTCCTTAGAGCGCCAGGACATTTAACTATTGAACCGAAAATATCACTCAACTGTTTTTTATTGGAGTCATGGGTTAATGGTTAACAAAATGTTGTTTTCTGTCAGATTTTAAATAGGTCTTTAATGAACCCCACACAATCTTCTTGCCTAAGACTGTCAATAGTTGAGCATTCTCACACAGAGTAGAGATCCTGGTATGCCTCTACGAGTAATCTATATAATAAACCTGCAATCATGCTGACAGTACCTGAGAGAATTTATTCTAGTATAATACAGTAGTAAGTATAATACTGTTTAATACAAACTAATATCGCCCAGTGTTCGAAATTCGACCGCCCGCATGAATACAGAATACGAAAGGTACTACGAAAGCTGTGTCTCCGTATTAATATGTGGATGCTGACTGCACATATAATATGTAATACATACACATTATGTATAATATATTCGATTTGTGAGACTTCGGTTCTTGCCGTCTCCACATTAGAGTTTAAGTCGCACGTGAATATGTATTGTCTGTATTGGCGCTGTTCACGAACCGCCCAGCCTATTACTATTACTATTATTAACATGCAGTCCACCAAACAAACAGGCGCGTTCCCAAGAACCCGATTAAAGTCGTTGGCTCTATCACAAAACGCAAGTGATAATGATAATGCAGTTCATAGTAGAGCAAGCAGTTTTTTAATACTGTTGGTCTTATAGTTACATTTTCTGTACCTGTTGTGTTCTGCTTTAACATCAATATATTGGCAAAAAAATTATCCTATGCACAACATTAGAACAACACATTGTAAAAAATAAAATATAAATGTATAAGGCTTATCTTGAATCTTAATAACGTTTTACAATGATTTTTCAGTATTTAATTCGCAAAATCATTAAAAAAATGATAATAAAGCAAAATAATTACACCACATAGCAATTCTGCACGAAAAATACAGCTGACTGTGAATAGCGACTTGGTTAGCGTCGGGTTTAAAAAGCGACCTACGCTTAATGCACTTACAGCGTTAAAGCGCTCTGGAAAAGTGTTTACATGTGCGTTTTAAGTCTAAGTGATTTTTATCTAAACTGTTTTTAACTGCCATATAAACGGGGTACAAGATAATATATAAATTTGAGAGAACTGTGATTCCGCTGCAATATTTACGAAAACTCGCGATTGGATTATGGTCAAAGAGTAAAGAAAGTGCTTCAATTCACATCAAATCATTGTTTGAGTTCATTGGTGGTCATATCGAGTCCATGAAATAAGGTACTTTGAGAACAATGATATTAGCTTAAAAGTAAATTAACCAAATTAAATGGGTTATTTATCAACAATTGCGTCGTCTGATGATTGCTCATTGAATTTGCGGCACTCTTCAGCCTTGATCGCTACACACACGATTCCAACTAAAATTCGCCATCAGCTGTTTCGAAATTTGTGCATGTTGTGTGATAAGCCGCACAGCACTTCACCCAAATAAAGTCGTGAGCGGCTGGCGGTGCGTATTTCTTTAGCTTGCTTAACAAACAAAAGATACAACCAAAAAAAAAGACCAAAAAAAAGATTTAAAAAAACACATAAACTACAATGAAAGAATAACAAACAAATTGAGAGTCAGGGAAGTGAGTCATAACCAATTCATGCACTGAAAACCCAGTTTTGTGTGTCAAGTGAAAGGCACCGCTGGCAATACATTGAGTGGTGTTTGGGCTTTTACTGATCGGGCAGAGGGTGTTGCGTGAGCGCCGCTAAGTGTAATGCATACAAAGTGCAAACAACAAATTTGTCGAACATTTTTAGCATTTTGCTAATTTCTTTGCTTTTTTCTTCTTCCGACCCTTACCCAACAATGCCAGAGGGAGAGAGGCTTAGAGAAGCAAACGTTTTTCTATGTTAATTTTTATGTTTAATTGAAATTCATATTCAAAATATCGCTGTCTCCGTCGCCGTCGCCGTCGCCGTGGCGGTGACTGTTGTTGTAGTTTCTTACCCCACCATTTCAGAACAACCCACCACTGCCCAGTAATCTTCTGCTATGCTCTAGATGAAGACGCCGACTTCATCGGTGAACTTGTGTCAACCGGTGGCGAACAAAGGTTAATGCACCCACCCTCGATCGCGACCAACTAAGCGCGGCATCGTGTAAACGATGAGTGAGGGGTGTGAGGAAATGCTTCTCATATGCTTGTAAGTGAATTAAGTGAACGTGGTCGTTGTTTAGTGGATGTGGGAGGGGGAGCAGCAGCGTTATTGGTGTGGCTTGGGTGCGGTGTTCGGTGTTCTATAGAGAGGGACGACTAACGCATTGCAGATGCCGACAAAAATGTTGTAGATAGAAATTTTGCTTTTTGCTCTAGTTTTCTATTCCTTCTTGCTGTCGTTGTTGTTGTTGTTGTGGTTGTTGGTAGTGCTTTGCCTTTGAAGAGGGGTTAAATACATTGATACATGCCACATTCAACAACAACAACAACAACAGTCGCAACAATGGGATTAGTACAACAATGCAGCAACAACAACAACAATAACAACAAATTACTTCTCCGCTACCAAACAATAACAATGAAAGCGCTCATTTTAAATGCAGCTCATACATGACATTATCATTAGTACTCTCCCTATCTCGCTCCTTTGCGTTCTATTTCCTTCTTTCTTTCTCTAACTTGCTCTAGTAGTTACTTTCTTTATTCTTTTTTGCCTCTTATTGTGTGTTTCTATTTGTGGGAACCTATGACAATATTCCTTATACTGTCGCTCGCTCACCTTCTCTACACACCATACTTATTAGACCCATCGACTGCAGTTCACTGCAATTTGAATGCTAAGCGGCGACTTTCAAATTTGATGATTTTAATTTGTTAATCGTATTCGTATCTTTGAATTCGCTTTATTTATTCATTCATTCCCGTGTTTTCTGGCTCCACCGTTTATTTGCTGGTAACTGTTACACGTATAATACAAATGTCCTTGGCTTGTCATAAATGTTGTTGTTATTGATGTTCTTGCTTTGGGTTTGACTTATGATGTTGTAGAAGACACAGTAATACTATTAAAAAGACTTTCACTCGTGCCTTGTTATGTCTAAAGGCTTCCTAGTTCTCATTGCACATCTCCTTCTGGCTTCTACAAAACTAATAATGTGGTCTTATATGAAAATCTTGAGTACAGCACAAAATGTGCTTCTTTCATAAGTAAAGGAGGAAAAAAGGCACTAAAGTTGAGTAAAGGCAGTCTGAGTGGAGCTAATAATGGCCACTAACCCATAACCTTTTCTCTTTTTGTGATTGTAATTCTTTGTACCCCATTTTTCTTTATTTTATTATTAGTATTTTCTGTGTATGCTTACATTCTCTGTTGTTTATAGTTAAGCGTGAGCGTAAATTTAATTCATTTCTCTTGCCCTTTTTTAAAATGTTTTTGAAATTTTTGCCTATTTCCTTCGAAACGTATTTATCTACATTTAAAATAAAAAACCAACTAAATTGGTTGACAATTATTACCAGCAGAGGGAAACAGACGCCTTTTGCCATTTTATGTTATATACATATATACTTATGTAGATGCATCTATGAATATATCACTCTTCTTTGTCTTATGTATTAAGTACTAAGCTGAGATCAAGGTTCTTGTTTGCTTTTATATCGATGATATCACTGAAATTTGGTGGTAACCCTAGCACTTACTGTGACTTTTTGAAGAACTGTACATCTGTACATATACGGATTTTTGGCAGTAAAGAATAGTGTCTTCATTTTAATTAATTATTGATTTATTTTTTATTGTGCCGTCGATCGCTCTTTTCGTGGTAAACAGTCTGATTTCATACTTTTTGCGCTTAGAGAGTATAATGAGTAGAGAGAGTCTGTCAAAATTTTTTACAAGCATTCATTAATTCATTAATACATAGTTGACTTCACACTTTTTAATTTGTAAAAAAAGCGTTGTTAGTAAAACTACAATATTACCATGAAACAAAATATGAAATCACAAAAATAGTACTGTGCTTGAAATTTGTTCATTCCAAATTATGTATAATTATATATCATGGATGTTTAAACCAGAACAATTATGATCTAGAAAATAACATCGAATTAAATATTTAGCTTTCCAACTATTTTAATGCAAATTCAACATTCCAACAGTAGACATTCGACGTTTGAAAAGGCAACACCCTTTGGATCAAGCTCCGGATGTATTTATGTATATGTGATTTTATTTGCAATTATAATAGACAAAATCAAAAAAAAAATAAAAAAATCCTTTCCCAGGAATGAGAAATGGCCACTGATTTTCTTTCGGGACTACCACTTACATTGTCCAGATATATCCAATTAATATAAAAAAATATTCCTACGCTACTGTATATCTCGCCACTTTAAGCTCTGCAAAAATATATGCTTTTTACTGACATTCAAGTACCGAGTGCCAATGAGGACATTTACTTTACTGTGCTGCAAACATCGTGATAAAATTATCAGAAAAAGCCCAAAATGCAAAACGCATGTCTCTAGCAGTCTGCAGTCGATGACAATGGAAAATATCATGAAAGGCGTCATGACAAGTGGTTGGGTAAGGGAAGCGAGGCGCGTTTGAAGTAGTTGAAAGGCAGAGAAAATTTGCCTGATGCTGCCTCCTGACTGTAGATATTGTTGTAGTTTCTTTACTTTCCATATGTAGTAAAACTGAACATGTTCGTTGGTGTTGTTGTTGTTGCTGTTGCTGTTGCTGTCTACTCCACTCTACACTTGAGGTTATTTGCTGCTGTTGCTATTTCGTTTTAGCATACTTTGTGGCGTTCGAGTATGTAAATAGACACTAAGCATAAGGACACAAACACACACAGACATACATTCACACAAATACACTCAACACTACGTTGATATCAAAAATGGCATCTATCGCTAGCGTATGCACTTGGTTTAAACTGTTTCTCATCTAGATTCTCTCCTAGTACAGTTTACCTCTTTCAAGTAGTACGTGTTTCTGGCCAAGTGAAGCTAAGCTTTTATCCCAGCCATGCCTTGATACGTGCCAAAGTGTTTGCAACTTGCTATTATGTCGGCACTACCCTCTTTCCGGCGGCTCCCATTCTCAGCCAATCGGTTTGAATTCATTTTGACATTAAATCTAAACGATGGCAGAAGCTATCAAAATGCTAAACGGATAATAAAATATTGAATAGAAATTGACCCGCGGCCGAGTGCCTGTCTGTTTGCTCTTGTACTTTCTAAAGTGATTGAAGAAACTTTCTGTACGAGTCCTCAATTGTTTAATATAATTTTGTTGTTGTTGCCTAAAGTGGGCTTAGGGGCACGTTTTAGGCAACCTGAATGACACGTGCAACACGAACGACTAATCGCGTTAATCCCTTTTTCTTATGCTATCATAAAATATTTTATTGCAATTATTTTTTCACACCGTAAGCATTGCGAAATCACAAATGAAATTGCTGCCACACACGTTTAGCGCAACTACAGTGGTCACTCTACTTGCGCAAACAATGAAGTGCTGCCGAACAAGCGCTAAAAATCAATCGATATAAATAAATAGATATAAAATATAATAACGAAACTACTGTTAGTATTGCTTAGTATGCTTTTTGTCGTAGAACAGAAGAGAACAAATACTTATTCTTCAGCTTCCTAATAACAGGTTATAAGAGCGCCTTTCAACGCGCCTAACTTTAGTGGAAAAAATATTATTTATTTCCAATTCAATGTGCGCCTTCAACGATACCAAAAGGCAATATTGGCAAGTTGTGGGTTCCAGGGAATAGTCATCTTTGATTTTCACCATTTTGCACCGGCATTGTTACAAAGAATTCATTTCGACTGAATAAATGAAACTGGCGAACAATTTGTCCTGGGGCATTAAAATGATGGGCAGCAAAGCCACAATAAGGCAAAGATAGAATAAGCCAAATGTGAGTGAGAGTGGAATGTCAGAAGATATACTCGTAAAGAAATTGCGATTGACAAATTGACATATGTCGCAATAATAATTGTTTTGTGAATGTACTTGTAGTACAGAGCATGTTTCAATGACTTCTGCCATTAAGCATTTTCGTTGTCAATTCCATTCAGTTTAATTCGAAGTCATCACGATCGAAAGGCTCTGCTTAATAGCAATTTTGACAGCTTGTCTCAAGTACATCTCATACTTATATAATGCTAATAGACAAGTCACTTAGTGCTTGTTTCTATGCTAAGGAGTTCGCAGATGGCGTATGTCACACGGACAGGTGTGTAATAGCAAATGTTACTTGATTACTTTGAGTGAAAAGTTCATTATGAAAGATGAAGCCAAACATGGAGTATACAATAAAAATATAATAACAATAGAGAAACCTAAACTCTTTCTAAATGACTCGGATCATAAAATATTAGTATGTCAGATGTGAGATGAGATGATGATGATGTGATGAGATAAAAGCCAAGAAGTTAAGAGCAAGTACGACAAACCAAGAAATTTCTTTATAGAGCCAATATTTTATTTAGAATAATACATATACATACATAATACATATATAATCGATATATGTGAAATATATATAGAATGGCATTAACTAAATTGTGAAAAATTACATAATCTAGCTGAACATCGGAACAAAGCGTAATCTCCCATTCCAGGCGTGTCTGTTGCAATAAGGCCAAAATTTCAATATTAATTTTGATTGCATTCCATAAAATAAATTAGAGTCATCAGTCTGGTTGCTTTGAGTTTAAAATGAGCCAAACTTTCAAACCATATGACGATATAAGTAACGTGACCCTGAAATAGAGCTCTACGAGAGTAAGGCTGAAAGCGACGAGTATAAGCGATGCGATAATATTGGGCGACAACGTGCTATGAACCTCTGCAATCTGATTTATAGGTAAAATCTTAAAAGCCGCCAGGATGAGAGCGAAGCTACAAGCGAGTCCAAGCGATGAAGCGAGCGAGTAATTTTGAAGTAGTTTATAGCTTGATCTCGTTGTTGCCTCTTCAAGGTCTGCTTCGATAGGCTTCCAAAGTAGACATTCAATGTATCTCCTCGCTTGAGAAAGTCTTCTGTTGAAATATTCTCTTTTAGCATTAATATCGCGTCTCGTTTTAATTTTTAAACCAGGCAAACAGCTATCCGGCTACTATCGAGTTTTTATCTGTTGATGATGCTGTTTTGATGCACTAAATTTTCCACCAACACTTTGTTTACTATAGCCTCCCACTTCAATTGTAATAAAAAACAATCGGCATCTGCTACTCCTTGAAGTACCAATGAGAAGACACAGACCCCACAGACAATTTGGAAAGTTCCACAATACTGTTTGTTGAATGACCTCTTTTGTAGGCTGTGGCATATGCAGTGGGTGAAGCTCCTCCCAAAGAGCAGTTACGGTTTCCTTTATAATAACTGAAATTGTAGACCCTCCGACTTTGAATTATTAAGCGAATGCTACAAACGAGGCCCCAGTAGCCAAATATCTGTAATTGTAAATTATTGTATTACTACACTTAACAAAAACAATAATTATTTCAGAGCGCTGTTTGAAGAAGAAGTGGAAAAACATTTGTGACCTTTTGCGAAGCGAGTGCAAAAAAATAACAGTCACAAAATCCGGAGATTGTGGAAATTCGTTAGAGCACTACAAAGGCTAGATATCTTGGCCTCATTTTAAATCACGCCTTTTCTTAAAGGATCACATGACGCCGCGAAAATTGGTTGGAAATTTAGAGGCTTCCTTATTTCAAAATTCGCTTCGACATTTTCAGTTAATTAGGAATAATTAGATGTAATAATATCTAATGCGATTAGTTCGGCGATTAGTTCTCTGTGTGGTCAAATTTCGAAAAAATAGTAATGACTTAACATCAGTGCGTCAGAATGTATCAAAGTACCGCGAATACTTTTTAAATCACCCAATATATCGGAGAGAGATAATCCTGTCCAATTTTAAGACTGATTCAAAACTGATGTCCAAGCATTAAATGGAATGTTCAAGTGTTGTGCAAAAAATGAACTCGAACAATGCAATACAAAGAAAGAAAGGAAGAAGTTGTGACTTTGCCACGTAAAAAATTTGTATTGTAAAGAGTGGAGGAGCTTTTGAAGTATCTAGCAGAGAAAATGAAAAAGCAGCAAATAGAATCAGAGACAATCAACATTAAGTCAAGTCAAGTCAAGGGGCAATATCCTGTAATCAAAACACATAATACCGCATGGGGCTAAATTATAGACTCACACGCCCCACATTATGCCACACCACACCTAACACCATCATTCGCAACATCGGCACACTGTTTCTTGCTGCAAAATGCAGTCACAGTCGCAGTCGACGTCAATGCACATTCGCAGTCAATAAATTTCAATTAAGAAAACATTTCTCAGCTTCAGGCTTCAGCGTCAATTTTGAAATCTTTCTTTCTGTTCTCCTTCAGTTCATTTCGAAAATTGTGTAAATAAACAATTTAAGTTAATTGAAATGCCTTGCGGCACGTATTTGGTGTTGAAGTTGCCGGCGGCGGCGGCGGCAGCGCGAAGAACCAGTTGTAACAGCCAACAGGCAAAGCCCATGCAACACAACACATGTCAATTGCTTTGTTGCAAGGCTTGTGTTAAGACAATTGGAGTTGGTTGAATTAATCAAACAGAAATAGCTGAGAGCGGTTGACTATTTGCACAAGTAGAACTCTGTTTATTCAAAATTTGTGCTTGCTTGCAAGAAGCAAGGAGGCAACTAGAAATGGAAGAATTCCGGTTTGGGTGCACAATTTATATAAGAGGAAGAAGTACTTGAAATGAGTTTTTGTTTCCAGTTTTTGTCGACAAAGTTTGCAATTCATTGACCTTGAAAGGGTCATTTTCTTGCATTTCAACTTCACTTGCAGAGCTCATTTCAAGCCTTATAGGGCCCGCCAAACCTTGTTTTGCCCTTTCCTGTATGTGCTGCGATAGATAGTAAACTGGAAGTAGTAAAAAAGACGTTCTTTACATATGATTTGTGAGGTAGCAGCACTTACACAACCTTACGTCTCCTCTTGCGTTTTTACACGGGTTGGGCGTAATTTTTCTACTTCTATTTTGCTGGATTTAGAAGGTGTTTTTGTGAGGTATTAGTCAATTTCGGAAGTGTTCGGCTTTCTTCCGAAAGTATTACTTTAGAAGTACTCACTATAGCAGCTAAAGAGAAGACCTTGTACTTTGTAAGCTGCCGAAAGTAGTACTTCTGAAGTACTTACTATAGTCGCTAAAATAGCAACTATTGCAATTTTTATTAAAAAATTAATTTACTTAAAAAATAAATTTATATTTATTTATTTTATATTTATTTATGTTATATATATTTATTTATATTTATTTCAGTTTTTTATTTACTTAATATGCTAGTATTCAATTTGGTTATCCAAGACTTGGGTAAATCGAACGTAATGGGATTTGAACCTCGGCCTCTGCGCTTTTCAGATTGCGACCTCGATGTTGGATTAAGATATAATTTTGGGTGTAGCCATTCAAATTTTAAGTCTGTTCTACTTTTAAATTCTTACATGATCTGATCTGGTTCCAGGTTGGTTTCTATCTACCACTGGGCCATCGAGGCAGTATTAATGTTATACATAAAATGTTTTACATTAACATTTCGACGCTTGTTTTCATTCGTGCGCCTTCGTATTTTTGTGCTTCAAATGTATAACCAATAGCAGTATGAATGAAGTAGGTTTGTAGCTACATATTAGCCTGACGGAGTCATGAAAAAATAATTAATAATATTTTAATACTAATATAAGGCATTTTTAATATTCTAAAGGGCAAGATACTGCTTTGTTGTTGCGAAAAACAGTAAGGAATAAACACGCTTTTGAAGAAGTACTACCTCAAGTCACTGCTGAGTTACTCTGTTGTTTTTGATCGCGAGCTCATATTTTCTGAGTTTCAAGTTACAATTGTTTATATTTAACAAATGCACTTTCGCTCTGTTTAACTTAAGTTAACAAGCGTTTATTTGCACCCCACACATCTGTACCCATATATACAGAATATTACTTAACTTTTAGTTATTTAAAGAAACCCAGGGGTTTCACTTCTTCTTCCAGCAGGCGAGTGTACGGTGCTCGTGCTGGTCCGAACCATGAGAATCATTACACTTTCAACCATCAACAACTTATGCTTGCTTGCAACAGAACATGTGGTTTGAAAATTACAAATTCGCTTGCTTAGCTTAGCTAGCAAAGAATATGAAGAGTGCCGAGAAACAGCAGCGGAAAAAGACAACAGAGGAGCTAAGAACGTGAAGACTGCTAACACAGGGTGATACACTATTATTAATACTAAGTCTAATTAGCCGAACAATTTTTTTTTTGTAGATATATGCTAAAATATTATATGAACCAATAAGTCAAACTTGTTAAATGAAAAAATATAAAATGTATCACTTTATATGAATGAATTACAACATCAATTATACTTGTAGCCAGAATTTAGAAGCGTCAGTACAGATGCACCTCACAATGCACCACTTTCTGGTTCGTGAAGAAATACGTACTATGAGAAGCCGCGGCCGACACATTCTATCTATATTATTAATTTTTTTTTATTCCTAAAAAATTCCCGAAAACAATGCTCTTTGTAAAAACGAAAGGAACAATTGAGAAAAAAGCAACACGAGGGAAGGAGCATGTTCATTTGCTCAGTTTAGTGAGTAACTGCTTTTTGTTCATTCACTCATGAGCAAGCTATTACTAATATTATTAATAATGGCAAAGAGAGCGTAAACATACAACTTTGATCTCTCGCCACGTTGCATATGAAATGATTGAACAGAAGAGAGAGGCACACAAACCTCTCCATTCTGTCATTCTACTGCGCTCACAAAATCAACGGCTTTGTGTTGTTATTTTTGTTGTAACGCGGTGATCTTTAAGACCTTCTCTAACCTAAAACACTGGCACGAATTTGATAAAAATTTGCTTGTGCACATCTAGCGAAGAATCTCTTTCAATGGCTACTTTTTTGGTTCTTTTTTTTTGTCAAAATCGGTTCAGTGGTTTAAGAAGGAAAGGGAACACAAAAATTTAATTATATGGAAACATCCATGGAGGTTTTCTGTTACTATCGGAGTATTACTGAAAATGAATGGATGAAAAAAAAGCCAATACTAAGCTGCACTCGTGTTTTAGACAATTACCTTCGGTATATTTATCAGTGTCTCTTTGATTTGCAGTGTGTGAAAAAAAGCAACGAAGCCATATCAGACCAAACCGAACCAAACGGAAATGATCACATTTTATTTTGAATGTGTTTATTTTTCAGTGTTCGAAACCAAAGTCAAAACCAGCCGAGCTAATTGAACACATGTGCGGAAATAGAATACGATTGACCGCTGATCGTCTGCCTACGCTGCGTCTTTGCCTGTATATCCATCTGTCGCTATTTGTGTATGCATGTGCGACAAATACTCGCATAATAATTTATGCGCGGCGCTATTAGATACACATAGACGTACTACTATGTACATACAAGCTCGATTGCTTCGCTTTCAAAATACGCGAATGTGCTATTGTTGCATTGATGTTGTTGAGCTGAGCGTTAGCTTTGTGATATTATTGTTGAAAGTACGAATAAATTCGTACATACGTAAGTAGACTTAATTAGCGAATCGATTTCATTCTGGAACTATGCAGTTGCTTGTTGAACAGGAGGAAGTTCAGAGGGGAATTAAATTTAAATTTAGTGTAAATAAAAAACGTTGGAGTTTATGAAAGTGTCTGGCTCATTTTCTAATTCCTTGTTTCGGCAAATTTTCATGATTTGTGTGTAGGCAGCATTACAAGCAACAGCAAAGAGATATTTTCCACTTTGCTGAACATTAAAAGTAAAAAGTACAAATGAGAAATGAGCGAACTTCAAAGTACAACCATTCGGACTAACTCACACAATTTTATTACATTTTATTCTTGGAAGACAGTTTTTCATTTATTATGCCGCTGGCTCTGCTTCTTATTCCTGTCTCATTTTGAACGAGGACTGTTTAATAAATAATTACGCTTGAAAATGATTACTTTTACAGAGGCCCCTCAGACTCATAAAGTATTGAGACTATGTACTTTATGAGCGGTCGAAGTATTCAAAATAGTTTACCATCACACCGGTTAAAGCCATGGTTGATGTGAGACAAATTAAATTTCATGGGTTTATCTACATTATTATATATATATATATATATATATATATATATGTATAAAAGTCAACACATTTTTTGAAATCAAGCTAACGCTATTATAGACACAACTTAATAATATTAAACATACATCGATGGAAAGCTCTAGCTCTAGTTGTGTAGATGTGAGCAAAATAGTTTAATTGTTAAAAAGTTATGTCTAAGCACATGAAAAAGACTAAGAAAACAGTAAAATTGCAACAACAAAATATCATACATGCGCTGGCAATATAACAGCTTGGCAATGCAAGAGACAGTGTGAGTGACTGAGAGTGAGTGTTATATAGAGTGTGAGTGAAGAAGAGTATGCGTGATGGAGAGTGTGAGTAAGGGAGAGTTAGTAAGATTGAGAAGGTGAAATTGATTGTATGAAATCTGTATGTAACGTTTTCCTGCCACTATACTAAATCGCTTTTAATATTATATATATATTTTTTTAAAACAACACATTTCCGCTATAAAGGAAACCGGAATTTTTAATTTTTTGATATTTTAGAGATAATTGCGATTTCTTTTAAGTTTTTGCAAATCGTGGTTTCTACTTTGCTGCTTCTTCATTTTTGTGTTTGTGTTCGTGAGTTGCTTGCAAGACGTACGTACTTATACTCTCTGCTGATCACGCACAAAAGTATTGCGCTCTTCGTTCTGTTCTTTTGGTTTAAGACATTCACTGTGATTGGCGCAAGAGTGAGACAAAACTCCCAAAGAATATACATTTCATACTCTTTGGTCACACCACATACAAGAGTGGGCAAAACAACGTATGCCGGGGCCACACTAGTGTATTATATTATAACCTACCCAACATTTCCAAGGATTTTTTGTAAACATGTGTCTACTAGGATTTTTAATGAAACCATATTTAGCCATATGTGTAGCCAATAAAGAGGTATTTTTATGATGTTGCGTAAGCATTACAAGTTATGGATTTAATACAGCACAACAGAAGCCAATACACAGTTATAGGTAAGGATATTTGCAAGACAAGCCAAATCCGACTAGATTACAGTGCCTCTGAGAGACAACATAGTGATAACAAATATCACTTTTGCATGTATATTTATAACCTGTCTGTAGTCCATCATAATATAAAGGACTCTGCAATATGGTGAACAAGATCTAGCCTTTTTACATGCTTTATATAAGCTTCCCCTATATGTTTGTAATGTGTAACCAAATCTTTGAACGAGATTTTCACCCACTTCAAAACGTCAGATTAAACTGAAACTTTGCACACCCATTAAGGACCGATGACAATACAATACTTTGACAACATTGTCCCTATGACCTAAACATGATCATTAGGATTACATGAAAATGACTCATTTTACTAGGGTCTAAGCTAATTTGGTTTTTAGTTCGGTTTGCTATTAAAGCGTGTTTTTTTAATTTTTTTGTAAACCATATATTATTTCATTGGTTGTAGGTACTTGGTTCTCTTGCAGAATTTGTATTCTCTATTTAAAGCGTTGAATCACGAATGAAGTGTATCGAATTTTTGTTGTATTCATATTTCCCGAATTATGACTCGCACACATATCAGCCCACCCTCGTATATTTGAGGCAATCTATAGCTGCCTGCAGCACTGTGGGAAGGTGTCTGTCTGTCCTGGGATAAGGAAGCAACATGCATGCGTTTTATTACACAAGTTTGCTGTGGCACTATCATAAGCGAAAACGAAAGAAAAAGTATGATTCACATAAGGGTGACTTTTGACATATTTGGCAAGGTATGATTTTTCTTCTAACCGTCCCCAACCTAATAACTTTTATATATGTACAGTATATTGTGTATGTCAATATAAATTTTTGCTTGTCAAACAGCTGATGTGTGTGTCTGTTACAAAAATCGTGCATTTCGAGGGTGTTAGCCGTTAAACATGCTGAGGAGGGTGTCCCATTTGGGAGTTGCTTACTCTATGAGTAATTTCGGCACTATTGTTTTTTTTTTCTTTTTTTTTTTGTCACAACATCAAATCTATTATAGGGTGCATGCGATAGAAGGGTTTTGCCGTTGCCCAAAAATTCATGACTGAGTTGCTGCCTTGGCTTAATCCACTGTGTTGGCAGAGGAATCATTCAGTGGCAATGCTGTTAGGTCCACCTACGTTCAATAAGCAACGAATAAAAAGAATGATATAAATACTTTGTAAACAATGCTGAGGGCATAACGCTCAATGCTCAATTCAACAGCAACAAGACTTACTTGCGGCGCTTTCAGCAGTTTTTTCTCAGAAAATCGCTTTTTCGCTCCAGCTTAAAATACGAGTAGTGTAGTCTTGGTTAACGAACACTCTATTTACAGCGTATCGTCCTCTTCCAAGAATTACAATATCGTAATTAAAAAGTTACTTAATTATCTGAGTATTTGATGAGAAGGTAAAAAGTGTGGCAAAATTTTCTCGGAATTGAAATGCGTAAAGTGTGGGTATGAATATTTCCGGAAATCACTCGAGCCCGAGTACAACGAAGGTTGAACAACAACAAAAAGCATTCAACTGACAGCTTATTTTATTTACACTTTACCGTGCCAAATGAATGCCAGAATAGAGAAAAATAGAAACTTGCCAAGCTGTGTGGGTGTGAGACTAAACTACGCGGAGGATGCGAAATTTATTGTCCTGTACAATAATACTTCAAGTGGCTTCACAAGTCTAAAAAATATGAATATTAGAAATAAATAAAATAAAAGGAGTATTGTCCTGGACCCTGGTTCGATATATGTGTTCCTGTATGTATGAGATATAATTTTCGACTTAAAGTCCTGAGTTCAGTTTGGGAGTGTCATCAACACAATTTTGAGCTTTAAAACATTTGCAGCATTGGCGGGTTTCTCGCATGTGTGTAAATACATTTATTTTTCTGATTGGTAGTATATCTTATATCTTATATTTATATATTTGGAAGTAGTATTTTCAGTTATAGATGCAATGCATCCTGAGTGAGTGACGCTGCCAATGAATTGGTATGGTTGCAAAAATAACAAATAACTCTATCAGAAAGAGTCAGGTGTCTTAAGGAATGGCGTTATGACGCTTAATCGGTACTCCATACTCTTCACTACTCACCACTTTGTGAGCTAATGATAGCAACAATTTTGGATTTAAAAAAAAAAAAAAGTTGCAGATATATGGAGAGTGTATTGAAGCAGCTCAATCTCCTGATATAATTTCTAATCAACAATGCAAATCGGTGATAGAATTGGAAATCGCCTCAATTGGTGAAAATGAAAAATGTGTAACATACGACCATACTATACGAACAAATGCATGGTCCAAACAAGGTGAGCCTGCCCAAACCAACGCTATCTACGAGGAAGTGGTTGCTGTGCAATTGGTGGAATTGCAAGGGTCCTGTGTAAATTCAGAGCTCTATTGTCAACAACTAACAAGATTGAATGAAGCACTGAAGATAAAAGGAAAAAAGGCTTAATCAGTGAACAGAAAGAGCATAGTCTTCTACCACGACAAGACTAGGCAATACACTTCTTGTATGACTCGGCAAAATTTTAAGGAATGCGGCTGGGAAGTATTAATGTACGCAGCATATAGTCGGGAACTAGCAACAGCTGATTACCATTTATTTCGCTACATGCAGAAATATCTTGATGGCATTACAATGAATTCCCTAAACGATTGCAAAACGGTAATGCGCCATTTTTTAAATTTATTTTTTATCAGAAACCCAAGAATTTCCACAAAAATTGGATTACGGGTTTAACTTTAACATGGCAAGGGGTTATCAACAATAGTGCAAAATATTTGATGATGATTTGAAGATGGACTTTCCCGGTAGACTTTCGCACCAAACTACACATACGAGCTTTCTCCATGTACCAATTACCATGGTGCTCGGTCAAACGGAGTCGGAGTCGGAGTCTAGAGGCTTCGGACAGACAGATATATATAGCAGCTTGTGCGTTTAGTTGTGAACACTATTAGGTAAACTCTTTGGATGACTTTTTAATCCTTTCAATATTTTCTTTCACTAAGTCCTTTGAAATGTGTTTAGGAGGTTATGTATTATGAAAAGTATAGCAAGGTGTTTTTTCTTCTTCTTCTTCTTCCTTTTTAGCAGTTTAAGCTCATCTTACGATAAAAGTTGTGTAATACTGAAGTACATATAATATGGCGGACTTTCCAATATGTTTATATTTCTGTTTGCTTATTGGTTATGCGGGAGATTTTCTGCTGTAAGTTGTGTGAATTTGATTTTGGAAAGTTTAGCCAGAGACTTGTAGCACATCCGCACTGGGTTTGTTAAATATTTTTATACTTGTGTCTCAGAGTTTGTATTCATATGCATATGCGTGGTTTTTTCTCCCCTCTTACTTTATGCATGTATGTATACATCGATGTATCTAATATCATTGCTATGCAGTTCACGCTGAATACTGAAATTCGGGCTCTGCCAAATTTGTTGGGAACGACCGGACTCAAACAACAGGATTACTTAGGCCAATACGAGCCGAATTTCTCGAACTGAATAATTTTGTTTTTGTTTTTTCGTACAAATAAAGCAGACTTAACTAAGATTATTGGTTCATACAGCTTCACAACAAATCGTTCGTACGTAAAGAGTATTCCAACGTCAAGGCAAGGGAAATCAACGTGTTGCGGGTGCTTGTATGAATGCGCGTGCGTGTATAACTTTTAAGGCTTGGTATAATAAGGCAATAATAAAAATATGAAAAAAATAAAATCCATTTCAACCGAAAGCTTTAAGGAAACCACAAAAAATCCTTTGGTTATGCTTTATGTTCAATTGACCCACGTTTGTCCAGCGGCGAACGCATTTGTTGGCACCCTTTTTGCATCGCTCAAACTGATGCTGCACGTACCAACATGCAAAACAGCAACGTCACCCCTTAAAGCATAATCACTAATGTAGTGAATGGGAGAACCGAACCCATTTGCCATTGTCTTGTTCTAATTTATGCAAATTTCAGCTAAATTATTTTGCCTTGGTCTGCCACACATACATACTAGTCAGGAGTAGAATAAGCCGGACAAGCAAAGATTTGACAATTATCAATTGTCGCTGGTGTCAATTGCATTACAACTTCATAAAGAGTGCGATTTTTCGTGCGCAGCAGTTGCCAAATGAAGGGTGATTGCACCCTTGACTTGACTTATGTTTTTAATTGAAATGTACGTCAAAGTTAATCTTAAAGTCCAAATATTTTAGTCGTATTAATATTTACGCCTAGTGCCTGAGTGGGTGGGCAGACCAGTGAAGAACATTTTCCTTAGCACACATGCAACGCACATAGAATGAGCTTTGTCACACCCACAAAATGTTGTGTGTCTGACGAATTGCGAATTTGCACACACGTACGCACACACACACACACACACACACACACATAAACACCTTCATAGTATCTTTGATAAGATTTTGCAAACACATCGCTGTCTATTTCAATATAAATTATTTTTTCTCTACTTTAGCTAATGGGCTTTCAGCATGAATCCCTGCCGCATTCGCCCTTTTCAACTTTAACACATGCCACTTACTACCTGCGGCACGTGGCAAAAGATCTTTGGGGATTTTCTACGAAAATCTGTGCAAACAAAATTCTCTGTCTTCATCACATTCACACCACACGCACACTTGTTTATCTACTAAGTACTTTCTCGTCTCTATAGCCACACAACCAACAATTCGATTGCCAACTTCTTGCTATTGTGGCATGTGTGTCAATTCGAGCTTTGGTTGCCAATTTGATGCACACTTTTCCAATGCACACACACACATACACCAATCTGCTAAGTCAAACTAATCAGAAGCAAAAGCACATACACGGCTAAAAAGATACATGGAAAATGTTTAAGTGTCTTTTGGCATTCGTTGTTTTCAATTGCCTCCTTCTGTCTGCCTGCAGTTGTCATAATTTTCATCGTTTTCTGCTTAATTAATATAAGGCCTGTCCAACAACCACAGCGCTTGTAAAGCTGCCATCACACTGGCACTCACCCTCGTCAGCGTTTAGATACCACACCACTTCCTTTCATTATGCATGCTCAATTTGCATTTCATTTCCAACCGGCATGTCCAATTTCCTTTGATTATTTTTGCCTATTTATTTACATATATATATACATTTTTTTTCGCTTAGTTTTAGCTTATTATAGATAGATAATTTATCAAAGCGAAAATTCGTCGTCTTTCCTTGGGAGCAACAAATTAGTTAATTTCCAAGCGCTTTGTGTGTTCTCATGCGAAATGCTCAATTATTGGAACGCTTGGAGTGCAATTTTCAGGAAAAAAGTATAAAATAAAACAAGAACAACAACTGTGAAATGGTGCGAGAAAAAATGGTTAAAACAAAAATATAAGAACGGTGTGAGAATGGCGAGTGAAGCGTACGTTGAACTACCACAGCCGTCACGGGCTGATCTTTGCGCTGATCGTGCGAATGAGTTCGCATACAACCTAGTAGACAAAGGCAGACATTAAATATAATTTGATGATCATATCAATTGACGTAATTCTGAGCATAGAGATAAAAACTTGAATGTATCTGCTGTCACACATCGAATACATCTCCCTTTGTTCCTACTATATCTCAGTTTGCCGACACATATTTCTTTTGTATCTTCGTAGCCCACTATTTTTTTCTTGAAGTTCGCTTTTTTGCTTTCATTTCTGTCGGGTAATAGGCAAGTGAAATGCGAGATTTTGCAAGAGGGAGCTACGTGAAAAGCCAAAGAGAGTTTGATATATTGTAGGTGTCAAATTGCGTCGACCATGCAATACGAATGCATATTTATTTAAAGTGAACTTTACCTTCCTACATCTCTACATCTAGTCATTTCGGAATTTTTAAGGCTTGCTGAGACAATAAATAATGCAGTAAGCAAAGTTAGATGGATTTGTTTTGGCTTAACAAAGTTTGCCTAGGAGTCAATTGGATAATGCAATATTTAGTTACAGGGGACAGGTTTATGGTAGATCCAAACGCATTCTTTATCTCATCGTACCATATAATATTGTTTCACATCAAATCATGGCATATAGGATATACGAGTATGCTCCAGGCTATATCTATTTATTTAGTTATCTTTTCTTGACATAAAACGAATAACATTAATTGCAGTAATCTGCATCACATATTTATATGATTACAAATAATGACAAGTATCTATATATTTAAAGATCAAAATAGCTAGAATGACTGTGAACATATAGCAGCTACAGAGGCCAAAAATATTTTCTCTCTTAAAGGCGGCGTAGCGCAATGGTGAGTGCGAGCTTCGCATTCGGATTCGAATGCCCACAAAATCTTTCGATTTCCACTCTTTAATTCAAAAATAAGATTCAGATTCGACTGTTTTTTTAGTTTGCTATTGCGACGTTAGAAGTAAAATATTTTTTAAGCAATCCTATAATATTATTTTTTATTATTCCGAAGTTCTTTCAGACTTTTAAAGTACAAATTCGTTTTTAAAATTTCCTTTTTATAGATATCGGCCACACGAGAAATCCATTAAGTACTGCAGTTTGAAACCCATTTACTACAAAACGCTCAAAGCAAGAAAAACTTTAAACAAAAGTTTAGCCAAACCCAAATGCAATATCATGGAATCCCCTTTATAATGGCAAATGGCAACAATCAAAGCGAACTAAACCAAACCAAGTTGAGGCAAGTTAAGTCAAGTAAAGCCAACTGTATAAGCAGTAGTAATAATTAAAAATTTTGCTTGAATGCATGCATTTATTGTAAACCAGTTTTTCGATTTCAGGGTTTTATAAACTAAAACAAAAACCAATCCAACTTAACTCAGCCTAGATCAGTCCAACTCATGCGAAGCCAAGCCAAGCCAAGCCAAGCCAAGCCAAGCCAAGCTAAGCCGTGCCAAATCAATCAAGCTCAGCCACACAGCGACACAGCGACACAGCCACACACACCACCAACCAAGCCAGCCAGCCAGGGAATGTGACTCGAGTTGAGTCTTTTCGCTTTTCGTTCGATTCGATTTGATTCGCTTGAAATCTAGACAATTTTTCTGTGTCTGCTTCTAGTTATTTTTTTTATTTTTTTTTTATTTTCTGCGGTTTTTTATAAAATCAATTCATCGTATTACGAAATTATTAGCGCGTAAAGCGCTCTGCGATTCATTGGTAATCATTTTCTGTCCACTGTATAATATTTTTTTCTGTTCTCTGCTGCGGCATTTAAAACCATTCAATTTTTCATTTCATTTCATTTGCCACTTCAAACGGTTCTGATTTATGTTTTAACAAAATTGGTACATTGGTATCTAACACAATAAACAAATGTAATGAAAAAGAACAACAACAACAGCAACAATTACAGAAAAAACCTGTATTGATAAAAAAATGCTTATTAAGTCACATACGACAGACGAGTGCGACGGTTTAGTCAACTATTTGAGTTCCAAGTCACGTTTGCAATTTGCGAACTCTCGCCCCACGAACTCGAAGTCATTTGCGCTGAACAATAATATTAAAAAAAAAAGAAAAATAATTAAATACTTAAAAAAAAAACTTGAGAACAGAACACAGTGTTAATACAAATTAGCATTTGTATCTTTTTATTACTTGAAATTCTAATGAGGCAGCCACTAACCCGAGAATAATAGGTGGTTGGGTTGGAATAGTAACTGCCGAATAACTAAGTTGCTAGATCGAAAAAGCAACGCTTCTATAACTATTAATCCGTTCATATAATCATATAGCAATAAAAAGCTGGCAATCCTGGTAGAACCATGCTGTTAAAATAAATAACACGCCATTCCAAAATCAGCCGAAACTGAGAACATTCGCCACAATTTACTTGATTTCGATCGAAAAAGGTTATGCTGCAGCGAAGGCTCATAAAAAATGTGTGCACATCATGGAGAAGGTACTTTAGCAGAACGATCAGTTAAGAACATGGTTTGCACGATTTCGTTTGAGTAATTTCTTTGTCAAAGACGCGCCTCGCTCTAATCAGTCTTGCACCGAGTAAGTGGACCAAATTATCGAAAAAGTGTAGAATTACCGACACATAAGTACTCGTGATATCGCTAAGAATGTAGGCATTCACCATACGACAATTTTCGACCATTTCAAAAAGGCTGGCCATGCAAAAAACTGGATGCTTTACCACACAATTTGACAGAGAAAAATTGTATTGATCGCATTTCATTTTGCGAAATGTTACTGAATCGGATCTTGAGAGTAGTGAAGTATACGTTGTTGGAGCTCGAACGTACTCACCAGACATAGCGCCTACTGATTGCCACTTGTTTGGCTCCATGAGCAAGCACGAAAATGGATTGATGATTGGATCGCTGCCAAATCACCATCGTTTTTTCGACGCGATATAGCCATGTTGCCATAGAGGCGGGCAAAGTTTGTAGAACATGATGGAAAATATTTTGAATAATACATATTGCACCAAATGTTCTCAATAAATGCCTCTTTACAATACAAAAAACAAAAAAGAATTACCACAATTCATGCAAGCACCTAATATCTATTTATAATAAGTGTATACTTGTTTTTGTTAGGGTCGCATGATCTCCGGAGCTATAAGAGCTTATAATATTATATTATTGCCATCCCTTTGGTTTAAGTCTTGGTCTATTTGGGCCTTGGAGTGGGGTTATTTTTATGACTCATATTCACGTACATGCAAAAAGCTCATTGATGCCTAAAAAATGTCTTGCGACAAAAAGAGCTCACTGTGGCACAAGAGATCACTCACCATTGATTACATAGGCGCTATCACTTTTTTCACAGGACCTGCAGGACGGGTGCAGGTAGTTACAATATTATATGCACAGCATGTTGCCAAATTACACAAAAAATACCATTTGTTCTCATTCAGGTAAGCAGCGTGTCCCAACAAGAGAGAGTCGACTCTTCAGTAAAGCCATAGTAAGATGATATATTGTTATTGCTGAGGAAACAATCTCTCTTTATAAAATTTTAGAAGTATTATAATTATGGAAAAGAACACAGTAATAATTTAAAACATATTCAAGTGCCACAGAAGCGAGCCTAGCTATTGACAGCTGTTGGCACACATTATTAGACCGGTCTAGGTTCTAAAACCACTGTAGTGTCAACAATTAAGATGTTGAGGAGAACGCCGATGATGATTATAATGAAAACAAAAATAATTTTCATTGGAGAAGTGAAAAGCCCCCGAAGAAGGAAGGCCCATAAAAATTGCCATGTGAAAATAAAATGAAGAATAATTTCATTCGTGGCTTGGATGACAACTAAAAGTCGTTGCCAAATGAATTTTAATATTATTATTTATTGTTGTCGTTGTCGTTGCCGTTATCGTTGTTATTGCGTTTCCTTACTTCGCTTTTGAGTTGGAGTTTTGTGCGTTTGCCAAGTTTTTTTATTTATTTACTTTTTGTCAGTTTCCACATTAAGTGAAAAGAGAGCGAAAAGGCGCAAGCAATGCCTGCGCCAAATTCAGGTTGAGGTTATGTGGCCACAACAATAGCAACAACACCAACACAAAAGTGGTATCAGCAACAATTTCACTTAACAAGTTTTGTTGCTTCTGCCTTTGTGATATAGCAAAATAGCAAAGAGCAAAAAGAAGGCCAAAAAGCAAATTCCAAAAACTCGTTTCGCAGATACATAATATGTCAAAAAAAAAAAATAAAAAAAAAAATATATATATATATATATAGTATATTAAAAAAGAAGAGTAAGAGAAAGAGAGAGGAATGAATAGAGCGTGATCGAGCGAGCAACGCAAAAGAAGTCAGCCAGCGAAAGCGATACAATTAAAAATTAAAAGGCACCGCCGCGCCGGCGCCTAATAAGAAAATCGCACAAAGCGCAACTTTTACTGGCTCCGAGTTTGGACGACTGAAGAAGTGTACCGAGTCCGAGTACACTTCACGCCTTTAAATGGTCTTTTACACTTTTTAATGTACGCCGTACTCGTACTACTTGAGGCGTCCAAATTGCAATTATTCCTAGTAGCCGTTCGAACGCCTAAGACAGTTTGACCAGGAAGTCAGAATTAGTCTAAAATCTTTCCAACTTCCACAAGTACAACCAAGTAACGTCTTGCAGCAGGCAATAGAGGCTCTGGCCGTACTAGACAGATTACTGGAATTGTAATGTCGAAACGTTATGGTATACAATTTCGGGAAAGGCCCCAACAAGTCATAGCTCTTCCTAACTCTATATCTACTCTGTAACTGTTCATAGGAATGTTTCTATATCACATAAGCGCAGAGTTTAAGTTCGGTTAGATTGGCTGGATCTACAATTAGACCTGTGGTAATGTTCTGGGTTTAATAGCTGCTCTACTCGGGATATTTGAATTTATTAGCAATAGTAGTGGTAGAATTAGTAGCAGCAGTAGTAGTAGTAGTAGTAGTAGTAGTGTAATAGTAATAGTAGTAGTAGTGATAGTACTAGTAGTAGTACTATGAAAGTAGTGGTATGCAATTTTGGGTGATTGTTGCTGGAACTGCTTCTCTATCCATCCATACTTCAGATAAACTCAAAGAATATATGATGTTACATTTGTTTAAGAGGCCAAGATAGAGCAATCCTAATACCGTTGTATCAACAGTAAATCGCTTCTCCAACCACTTAAATGTCCCCTAACTTGTCTATAAACACCCTTAACCAATCAGGCGAGCTACTACAAATTGTAATGCTTACGCTGGAATATTCCGCAGAGCATAGCATATACTCATACATGATATGATGCAGAACTTGAACAATTTTCAGGACATTTTTTAAATAAAATCATACTTTCCTATTCCAATAGACCCATAACTAAACTTTGCCTTATATCTACTCGTATAATTTAAAGAGCTCGCCATAAGCCAATTAACTCGGACTAATTGGCTTGAGAATTGGCACCCAAATCCTTCTGGAAAGTGAAGTTAATAATCTGCATTAAAGTAAGCATATTAACAATCTTACGAACTTATGGATGGCCTGTCATAATTTAAAAATTAGAACCCAAAGTAAATCCTTAGTAGTAACATCACCAGCCAAATGATTTATGGATATTTTGAAGACTTTATATATATTGGCTTGGTGGAAAAGTAACTTCCGCTAATTGGAATTATGTTTCAAAAAAATTTTTTTATATAACAAAGCAACTTTATTTTATCAAATATTTTGCATTGTTATTGATAACCTCTTGCCATCTTAAAGTTAAGTCCGTAATCCAATTTTTGTGGCAATTCTGGGCTTTCTGATTAAAAAAAAAAAAACTGGAGCAATACCGTTTTGCAATGGTTTAGGGAATTCATTGTTATGCCATCAAGATATTTCTGCATGCAGCGAAATAAATGGTAACCAGCTGTTGCTAGTTCCCGACTATATGCTGCGTGCATAAACACTTCCCAGCCGAACATCTTAAATTTTTGCCGAGTCATACAAGAAGTATATGGCCTAGTCTTGTCGTTACTTTTTGAAAGTAAAGCTTTCAAATCCTTTCATTTCAATAAAAATTCGCAAATTGAAATGCGATCATTAAAATCTTTTTCTATCAAATTATGTGCTACCCATAAAATTTTTATTTATTTTTTCTTTTGCATGGCCAGCCTCTTTTCGGCTGATTTTGGAATGTCGTGTTAATTATTTTAAGAGCAAGTTTTTATCAGTATTGCCAGCTTTTCATTGCTATTTGATTATCGGATTGACAGTTAGTTATATAAATGTTGCTCTTTCGATCTAGCCATTCTAATTTCGGAGGTTACTTTTCCATCAGCCTATTATTAATAAAAACTTAAAATTAAAAAAATAAAAACAAGAAAAAGATTCATTTCATTTCTTGGTGTTCGAACAATACACTAAAGGGACTTGCAATTATATAGTATACATATGAGGGGTATTAAAACTTCGGTGCGGTAGATTGTAGACTGCGTTTGTTATTCTAGTTCTTGTTGTTGTTACTCACCTGTGCGCAAAATGTTGATAATATGAAACCAAGTAGTAGTAAATGTCTTTGTTGTAATCCAAATGATGTGCGTTTTTGCTTTTGTTGTTGTTTTTTAAGTCGAATCTTGGTTGTTGCCTTTGATATTTTCGACAGCATTTTGCGGCCGTCTTCGTCGTCGTTGACGTCGTCTTTTTCTAGCTGGTTTTGTTGATTTTGTCTAAGCTTATGTTGTTGTTATTAAATTTTATTAGAATTTACCTAATTGCTATTGTTGTGGCGTTTGTACAATTTTGCAATACGATCAGTTTTATGCATGGAAATTTGCATTTTTATTTGGGCTTTTTCCACGCTTTTTTCTTTACTAATTTTAAGTGCTTCCACAATGACTTAAATGCATTTTCTTGTTCTTGTTGTTGTTGAATAATCTAATTCTAATTAATTTAAATTTATGACGTTTAAATTCACACACGGATTACGCAGGAAACAAACAGGATATCAAATTTAAAAAGACTTAATTTTTGGGTTTAGTGATTAGTGGTGCAAGAGAGAAAAAAATCGAGAGCACATCAAATGCAAATTGAGTTTTTCGATTATAATAAAAAAATCTTGTAATTAGAACTTTTTTAAAATATATTTTCCAATTTCTCTATTCAAAGGATCCATGTAGCAACTAGCATTGTTTTGGTCGTCTCTTGCTGCTGGCAATGCCAAAAGTACGAAGCTTAGTTAAACTGTGAGAGCGTAATGTAACATAAAGAAAAGAGAGTGTGGGCGCAAGTGCTGTTCATCACCTCCATGAAAAAGTGTGTTGAACGAAAAGTTGATGCATCAATGATCAGGTGTGGTTGGCAGTGGCGAGAAGCAAATGAAACAAACAGCAAAGCAAAAGTGAAATAACACACGTTTATTTATTTGAGTACGTGTGTATGCATTTAGTATGCAAGAAGGGCGTGTAATAAGCAAGCAGGTGATTAAGCTAAGAGAGTGATTGCCTGATAGGTTGAGTAAGTTAGTGAGAGTACGTGTGTGTTGAAATGGTCAATTTACGAAGAGAGCTAAGTTTTTTGATCGTTGCTTGTTGATGTGTTTTGCATTTTAGTTTAAATGAATGTAAATATTGTTGTTGTTGTTGTATTTAATAAAGCTCTCTCTGTCACATTTGTGCACTTCCGCTTGGCTTATTTTTCGGATTTAATTTATATATTTTTGCGAGTTGCTTCAAAAAAAGTGTAATAATTTAATTTTGTCGCTCAATGCGATGACGTCATTGCACATTAAAATTTCTTGGACATTCATTTTTATGCTGATTCAATTTTTTTGGCTCTCTGTCTTACTTGAGGCTAGGCGCGCACAAAAACCAGTTTTGCTTAACTGCTCAATTGCCTCTTTTATTTTAGAGTGCAAAAGAAGTGCAAAACAAATAAAAAGCAAAACATGTGAAAAAAGCAAAAACAACGTTTTGCTTAAACCAAGCGACAAAAAATAGTAATTATAGTGAAGTGATGCAAAACATATCAATTTAAATATAAATAAGTAAAATCACTAAAACAAAAAAGAAATCAGGAAAAGCGAAATATAAATTTTTTTGAATAACAAATTGAGAGAAGAGTGGGCGCTAAAAAACTAAAAACACTACAAAAAAATTAATATATGAATAAAAATCAAATTGGCCAAATAAACCTCAAGCGAAAAGTTCAAAAAAGAAGAAAACGAAAAAGTAGTTGAAGAAGAAGCAACAGCAATGAAGTCAACTTAATAAAACAAGTTTTATTCACAAAAAACGAAAAAACATGCGAAAAAGCAAAAGAGAAACTACGAAAAATTAGCTGAAAATTTAGGACAAAAACAAAAATGTCTCTTTTTAAATTATTTCTTTTTTAAATTTATACTGATAAAGTAAGAAGCAAATATTTAAGCAAATGACAAAGAAAAAATAATTAAATAATAATATTAAAAAATCCCGCGGACTAATTTTTCTTTTGCTTCTACTTCTTCTGCTTCCTCATTTATCGTCATCAACAAATATTTGCTAAATAAATGTTGAGCATTTTTCGTTGTTCTTGTTTTAGTTGTTTACTTTCTTTAATGAAAATTTGGGCTTCTTTGCAGGTTAAAAAAGTTCAAGAAAACCAAAAAGCAAACAAGCAATAAAAACATAATTGGCTAATTAAACAAATTCAAATAAAAACAATACTAAAGCAAAAAAAAAAACTCTACACCAATGAAAACAAAAACGTAGCATTTACAAGAAAAGACAAGAAAGAGATACAAATACAGAACAACAAACAAATCAAAGACAAAGACAACACAAAAACAAAACCCAAAGAAAACAACAAAAACAAAAAATGAGACTAAAACTTCCAAAAGCAAAAGAAAAATCCAAAATCAGTCAATGGACTCAGACTTGAGTAGCGCAGCGTAGCGCATTGGCAATGCAATGCAAAACAAAGAAAGAAGATGCACAACGTTAACCTGCGCGCAAACGCAAACGTTTCAATCGACTGCAATGAGAGAGTGGCGACAGCAACAGTTGCAGCAGTAGCACTAGAGAAAGAGAGTATCAAAAGAAGCAATACATACTGATGTAAGTTGACGTTGAGAGTGATGCTGCAGTCAACGCTGGAGTTGAAGTTGCAACAGATGCTGATTGAAGAGAGCAGCCTAACTGAGTTAAGTACATTGGCAGCGCTTCAGTGTTTTTGTTGTTGTTATTTTTTGTTAGTATT
Organism: Cacoxenus indagator; assembly: GCA_035041755.1. Lineage (NCBI taxonomy): Eukaryota > Metazoa > Arthropoda > Insecta > Diptera > Drosophilidae > Cacoxenus > Cacoxenus indagator. Next base: position 1,117,650 of record JAWNKX010000250.1, read on the forward strand.
TTTGTAATTGTTGTGTTATTTCTGTTTTTGTTGTTATTTGTTGTTGTTGCTGGTGTGGTTTTTCTTGTTCCTCAAGACCCTTTAGAACCATAGTTTCAGGTAAAAGTAAGAAGGCTAGAGCGCTGAGTGCGCTTACCTGTAGGAAAGTGAGGTGTAGTATTGTATAATCAAGTAATATTATAGTATAGTGTAGTGATGTGACATTATGCCTGTGGCGGGTGGGCAATTTGTAAGTGTTAGAGAGAGAGCAAGAGAGATTGATCAAACAAGCTAGGTGGCGCGAAGAACGATTCTCTCGTTATTGTTGATGCTTAGCGTTTATACTTGAGTTCCCACTATAATTATTGTTGTTAATTTTTTTTTTGTGTGCGTTTGTTTTTCGGTTGATTTTTGCCGTTGCAGCAGCATTTTAATGCATTTTCTGTTGGTATTTGTGTTTTTAGTTTTGGCTTCAGGTATGGAAAATTTGGTTGTTGTTGTCTAAAAAAGTGAAATTTCAACCATTCAACCATTGTTTAAAAACAAAAAACAAATGAATAAATAAAGTAAACATATTTTAATACACTTTTTTGTTGTTATTGTGTCTTTCCGTCTGCTTCTACTCTATCATGTAAACGTTGTTGTTGTCAGCAGTTGTTTGTTACCAACTTTTCTTCTTCTTTTGTTTTTGAAACTTTGCGCTCTCTCAGTGTAATAAAAATTTTAACAACAATAGTGCTTCACGGCTCCAAATATACGTCATTTGCACAAAAACGAACTATTATTTAGCACACCAAACAAATAATCACACTTATATTTAAAAAAAAAAACGGAAAAAACAAAAAAAACAATGCTTAAAAACACGCACAAAACTCCAATCGGATGAATGAGAACAAGAGATGCCGCTAGAAACCGGCAATCGTCAACACAACCACGCACGTCAACGAAAGAAACTCGACTGCGGCAAACAGCAGCAGCCGCAGTCGCGACAAGTGCGAGTACCAACTCGTGGCAGAGGCAGCGACATGAAAGCAGCGGCGGCGCGCAGCAGAGCGTTTTCTGTTTGTGCAAACGTTTGATTCGCGCAGGGTTGCAATGCTTGAGTCTGTAGAGTGGTGAACAGAATAGTGAGGCTGAAGCCGACTAAAAATTCGAATACAGCTGTTTATATGTGAACGAACACAATATGAAGCTGAAGCCGTGAATGGAATGTAGTTTCACTCTGCTTCAAATCATCAGTGTTGCCAGCTACCTACCTGTATTACGAAAACATGCCAGATCGAGCCCCCATACAAAAATATATGTATATATATACATTGTATTGTAATACTATTTTATCGATATTGTTGCTGTTACTCTTAAATAGCCTCAATAATAGATAAATACATTGGAACAAAAAAGGAGAAATTACAACTATGAACGTTTCCAGTTCATTAAACCCGGTTTATTTTTATTTTTCAAGATATGACAACCCTATTGAGGTTGAACCTCTCACGATGTTCACGTTTTTCGGGCTTCAGCTTCGGCTTCTGTTCCAATCTAACAATGTAACGATTATTTAAATTTTAAATTATGGATTTGAAGCTGTGCTAATGGGCTATGTCCATTTCACTTGCACAGTAGTTACTTTATTAACAAACCTTCCTGTAACCACTAGCTTTTTGTTAACCAATAATTTTCACATTAATTGCATTTTCATATTGGGTACTCTACTGGTAGTTTTTTGCTAGCATTGCACTCTTTATTGCTCTTGAGGCATTACTTGCAAACGAAATGAAATTTGTTCATTTATTACACTGATGTATGTTACCAAGGGCTTGTGGCTAACTGACACCACTTTCATGTTGACTTCAAGCAAATCATGGTGTAAAAGTTATTTTAGCTTATTGAAAAGTTTCAAGTTGTTATAGATCGTGTTGTGACATACAGAATTTGTTGAATGGCAAATAATTTTCCGACGTTCAAACTGTTAACTACAGATGGCGCGCATAAATGACAACCAGTCTTGAACACAACTTCGGTAGCAACGAACGATAACTAACCGATAGGCAATCGATTAACGAGAGTTGAAGCTGGTGGATCAACAACGCGTAAAGTCGCATCAAGTCTCGCAAGCTAACCGCACCATTCTCAGCAATATATCTAAAAGTTGCATATTAGTTGAATAGATAGAGGCTTTTATCATTTTTACTATTCTCATGCACATTGGAAGCTCCACTGTTACAAAAAAGCTGTTTTTCATAATTGTCTATTAAATCCCTGTGGCCGCTCTGTTAAGTTGACTTTAACATATAGTATTTCTAAATGCTTCTTCTCTACTGTGAAATTTGAATTGGGCGGGAAACCGCCCGGTCCTTTAATTGACCTATCAATTGATGGCACAATATTTTTGAGAATCGATAATTTCTCTCACAAATATTGTCCGTAATTGAAAAGAGATCACTTTTGTCACGCAAATACTTTAATGCACCAATTTTTCAAATAAGAATTTCGCGATTACACAGCAAATAATGTTGTTGTCCATTTTAGTAGTCTGTTTACAGTGCATTACTAGTGTCTATCCAAATTTCTGTTAAGTTTGTCATTACTTCAGGTAACATGACAAAAACATAACCGTAACAGAGAATGTATAGAGAAAGAGCTTTTTCTATTAGAGCAACTCTATCCAGAAGTACATTAACAGTGTTTTGTCACTTTTTTGTCATTAACAGTCTATCCATTCATTGAATAGAGTTCTAAGAATAGGGCCAGAAGTTTTGTGTAATTTTAGAAGTAACGATAGCCCACTTATCTCCGATAGAGATAACTTTTTTTATTTCGTTGTTTAGTCCTAATCAGGTAATCTAGCTGTTGAAGTCTCAATAACGTCGACCTCATGAGTAGCCGCCTTATTTTCATATGGAGAGGTTAGATTAAAAAACCTATAGTTTATAGAAAAATTGCTTTCCTAAAAGGTAATTTCTGATAAAAATTCCATTAACAGCCTTTTGACAGTTTTTTGACAACAGTCTATGGATTTTGTTGATATATTTTTGACAATAGGGCTGTTAATTTTTATTGTGAATTGAAGCGACAAACTTTTGCGTGTTGGAGAAAATGGAAAAAAATTAGTTTCGTGCGGTTATTAAACACTTCTAATTAAAAGGCTTCGAAATAAATGAAAGCTGAGTTCGATGAAATTAATGGCACAACTGCTCCTGCGTTCGCAGCTAAGTGCCTACAATTGGGTCAATGATTTTAAACGTGACGAGCATCCAAAAAAGATGAACATCGTTTGGGACCTCCGAAAATCTACTTTTTGGAGCCAAAAGGGGAATTAAAAAAAACAGAAATTTTTCTTTAATTTTCTTAAGGACTTATTGACAAACCTGTTTTATTTATTTATTCAGTGAATGACAATGTCTCTTGCAAAAAAAACTTTATTTCACATGCAAAAATCACCTCATTTTCTATCAGTTTCAATTCCAATTCAAGTAAGTTGGAGTGTGTCACAAATTACCCCTCGCCACCACTAAAATCAGTCTAGGCTAGCAATTCGTGTCAAATATGAGGAGGTGTTACCGAAGCCGGATTATATGTGAATTACAGTTTTGGCAACTACACTGTCTGTATGGATACCAATCCCGTCTTTTATCGAAAGTATTTTTCGCATTTAAGAGCGAGAATTTTGTCCGGTAAATAAAGGCCAGCTTTCATCTGAGTTGTAAATATTGTCAGGCTTGTATCCATGCAAAATATTAGGTTGTTAAATAGATTTGCGGTTCGATAAATTTAAATTTATTCAGGTATGTTGTTACACTCTTCATATGAACGTATGTGCAGTTTCATTTCAATCTGTCAATTCATTCTTTGTTTACAAGCCATTTAGTATCGACGTGTCACAGTATTTTTTTACAATGGAAAAATGGTCCAGAAGTAGCAATACTTTGACATCTAATTATAGTGAACCAATCAAAGCAAAATTTGTCTATATCGGCGGCACCTGCAGAATTGCTTCGCTTATGTCCGCTTATGAGAGATGATTGAACAAATCTTTTTTGAACGGCGCGTCGGCGTTTGTTTATGGGACCGGGAGCTTCCGGTTATGGGAATGTATTTTCCATCAGGAAATTATAAAAAGGAAATACGACAATATTTATAAGGTGATATAAGGAAGAAAAGCGAATAAAAAAGCGGAAAGACAAACAGTAAAAGGACAACAAACAAAGCATAAACACAAAAGGACATGTTGAAGATGACGAGTAAAATGAGCAACCAGCAACGAGCAATAGCCAGGCCGGGCAAACGAAGTCGTCATATCGTCGGCAGTCGGCGTCGTCGACTAAATGGGAAACAAAACAAAATAAGGAAATCAAAAGCGCAGCAACTAGCGAGAAGAATGAACCAAAGCAAGAAAGAAAGTGTAATAGAAGCGAATTCCATTGCTTGTGCTACTTCCGTTTCCAGGTGCTGGTGCGCATTGCCTGTCGCCGTGTGTTGTTGTAGTTGTTTGTGTTCGTTCTCTGTGGCTTGCTATGTTACGATTCATAATGCACTACGCACGTTTGGACGACTCTGCTTACTCGCTCGCTCTTACTGAATTTGTGTGCCCCCGCAAGTGTGCAAATAAAAAAAAAAAAAAAAAACTAAGAAAAATCGCATTCTCTCCATCACATCTTCACGGCACCACATCAACTCTCAACGCTTTATATACTCGCCTTGTGTGCTGTTCTCTCTCTCGCTCTCTCTCTCGCTCACCCTCTCCCACTATAACGCTTTATGCTTTTGTTGGATCTCACGGGAGCTACGCTGGGTTAGCGCCATGACAACGTCGTGTCGTGATTGTCGCCGATACTTCTGTATCGTGATACGACTTGACTCAACACTCGTGCTAAGCTGTGGCTGAGGCTGAGCTGTGAGGCTGCGTTGGGTCGTGCTGATGTTTTTTTCTCTGCGTGTGTGTGTATGTGTGTGTGTGCGTTTTTGTTGCTTTGTTAGTTGAGCTTCGAGCTCGTTCGTTCCCATTGGCGTTTCGTCGTTTCATTTTGCATTCGAGTGTCGCCGCAGCAGGAGTTGAAAGCGTTTCGCTCGGCGTTCAGCAAATATTATCGCAATATTTGAGACGACTGACAGAACAATAATAAAAATATAATATAATAATAAAGTAATTATAAAAAATTAGCAAAGAATCTTTTGTGCTATAAAACAGGTCAACAAACAAATTAACGAGTGTAACGGTAAATGCCACCTTCTTCGCTTACTTGCGCGTTCGCTAGCACGTCACTTCGTTTGTTAGTTCATAGGTTCGTACGCAGTTAAGCTCGCACCGCATATCCTGTTAGTGTTTGGTGTGTTTGTGTCGCATATCTTTGTTGTTTATATAAACAGTTATTTTCATTGTTTTTTTCTTTTTTTTGTTGCTATATACACTATATACACAATTGTCTCTGCATGCGTGTATTGTGTATGTGTGTGTGTTGAATATTCTGCAAATAATTTTGTTGGTCGTTAGGTGCTGCTGTTCTTGCTGTAGTTGTTGTACAGGAAAACATTAATAATAAGGGGGCTTCGACGGTCCATATATTTACACATCACATACACAGTGCGAAATTTTATTTGTTTAAATAAATTAATTTGTGCAAAGTGATTGGATGTGATCTTTTTTTGTTGTTGCTGTTGCATTGTGTTTGCCTCAATAAAGCTAGGTTACTTTTTTTTTGTGTGCTTGTTCTCGTGTATGTGTAGGTGTAGCTATCAAAACTATCAACTTGCAGTCTTTTTTTGTACCGAAATGTTACCGAAATCTGCGGTATTGCAATTACACCCACAATTTACAGGGTGTTACAGTGAAGTCATGCGGAGTAAAACTCCAATAAAGTGTGCTTTAAGTCAAACTAAATTTTGTTTTTGTAAATTACGTTACAGTTTTTTAAACTGTTATATTTATGGATATTTTTTTATTTTATTGATATAGTTTTTTTTTTTTTTGGATTTGCCATAAATTAAAAAAAGTCAACGATTTCATTTAAATAAGACAAAAGTTGTTATATACGCAATGTTTATTATATAAGAAAAGTGACGATTCAGTTCCAGTAAAAAGTATTTAAAATATAAAGGATAAATCATCCAATTGGAGACCCCGGATTAAGGAATAAGTGTCTCCCAGCCACTATGACCATATACGGCCCATTGTAGGGCGTACTGTCATACTGATATGTTAATGATGAACGTAAAGATATATGTAAATGAGCTATCCATTATATTTTGTGTTCGTAGAATCACCGTTTATAGGCACTTATGTAGTATTATGGAAATTTATACTGGAGCAATCCCCAGTGGTGGTATCGTTTCAAACGACGGCGTGTAGCGTTGTTAGAGATGCTCCCAGTGAATAAGATTAATAGGAATTGCGGACAGCACACGAAGCACACATGTCACTTAATCCCAATTATAAAAACTACTGCCAAATTGTGGAAATTGCTAAAATACCCAAAGTCGACGAATCAATTGTTTGCTTTAAAATGTTATTGTCTTCAAAAAAAAAATAAAATAAAATAAATATAATAATAATAAGAATAACAATAATAATAATAATAATAATAATAATAATAATAATAATAATAATAATAATAATAATAATAATAATAATAATAATAATAATAATAATAACAATAATAATAATAATAATAATAATAATAATAATAATAATAATAATAATAATAATAATAATAATAATAATAATAATAATAATAATAATAATAATAACAATAATAATAATAATAATAATAATAATAATAATAATAATAATAATAATAATAATAATAATAATAATAATAATAATAATAATAATAATAATAATAATAATATTAATAATAAAAATAAAAATAAAAATAATTATGATTATATATTATATATTATATATATATATATATAATTATAATTTTATTTTTATTTATTGGATAATTATATATAGTATATATAATTATAAATAACCAAAACAATAACAACAATAAAATCAGTGCCCAAAGTAATTGGGTCTTCATCCCGAAATAAAGATATTTCCTTTGTGGGTACAACGTACTTCTCTACAACAACAACAACAACAACAACAACAACAGCAACAACAATATCAATATGAATGAAATACCAAAAAGCATTAAGCATCAATTGGGTCAGGCTGTATAACTTGAATTTTCCAAGCGCCCACTGTATTGGCGGCTTTTGAGTAATGCGCGACTTTGCATATACATATGTATGTACTTTCATTTATCTATCGTTATTTTACGCGCATTCATAGCTGTATACATACATCGGAGATATACAAATACAGACGCACACACATGCTGCAGCGTCTTCATTTAAACGAGTGCCAAAGCGCTTGGTCAGTAAGTCAGTCAGCGCGCAACTTCTGAATTGTGGCTTTATTGTGGGGTTATTGCGTTGAATTGGCATGGATACCGACCACATTTGGCTATGCTTGGGCCAACGGCGATTGACACAACGACAACAGAGCGTGCTGCTTACTTTTGCTCTTCATTTCATCTCATTGAAGTGTTGTTGAGCTTCATTCCTTTGCTGTGAAACGCAAATACTACGCACATTTCTCCCAATTAGTTGCAGAGGCATAAGTGCACTCACTCAAACACACAAACTCAGGCAAACGTACACATGTAGGGTTGTCGCCTGATTGCTTATTGGGGGTTGTTTTCAATACGTAATACGTCGCGCCGTTTGTGTTTTGATACCTTTTCTTTTGTTGTTGCTATTGTTGTCGGTTTTACTGTCAAACAAGTTGCTGCGTAGTAAACGCAGAGAAAACAAGCAAAAGAATGAGTAAAAAAAAGAGTAAAAATACAGGAAAAGGATAAGTAGCAAACTAAAGAAGTCAAATAGCGAAGTCATTCAAGTGCGAAAAAGTATGCAACGCTTTTTTTTCTAGTGTCGACCCTCTGCTTCGTTTCACTACAGGAATTCTTTTAAATATTTAAAAAAATTTTATTTTTATTTTTTTTTTTGGTATGTACGAGCGAGCGCAGCGTTGAAACATGAACTCAGCGACGCCCTGAAACTGCGATGAGCTGACCGGAACCGAAAGAAAACGAAGCGAAGCGAGCAAAATGACACGAGGCGAAAGCAAAGGCGAAGACGAAGGCGTAGTAGGATTGTTGTTTCAACGTAGGAAGCTGAGACATGATGTCTGTGACTGTTTGGTCGATTGTGAGTGTGAGTGTGAGTGCGAGTGTGTTATGTGCGTCGTTTCTATGTGTATGCTTGCTCATGCATTTACACATGCAATCATTCATTTAGTAGCAGATTTGCTCCTTCGTTTGTTCGTGCGTTCACTCGCTCGCTCGCTCGCTCGTTTACTCATTCATATGTGTGTTAGTCACTTAGTACGTTCACTCGCTCAGTCGTACTACATGGTTTGTTGTTTCGTTTGTGCACTTGTTTGTTGTCCTTTATTATTGTAGGGATACAGAAAATACTAAACGTCGTCATTTGTTAATGTGTGCGTGTGTGTGTCTGTGTGCCGTTGTTGTCTGTACAATGACTACAATAACAACAACACAAACACCAACAATAACAACATCGAGAGCAACGAAGATGAGTATTGCGGAAACAATAAAGGACGATGATGCCATAAGCGCACTGATGATGCGATAAAGGGGCAGGCGAAAAGAAAGAAAACATTTACGCACAAAATTTGACAAAACGTGAAAGAAACGTGGAAAACGGTAAAAGTAAAAATTACAAAAAGAACAAGAATAACAACAACAACAACAATGCATAAGTACAACTGTGAAAGTGAGTGAGTGCAATCGAAACATTCAAATGAAAACGAATCGCAACGAAACTTATTGAGTGAAACGAAGAGAAAACTTTCGCTTGGCTAAGGACATCCAAATTCGAAGAAGACAGTTTTTCGAGAGTAAAATAGCCTAGTTAAAAAAACAGAAACAAAAAAGGAAAGACACGACAAGTGTTCGTTCTATTCGGAGTAGTAGAAGCTCTAAAAGCAAGTACAACAGAGTGCGCTGTAAGGCGTGGCAGTAGTTTTGTAGCAAGAGCAGCAGAAGAAGTGGTAGCAGAACCAGTAGCAAGTAGAGCATTGCCGCCATGGATAGCTCACCGGATCTGTCACTAAAGCTGCGTCGCGGCTCAAGTGATTCGCGCGATAATTTCTACATGGACTTTGCACAGGGCATCGATTCGGATATCGAGGAGGTGGACAACAGCGTACCACCGCCACCACCGCCAGCGTTGACGACGACATCAACGGCGGCAACGGTGGCGCAGGCTATGGCCGCCAGCAGCAGCAGCAGCATGACCGCGACTACGCTGACCGAAGAGGTGCTGATGATGTGCCCACCCTCGTTGGCCAGCACAATGGCAATGCCCTTGCCAACGCTAACGGAGACGGATGATTTGCCACCAACACCGCCCCCTGGTGGTTTACATGAGTTGCAGCAGCAGCAACAGCCTAGCCAGGACTTAAGTTCGCCGCTTGTGTCACCGACAACATCGGTACTGGAGTTTATACCACCGCCGCCGCTATCGCCAAGCATGGATGTGAGCGATGTCGAAGACGAGAGCGCACAATCAGGCGGTCAGCAATTGGTGGCAGAACAGCAGGCACCACCATCACCGCCAGCAGTTGGCAGAGGCAGTGAGGTAGAGGATAATGTTACTGCATACCACGATGAGGATGTCGGAGACGATGATAATGATGATGATTTTGATGATGACAAGTCCACGCCACCGCCGCCATTGCCACCGTTGCCATCGAATCTATCTTATGTGCAGGGTGGTGGAAACATGTTGCCGGGCAATGGTGCTGCCCAGGTGGTGACGCCACCACTTACCAAGTCACCATCGACGTCGCCATCACCGCCAGTTACACCACCTCCTTGTCCACAGTTGGGCATTTCAAAGATCGTTTCGCCGCCAGCCACGCATGTCTCACAGATACCGCCGCTGACTCCGCCCTCAGAGAGCGATCAGTCACAACCGAATTCGCCGCCGCCGCTGCCACACCACAGCAGCGGCAGCACTAGCATGGCGCGTGTCGCTGCCGCCTCACCGCCACTATCGTGTGGCACAATATCAAGTCGTGCTGGAGCCACCGGCGTTGGTGATTTGAATCGCGAATTGGCAAATGGGATGGGCGCCGCCACTGCCGCCTCAACGAATGAGCAACAGACGGATGGTCTGTCTTCGGGCAGGCAAGTCTCAGTTCAAGACGACTACAATCGTTCGTTGGACAATGAGGATGAGTCAACAACGATAACCACGCCACCAAGCAATGGTTATTCAGGCTCTTCGATTATTGCCCCACCGCCGGAGCATTTCGGTGAGCTTGAAGATGACGCTGGCATTATGTTGGCCAATATACCGCCACCAGAAGGCCTCGACGATGAGGACGAAGACAATGGTGTCGAGGAGGATGCAGACGATGAACGTGAAGAGGAAGAGGAAGAGGACGAAGAGCACGAGGATGAAGCCGCTGAAGACGCTACTAAAGTCGACACCGATGAATTATCGATCGAGAAGATACCCATAGACCGAGTACCGGTCTGCATGAATAGCACACCTTCTCACACTACGTCGAGCGGTTCGCCTGGCAAGGCAGACAGTCGCACCGCCAGTCGCAGTAACAGTCGCTCCGCCAGTGTCAATGCCAGTCGCAGCGGCAGTCGTGCTGGCAGTCGCAGTGGCAGCGTACGTGGCAGCATTGGTTCACGTGTGGGCAGCGGGTCGATTAAATCTGGCGTTGTTGCTCCAGCCGGTGGCAATGGCGTACTCTCACCACCGACATCGATTAAGTCAGTGAAGAGTCCGGTTTCTTCAATTAAATCAAAACACAGTGCTGGAGCATCCGTTGTGGCCTCCACTGCAGAACGCAGGCAAAGTCCACCGATGGCAGAGAGCGCACCAGCAATGCCATCGCCGCCATTGATGCGCAGCTCGCCCTTGGACTTGGCCAAGAGTCCGCCACACATGATGCATAGTCCGCCACGCATCACAAGTCCACCGCGCGTCTATAGCCCACCGCTGGTCAGTTGCCCACCGACGAAGAAGACCACAGCAGTGACAGCAGCCGCAACATCCTCCGCAGCCTTCGCAGCCTCAGCCGCTGAATCGCTCGAAGTGGAGAACGATGAACACGCTTTGGAGCCACAGCAGGAAGTATTTAGGTAAGTGCTATAATAATTAAGAACTATCGATTTTCGGGTTATTATTTTGTTCCTTTCCAATTGTTCGTTTCCTTGTTAATGCAGTTGTTGCTACAATATCTCCAGTGAACAATGCCCGTGCGTTTCTATGCACACAGCAAGATAAAAATTGCATAAGCTTTGCATATTTTGCACTGCCTTAAACAGATTATCCAGCCGCGAGGCATTCACACAATGAGGCTTTTTGCATGTGTTGCATGTACATTATTTTCACAGGCTTTTCGTGCTAGACTATGCTACACAACACAACACAACACAAGACAAGACAAGACAAGACAACACTGTACTACATTAAATTGCACTTCACGGCACTTACTCTCCGCTCGACGTAGCCCACAGCGTTTAGCGTGCACTACTCTGCTCCGCTCTCCCGGTTTCGGCCCTGTTTCCCCCTCGGACACTAAACGCCTGAAACGCTTTGCATTAATTAAACATCACGTTTCCAGTGCAACACCCTCAGAAGCCGTTCGGAGTCGTTACGCTAACATGCCAACACGCCTGCAACGACACCTCCACATTTACATGGAGTTCGGTTCGTTGCGACACCGAATGACTTCAACTTCGTTTCTGATTCACGCCCATTCATCCATGCCCCACCGTCAGCTCACAGCAGCACACGCGGTGTATGCTAGCTATAAATGCCATGCATATACAGCACAACTATAATTGTAGTTGGTCGCAACGCTCGTCGTTACTCGTCGAAAAGGCTCTGCAACTAATTAAAGGGTGCGGGTTGGGTTTGTGATTGGGGGTTGAGCGTAATGTGCCATTGAGACAGATTGCTGTCATCTATGCGATGAATGCGCCAGCATCATTATCCACATCATCATTATCATAAACATTATCAACAACATCATCGTCATAAAAAAATTATCATCATTATCATCACTGTTGCCGTTGTGTTGCTGTTATGTCAACGGTTTAATGGCCTGCCCAACGGTATGGAACGTAATGGAACGACTGTCGTTTGGTGTCGCTGTAGTAGCACCTATAGTCTACTCAACTCAACCTTTTACCTTTTTATTCATTCATTCATTCATTCATTCATTTGTTACTCTCAAGGCGCCACTACTGAAAAACGGGAAAAGACTTCCCTCAGCCATGGCACTCAGTTATGCTCTGTGCGCATTCTGCATCCCAGATGGCTGTGTGCACAATCGTTTGCTTGTTGATTTTCGGGTTTATTGAACGTTGTCCTGTGCAAATGCCACGCCCACCTTTTGCCCTAGGCAAGCTGCCACTCTACCAAAATAGGTCAATTGAATGTTTGTTGCTTACTTTTTGTTCAATTTAGCGGCCTTTGTGCCAAACTGAAGTGTTGCCAGCCAGTGGTCTGGCAGCAGACCTGAAACAAATTCATCGCGCTAGTGATGGGCATCGTCTTTGTTGGCTCCATTACCAAAGTATTGTCGAAATCTGAAAGTTTTTAAAGAAACAATTTTTTTCTTTTCTTTTTTCGTTTCTCGTTCTCTATTACTGCTATTGTAACAGTTCGCATTGTTCTCGATTTTATGCTTTCTTGGCGGTTATTCGATTGAATGATTTTTCGTACTGTATTTACTTTCTCACTTTTATTTACTCGATTTATGCTTTTCCCGTTCCACAATATCACCACGGCTATCTGAACTACAATAGTTGTAGTTGTCCCGCTAATGCCGTCTCAATTTATCTTGTGGATTATTTTTTTTTGACGATATCTAGCTATACTCGCCTTTGCTATTCTCACTTTTTCTCTATCTTCACGCTTGTTTTCATTGGTCTGTTGCCTTTTCATTGGCCACATCTCTAAAAGCATGTGGATCTCTTTTCTCTGTTTTCGAATACCATTGTCACGTTACTTCAATCATCTTAATTACTTCTAATCTCAACTCGCTATTGACGTTCTTGTAATCTTGTCTTGAGACTCTTAATTCGCTGACCACGTCGTGCTAGTGTAGCCCTTCTCACTTAGTCTTGCAGTGCTTAAGCGTTAGTATTGCCACAATCGTTAGAACTGTCTCAATTGGTTTTCTCGTTATTCTTGTCCCTTTCATCTCGTTACGTTCATATAGCTATTTTTACTTCGCTACTTCTACTTCATTGAATCCAGCTCTCTACTTCTATAACGTTAATTCTAGCGCGCTATTTATGTTATATATCCCTACTTTTGTCTCTCTACTTTCGTCTCGTTACTGCCACATCCTTACTTTCATATCCGGCTGCTACCTCTAGCTCGCTACTTCAATCGCTCTACTTATAGCTCTTTGTCGCTAATCTCAACCCGCTAATTCTATATCTTTACTTCTAGTTCGCTACTAATGCACACATCGTTATTTCGTTATTTATGTTTTGCTATTTCCATCTAGCTACTTATGTCTAGCTCACTGTTCTGTAACACTGTGGTATAATATTTCTGTACTATCTACATAGCTTCACTCTCTGTTTGTAAACTAGGGTTCTCTACTCATCTTTGTGCTTACTTCTACGTCTGTCTGAGTCTTGCTTTTTCGAATGCTTTCATTACTGCTTATTCTTCAAAGTATTAATATAATTTGCTTTGTTTCTTTGAGGTTCTTGTTGCCTCGTTAGTAGTTCTTTTTGATTTTCTTCTTCTACTAAACGATATTAATAAACTCTGTAGTCTTCTTGCTCGTGATCAAATTTTGTTCACGATTTTCTGCTCGTTATTTAACGAGACTCTCTTCTCGTTACTTTCCGCCAGGAATTTTTTGTATGGGCTTTTGTTATTGGTATTATGTATTTTTCTTATAATGAAAGGGCTCTGCGCTACCTCAATGGCCATTTTCTAAATCGGAATTTCGGTATTCCGGCAATTTCGGCACAGTCCGCAACGATGCTCATCAATAACGCAGCATTTCCACTCAACACTCTGATTGTTCTCAGTGCTCTGTGCTTCTTGGACCTGGAAAATTTGTGCTATAATGAAACTTTTATTTCTGTTCGCATTTCGGCTTTTCTTCAGTCGTTGTTGTTGTTGTCCCTGTTATTGTCCTGAGTCGTTCTCTTGTCGTTGTTGGTGTTGTTGTGTTGTTATTTTCATTTGTCTGCGCGTGTTGTGTTGAGAGTGGAAAATGTGATGGAAAATTGTTGGCGTTTTCCTTTCTTGTCGCTTCTTTTCAATTCTATAACTTTGACTTAAATAAAAAATGCACAATTCTGAGCACACGTTGCTGACCCGAGCGCGTCCGAATGTGTTGCCAGGTGGGTGGCTGTTTGTTTGTTTGTTTGTTTGGTTGGCGTGGAACTGTTGAATGTGTCCTTTGCAACCGCAAAGCAAATGAAAGAAAAGCTGAACAGAGCGCAGTGCAGCGTACAGGGTACAGGTTAACAACCCTAAGTCGCGCTGAAAAGTATGCAGCACGCTTTTCAAAATCTGTGCACAAGTGCAGTTCAACATACAAACAAACACACAGCCAAGCAGCGTTGTGTGCAGTAGTCGTTTGCTTTGCATAAAAGAATTGACATGCCTACATACAACAACCATCTGCTTCAACTCAACTGAACTAAATGCGACCCAGCCAGCAACATGGCATGACTCGTCTCAACTCAGCTCAACTACACTCAACTTGCAGCCTGCCATCACTGTCTGCCCTACCACCTAGCCAAATCCAACTGCGATATTCATATCTATAAATACATCATCGCTCTCCAGCGTTACACAATTTTTACAACCTTTACGAGCTTCTGCAATGCACGTTGTGCCAGTAATCCTGTTGACTCGTGCATTTGCTACAGTATACCATATATATAATAGCAAACAAGCAACCAACAGGCGAACGACCGACCGACCGACAGCATCATCGTCATGCCAAGGTTATCTACGCGCTTAGTTTGCCAACACTTGTTGCCATTTTTTTGTTGTTTTTTTTTTCTACTTTTCTGCATGGCTTTTATCCTTGTAATACATGCAAATACGTTTTTTAGATGAATTTCCTTTTTTAATGAATGTGATGTTCTTACCTGCATAATCGTACGTGGTTTGCTTATGGGATTCTGACATTTTTAAATTATTTTTATTTATTTATTTATTTATTTTTTTGGAGTGTGTGCTTTCATTGTGCATTGTCACAATTGCAGTGCAGTCTTAGTTAACGCTTTGAAGTGCGCTTCAAACGAGTGAGTGAGCGAGCACTTGAAAAGTTGCCAGGTTTCAGCTCAGACTCCAGTAGCTGCTTCAGTTCCTCCTTTTTGTTCCACTGGCAGGTTCAAAGTTTACAATTAACGAGCTCTCTTTCGGTTGTGTAGTGTACTCGTATGTGAAGTTTTAATTTGACTTGGTTTGTTTAAGTTTGTTATGTATGACTAAGCGATAGTCGTTTTGTACCAGATACTTTAGTATTGCCCTTCTATTGTCTGTCTGTCTGTCTGTCTGAAGCTTATAGACTTCGACACCGTTGGATCGAATACCATGAAAATCGGCACATATATGGATGTCACCATGGATAATGTTTCTAGTTAAGTTTGGTGCGTTGGTAAGCCGCGAATGCTGCCATATTCATCCATATTCTTTGCAATAAAACAATATTGCTTCGTCAGTTTGCCGTTGATATGTATGCCACATTCGAAATCGAGTTTAGTGCATTCAAAACGATACCATCAATTTAGTGTCTTCTAAATCCCGAGCAGCGCCGGAGCCCTTGCTAGTAGTATACAAAACTCATCCTTTATGGATCGGCTAATGATACTCCTTCACATTACTTGAAACTCTGTCCTTAATACTACTCGTTCCTTAATGATACTTGGTCGTATGCATACCTAGCATGCCAGGTACTTTCTCGTTCTTATACCTTTTCGAAATACTTGTTTTTGAAAGGCGTTCTTTGATACTTCTTCCGTTGTACAATAATCTTTCTCGCTTCATTTTGATACAAACACAAAGTAGTACAACATGAACAGTCGAAAATGTGTAGCGAAGATGCATCAATATGCTCTCATCAGAGCCTAGTGCCACATACTTTATGATGTGAAATATCTTTAGTCTCAGTAGCGTAATATTTTACACGGTTTACGTGATTATTAGGCATAACCTGATGCATCATTTGCCTGCCTACATGTGTGCGTTGTGATTGTAATTGCTTTTATTTTGACTAGTGTTCTGCCAGAGGTTGAAATTTAGCCACTATGGCGACAATACGAAACAGTTGAGTACCATTTATTAAAATCTCATAATATCTTTTTGTTATAAAATACAGAATTGCTAACATGGCCAAACATGGGAGGAATATAATGACGTTTCATTTCTATTGTTCTCACGTACATTTCTCCTTCTCTCTTGCATTTGACATTGTGTAGCGTGGCGTTGTGTACTTTTTACGCCCACAATACCGAACTAATTTGATTAAAAAGTATTCTGTGCACATTTGCAAATGAAAACCGGTCGAATGGTACATTTTATATCAAAATCGGTTAGATGGTTTAGGCATAAAAGGATGGTAAAGAAAATGTATTGGCTTATTTTTATATTGATATAATGCTGGCGGCGCATTGGCTTCGGCTCACGCACGAACGCATACGAAGTCAATCGGTTCGCTAGCTACATATAGTCAAATTATTTGTCTGTCTCAATATGTACGTCGACTCGGTAGCCTAGGCTGCCGTCTCAGAGGTGTTGGCTGATGTTCTTTAATTGTTTTGTATGATATTTCAATCGAATTGTTACGGAATTGAATCTAAATTGATTATTTCATTATTTTTATCGTCGTAGTCACAACATTGTCCGGCATAACCTGTTTCAATAAGTATGTTAAGTGTAAATTGATTGTTAAAAGGAAAACAAAAAAAAAGTACTATCTCCAATAGGAATGATACAATTTAAAAATTAAAAAAAAAAAAAAGAAATACATAAATTATTCAGTGAGATACAACATGACTACCATGACTTTTTCGTATATACTGCATTCTGTCAACCCAATTTTCCATCACTTTTTCAAAAAAAGCTAACTATATTTCATTAATAGCACGTTCAATGTTGCTTTGTAATTGCTCAATTGTTGTTGAATTATCAGCATAAACTTGTGACTTAACGTATCCCCAAAGAAAGAAAGGCCAAGGCGTTAAATCACACGATCTGGGTGGTTAATTAACTGGCCCATTTCTTGGGATAATTTCATCATCAAATTTTATTTTCAATCGATTGTTAAGTTGGCTTTGTGGCAGGTAGCACTGTCTTGTTGAAACCACTTAACCTCCAGATTATTGTCAACAACAGCAGAAAAAAATGGACAATTTTCTTCAAAGAAATATGGACCAATCACTCCACCAGCATGAATTGCACAACAATTGCCATTTTTGTTGTTGTTGTCAACAGCTTATTTTAATTATATTAATACAAATGCGAAATAGAAGCAAAATTTTAATTTTATGCCACTTTGGTTTCCTCTGATGACATATTTGAAAGAGCTGTTCAGACCTGATCAATGTCTGCCTTCTACCTGCCTACCCCATATGGAAGCAACGACGCCGACGACACTCTGCACACGCTGACATTTTTATTTTAATTTTTTTATTTTTTTGTTTTGTCGTTTTCTGTGATTAAGTGCAATTTAGTAATTCACTGTCGGCGGTTGGTGTACACACAGCTGCACACACGTATAAATATAAATTATGGCATAACTATATACATGTTTTATCCACAATTTAGAATTACGCGTATCTGTGTATCTATATATAGACGTTTGTGGTGTATAACATGCGCTGATCAGCTGATCTTCAAATATCTCAACTAGCTCTCAGCTGCTCAGTATATATGCGTACATACATACACAAACGTAGGTACATACATACAATGCATACATACATAGAAGTACACACAGACCCAGCTCCAGAGTTGGTTGTCCCAGGCAAGCGTTGCAGCCTCAGCATCATTACGAGTTCATTTGCTTCACGCGCCACGAGTAATTTCGGCTTTGGCAATGGTGACTAGTGAATGAATGGACTTGCGAAAAGTCGAGTCGAGTCGAGCACAGTCGAAATGAGGCAAGACGAGATGAATCTGAATCTCAGATGTGCTTTGATTCACGTCGCTTTGTCGTATTATTTGTACGTGTATTATTCAGTCCCGGTGGTTTAACGGAAATGTCTGCCAACCAATTCTGCGAAAGAGCAACACAGTAGCAACATCAACAACAAAGCGAATAGTTGTAGTTGTAGGTGTAGTGCATAGCAACAATGAATTCGCTTTGCGGTATTATTCAATTAAGCCTATGCTAGAGGGAGAATACCGGGTCGGCATCGGCATCGGCATCGGCATCGGCATCGGCATGAGCTTTGGCATTGCTGTTGTTGTTGGTGCTGCTACTGCTGTTGTTGTTGTCATTATAATCACTGCGCTCTACTCAGACTACGAGTTGTGTCTGCAAAAATCAGTACCAGTGACATTCTTAATGTGGAGTCCAGTGCCACTGCAGCGCCAACTAAAGCCGTCTTTGGCATTCGCTCAAATGCAGATGAGAGCTGCAAGTGAAAACCAGAGCAACAACGCAGCGCATTCGATCGAAAATACGGCATTATTTTCTGTACTAAATGTCAAATTCGAATTTTATTTGCAGCACCGGCGCAGAAACGCAGCCAACAACATCGTTGGTAGTCAGTGACAACGGCGCAGTCTTCGCTGCAATGAACCCGGCGGCGACAACGCTGAGCTATCAAGACGAGCAACCGAAATCACCAGCATTGCCGGTGGTTGTGACAACAGCATCACAGCAGTCACATCCTCACGTGGGACGTGCACATTTGAGTAGCCATCATCACTACCACTTGCCGCATCAATTCCAGCATCCGCACCATCAGAACCATCACACACACAGCGTGCGTGTATCGACGCCAACGGTGCCCATTGCCTATCAACAGCACCACCATCATCACCATCACATCGGCGGTGGCGGTGGTAGTGGCGGCGCCGTGGGTGGTGGGGGTTCTTCCGGTCCACCCGGGCGCGATAATGGCGATGGTGTTGGCTCACCACGATTTGCACAACGCGCAGCAATGCACACTTTAATCGCACCAGCGCCCGCAGCGCTGCTTGTGACGCCCGGCGAGAATGTCACGGCTTCCGTGTCACCGCTAAAGGTGACTGCACGTCTTCGTGATTCTGGGTCACAGCATCACGTTACCATCGATGAGTCCAATTTGCCACATAAGAGTGACGAAGATGATGGCGGCGCTGTTATTGTCGATGGCAATGCTGGCGGAGGAGGTGGAGGAGGCGGAGGAGGCGGAGGAGCCGGTGATGGCTCCGAGCCGCCGTCGTCGCCAGGCAGCTCATCGCAGCAGCATCTAACCATTGTGGATGATGGCAGTGGTGAGCGACAGACCGGTCATTTGGCGCTCATGTATCACTCGCATCAGTTGACCAGTTATCCTGTGCTGCCAGCAATTAAACGTACGCATCGTCCGTCGTTCATCTATCCGCCAATGCCGCGTGTTAAGGCGTAAGTCTCTTTAGCTCGCATCTAAATAAAGTTCATTAACCATCCCTTTTGCTGTCTCTTTTCCGCTCGTTCGCGTACAGTGGCGATGCATTGGCCACGCTCTTCTCAGCGCTATATGGCAAGCTGTTGGTGGTTATGGGCATTGCTTTTCCAATGGCTGAGGTTATTTCGACTTATATACCACCTTCATTCTATGAGGTAAGTCTACTCCAAAATATAGGGAAGTCAGAATTCGAGTGTATGCTTCCTCTCCAACTCCCGCTTCGGCACTGAGTCTCTGATTTGTATCGTTTCAGGTGTACTATTTGTACTTGTACATTGGCAGCATGATCTTCTTGCTGTTCATGTATGCCACGTTGCTCTGGGGGCGTCCCAAGTTGCCAGCATCAATCGGTAAGCCGTAAGTTTTTAAACGTTACGGAGCATTTGAGTTAGACTCAACGTTTTCCTTGCGGTTTACAGTTTCGCCAACCAAATCCTCCAAGGCGCGCTCCGCCAGCACGGACAGCATGGATGAATCCGATACGGATAGCAACTCAACGCAGCGTAAGCCCATGCCACCGCCTATACCCGTAAGGCGGCCCTCGCTACTCTCGCCGCTTGGGAGGCAACATCATTATGGCAGCTTCTACTTGCGCATGGGCGCCGTAGGTGAGTTGATTTGCCAGTGCAACTTCGATTGAATGCAACACCTTATGAGATGCCATCGTTTACAGCTTTCGGCATAGGCAGTATGATATATTCGGGCCTGGAATTCGGCCAATACTTTGAGTTGAATCCGGATACGAAATGTCATAACGTACTGCTCGCCCTAACACCTGCCACCCGAATGGCTTTCATATTCATACAGATGTACTTCATCTTCCTGAACAATGAGGTGAGTTGTTTTGTCTGACTGCCAAGCAAAATGACAAAATGTCCAGTGCTGAAGCCTATCAATCTTACATCAAATCACTTACAGCAAATTAAGGTGTATCGCTACAAGATCATAGCGCGCTTCGGGCTTATGCACATGATTGGCACAAATCTCGCCGTCTGGTTGAATGTGCTCATACAGGAGACAAAGCACGAGATTCTTACATTCTATAATCCGGAGAATCGCACGCTGCGCATCTCGCATCGTATACCAGGGCATTCGCGCGGCCATACGTCGGTGCTGGCAACTGCCGATGTCACAGCCCATATGCGGGTTCCGCGTGGCCTGAAGGGCCCTTACCAGATCTTCGAGTGTCGACGCACGAATATTATCGGCACGCTTGTACAGGATGCATCGCCATTTCTGTTCCCCTGCACCATCGAATACTCACTGATATGCGCAGCCATTTTGTATGTGATGTGGCGCAGCATCTCGCGACCGCAAAACCCACCGCCCCAGCGTCCGGACCAGTTGATAAGCTCGCCTATGAAACGTTCACCGCATCACTACTCCGTGGACTGCGCACGTGCGCACAAGGGCCTCTTCGTTGGCATACTGATACTCGTGCTTACGATTATTTCGCTAATACTCTTCTTTGTGTTAATCTCACGACCGGACTTTGTCGCACTCGCCGTCACAGAGGTCACGATCTGTGAGCTGCTCATCTACGGCACTGCGACGATTGCCACACTAGCCGGCATGTTTCAGATACGCCACCTGCAGTACGATGCCTATCGCAGTTTCTCTCTCGACGATATTCTGCTCGTGGGCGCACAGACCGGCTCATTCCTTTACAACATCTTCACGGTTATCGCTGGCCATTTTACACTGCATCGCGATGATATGTTGGTTCCAATCAATGCACTCGCCTCCATCGTGCAGACCGCCTGTCAGACGATGTTCATACTCGATGCTAGCCGCCGTCAGGCCGTCAGCCCAGAGCACATACGCAAGAAGCCGGGACGTGAGATTGTCACATTCATGCTTGTCGTCAATTTGGCCATGTGGGCGATTAGCACACTGGAGAAATCGCGCGCTGAATCCCATCCGATCCAGTTGAATTTCTACGGCTTATGGGCGTGGACTATCATTACGCATGTCTCCATGCCTCTGGCGATTTTCTATCGCTTCCATTCGACGGTCTGCCTATGCGAGATCTGGAAGCGGGCCTACAAACTGAAACCGACCTACATGTGAGAATTCGCCCGCTCGCGCATACAAAGTATTGCGCAACAACAACAATTTTGCGAAGAGCTCAAGACCAATCTTTCGTACTGCTACTGCTCGACAACACTGGCGGGCGGCGACCTCGAAACGGTGGAGGAAGCCGACAGCGGCGGTGGCGCCGGCGGTAGTGGTAGTGGCAGCAGTGGCGCTGCTGGCGGCAGTGGCGATGACGATGGAAATGCGGTTAATGCCGAGAACGGGGAGGGTGCTAAAAATGGCGACAAATCGCAAAATGGCGGAGCTGTCGATGTCGAATTGGGTGGTGGTGTGCAGCAACGCAAAACGAAAAAAAATCTCTCGCCAAAAAGTCCAAATACGGAGGCGCCTTTTCGACCGGTCTTCGT
Organism: Cacoxenus indagator; assembly: GCA_035041755.1. NCBI lineage: Eukaryota > Metazoa > Arthropoda > Insecta > Diptera > Drosophilidae > Cacoxenus > Cacoxenus indagator. The sequence continues at coordinate 1,139,758 of JAWNKX010000250.1, forward strand.
CATAAATGGTGAATGAGTTTACGCGCATTTTGAGTTCATTGACGCGTCCAGCGAACATGAGCTCAGCTTTGTATGAAGCGTATACAGCGAGCGAACAAGACAAATGCTTTAACAATCAGACAACAGGCAACCCATAAAAGGGACAAACAGACAGTCAGGCAGAAAGATAGACAGAGGAACATTCATTTATTTAAGAAATCACTCACCCACCATGCATTCATTAATTCATTCAATCAGTCGGCTCGTCATACCCACCAGAAAACTTTAAACACCAACAGACCCACGTTATTTAACATACCACCCACACTCCCACAGCCCACATATAGAGATACCCACTGTAATTATTGCGTAATTCGTTTTTAAATGAAGTAAGTATTGTAGTATCGTGAAACGTCTAAAACAATGGAAGAAAATTAATCAAAATGGTATAAAATGTAGGCCAAAACCAAAATGGCATAAGTGCAAAGTGCATTTGGTAACATAGTACTAGCGTAAAGGAAGCACAAATAAAAACATATCCGTGAATGTGTGGCAATACTAAAGCTAAACAAGCGGGAAACGGAGGAGACACAAATACGAGAAAACATGAATAATACAAATTATATTAAAACACCACTTGAGAAAAATGAATAAATAAATTAATATAAATTAACTCAAAGCAATATAGAAGTTGAAGGCTTCGCCTTAGCGGGGCCTCTTTATAGACACAAATCCTAATTCTAACTGTTAAAGTAATACAATTTTAGCTGTAGCAACATAATGGGAAAACGCTAAAAAGAATACAAAAATTACCTTTTTTATACATTTAAAAAACAACAACAACAACAACATAAAAGAAGACTACAACTTTACTCAATCCGCCGCATTGCTCAACATTGAAAACGAATTGACTTTTCGTACTTGTGTTGGTTTGTAAAAGGAATACTTGGATTTGGGAGCCTCAAGCACCAAGATAAAGTTTTTGCCAAACAAAACAAAAAAAAAAGCTTTCCAAAATTATTTCATTTAAGACAGAGTGTGTTTCAATAATAATAATAATAATAAGAAGAAGAATAATAATAATAATAATAATAATAATAATAATAATAATAATAATAATAATAATAATAATAATAATAATAGTAATAAGAATAATAATAATAAGAATAATAATAATAATAATAATAATAAGAATAATAATAATAATAATAATAATAATAATAATAATAATAATAATAATAATAATAATAATAATAATAATAATAATAATAATAATAATAATAATAACAATAAGAATAATAATAATAAGAATAAGAATAATAATAATAATAATAATAATAACAATAATAATAATAATAATAATAATAATAATAATAATAATAATGATAATAATAATAATAACAATAATAATAATGATAATAATTAAAATAATATTAATAATAATAATAATAATAATAATAAGAATAATAATAATAATAACAATAATAATAATGATAATAATTAAAATAATAATAATAATAATAATAATAATAATAATAATAAAATAATAATAATAATAATAATAATAATAATAATAATAATAATAATAATAATAATAATAATAATAATAATAATAATAATAATAATAATAATAAGAATAATAATAATAATAATAATGATAATAATAATAATAATAATAATAATAATAATAATAATAATAATAATAATAATAATAATAATAATAATAATAATAATAATAATAATAATAATGATAATAATAATAATAATAATAACAATAATAATAATGATAATAATTAAAATAATATTAATAATAATAATAATAATAATAATAATAATAATAATAATAATAATAATAATAATAATAATAATAACAATAATAATAATAATAATAATAATAATAATAATAATAATAATAATAATAATAATAAAAATAATAATAATAATAATAATAATAATAATAATAATAATAATAATAATAATAATAATAATAATAATAATAATAATAATAATAATAATAATAATAATAATAATAATAATAATAATAATAATAATAATAATAATAATAATAATAATAATAATAATGATGATAATAATAATAATAACAAAATAATAACAATAATAATAATAAAATAATAACAATAATAGTTATAATTTGTATTGGTAATACAAAGAAAAACAAAGGAAGCTAATAAAACCGTACATTTACATTTTGACCACGCCTATTTTATAGGCTTCACAACAAAACATAAAGCGAATTAACCGAAAAAAAACGAAAACACGAACACCGTTGGCAGTGTTCAAAAACACTTCCGAACGATAAATAGAGAAGGAAAATACATACACGAAAAGATGAAAAAGTGTTTAACTTAGCGTTAAGTGTAATGATATAGCGTGTTTTTTCCAATTCAAGTAACAAATATATAAGTATATATAAGTATATATATACATTTATACAAATACGTACTCCGGTAACTCTTAGTGTTGTTTGTATGTGACATGTTAAGGACATGTAGTCAAGTCAGAAACTTACTTATTTAGCACATTAAGATTAAAAATTTTTAGCAGGTGAAGTTAAGGAAAGCATATTGAAAATATAAAAAAAAAAACATAACAAAGTAATTCACATTCTACCAAACCCCACCAAAGAAGAATAGTGTGCATACAAAGCAGAAGTGTTGAAAGAAAAGAGATAGTGAACAATAGAGAGAGATAGCGAGAAAGAGTGAGAGACCGGATTTTAAGATTTAAATATTCAACGGAAATTTATTGAGGTTTTAAGAAAAGAAATTTAAAGTTAGGCACTGATCATAGCTAACTTGTGTGACTTTCGTGAACGCTCACTTATCGATCGATAACAGACGTGAATGATCGTTTATTAATCGCTCTCGCGCGTCATCGTTCATGAGTTGCTCCTGTCTAAGATTATTCAGTAGTAGATCATCGTGAGTAATAACTCATGGGCAGCGTTTGTACGTAGTGAGTGATCTTTTACAGATACCCTTCATGTGTGATCCTTTTTGGATAGCCTTATTAAGTGATTTTCCATGAAAAATTTTCCAGCATGCGAGTATGCTCGCTACGAGAGGGTTTGTTCTTTGGTATTTCTTTGATAGGTAGATCATTCTTAAGCGATCGATCATAGTTAGCACACACGAGGGGTAGTAAGTGATCATTCATAAGCAGCACTTGTGAGCTCTTGTTAGTCCTCGCGTCAGCGATCATTTGTAGGTAGACCGCCCTAGCAATTACAATAGCTAATCGAGCGATTGTTGAGAATTAAATGGGCTTTATAAGTATGGAGTATGAATTCTTCTTGTGTTCGTGCACATCATTTGAACTGCATAAAGTTCGACTGCTCAATTCTTTGAAAGCCAACATACAGATTGGATCGTCAACTGCGATCAGATGGAAATTTGTGTATTTGTTCCATAAGCAAACCAAAGTAAGATTTTATTACGTTGCATATTTTAAAAGAATAACAAAAATAAAACAACAACCATTTAAGTGACCATAAATAGCTGAAAAGTTATTTGAAATTTGTTTCTAATCAATTGTGATAATTTGTTTTCTTCTGTTTTCTTTTATTATGTCAAGAAATATTCGCAATATATAAAATAAAAATTAATAAAAATAAAAAATGAAAATTTTTAAAAAATATTAATATCGAAGGACACAAACATTTAACGAAGTATTAATAATTGACTAATAATTAAATAATATCGTTTTAATTAAAAAGACAAATCATTGACATTAAAAAAAATAAATGAATAAATAAAAACACAAGAACAGTTTTGATAAAATTTGCATAAAAAATCGAAAATAAAATAGTAATAAGGACAAATTTAAAATTTGTACTATTTTTTTCAATTTTTTAAACAATATACAAGTAAATATATATATATATAAATAATAATATATTTATTAAACAAACCAATGACAACTGAAGAATTTTTTTGTGTAGAATTTTCTTGTAAAAATATGATTTAATGCCAAAGATGTTTCCAATTTCTTAAGTTGGAGTGCTTTTTTGTGTTTGTTCTTATTATAGTAATATTTATGTGTAAGTGGCTTCAAAAAAAATATATAAAGTAACGCAAAAAAAAAAACTAAAAAAAAAGTAAGCAAAAAATATCTGAGTTATTCTATTCGTAAGAATTTTTAAACACGTTATAATTATTGCCAAAAACTTAGTTATCTCAATATTGAATTTCAACTTAAATTTTTAAATAGTGACTATATAACTTTTTTTATTATACAAATTTTATACATATATATATATATAAATAAATATATATATATATAGTTAAAATATTTATTATATATATTAATTAATATTTATATTACTGTAACATTCAGAACCAAAATTTAACTCGAAGAAAAACAGAGAAAAAAAGGAGCACGAAATTACATCACCTTCGGCAAGGTCGAAGATTCAATACTTTTCACGGAGGGGTTATACGCGTACAGGGTAACGAGCACAAATTTGGGTCCATACACCTGTGAGTTGTAAACTTTAAATGACTTTCCCTTTGAGAACTAAATCGATAGTCATACAGTGGTCTGATCTATAATAAAGGCTTCAATATATAATATTGAGTTCAGTAGCAGTAAAATTTCGAAATATGGTAGCTTAGGGTTAAGTGGGTCTTTAATTTGCTTAACATGCTAGTTTCGAAGCGCTCCTGAAATCATTTATCAAAAAAAGTCACATTTCAAACAGTTATTGGTTATTCGTTCGAATAAGACAACTAAATTCTTTGAGATGAAAGTTCTTTTGGAATCCCAAGTGAGATTTTTATTGGTCTGCCAAGCTAGAATTTAAGATTGCCAACTCACAATCAGTACATGCATTGCACAATGGTAACAGAGTTCACAATGCGAATTCGGCACCTATTTTAACTGTTATGTTAGGAAGTGTTGGAATGTGTAAGTGTAAGACCAAAATTATTCATCATACAATACAGATAAATCCCCTATTTTTGTGTCATTATGAAACAAATGATTTTGTAAAGACATTAACTGCGTGAAGAGTATGGAACTAACAAACAAGATTAACATAAACTTTAACTCAGACCAGCTCAGTAGTGTTTACTGCATTATAATTATTATTAATTATAATTGCATTTATGATAATTACAAAATTTTAAGCCAACTCATGTATTTTTTTTTTGTAGTGTCCAATTTTAACGAAAACAGTACTTTTAATTTATATGTATGTTAGAGTTTCCTTATCTTCTTTTACAACTACTTCAAAGAAAGTTGCTAGGAGCTCAGTTAAAATGATGATGGTGATAATAATGATTATTACAATGATATGATATTTCGAGCATCCTAAAAAGTCTTGCATAAAGCGTAGTCTTATGAAAAGTATTTCGTGTGTTAAGTGTTAATCATATTGAATATAATGAATGCATTTCGTAGCAACTAAAATCATCTCGATAATCGATTCGAAAGTGTCAAATATTACAACAGATCAATGAAATTGTAGCGATTAATAAACATTTGAGGTTTTCAGAGTGGAGAGGCATAATGAGATTCAAATAAAAAAAGAAGAAGGAGCAGATAAAGTAAGGATGAAGTATTAAACACCAATGAAAGAATTCCAAAAAAATAATAATGCAAAATATAAAGGCGCATATACAATAACTAATAAAATAAACTATTATTGAAGCAAAATGAACAATTTTATTTTTATTACAAACTTTTGTAGTAAGAAATGTAAATAAATGATGCTAGGTAGCTGGATCCGATTGGTACAACAACAGACTTAATCGCTTGAAAAATAAAAGGAAACAATTACTTCGATCATGCTGAGCGTGTAGTACTCTTCACACCAAAAACTGTCCCATAATTGTAATCCTACGTGGCGCGCATTTCGGAAAAAAAATCGTGTGCAGGCTATATGTTTCAAAAAACATTGGCTATTAATATTTTCAGGTTAGGATGTGAATAGACCTTAAAAATCAGCAGTTTAAATTTCAAGTCCACAATGAGTACTTTAATTTGAGTTGTCGTTTGTATGGGATATGCCTATCCTAGTGATACAAGGTAAGGTGAAGATTTGAATTCGTGTAAAATCTGAACTCTCCAACACAAAAGCTGAACTTTACAATTAAACTATTTACAATAAATAACAATACAACTTATATTAGTAAGTTGGAAAGAATAAAAATTAGGGATTAAAAGGAGGCGGTAGAGAGGTCGACAGGATGCGACCTTCTCAGCCGCCTCGGCATTCCACCTCCTCCCCTTTTGCGATGCTTCAAAAGGCGCCTGGCTAATTTATTTGGATGATTTGCCAGCAGCTCCACACACTTTTTGGCGTGACGATTAATTACATCGCCAATTAAGTCGCTCTCAAGGTCCGCCGTCCTAATGAACCACGGGGCACCAGTAATCATACGCAATGCCTTGGACTGCAGTGACATTGATATACTAGATTTCTCTGCTATGCCATAGACCTGGAAGCCGTATCGTCAAACAGGAGCAATTATTTCCTCATAGACGTTTAAAAATAGATGGGAAAACATCAGGCAAACATCAGTTCCATCGTCTAGTCCAGACTTCAAAATTATGCAGGTGGCCTCATCTGTTCCTCTGTTTCAGGCGAGGATGTCCGTATCGTCCGCAAATGTGGTGATGATAAAATCCTGCTGATCCTCTAGCAGTATTTCTGAGCCCGTGGGCATGTTGTGCTTGTACAGGTTATAGAGTGTTGGCCCCAAAACGCTACCCTGGGGACACCTGCGCATATGTTCTTGACGCTAGACTTCACACCATCTAGTACCATTGACAAAGTCCTATTTGTGGGGTAGTTGCTCACTATTAACAATAATTGAGGTGGTAACAGTCTCTGGAGTTTACAGAGCAGCCCGTCGTGCCAAACTCGGTCGAAAGCCTGTTTAATGTCGAGATAAGCTGCCACCATGTACTCCTTGCCCTCCAATTCTTCGAGCATAAAGTTGACAACCATATTCAGCTTCTATGGAGCTCCATGGGACTTACGAAACCCAAATTGAAAAGGATGACCTCTTTTCTTTATCTTTCTCAAGTCTAGCAGACGTGTCAGCAGTTGGTAGAGGGCTGATTGGCCTGTGGGAATCTAAGGAGTAAGGGCTCTTGTTGCTCTTGCTCTTGAATCATGCAAATTCTCATCTTCTTCCACTGTTTTAGAACATACCCCAGACTCATCACCGAGTTAAAAATATGGACCAGAAATAGCACAGCATAGCACACATAGCGGCATAGCCTTAAGTATAAAGTTGTCCAGACCATATTCATCTGGTACCCTTTTAGAGTTTAACGCTTTAATGTGTGCATTCACTCCCTGTAATGGGAGAAAACTAGCAGACATAGTTGGACGATGCTGTCAAGACTCGTTTAGACCTGGCGAAGCCTATAATCTCGACAAGTATCCAATGGCTGAAATCGAACTTCTAAATCCTATGCTCGCTTCCATGAACACATTGGCCAGGATCCGGCAGCGTTCTTGATTGGGAAGTTGGGGGTAACATTCTGCTTATACTAGTGCTGCGACTAGTGTAAAAAACTGCCGTGAACACTGAGGTTGTCACTTTACTATCAATTTTAGCATAACAACTGAATACATTTCAATACATGCACTGTGGGATTCGAAAGGGAGTAATTTGTACGTACATCTGAAAAATCGAAATAACTCCACCCGAGGTCAGTTACCGGGTTCAAAATATAAAAAAACCGATAAGACCTTGAACATAACCCAGAAATTGAAACAAATTATAATCTGGCGGTGCAATTTGGCCAAGGTCTCTTCAGCAAGTTGGACCGTAGAGGTTTCATGAATGGTGACAACTCGTCACATAAATTCCCATGCACGAGTATTTCGCATAAAGAGGGCCAATCGTTGTTTCAATATTGATAGTCGCATTCACTTGTAATCGTCCTACGCAAGGTCTACGGCCTGTGCTACTTCAGGCACTTTAGTTTGCCGATCAGCGAAATATCTCTTGCCGAGCTTTTTAATGAATTATTGAATCTTTATTCAGAGAAATCGGTAGGTACAATGCATTTTTTATACCCTCGTTAGCTGCGACCCCACCTTCAATCCTTGTTTTTGAAGCAATTCAAAAATCAACACGCCGTCAGCCATCGGGCACATAGGAGCATCAACTTACATAACATACTTAGCGAGACTATACTACCCCACAAAGTCTATGAAGATGTTGGCTAATAGTAGTCGGGCGGCAAGAATATTATGTCTTAAATACAATTTTGGGGAAAGCATATACCTATTGCTCCTAGAAGAACAATCAACTACTCGGATAAGAGAGCGAAAAGTTAAGCCAATTTTTGGCTGCTTCGTAAGAAGTAAAGTGGTGCTCGGTCAGGCCAAGAGACATCGAGCGCAACAGCACTTGCCGCCAATTGCGCTTTGTTGTACAAAAGTTGACATGGTCAGAGCACAAAGAAAACAAAATAATATATACTAATTTTTGAAGGGAAATCATGACATCATATATTGATTAAAGTGGCGATATTTATATAGTTAAACAGCAAACACATTTTCTGTGTGCGCTCTCCTGCAAACACCATTGAACCAATTTAGAGTAAAAAAAAAAAAAAAATTATAAAAAATACCAATTGGAAGGTATTCTTCGCCACATGTACACAGTCAAAGTTGGGCCAGTGATTTAGGTTAGAAGAGTTGTTCTAGATAACTGCCGTTTATGATGTGTTGGCAGTAGAATGGCACAATAGTCTGGCATCTGTGCGTCTTTCTTCTGTTCTATTGGTCTTGTGAAGTCCTGTTATTGTTCTTGTCCTATTTTCGTTTCATACACAACGTGCGGGGAGGTCAATTTTTGTGTGTTTGCGATGTCTTATAGTGAGCCAACTAAAACGAATAATTACTCACTAAACTGAGCAAATGCACATGTTCCTTCCACATTGTTGTTTTTTGCTCAGTTGTACCTTTTGTTGTTACAAAGAACATTGTTTCCAGCGAAGTTTTTAGCACAAATATTTCTTTCTACGATTGTGTCGTCCACAGGTTACCCTTTAAGTGCCAATTACGCCAACTGTTATACATCCCCCAAGACTTTTTTGTACAAGCAATAGGTAACCACATCTGCCGTGTAAATTTATTGAATCACTTTCGCTAGACCATATATTGTAGCATCCAATTTCACAATACAGCTTTTGCATATTATAAAAAAGAAGTGCAACTTAATTATACATGATGCCTAAGAAATGTTAATTAATGCCCATGTGCTCAATTTGCTACACAAAATTGAGTGTGACAACGATAAAAACTTAATTGAGGTTCAAGTGCGCTGAGACAAAACGAGGGATTCGCAGGCGCTACACGGCAAAAGTAAACACGAAGCTTTTGTGATTAGTTATGGTTATAGTTAAATATTTAACAGCCAATTACACCGTTACCGAAACACACAAGTAATTTGGCTTGTACAAACGCATACGCAAACAGTTGCTTCTTTGGGATGCTTGGAAAATGCGTTAAATCGGTGTAAAAATGATTAAAAGGCAAGAATTAACAACAGCAACAACAACACAAAGAAATTGAATCGAAAAATTCCAAAAAAAAAATCTTGCTTTTAACTAAGTGTGTGTGTGTTTATGTGTTTGTGCCTAACGCCTATTCATCGAGTGATTATCGCCAAATTGGCTGGAGGTGCAATCAACGCCAACGCTTTGAGGCCCACGATATGTGCTCGTTGATTTTTTCGTGTGTTTGAGAGTATGTGTGTATGTGTGTGAGTGAGTGTGTGTGTGTGTGTAATAGTACAAAATTGGGACCAGCCCAAAAAATGGTAACTACAAATACACGGCATTACAGCATTGTTTAGCAGAGCACAGCAACAATGTGACACGGCACGCACCCACAGCTACGAGAGTAACATTTATAGATACATAGATACTCTTTAGCAACAACGCTGGCACGAATGCGAAACGCGCAAACAAAATGCCTTTGTATGGTCATGGATGCTATATGGCCGTTTTTGGATGGCATCCTGAGTGTTTGGCATCAGACTCTGCGAGCATAAAATAGAGAGACAACATCAAAAGCAACGTGCAGATGAATAGCTTGAGCGAAGGCGCGCAATCGAACCCAGATAGTTTCAAACTGTAGGTGCAAGCTTGACCGAGTGGGTCCGAGAGTGTCCGAGACAGACAGAACGAGATGCGAACATATATATATATATATATATATATATATATATATATATATATGCGCACTCTTTCGTACATGCAGGCGTAGGTGAAAGTCAGAAACTGTCATGGTGCGTAGAACAAAACGCTGGCACATAGAGAGGCTTCAAAATGTGCAAACTAAAGAAAGGAGAAAGGAGAACACATGTACTCGTATCTGCACACGAACACCAAAAGTTTTGGAACCCAAGCTCCTGTGCTGCGATTTCTCCAAAGCTGAGACCTTGTGCGCTCTCTATGCGTGTGTACGTTTGTGCATTTCGGCTTGTGGATTGTGTGCGCAGTTCTCCTACGGATTGTCGTATTTTGATGCTAGGCGCCGCCTCCAATTTATACGCATCACATATACTATATAAATACATTAACATCTTGGCTTTATGTAAAGCAGAGCAAGTAAATGCTGTATAAGCATTACCCGGGATTTGAACCACGCCCTGGCGTTACTCCTCATTTAGGCGCGAGCTCGAGTACTCGTGGGAAATTTATTGCTCAATGTATGAAACTGGGTTAAACTCAGCATCAGCTCCGAGCATAAAAAGCCCAGCACGGTGTTGGTGTTGTTGATCAAAATGCGAAGGATTCACTTCACTTTGTCTCGATTTCACTTTGTCTCGTGTTGTCAGCAGGCACCCAAGGGGCTACGCGTAAAACAACAGGCATCACAAATTTCCGAACCAACGCCTTCGTACCAGCGGACGGACGTGGCCAGGTTTGGGCGAAGCGACTGCCCCGAAAAGAAAGCAAACAATAAAAAACGCAAATACAAATAAGTAAAAAATTAGAAGAAAAATGAAAATTTATGACTTAATTTAATTAGTTCGGCTTTGCTGTTGCTGCAGCGCTCACTGCTAAGCCCAGTTTGTATGATCAAGGTTGTGCGTGGGTCCATGTCTCCGCACGCACTTCATTGTAGCAATGGTAATAAAATCTGGGTGCGCCAACTTGGCTGCAATTAGAGTGACCGGTAGCAATGTTTCACTGACATGCAGCAGAATAAAAAATAAGAAAAAAAAGAAATAACCAAACAAACGATAAAATTAAGCCCAACTAACCAAAACAAAAATCTATTGACAGGAATAAAGGGCTCGCACCAACGCAGGCACTAAAAAATATAGAAACGACAGCGGCCACAAAAACAGCGACCGCTGAATCATTAGCAGCATTAACTGCGTTCTAAAAGGTGAATGTCCTTTGGTAAAAATATGACGCATGCGCAGCACAAAACAATTTGTAAGGAGCAGAGCAGTGGGCGCAACATGACCAACGGGAGCGTTAGCTCGGCTCAGTTCAGGTTGCTTCGATTTAATGCGACTTATCATAGAACACGGTGAAGTACTTGGCTGTGTGTGGGTGTGTGTGTGTGTGTTATGTTTGTGTAAAAGCATGACTGCGTAGGACCTTTATTTGAATTGTATTTGTTGCATTTTTATTTCGACCTTTGTTACTTGCGCTGTTGTTGTTGTCAGTTAATACCTTGAATTTTGCCTTGTCTTCTCTTCCCATCCCTTCTCCTCGTCCATCTGCTCTACTCTGTGTCCACCTATTTTTCTATTTACCATTTTCCTATTCAGCTCTCACATAACTACCCTCATACCCGTCTACGTGTTCGCATTTGTCAAAAACGTGCCCACCCTTCTTAAGCATTCCTGCTCCAGCAGCACATAGCCCTTTCTCGCAACGTAGGATATCAAAGGATTTGTTCATAATCTCCAAACAAGAGAGAAACTCATTAACAGAAATTCTTGAATGCAGAGAAAGTGCGTAGTAGCATTTCTTTTCATTGCTTTCATCTCATTTCTTCTTATCACATTTTATGCAGTTTTCCAAATAAATCGATTTGGGAATTCGATAGTCATCCAAATGTATGAAATGGGTTTGGTGCTGAACACCCTTAAGGCATTACGAGCAGATCAAGCAATCTTAACATTATAACCTCCAAATATAATAATATATATATATATAGTATTATTGGCCTCCCTTAACAAAAATCATCGGACGGTAAAAGGCTCTGGTGGAGCATGAATGTATTTCGTTTCATTATTGATTATTATTAATGAATAATTCATTATTCATTTGCCTCGAACTGCCTCGAATTCGTAACTATAAAGCACAAATTATCGGGTGGTTATTGTTCGTATACCTGCATGGATAACAATAACTTAACGCCACAAACACTACCATGAGTCCTCTGCGAAAGCACGTAGCATCAGCAACAATCTTGATGATACCGAATCCTTTGCTCCTGGTTGGATAATACAGAATCGCTCGTTTAAGTCAGCGCCATACGGCATAATAAGCCGTGGGACATCAAACTTGGTTAAGGAAGCATTGGAAAGTCTTGGACTTTGACTTAGAAATATATTACATATACATTCATTGATAGTATCCAAGTAACTGCTTTACATCATATATATATTATATATTATATTAAACCCGGAAGAGTTATAAACGAACTCAAGGTAAAACTTTTAGCTGGATAAATCTAAATCTCTCTGTATTCATAAGAGCGCACTCACTGGCTTAGCAAATATCTTTTCGAAAATTGTATGTCTAATGGGTTCTACATCACCGGGGTTCGAAGAGAAACGAAATTGGGTATACTAACTAAGTGTCATTCTATATATAAAGTTAGAAAGAATAAAACATAATGCAGCAGACTCAATAAGAAACCTTTAAAAAGCTAATGAAAACTGGTTTATTTTTCTTTTATTCCTCATGGAATATTAGACCTCAGAAATTCGGTTATGTATTTGAATTCCTTCAGAGTTCACTAGAAACTGGTGAGCACTTACTTGCTCTTACTTGACAACAGATCGACTACTGTACTTTTCTAGTTTTGGCATAAGTTTAATAGATCAGTCAAATCATTATTCAATCAATCAATCATTTTCACCACATATTGCAACAACAAAGACAGTATAATAAAAACAACTTCAATATCGACGTCTACGACGTGGTCATATTTCATACAGGAGTACGTGCCAATGCAATTGTATCTGGCGGTGAGCACTGTAGATCTATTTATACTGCAGCTGGCGCTACAATTACACATCTAAACAAGTTGTGTGAAATAATCTTCAGCTGCAATTCTTTCGAATTGTTCAACATGTATGCAGCCGTGAGTATATTTCTAGGCATTGATATTCTGATGGGTTCTTCGAATAAAGCGAATTCGCCGCAAATGCCACTCATAAAGTGCGCATTACAAGTCGTACGTGTTGGGTTTTGGCAGCGTAATACGACGACATCAATCGCTAGGGGTGACTTGTATGTAGCTGTAGCGCCCAAGGCATGCGAAGTGAATCCAGCAGTATGTTTGATATCGTAAAAATATGCTTGAATATCGTAAGTTCTATACTTCGACATTGTGCGCGCACTCCTCTCTTGATGATTCGTTTGACGCATAGTGGTTTGAAGTCATAATTCTATCAGGGAATATTAAATTTTTTACGTTATCATTATGCTGTTTTGATTGAATAGTTACCAATTCTGAAGGTGATAGTCGTAACCGCTGAACATAAATTCAGTCAAGACTTAGAACATTTAAGCAACCAGAAAAAAATATTTTTCATATTCAACTCAGGTTGGTATTATAAATCAGAGTGAAATTGATAGCCGAAAGAAGTACATGACAAAATTTTATTCGGAAGGTTCTCTTTTAAGTGAACTCGGTTGCTCGGTATATGATAAGAAAATTTGGACAGAATATTATTTCAGAACAAAATACGAAAATTTCCAGAGTGAGTAATACTGGATCTCGTGGGCTTCATATAATTCAATAGCTCAATGTGAAATCCTTACTTGGAAGACGTTATATATTTTTGAGCTGTAGAGCTGAATTATAATTTATAAAATTTACACATATCAACTCTAAGAATGTTAAGACCTAGGACTATGGATTGGTATAACTCTTGTATGATGAAATCAAGTGCAAACATACTAACCTATCGAACTGTTATTCCAGGAGAACTAACGGTACTGTGGACATATAAATTAACATCTTTTGACTGGATCGACACTGAGTATTTTCCATACAAACACTTGATGGATCTTTGAGTGGTATTTGGTGGGGACTGAGAGGACTAGATTCTTGCGAAAACCGATAACCGAATTTGCTTCAAAAAAAAAAAAAAAACTTACTGAAAATATAAGATAATTAGTACCGGTGGCCGTAATGAGAGTTTTTAGTGCATATGTTACAATGTTGACTGCTCTTAAGTAATAACAACAATAACACAATAAAATAGAACAAAAACTTTACCAAAGCGAAGTGAGTATTGTTAAAGGTTCGGTTTTTGTCAATTTGGGAGATAATTCAGTACTCATGATGTTACTAGGTGTTAGATTTATTTCAAAGTAATACGAGAAAATATAGAAAGTTCGCGTGATTACTAAGCAATGGCAGACCAATGTGCTCAGTGCTGCTACGAAAGCCGGCAAAACAATCCACACACATGCACACAGTTGCATTTGCGCAAACATCATGCTGAGAGTAGCGAATACGCAGGCACACACTCGCACTCATCAACTTTGTATTGCTACTCTGCTACTTGCGACAGCGACGACGACGACGACGACGACGACGACGACGACGACGACGACGACGACTACGACGACGTTGCGTTGTTGTTGTTGCTTGTACGTTTTGGCTTTTAATGCTCGTTTACAAGCGGCTGCTGCTGACGTCGCTGCAGGCGTCGCCGCTACTGGATTACCCCCATTATCGTTTTTTGTTGTTGTTCGGTCTATGTTAGCCGAATTGAATTGAATCGCAATGAGCTGTGATGCGAAGCGACCCATGGCTGGTGATGTTTGTGAAGGGGTGTGAAGGGAGAGTGGAAACAATAAAATCGTCGCTGTTGCTGGCGTTACTTGCTGCTTTTGGTGCTGGTGCTGGTGCTGACGTTGCTGCCAACAACATTGTACGTAGTACGTACTACGCCTTTGAATTACTCGGCTTCGTGTACTCGGCTGTGTGTTTCTTTACTCGCTTGTCCAGTTGCCAGCGTCGCAGCTCTGCTCTGTGTACACGCGCGTTTCTGTGTTTTTTTTCTTCAATATCTTCTTCTTCGTCGTTGTCTTCTGCTGTGGGTTCAAGTTTTTGGCTCTACATTTTCGTATTTGATTTTCCTGTTGTCGCTGCTTCTGCCGAAGTTGATGTCGCCGCCGCTGTTGCCACTGTCGCTGCGTTTATTGTTTTTGTTGTTGTTGCTGTTGTGTGTGCATATCTTCCTCTGTTAGTTGTTGTTAGTTGCCTTCGTTCCGTTCGCCAGTCAGTCATAAACGAACTGTTGCGAGTGATGGAAGAACCGCCAATAAGCACGACAACAAGTAACATCAAACAACAAACGGACGACGACAACAATAGCGGGCGTGAATAGTGGTAGTAACAACAATACCTACAACAAAAATTGAACAGTTTAGATCAGACAGACGGTAATAAGAGATTTTGAAGTCGATAACGACAACAAAAAACAAAAAAATAAAATAAACAAAAAAGCAACGCGTCTATTATTGTTGCTGTTGTTGTGCATTTAACCGATGCTTGTTGCAGTTCGTAACAACCGCAACAACACTAACAAAGGCGACTACGATAGCCGCGATAGCTGCGACACAGAAGAAGACACAAAAAGAAGCACAAGAAATGAAGGCAAATTTGCAGTGCAGCCGACAGACGAATTCGTACTCGCATTCACATTCGCATTCACATTCGCTCATTTATCGTTCTCACTCGTTCAGTTCAGTTTGGTAGTTTGACCAAAAGCGCAGTGCTGGCCACAAAGGTAGAAAGAACAGCAGACGGCATTGATAGCGCACAGACGACAGAACACGAGGACAGCACAACGCAACATAAGACAAGATAATAGAAGACAGAACAACACAAGACAAAAAAGGAAGACACTAACGAACGAAATCGAGCCGTGGCAATTAACAGAAACAGGAGCAGGAAGTGGCCAAATTACACACACACAATTACAAAGAAGTAGACACTTACGCAGGCAGACGCACAGACAGACACTGTGACACTCGGCGCCCTCACGAAATATGTAATAATTGCAAAACGCCTTAACAAAGTAAAGGAAATTCCTTGTTGCTGTTGTGATTTTTTATTTTTTTTTGTGTTTTTTTTCTGCTGTTGTGTATTTGTTGCTGTAGCATAAAATTAAATGCGGCTAATAAAGCGTGATTTTTTTCTAGTGCTAATTAAATAAATACAGAAGAACGAAAAAATAAAGTAGACAAAGCAGAAAACGCGTGTAACCAAGGATTGCGAGAAAAAAATCAGCAAAAAAAAGGCAAAAAAAAAACCCTGCCTATATTGCCCACAATTATGCTATAGAAAATTACGCGTAATACGCTACATTTTTTGTTGTTGTTGTCGTTATTAGTTTGTGGATGTCCTTCCTATCCAACGTTACCAGTAGCAAAGTGCAGAAAAAAATTACTACTGCCAAAACACGAAAACCAAAACAAACAAAAAGCTAAAGTACGCAAAAGAATAGACGCGACAAGACAAAGGCGAAGTAAAAGAGCTGAATCAAAGAACTCGAATTCTCAGATTTCGAATTGTTTTTTTTTTTGCTCGAAATTTACAAAAAAGGTAAGCAATTTGAATTCTCGATTTGTTTTCTAATAAAACTATGCTTAGTAATAAAAGGAATTTGTTGAATCCTTAGGGTTACTCAAATATAATTCATTCATTCATTCAATTATCAATTGAAATAAATAACTTTACCCTCAAGGAAATCCAGTTTCAAGATCTTGAATTCTATGTCGACGGTGCCTTACGAGTTCTTCCTAATTAACAGTTCAATGGATTAAAATGTTAGCACTTGATTTTATCATATGGGTGCCAAACGATGCAATATTCATTAGTGCATTAAATTTTTTTTGGTCTATGGGTAAAAACAACAACAACAAAAAAGTCTATAAAAACAATAACTTCCCTTAATACCTTAATCAATATGGTCTACAGAGTCCAGTAATCTTAATTTTTTAAATGTTTAAGTTTCGCGCATAAAGTCCTGAAATATTGTTTCGCCAGGACAAGTTTAAGGACCTCAAACTGGAAAACAAGAAAACTTGCTAACTTTGGTTGAATCTAATATTCGATAGGCTTCGAATAAACTCTTCACTTATTATTCGTTGACATAGATATTAGATATTACGGTATTTCTCTTAATAAGCCTTAAAGCCTTATAGAAATTACAATCTTTCTAAATAGGCGTTATATAATATCCATTATAATATTGTAATATTGGATAGAACCCTTTGCAGATTTCAAGCCATATGCATACGAATATTTGTTTGGCCAAACTTGTAAATCTATAATGGGGTTACAGAATTGGTATAAAATCAGAAAATTAATTGGGTGCATCTTGAAGAATATGACAAATCTCATGAAGAAGGACAAGATAATATAACTAACGATATAATTTATAAAAATAAATATATTTATATTTTAGTAAAATTGCTCAATAAAAAGAGAAACAACAGATCGATTGTTAATTACAAAAATAAAAAAATCTGGCGGATAATTTTTAGCTTGGTTAAATTTTTTAGGTAAAATTAAACAACAAAAAGAGCAAATGTAGATCTAAAAAAAATGAAAAAAAAACGGTTACCTGCAAATGAAGAGCAACGTGATCATCTGGCTTAGTTAAAGTTGAGAGTCCCACTGTTTTATAGAGGACATTAAGAGCTTAACCGTATATATTGCAGGATAGCGCGTCTTAAGATGTCATCTGAAAGGGCTGGGCGAAGTGGTTAAAAATAAATAAACACATAAATAAATAAATAAAGAAAGCGTGACGTGGTGGGAGAGACCGAATCTCAGCCAGCCAATGGAACACGCGATGGCAAGCCTAACCTGTTAACGGTTGTTGGGTCCGGGGATCCTCAACTAGTTGAGGGGTATTCCTGTCAAAGCAAGCGGGCAGTAGTTGAAAAGTCCTAACTAACTTTCTAAGAATTTCCAAAGCTATAAAGTCGAAGTAGTGTAGAATAATTACTATGGGGAGAGCAAAAAATAGTAATGCCCAAAAAAAAAAAATTAAATAACAAATATAAAAATAATAAAATTGGAATTAGGGTTTCCTTCATTAGAAAGAGTATCCAGTGTTATTGATAAACATTTACAAAAATAAATAAATATAAGTTTCTAAAGAGTATAGCAGGTCTTATACATAAGATCAAAATTATTGATTGCCATAAAGTAAGAAGTAAGATTTCCTAATTTATTTAGATGATTGCAGCTTCTTTCTCCCTCATTGATTGTCAATGCCGGCGATGGAATACCCACGCATTGTTGACTCGAAACGATTCGACATTTGCAATTTATTTTATGCATTTAGAGCGACATTGGCAGCAAAAGATACACGAACATTGGGCGTTGTTTGAAGTTGAACGCGTCGTTTGCCACAAATTTCAAGAGCAAACTAGAGTTGGTCATTGAGAAATAATAACGCTTTTCATAACTTCAGCTTAACTGATTCACTTCAGGTGTAGCTTATTATGGTTTCGATTACTTCCAGCGAACTGGGCGCATTTGATGACAGCACCAACGACGAGTCATAGATCATGATTTCGCGTGTATCTACTCGCTTAATTTGTGTTGAGCCAATCAGCAGCGATTGCAATAAACATTTTCTTTTTAATTATTTGTTTATTTTTAGGTTTTCTTTCTTATTGCATATGTATTATATATATATATATAGTAAAAGTCAATTCGCTATCACATATTCAATGAGTTTAACTGAGCACTTAACAGAGCGCAGATCACATGAAGCGTAATTAACATTTTTAACTGCCTTTTGGTTGTTCGGTTTTATTTTGTTTTTTGTTTTTTTTTCAACAGTCAGCATTGTTTAGCGGCAACAAAGTGATTATCTGACGTGAACTAATCTAAACAGCAAAAACAAAAAATCCTAAAATAACGTTTAAAAACAGGTTTAATTGAGCGCTCGTTGCATCCGCTTACGGTGGCTCGTATTTGTGTGCGTGAGGTGCGTTCTTTAATCTCTTTTTTAAAGTATTTTTCACTGCTTTTCAAATAGTTTGCGCTAAATTATAATGACAGATTTGGTATTGTATAGGTATTGGTTTCATTTGGCAAGTCTTATTTTTAACTGTTGTTGAAATAAAGCCATAGAAATGTCTTAGAAGCATTGCAGCATAAAAACGAGGTTGATTCTAAATGTCACGGTGCATAGAAAGTGACGGACTAAACAAAAAAAAAAAGAAATAAATAAATAAATAAAATAAAAAAAAGACCATAACTTTTCTATTATACAGTTGGGCCAAGGCGAGCACCCATGGGTGGTTGGTTGCTAGAGAAGCACAAAAATTAATAAGGGCACAGCACAGTAAAACAAAACAAAAAATAAAACCAAAATAAAACCAAAATAAAAATCGATCGATCTGTAGCTTCAAGAACTCAGCTAAATAAGCCTAGGTTTGAACGTAAAATGATGAAATTTGTAGTTTCCTTTTGGCGGTGTTATCGGCATTTTGGTGGTTGGTGGTGGGTGGTGGGTGTTGAAATTCTGTCTGCAACGGCAACATCTATAACGAAATATAGTATTGACTAATGCACTGAAATAGGGGGTGATTCTACTAGAGTATTTTCTTTGTTTTCTTCGTTATATTCCTTTGGGTGGTTTGGGCTTTTTACATATTCGTAATGAAAATGCAACCTCGTGCACGCATACGAGGCAAATGCCAAGCCAAAGAACGCAAGAAATACAAAAAAAAAAAAAAAAAACTAATAAAACAAAAAAACAAGGACCAAAGACCAAAGAGTTGCCAATCAGCATGTCAGTTCAATAGATATGAATACAAACATGTACATGCATAAATACGAGTATGCACGTAGAAAGTTGTGTTTTGCCATAAGCCACACAGACGCTCACCACACCCACATAGGCACGTGTCATGATATGATACTTTATATGTGCAAAAAGGTCGCACTGATATTCTTCCCACCATTTGTGTGCATCTGTTTTAAATATTTCGAACAATTACATTACATATCCGGTCAATCACAAAGTCTAAAAACAAAAATAAGAAATAAAAAAGAATAAAGAAAAAAATAACAAAAATTCTATTTCCATGCTATGTATACTTGTGCTACATCTCGTTGCATCAGTTGCACGCACGTACGCCGCATGCAGACGATCTATCAATGCATGCTAAATAAATAAAAAAATAAATAAAAAAACACACAAATTAATAAGTAAATGCTACAAAGAAAATGAGACGAAAAAATTGAAAGTGTAACATGGTTTTTGTTTATCTCAACGCATATTCCGGATTCACGCTCTCATGCCACGCCCGCTGCACACGCACTTTGCGTGTTTAATTTATTTATTTCGTACAAGTCGCAATTAATTTCGATTCAATTTAATGCGATTGGTTTTTCTTATATTTGCGTGTAACATTGCTACTGTTACTGTCTCGTCTCCATCATCGAAGTCTTTGACTATTGGACCCCGTCAGCGATTGTCTAATAAAGCCGTAACATGAAAAGTGTTGCATTGCAAAAGTTTTGCGGTTTAACCTCAAAACGAACTGAGTCAAATGCCGCACAACACTCGAACTGCGTCGAGTCGAGTAGAGTCGAGTCGAGTGATTGAATTACAACGACTTGGCCCAGCAGTTAAGCCTCATTTGATGGCTTTGCACCCTATACATTGTATGGGTTATTAGGGGTTAATTAATTTTTTCTATTAACGTAACTTAAATTGTTTTGCATGACGCATACTTGAAAGGATTTTTTTCTTATGAACTTGCTTGTTATATATAATATTTATAAATATCAATCTCCTAACAAAAAAAAAAAGATAATAATAATAATAAATAATAAATAATAAATAATAAATAAATATAAGTATGTGAGTCTGCTGAGAAGCGTGTCTTATGTTCCCGACCCACCGTGAAGTGTGAATTTCGACTTCTGGGACGGCAACCGTAGTACACTTCCACTAGGCTACCGAGTCAACGCACACATTCTGGCAGTCAATTGATTTAACTGAATGTGGAAAGTGTCACAAACGACTTCGTATGCTTACGTGTGCGAGCCGATGGCGATGCGAGCGGTTTGATGTTTTATTATTGTATGTGAGCGTTACGATGTTTGATTGTATGCGAGCGTTGAAAAATATAATTAAAAATATAAAAAAAAATTAATTTAAAAAATAAAACAAATTCATAAATAAATAAATAAAAAATAAATAAAAAATAAATAAAAATATAATTCATGTATTGAGCTAACATATAAGAAGACAGTACAGATTGAAAATCTACTACTTATATTATTATCGAGTAAAGGATATTGCTGTCAAAGGAAACGGGCACTGTGATCAGAAAATATCTTTTGTTGCCTATACCCTGGTTAAGACAATAGAGCCTCTACATTTTTAATAAAGGCTAGAAGGTTCTTTGTCGAAGAGTTCCTGATCCGAACACGTGACACAGAGTCTTGTTTCAGGAAGTTTAGACCTAGTTTGGCCAACGCCAGACACTCGCATAGGAGGAGCCTACAACGTTCTGGGGAGAGTGACAAATGTAGTTTGTGCAGATGGTAATTTGGGCGATGCTGACCGGTTAAGTAGCCCACAAACAGTCTTCGGCCTGATTTACCAAAATCTAAATTTGGGGGGCTGTTGGTAATAATACTCAGTGCTTAATTTACCAGTACTGATCAATTAGTATACGGTAATCGAACATTTTTTGTTTTCAGCCGAAATTGAAAAAAAAAAAAATAATAATAATAATAATAAAAACAAAATTATGCACACTACCTTCGAACATTGTTTTGCTTTGGAATATTTCACAATTTCTCTTAGAATTTTGCAATGCATATTTAGTTATTTTTTTCTGCTAACATTCTGGATTCGAACAAAAATTTCTTTTTATTCAAACAAAAATATATTTGTTTTCATTGGAGGTAAAACGGCAATTGCTCGTATGTATATCATGCAAAACTAATACGATCAATCACATTTCGAGTAGCGCCACTTGAATTTATCAGTTACAAAAACCGCCTCAAGACACTTGATACAGTTGCTAATACTTAAAGCGTGTTTTATGTGTCTGTCGTACACCCACAAATGTGAGTTTCAGTTCCAAACAACAACCCGCAATAAAATGAAAGCAACAAGACTAATAACATTATCAACATCAACCTCATCATCATCATTATCATCGTCATCATCATCGTCATCGTGATTAAGAAACTTGTTGTGTACGATGGCACATTCAAATTACCACTTTCGTTGTCGGCTGTGTCTGCTATTTCTCTACTGGGGTTGCTGTTGTTGTTTGCAGTGGCTTTTTGCATGCTTAGTCGACATATTGCAACATTTGCAAGGTTTTTTTGGTTAATACTATTAACAGTTTACGGCTAACAACTTCAAATGGGCACGAGTTCAGTTGACAAATGGGTACAAATGTAAGTTGCAAAATAGATTTTAGGGTGAGGGGAACAGCTGCCGCTAATCAACGCAATTGAAAGCGATGGACAGCAGCGACAGCTTTGTTTCGCATCCCACTAAAAATGAAAGACGTATGTTTGCGTTAATTAATTTAGAAGTATAAAAATATATTTCAAGATACGTGTACTCGTATATTTGGTCAGTGTATCAAGAAAGTTGAAATGTTCATTGAGTGCAGAGGGCAGTTTCCCACTGGCTGATTATTCATTGTTTATTATTCACTTGTTTTCACGGGCAACCACCTGTGGTGAATGTACCGCTAACACACCAAAGTACCGAGCGAACCAAATACAGAAAGTGCCACTTAACATGAACTTGATAGGGGAGGACAAATCGCAAAAAAAAAGGAACAGAACGAGAATCAGGAACCGCATTGTGGCCAAAGTACAGTTGCGCGCGCGCTTGGCTATCATCAAAGCACAGCACACTCGTGGTGTCTATGTTGCACTGATACATGCATAGACACATTGTTAAGAAAATGTTTATCTTTTTTTAGTTTTGCAAAATTCACAACATTCTCTGTGGAATCGTACGAATTATGCTTAAATTTGGGTCGAATTTGAGGCACGCAGCCTCGATAAAATTTTACAACGTGTTGTAATAAGGGGCATTAAGAACGCAAATAGGCGCTAAGCATAACCTCATTAAGTTGTCTTCATCATCGACATTATCATCGACATTACGCACATCAATATCATCATGTTTTAGTCCGTGCCAATTTGTTCCAGTTGGCCTGCAAAGTTGGCCAGGCGCCAAAAATAATTCACTAAAATTTCGGACGCAAATATAAAACTTACAGTTACTCACGCACGCATGCACGTACGCACGAACGAACCCACTCACTCTCGCACACACGGTTGCTCACACAAATGCTACAGCCATGTTTACACATACAACACGCCTCTCGCCAACACCGTGCCCCACCAGCCATGCTCAACGCATGAGAATGTGCGCTTTGCGTGCGATAAATCAAAACACTCAGCCACTCGCATATCTTCACACTCACCCAGTTAATCGTTCGCTCACTAAGTGTTAATGATTCGATTAGTCAGTCGGGAACGTTTCAGGGTTAACCGATTTTGTGCAACATGCTGCGTATGTGTAACGGTTTCATGCTGAGCTAAAACGTTGCGTATACGCAACGCGCGCCAATGTAGGTGCTCTGCTTGGGCATTGCCAATGCCGTGCGGCAATGAGCTAAGCACTCTCAAGGCCATTGGTAATAAAACTGGATTCTGCTCACAACTCCAACAAATTGTTTAGCTTTTATTAGTCGAAAAGTTTGCTCTAAGAAATTCGTGCAGTCGAAGGTTTTCAAGTGGCGCTATTCAAAAAGCGGAATCGTCACTTTCGTGCTTACTTCACGTCAAGAATTTTTACTGATCTCGAATAACACGCCCTCAAATTAAAAAGAAAAGCAGTTTAACATCCAGTAAGTTCCGTATGAAATATTGCCTACCTATTCCCCTCGTATTTTATTGTCCTCTTCTACAACATATACGTTCGCGATCTGATTTTGTTCGTTACAATTGTTATTAACAAATTGCTTGCCCTTGATTTAGTTTGATGATTTGGCTTATGACTCATTCTTTTTTAACTTTTTTTCATTCCCTATACTCGCTTTTTCCTATCCCTTTTCTATAGCTGGTACACTGAAAGAAAGTGGGTGCGTTTATAATTATGCACCCAAGCTTATATATTGCCTGGTTTTCCACAGCGTAGTCATTTTGGTATACTTGTATTAACTCATACTCATATAATACGAGAGCCTTTAGTTTCTCTATGGTTATATGATGTGAAAAATCTTCGATTTCAGTATGTTAAGATTTTGCATAGCGCAGCTTTGATCATTGATCGCTGAATAAAGGGAAAGGGAATGATCATGATTCCCGATCGTCATGATATTGATTTGTCGTATGTTACATACATTTAGTAAATAAATGAGTTAAGTTAATTTTTATAAAAAACCAGCAGGGACTCGGCGCGTTGCTACATTCGAAAGCGTTTCGCTTTTCGAATGTTTCAACAGCACTGCGCTCTGTCTACTGCTGCGATTTTCTCGTTGATCTTCCAGTGTTTGACTTTTTTGTTGGCATTTCGTACTCTTCCCTGTTTCGATTTCATCTTTTCATTCGAATATTTGAACATTTCAACTTTGTACAGCTTGAGAAGCACTGCCGGCAAACTCAATTCTCAGATGCTGCTTTGTTTTTATGTTTTATTTGTATATGTTCAGTTTAAGAAGTATCTGAATATTACGTTGGTCTTAATATTTAGCGAATACGACGATTTTTTTACGCCAAAATTCACAGTAACCATCTAAAGGCTATTATAAAGATTCCCTGATAATTTCATCAAAATCGGTACAGCGGTTTCGGCATCCATAACGGACAAACAAACAAACATACTTCCAGTTTTATATATATAGATACAAGTTTTTATATTTTCCTTAAATCATTCAGTAGTGAGCCTCAGTTGGTTGTACTATTTTGATTTCGTTCTTCTGAAATGTTACTCTCTAGTGGATGGTGAAGGTATTTAAATTGACCTTAAACTTTACTTCAACAGTCATATTTACATAATTACATTACAATAAGGCAAAGATAATATAAAATAAATTAATTTTACTACTGAGGCGCAAGGCCATAGCAAGCGTTCCAACCGTCATCGCGTCATGCGTTGCGGGTATAAAAGTTGAACGTAGAAATTCTTATGACACAAACTCCATAGCTTAGAAAGAGAGTCGGATTGCCTTTCTTGGTTTTTACTTTATTCCAGCCTGATTGTTGGATAGTATGACCCTTATATAAACTCACGAACTAGCTTCTTCATTGTTTACTAATTATATATGCTCAGAAAAAATTCTGACAGCTTCACGCACCCAATTTTATGGGAAGCCAAAGTTGATTGTTGATTTTTTTGTGTTTGTTTCTAAGTAAAACCTTTTAATTAATCAAATTTTCTTTATTCTTATCATTACAGCTGGAACAACTTCAAAGCATCCAACAGTTTATGAAAAACCTAATGTAAACTAAATGACTGATTTTTTGTGAATAAACTCTACCAGTTGTTTATTCTATACTTTTTTTATATGCATATATACAAAGAGAGTATATAACTGACTATAACTGAGCATTTTGATAAAACCGCTATTACCGAAAACCATATATAAGGAGGCACAAGACAATGCTTCTAAACTATCGCTATACAACAAACTAAAACCACTCGCACATTTCAACTTATACAGAAACACTAAAAAGTAGATAGCCAACCAAATCTTTAGATATTGAACTTTTTTATATTGTACAAACGATACGACTAAAAGTAAAGCTTCAATCGTAATTCATAAGATAAAAGTCCAATCCAAATCAAACCATATAGTATAAAATAGCATAAGGTCCAGTCTAACCAAGTAAACTGAGTGCGGCTTGAATTCATAGAAGTGAACAATAGTCACGCTTTCAGTCCAGTAAAACTATTTGAAGCCTCTGTAAGTTGTAACGAGTCAAGTAACAGTTAACAGTTAAAGACTAAAAGTGAGCTGAGCTTATTGAAAAGGCATGCAGCGTTGTCCTTACTTACATGAAATGCGCGAACGTCTTCTTAACGATCAGCCCAGAGAAAGTCTACAATTGGAGCGAATGGAGCGAGCTAATTTACTGGATAACCGTCAATCGGCTACCGAGTCTCATCAGGTCGGCACTGTGGTCAAGGTAGGGGCCCGACTCGTTCTGCTCGTACAAAGGATAATATTTTAATTGTTCGATTTTCATTTGTTTCCAAATAATTTAGCAACTCATATAAAGTCAAATACATTACAAAGAAATTTGATTCTGTAAATACTCAAATATCAAGCATATACTCCTCCACATATATTTTTCTATATAAATATGCATATTTAATAAATAAATGGCAATTATTTTATTTCATTTTAGCCACCATATGAATAGGCTTTGATGTTCATTGTTACATTGGCCAATTGATTCAGATTGATTGAAGTGATTTTTTTCTATGATTTCTGAAAAAAAAAAAAAATAAACCAAATGAAAAAACCGATAAATCCTTGCACGAGTAACGATTCGCCCCTTTATATTTAGTTTTTAAATCGAGTTATGTTTACAAATATTACCACAAAGCAATTTATTGTAATTAAATATGCAAGGAATTGGAATTGATTTTCTAATGAGACGTGATTTTTAGTTAAAGGCAGCTATAGGCGGCGGATCCTAATTACGATAAAGAAATGTGCACGTCTGCGTCACACCAGCAAATTCAGCTAAAGCTGAATTCAACGCGTAAAAAAATTATTGTGATCACGATCAGCCGTCTATGGCAACCGTAACATGAGGGAATGATGAGGGAATTATCTTATGAGAAAGTAACGTGAAACGTAACCAAACACTTATTCCATTTTTTCATTAATTTTTTCATTAAATATAGTAAATAATTGAGAAAATGCACTTGAAAAGATTGCGGTATTCATATTCGAAATATAAATAAATAATAGTAAATAAATAAATACTGTACAATATTTTCAATGACAGTGATAGATATTGAGTTAGCTTCAGCAACAGCCGTTCGGCTGTTAAGTCAGACTGATCTCCTATTTTGTATAACTGTGTATATACTGACATAATTCTAGAAATGAAAATCTGATTTTTTTTGTCAACTGTAACTTAGGCACCATCTGATGCCACATAAGTTTTTCTAATCATCAAAACATCTTTTTATACACTACATTCTGCAATGTGTGACTTCTGTTGCTGAGACTGCATTTCCACTATAGTAAAATTATAAGAAAAAGCCAAATTCTAAAAGCGTAGTTATAATCAGTTGCTATAATTTCAGGTATTCCAAATATTCTCTGGCTTATATTGAACGCATATGCATATTTTTTAGGATCTTTTAAAAGTTTAAAAAGGTTTTGCACTTTTTCATAAATACCCTGATTTATTATAACAACATAACTTTATGGTAAAATTTTTGTTAAATGCAAATGAATTTAATTTTTAAATATTAAAAATTTTTCTTGCTTCCTGACAAAAGAAAAGTAAATTTATTCAACGATATGAGCATATGTTTTAGCACGTTGATAATTAGGATCGTAAGAATTACGAATAATCGAGATTTGATACAAACAATGGGCGCGTTCTGTAGCAGTCAGCGCTGACGTTTTTAGCTGCTTTTTGTTTCTTGTGAAGCAATTTACAATTTCGTTCACAATTTAGTGATTGTGCTGACTAAAAGACCATCATAAAAGTGATTCGCTTTTTCAAAGTCAGCGGATTTCAGTCAGCTGTTAGTGTTTTTATTAGTTGCTTTAAAGGTATAATTTAATAATATTTATTTATATGGTTTTTTAATTTAAATTGTGTCAGACTTCTATGCCGCTACACAAATCTGTGTCAAGTAAGCGAAAAAAGTCAAGCGAAGACTTCAGCTGAACGCACACAACTTCATTTTCTTCCCTATTTCTTATATGCTACTATCGTCAGACAATGTACAGAGAATTTTATAAGATACAAAAAATAAATAAATAAAAGTAGAATAATTAAAAAAAAATACTTAGAACCATACACACTGCATGCGTCTGATTAATATTGAAGCGACTATTATTTTGACACTTCCTTTGTAACATACAATTCCAATTGATTGCATAATATATGCCTTAAATTATTAAAAAAAAATAAGTGCTGTCTCTCTTTTGTTCTCTACTCTTCATAAAACTAGGTTTGCTAAAATGTATTTACTTATTTATTTATTCTTTTTATTCAACAAACCAAAATTCAACAAAAACAGTTACAGGGTGATGGCTATCACACAAGTCCCACACACCAACGTACGCCGCTGGTGCCACACGATCTCGGCGAGGACTTCAATTTGGATTTTGACGATGATTTCCCCATTGAGGCGCGTCGACCGAAAAATGCCAAGTAAGCTTGTTTCATGTCAAATTAATGAATATTGCACAATGCAAACGAAATGTTGAAACAAATTGTTCAATTCCCAAAGCAAAAACACACAGATCCAAGTACTTATATCCATATGTGTCTACCACATCACTCACCTTAATGCATTAACTTACGAGTATAATACAATTTTCTTAAACATAAACACCCACTTATAAAATACATATATATCTGTCTATATAAAATAAAAAGGTGTTTTCATGTCTGGCCTGTTTTCTTACACCATTTATAATTCTTTACTTTTTCTTACCTTTTTTTCTGCTACTACTTTGTTGGTTTATGTTCCCAATAATTTATGTTCGTGCCTTCGTTCTTCGGTTCATGTGTTCGCTCTTTCGTACGACATGCATTGCGCAAATTTCGAGATGCATTTATAGATCGTAAATTTACTTATTGTAGAAGGCTACAAAATACAACTTTCGAAGAAAACAGCATAAGTCGAATTGCAATTTCATATTTGAGCAAATGTATTTATTTTTTTTTGCATTGAAAACCATGCGAAAATGTTCTTATGGGTTGCTTAACCAAACACAGACCACGTTGCCCTCTTATAATAACCTTACCTAAGTAGTTTTAATTTCTAGTTCCCCCCCTTGAGCTACCCCTGCTATCTTTTTGTGCTGTGTTCTGTATAATGTATTTAATTTGTTTCTATTTAACAATTGTCTTTTGTTTTTAGAAACCCAACACCATAGAATAGAATAAACCTTAAAATTTTGATTTTAAAGACAGACACAACAAGCAAAAACCTACTTCAAACCGTTCCCAACATAATTAGTAAAATCAAGTGAAATTTGTGTACATTTTTTTAAAGTGTTTTTTAATGATATATTTATTATCCTTAAATTTACTTAATTCAATTTATACAGTGTAGTTGAAGTTCTAGAAAAAAATATGTCAACTTTCATTGAGATAATAACAGATATATAGAGAGTTTACTAAACTACAACTTGCCGTCTCAATGTTAAGGATCTCATCAAATCATAGATCCTATAATTCTATTTACTCGTAGATGTTTTTGTCAAATGATTTTTGCTTCAGGCAAACAAATTTGTAAAATCAGTATGCTTGATGAAAATTTTAGCAAATGAAGGAAAAAAACAAACAAGGTTTCAAATGAGTCGTACTTTAAATCACTGCAACATATTTTAAGCAGATTTCTTGCGCTGTGTCCAATTCTTAGCGAAGCGCAATTCTTGCTTACCCTAATTTTAACGGCTAATGAAGAAAAGCCGCATGTCTTACTTGCACTCCAGTGTTCGCCCTCTTTTTTTTTTTAGTTTTTTTAAATTGAAATTGTCCACCTGCTTTATAAGTTTTTATTTTGAAGTTGGGCTACGAGTTTAAAGGCTTTATAAAGTTCAGTTTACTTGCCATCTGTATATGATTGGATACTGAAAGTTTCTCATTTTAGGATTCGATTAGTTCTCCTAGTCATTTAATATAATTTTCTTGCTTATTAAACAAAGAATATGTAAAATGAAGATGTACATTTTTGTTGTTTCAGCTAATGGAGTGCGTACAAATGTGTGAATGTTAATGTCGAAAAAAATATAGCAATGCCTTCAGCATCCCAAGGCTTCTCAAACTTCTTGCATTTTGCTAACAATTTCTCAAACTGTCAATACTTGTCTGCCAAATAGATGTATATAGTGTTTTTGTAGGTTTTGTGGGTTTCGAGTATTTAGTACTCAAAATATTCTGAAAATCTTGGACATTTTCTGACCCCTTTTCGACTACTTCTTGGACACTTTCGAAAACTTGGAAAATGATTGTAAAGATTCCTTGCACATTTCGACCACTTTTAAATATTTTGTTTGACCCACTATGCGGCTACCTGGTACTGGCATAAAAAACCTCCAAAAAAAAAACCCATATATTTTCACAAACTAATTTAAGATACTTTCCACTATTCTGTACTTATTAATTAGACGATTTTTTTATAAACTCGTAACTTAGCTGTTGGCAACAGAATCCTTTCACCAAACTAGAACACTTTTCCGAATCTTAACTTTCTTTCAACTTTAGCTCCATAATTTTTTACGACAATTCACCCACAAATACAACTAAAAATCTTTTATCTATATCTCTCAATAATTGTCCACTAGCCACGTTTTTACTGTAATACGAGTATCCTTGAAGATCATAGATAAAAATTCCCTCAAAGTCTATACTTAACATAAAAATTTAAAATTCTTCACTTACTTAACGCCTTGAGGCGCATGTGACCTCTTTATGTTAACAACTATTAATTATTGTAAGCATTAAATGATAATAACTTTTCTTATGTCAAAGAAACCATTCCAGTGTCAAACAGCGTCCGGTTTTGATGCAACCACATAAAAGGTTAGATTCGCTTGGTTTAAGTAGCTACAATAGAACAAACATTTTTCATTTGAGTGTGCAATAGAGGAAAATGTCAACAACAAAAAAAAATTTAATTACGATTGCATCTCGCATTTTTATCCTTCTTCTTTATTTTATTAGTTTTTGAAACATCCGTTTTTTGTTGCATTTGGCTTTGTGTTGCGTTTGCTCGAACTCATTTCATCCAATTTAAATTTGCTTTGCTCGGCATTTGGTATTTGGTATTTTGTTTTTTGATTTTTATTTACATTTTATATATTATACATGCATAAATATACTGAAGAATGCCCACTGCCACCAAAAGTAGTATTAAAGGACAACAGAAAGCACGCTTGGACAAAACATATTGTAGTCTTCTGGTGTCGATTGTTATTTTTCTTCTTCTTCTTTTATTATTGTTGTTGTCAACTTCTTTTCGCCAACGAGTTGATAATCCTCTAATCCTGTACACGTTGATCTCAACTATTAGCAGAATTAAAGCGCCATTGGATACTGATATACTCGTATATGAGGGAATATACACTATAAAAATATAGCGAAAAGGTGCTATACGATGTTTGTTAGTAAAAAGTATTTCTTTTCGATTTATATAAATACGTCAACACATTTTTTGAATTCAACCCAATGCTATTATAGACACAACTTAATAATATGAAATATACATCAATGGAAAGCTATAGTTGTGTAGATGTGCACAAAATAGTTTAATTGTTAATGAGTTATGTCTAAGCACATTAAAGAGACAAAAAAAAAACAATGAAATTGCAACAACAAAATATCATTATGTCATTATGCTTGCAATATAACAGCTTGGCAATGCCAGAGACAGTGCGAGTGTGAGTGTTATGTAGAGTGTGAGTGAAGAAGAGTATGCGTGATGGAGAGTGTGAGTAAAGGAGAGTTAGTGTGATTGAGAGGGCGAGTAAAGGAGAGTGAGCGCAAAAAGATCTGCGAAATTCGCGCTGGCAATATAACAGTTCTGGTTGAGCATTCTTTTCTGTTTCTCCTTCTTACTTTTTGGCAATATGCTGATGCCGATTCTAATGTGTTTTAAGAAAGAAATCTTTATAACTAAATAACCTCAGCAATAATTTCGGCAATTAGCTCTCTGTGTGGTCGAATTTCGACCACTGGGCGAAAAACTAGTAGTGATAAAAGTACTTAGCATTGATGAAGTATTGTTTGTTTTAAAAAAGCAAGTCTTCAAACTTATAGCTAATTCTGGTAAGTTCTTTTAACAGCGCTAATGCTAATGATAATACGAGAGAAAGCGAGAGTGCTTACAAGCGTCTTCGCCAGACTGTCCTCTGTCCCCCTTCAACACTGTATATATATGCATATGTCTTTCAAAATATGTTTATTAAGGTTACGAAAATCTCATAGTAGTTTGTCGTATTGATTAAATTTTGTCAACTTATTAGAAAACTAACCTATGTTTCACATATGTGGGTAAACATGTATCTATTGAGTACACAATTTTTTCTAATTGACGAAACGTTTTAATGTACTTTTGATTATCTTTAAGGGTATTCCTTATATATGTACACATATATATTTGCTCTATAATACTCCGAAGGTCTTTGTCGTATTGACGAAATATTTTGTCATACTTATGAATAGAATACTTCAGTCGTATTGATGAATATTTTTTAATAAAAAATTATCTTAAATATTCAATATATATATACATATGGATATATGTATCTGAAAGCTACAAAGGGTGAAATACTTTTTTATATTTATGAAAACGACATGCCATGTCGACGAAAACTTTTGATGAAATTTTGTGTAACTGTAAGAAAGTAACTTGTCGTGTTAGGCAGATGTGTCATATATGTACTAACTGTACAAAGATTTAATTGACGTCACAAAGTTCATTGTCATATTGACGTTAACACTTGTTGTAGTGACGAAAACTTTTTCAAATTATTGTACAATTGTTGTTGTATAATGGAGTTTACTTAGCCAAACTAAGTTTCGACAGAGGCTCTTAAAATTTATTGATTACTTCATGTATCTATTGTACACCCATTTAGCAAACAGCGTTCTCACAACTTTTCACAGTGTTCACGTTTTAGGCCGACAAGCGAAAAAGTCAATGACTTCGGACGACTTTCTTTGTTTCAGTCAAAGTGAAATGCAATACGTGAAAATGGATTACATAATAACAAACAAATTATGTTGGATTGTACTGAAAGCAAAGAAAAAAAAAAGAAGAAAAATAAAAAAATAGGAATGTATTCAACTCACTCTCACAACAGCCCACCCGTTCTAGACATCTTCATATAGACGACCAACTACAAACGGATGCAGCATGCGTCAGTGAAGCATGAAGCGCGCAGCTTTTCAGCTAAGCACCGCGACTTTGTTGGCTGATGATGATTGAGGCATGCCGAGGCAGCAAAATGCATTGTTTCTGAGACTTGTAGATTTCAGTGTTGAGTTTTGAGCTTTCTGCTCGCCTATTTTATTATAATTTTTTTTTTTGTTTAGGCTTTGTCGTCATGTCAACGGCAAACTACAATTGGAGTCGGCTGTCGCTGAGGGTTTGTGCATGTGTGTGTGTGGATGTAATTGTATCTGAAATGAGCTATCTGAGTGAATATGTGCCTCTTCGTTTGTTTATTTGTCTTTTTGTCTAAGTGTCATTGTACGATTGACTTACATTCTACTTATTTTATTCGCGTGTTTGCCTCACAATAACAATAATATAAATAATAAAAAAAAAATAAACATTGAAAATAAAAGAGATGAAACCAATGCAAACCTCAGTTTCAGCGAATCCCTGAACACACTTCACGTTGTCTGGGATTCCATGAATGTGTTTTTGAAATCTTTGTAGCTCAAGAAGTTCAACTGGAGCACCTGAAGTTTGATTTTTACCCCCTTGGTATTGCTACTGTTGTGAAATGTTCTACCCGAATATTAAAACAACTTATAGGTAGGTGTAGGGTATCAAAAGCAACCTTTACATTATTTATTAATCTCATTCTGATAAGAAGCGGAAAAGTCGCTATATAGTCGCTATCTATAGCGAATCTTAAATTTGGTATCGTTTTTGAAGAAATCAAAAATAAATCTATATATTTATATACAAACTACATAGGTGGCTCGGCTTTTCCGGTATGTTGCGTGGTATTCGAGTAAATGAGAACTATACTTAAGAGATGTTTAATTAAACAATTGTAATTATAAAGTGAATTTATTTATTTCAGTGCGCTTTGGTGAAAAATATTTTTTGTTAAACTGTTTTTTGCTAATATGAATAGATTTGATGGTCTAGCCACAAGTGAGCATGCCACGTATAATTGGCCATGGGCAAACATGCATTCTCTAAGTCCAGGCCACAAATAGACATTGTCTGCCCTTGTGACTTGTTGATTGTCACTGCGAATGCCAAACGATTTGGAAATTGAAGCCGTTTGAATGGCATTGCATTCTTAGATGGTGTCAATTCTTAGAAACATTATTGTTTCTCCCTTACATTTTCCGTTCAAAATGTTTACTTCAATAACATGACCTGTATTCCGTTTAATAATCAAACGTGTTGTGTCCTTGCATAATTTTGTTTGGTTCAAATTCCGAAGCAGAATTTTCGGCGAACCAATTTTTATTCGAAGATTGTGTGGTGGCATTCCCGGCATTCTCTTATTTTGTGAATTTAAAAATTCAGTTGGAAAGTTTAGTGCTTCGTCTTCATCAACAACAGTGTCAGCTCCCCTGGCAACGACTGTTGTATATAAAAGTTAATTTCGTCAACATCATCATTTCAATTATGGTTCAAGTAGTTATTCTGTATGTCCCCGAAGACATTCTCAATTAAATCTTGTTTTGAATTAACGATAGTGCACATATTTGCTGCCAATTTGACGTCTTGTGTGTTTGGATGCAGCTCTATTGTTCTGTTGCCTATATCCAGCAATTGTTCAGTTCCATTTTGTAATTGGTACTCGTATGTTTATGGCCAATCGAGATTTTTCGACGCTTTACCATAAAACTGAATGCTTTAAACATGCATTCGTGTTATCAGCACAAGTAGAACGTGGCATCACTGCAAATGTCTGTCGGCAATGTCACCTGATAGTAGTAATACAGTAGCTCCGCATAGTTTGTCGTTGCCCTTTAAATCTTGCATAGTTCTATGCAATACTTCCAGTCAATACTTATGAGCTATAGCACATTCATCCCGGATAATGATTGTACGCTTTTGCAACACATTGCGTTTGGTGTGTTATGAACATCCAATGGCAAATTGAGTGCTGTATGTGATGTTCTTCCAGCATCTAATAAAGTGACAGCAATTCCAGATGATGAAATTGCTAATGCAATTTGGTTCTGCGAACGTATCTTTGCAAGGATAAGTGAAATTAAAAACGTCTTACCGGTTCCTCCTGGTGCATTCATGAAGAGGAAACCCCCTTGTTTGGTCAAGCATAATTCGATCATAAATGCTTCTTTGCTCGGCAGTCATTAATGGCTCAATGTTCGCAATAAACGTAGCTAAGTCAACGTTGTTATACCAATCTTCTCTCATTAAGTCATTGCTAACTAAGTCAGTCGGCAGCCGGTGGCAATTTTAAAATTCTAATAACAAATGCTTGATCAACATTAATGCTTTATTGTGCATTTCTGGCGTGTAATCAACATTTTGATCTTTGCGATAAAAATTTGTCATGTAGATCTTTTTCGAATTCCTCATTCACGTGCATTCGAATCAGAAGCAGCAGATCGATATGCCGAAAGCATCGAAAGAGAACGGTTACGTATCAAGCGATCTCGATAAACAGCACATCTTGATAAGGCATGACATGTTGTGTAGGCATTGCGGTTCACACCAGGAATGTGCTACGCGAATGGGAAAATTAAATTCCCTACATTGCATCCACCAACTGATCCCATGTTGGCATTACTTTCGTGCGACTCACCTGGTT
The DNA here is from genome assembly GCA_035041755.1 of Cacoxenus indagator. NCBI lineage: Eukaryota > Metazoa > Arthropoda > Insecta > Diptera > Drosophilidae > Cacoxenus > Cacoxenus indagator. The sequence goes on from JAWNKX010000250.1 coordinate 1,175,707, forward strand.
CCAGACACTTTTTGCAGAAAATTCTCCAATACGATTCCGAGATTCAAATGACAATTTCTTTCATTTCATTGTCGTTCAAGATAACTTGAACCATAATTTGCCATTTTAAACGATAATTCCGCCGGCTACCAGATAGCAAATAAATAAAGAAAATAAAGAAAATAAAGAAAAATATACCGCATACACATGATGCTGAAAACCTCTTTAGCAATAAGCCCAAAATGTTTGTAAGTGTATGTGTTCTAACAATAGTCTTTCCGCCTGCAATGCGCTCCATACATTATAATTGTTTTTTTAGGATGAGCCACTGCAGCTCAACTATCCCAAGAGGGATAGACGAAACTTTTGCTTATTGACGTATCTATCTGGCGCGAAGCCATCTCGATCAGAGAAGAACACCGACTTTATACTGCCTTCTCCACACAAATTATATCCTTAGATTTATCACTTAATAGCCCGTGCTCATTCCTATAGTCATACTTTATTAAGTCATTAGCTCATAAGCCTATTGTAATAATAATCTATACCTATAACACGAGTAGCGTTGTGAAAGCGTTGTGATCATTGATGCTGTCATTGAAAATTATGAAGCGTTCTGTGCCTCAAAAAAATCAGATATTGACTTAACTATGGTAATTTGTAATTTACCTTCATCTATTCAAAGTGCCCACCTAGCCTCGACCTACTAATTATAAAATTTCGTCGTTATGCAATCATTAGTACATTGATTAGTGTGCGAGGGTCTTTTGCAAAATTAAAATACTGTTGTGCTAATTTATTTACAATCTGACAAACAATGGTGTATGGGCATGAATAATTAATTTGAGCTATTAATAAATATATGAAAATATATCGTGCAAATACAAACATCAAACGTCTGAGGGGTGGTCGCCCAGCTAACCACCCTTGGTTCTCAATGGTTCGCCCTTGCGACAGCAACGACAACAACAACGAGAACAAAACACATTAGAAGCACGTTAGACCACCGACAATACAGAAAGTGGTGAGGGGTCATTGTTTAATTATTTGGCAAGTTGGGTGGTTGGTTGTCTGGTTGATTGGGTGGTGATTGTAGCCGCTAGCTAAGGGTTGTTTATTCGCATAGCACAGGAAACGTTCTATTGGGGATAATGGTGATGATGACGACGTTCAATGTCAATGACGTTTATAATAATGATGTAGTCCACGACAGGACGTAGAAGCCAAAGAAAATCAAAACAAAAGAACGCCAGCAACTAAACTATAAAAAGCAAACCAAATGGAGTGTCCTCCTGATGGTGCGAACAGGAAGGAATCGGGAAGCGGCAAAAATAATAAAAGCAAAACATTGAAAACACCCTATAACTTGTTGTTGTTATTGTTGTTATCCTTCTCAGCACTTTGCATTTGCCCAACTCAATTGGCACATTAGAAAGCCTTGCGCCAGTGCTGCCGCTGCTCTGTTGTTTTCCTTATCCGCTTTCCTCTCTTATTCGGCAACAACCACTTTCTGCTTTAGGCTGTCGGCGATGACAACGACGATAGCAACGACGCTTAGCATTTTACTACGCCACAACACAAAACACTTCGCGGGCACCCTACGCAAATTTAACTTGACATTTAGGTGCATATTTCTTCTTTACCCCACATATATTTTGGGCGTTCCCGCAATTGTTTTGATAATAATTTGTATTTATTTGCGTGCCAGTCATTTAATTTGTCACTTCAATCGGCCACAACCACACGCTAACACAATTATGGGGTTTCCTGCACTTCCTGCATATTTACTTAGTTGCAATTATATTTAACTACTACCTTTGGACTGACCTACGCGGTCTTGGTTCCTGAATTGCTACCTGTTCGTCAAGCAACACGTTTTATCGTATTATTAATTTACCGTTTGCTATTTGATTGATGCCTCCTATCTGCATCTATTCAAATTCGCTGTGGTTTTTCACCTTCTCCAACTGTACCGTTGTGCGCCCTTATACAAATAATTGTAGTCGTTAAAAGCAATTTGAAGGTTGGAAAACTCATCGTTGGTCAAGGGTTGTATGTACTGCAATTATTGCAATTTTATTTCTTCGATTTGATATTGAACATTTTCTAGAGAACTACAACCAAACAATGATTTTGCAGAAATTGTCTAATCAGAGAGTTTATTGAGAGGCCGTTGGAACGAAAAACTGGCATCCACAATCGGCGTTCTTACACTTGTCTGCCTCGAATTCTTAATTGATTTTACTCAGCATACTCTCAGTCAAAAAATGAATTATTTATTCCTTTATTTATTTACTTATAAAAGTTTATTCTATCGGCTACAAAATAGGCGGCTTTTTATACTTTTTAATAATTTTTAAAACAATTTCCTAGCCACTTTCCGTTATAGCCTTAAGTATATTCCACATATTTGATGGTATAAAGCGAAAAAATACAACAAATATTGTTAGTCAATTACCATATTCGTCAGATTTAGTAGCCTGTGACTTCTTTCTTTTTGATTTGAAACTGATTATAGAACCCTTGCATAGTTGGGATCACTACTAGACTGATTAATCTAATCAGTCCAGATCAGGCTGAAGGCTAAAATATTTTATATTTTAACAAATAATGTCAATTATCGGTTTTCCTATAACTAAGAAATATTGACTTTTAAATCTCTCCTAAAATGAGCCCCCGATTATATTTGAAGTAAAAATGATGCATCGATTTTCTTCGGTTGGTAGCTTTAAGCCATAACAGAAAGCCTTGAAAAAAATCGCCTACATAGCGTTCGAGTTCAGGGGTTTGTACAATTTAAATGAGCGTGTGTATGTGACTGAACTCCTCCTAAACGGCGGTACCGATTTTGATGCAATTTTTTGTGTGTGTTGAAGTGGTTACGAGAATAGTTTAGACTCACAATTCGATCCACTAGAAATGTTTTTTTAATTAACTTATTTATTTAACCTGCCGAGGTCAACCGAAAGCACAAAATGTACGATAACGTTACATGCTTTGCTTCTTCTTACACTTGTCTGGTATGTGTGTGCTGTTGGTAGAGAGAGAATCAAAAGAGTGAGAGATTTTTTCGTTTTTGTCATATGCTCTTTATTCTTCACGTGATTTTTTTTATTTTTTTTTATGTCGGGTCAGCTAATATGATATAAAATCCTGACACTTTCTTCACATTACACACACGATTTTAAAAATGTTGTGTAGCGCAACAAAGTTTGCGCGTAAGCCGAATGTTTTTGGTATTGCGTATCGCTTTTAGATAAACGAACGGCAAATCAAAACAGAAACCAGCAAAACAAACTACAAGCCAAGAAAGAGCAAGGGAAAACATATGCACAATTATGAGAAGGATGTGCGTGGGCGACAGCAACAACAACAACGTTGGCAAGGAGTTACGAAATGTGCGACGAAGCGCAAGGATAAAACGAAATGCCGGCAATGTGCGTTGTGCTGCTGCCATCGTTGGCGTCATGCTGTCTGCCAGCTTCGACGCATCTGCTGCTGCCGATGCAGCTGCGACTGCGACGCTGGAATATCGTAAATTTGTGACTTTTTTGTTTGGGAATTTGCATCGGTTTTGGCTGCTGGTGTGTAATATATTTCGTGTGCTCTGTTCTATTTCGCCGTGCTGTGTAATTCGCCGCAGTTCTGTGTGTGTATGATTGTGGAGGAGTATCCCGCTTTTTGTTGTTTTTATTATTTTTCTTCTTCTATATATTGCGTCTTATATTGTTGCTTCAACTTCAGATTTTGCGTCTTTGGTTTGGCGTTTTCTGTTCTCATTTTATTAATGACTTGATTGTTCTTCAATGAACTGCTTTGTATGCTGCTTCGTGTCATTTTATTTTTTTTGAGATGCCTTCCTTTTCTTATTTCTTATACAATCTTATTTTATTGACTTTTGCTGCTCCATTTCTTATTTGATTTATGCTGCCATTCAAATTTAATCGCATACTCTCGACAGACATTTTATCAATGAAGTTGCAGCAGTTGACCTATTAAACTTCATGTACCTTTTTAATTATTCATTTTAATTTCTGTTTTGAAATTGCTTCGAATTTAATTGTAAAACTCAATTAAATTGTTCAATAGGAAAATAGTGTTGCAGCTTTACGAGCACTATCATTTCAAGTCATACTAACCTAATAAATCAACAACGCTGAAATGAGAAACGCAAGAAATCAAAAGAAATGAAATGAAATGACAAAAAAAAAAAATTGAATAGTTTTCATTGTTAAAACTAACCCAGTGAACTGCTACAACCTCTGACAGGCAACCATAACTCGAGTCTAATCCACTACAACAGCAACAAAACCAAACTTAAACATTGTCCACTTAACTACACCAAAAGCCTAAATGTAAACGCAACAAAAGCCATTTTAAGTTGTGTCAACAGCTGGCGGGGCAAAATGCAAACCGCAATGACACAAGCCAAATCAACTCAACTCAACAACCAACCCACATAAACAAAAAGGCACATTTTGTGGCATGCGGTACTTGCGGTATATGGCAACATTTACAAGTTTCCAATTGCAGCGGCAACAGCTTTGGGTGTGTGTTGAGTGCTAAAAACTGTACAAAAATTCTTTAAGTAGCGGGCAAAACTTTATGTATAAATATATTAAAAATATATATATATATATATATATATATATATATATATATACATACTGCATATAATCCATTAACAACAGTAAAAACGACAACAACTGGATGAATCGGAAAGCATTCAACAAAAAGCTGAAAGACGGAGAGTAAGTAGAACCAGCTAACGGCAAACAATACAAGCAACAATCGGCTGGCAAATACAACAGGGTACGAAACAACAACAACAACAACAACAATAACAACAAAATCGTAGAAAAAGTCACATATACTTCGTGTCCTACATTCACGCAGCGTATAGGAAAAACTTCCCCTACACTCTGAGATCAGCAGCACAGCACTCATCTCAGCACAACTCGCAAAAGGTACTGCACGGAACGACCAGGCGAGAGCGCTCGCACTATGTGCGCCGAATCGTGCAACGAGCAACGGCTGCCAGCATCATTGACAGTATCAGCATCGGCATCGGCATCGGCATCGTTGGCACTCGGCTCAGCATCCTTAGAACAGAATCCAAACGGCAACGAACTGTTCTAAGAAATATTTTCATTCGCGTCTTTTCAGTTGTAGTTGGATAGTAAAGGCTTTTGGACGATTGTGCTTGAAACGTACGGAAGGTAGAAAATTTTAATAAAAAAAAAATAAATAAATAAATAAAAAAATAGTAATAAAAAAAAAAAACTATATAATAAAAAGGAAAACGTCAAGCAAACATAACGTTCGCGCAGCTATTCGTACGGCCGCACACACACACACGCACACCGACACGCACGTACTCAGAGCTTGGGAAGTGCAAAAGCACGTACTTCAAACGTGCGAAGAATGAATATAAAAACTTTTTACCTGAACTTATAGAGAAACGAATATATAAGAAAAAAAAAGATTTTTTGCGTGCGTTGGTTGTTGTGAAAATTCGAAAGAAAATCCTGAAAATTTTCACAGGAAAATTGCGTCTCGAGAAACAGTCCCCGTTCAAAAACAATTAAAAAAAATTATTAAACAGAAATAAAATAAACGAACTATAAAATAATAAATGAAAAATAATATTAATTAATAATAATTTAAATCTGAAAGATTTTGTTCTTGTTGTTGTTTTGGATATTTGTTTGCTTGCTGCTAGGCCGGGCAAAACTTTAAGCCGTCCAATTAAATTTTAAGCTTAATATACATTAAAAAAAAGATATATGTATATATATATGTGTGTATATATATATATATATATATATATATATATATATATATATATACCAATAAACAGACACACAGTTCTATTCAAACTAACTGCGATAACAAGGAAGAAATCGTGAGAAAAGACTGCAAAACGCTTTGCTTGTGGTTGTTTTTTTATTCCTTTTTTTTCGCTTTGTCAAGATTCATTCGCAAAGCCTAGAAATGTTGAAGTGGTGAAATAACGTGAAGTGTTGCCAAGTGTGGGTGTGAATGAAGAGCCATAAATCAAGCAAACACAACAGTCAGCCATCCAGCCATCCAGGGATTCAGTGACAATAACAACAACAACAACAACAATAAGAACAATAACAAAAATAAACAAATAAAACACACACGCATTCACAATGCACGATAAAATACATACTTATGCTTGTTCCAGTAGATGTAGCATACTTTTCAGCGCCATCTAGTGTGGCAGCTTCATTCATGTGACGGCCTACGAGCTGTGCATTTCAGAGTCAGATTGTGACAAACAGGGAGAGAGAAATGTAGACAGACTGACAAACAGGCTGGCAGGAAGGCAGGCAGGCAGACAACCATACATACAGTGCTTGTGAGAGAGTAAGAGAAACGTGTCCACCTAATTATTTTCGGCTTATTCCTACAGCAACACACACATACACACACACGCATGCACGCCAATAAGAATATAATAATTATGCTCAGCTTCCTTTACTTGGTGGTTGCTGCTGAAGTATTGTTTTCGCAGTGGCTAACAATAGAGCGGTACAAACACACACACACTTATTAAAAAGCAGTATAGAAGAGAGCAAATGTGATTATGAGCTAATGAGAGAGAATGAGAGACGCTCCCGAGTATAATTTAATTGAGTTTAGATGCCAGAGCAGAAGATTCGAGCTTAGCATAAAAAATTCCAAAGCAAAAACAACAACAACAACAACTACTACTACACGAACTGACTTGAATTATTTGTGTTGTACGATAATAAAATTTTAATATTTTTACTGTCTTCGTAGTCGTAGTTGTAGTTGTAGTTGTTTGCTTGTGTCAAATGACAGGACTCTAGGTCGAACCGGGATCTACACACATTTTACGTGTATTATTACGTATATTATCTTTATATTAATACGGAGACAAGTTTTTGTGGTACCATTTTAGCCTATTTAACATCAATATATATTAATAAAAACGAAACACCGCGGTGTTTCTAACTGTGAGAAAAGAAAACAAATAAATAGAGATGTGCTGGCAAAAGGGGCTTGCAGCCAGTCTTAATGCAACAACAAACACAATGGGACGCGCCACAAAAAAAAAAAAAAAATTAAATAAATTATGTGAGTGTGCACTCTCGAGGCTCTGATGTGATATTGACACATTTTCGGTGCACATTTTCAAATGTCCATGTTTAATAACTTTGTGTTTGTATCAAAATGGCTTACGTAAGGAGTATAAATGTTTTTCCGTTTCACTTTATTTTGCATTATCGCAATTAACTTAATGAATTTGCTTACTAAGTGTAGGTAACATACGACAAATCTATATATTAATACGGAGACACGTTTATTGTGGTGCCTCTTTTTTGTCTTGCGGGCGGTAGAATTTCGACCACTTAGCGATAATAGTATAAAATATTCTAGAGTATGTGTTTCGAAGACAATGCGACAGACATTCAGAGTGGCTAGTAAAGGGCGAGAATCTCTAGGTAGAATTTGCATGAATTTGGTTAAGTGTTGTGCTCAGGTACGGTAGTTACGTAGTATGGTCAAGAAACGTCTATCTGGTTGAAAGGTTGAGATAAACAAAATACATGAAAATATATATGTATGTATAAACGTATGTGCATAAAAATATATCAAGAATAATAAACACAACATCATTCATATCGGGCACTACTTCATTACTATGTAATCGGCCACTTCAACCGTTATTTTGTAGTGTGCCTAACTAAGCGAAAGTTATGAGTGCACGAATTATATCTGGAAAAGGAAATTTAAAAGTCAAATTAATGTAGGCTACCCCCCTTAAAACTAAGCTTTTTGCAATGCTCAACATTTCCATTTGTTTCTCTGTAGTAAAACTAAAAGCAGAGAAAATATATCGCCATCATTTTATTTACTTGAAACGGAAATGTTGAGATTGCAGCGGAAGTTGTAAAGCATACGGAAAACACTATGAGCGACGCCATCTTTAACGGAAATCTCCTGAGCCAGCAGCTCAGAGGCGAGAAACACAAAGTTGAAGCTGAAACAGTGTAGAAGTCTTTTGAGTTGATTAGAGTTGAGTTTCATGCAGTTGAAAGTCGAGTTGAGTTGGTTAGAGTTAACGTAAGCTATTGACAACACTATACCCGTAACACTAGACGGATGCTAATGTACAACAGGAAATCGAGCTAAACGGAAATGAGCAGTAGATAGCGAACATTTAAACGGAAATATATTATCAAGAATTGAGAGAGCAAAAGCAGAATGAAACAATTTGAAAGCTTAGCTTGCGTAGCTCAGTGCGTCTCCGGTTCGGTGTGGTATGGCTCGGTTCAGGACGACACTGAATTGAGGGTTGGTTGGTTGATTTTTGAATGCTTTACGGCGGAGCAAAGCACAAAAAAAGTCAAATAACAAAAAAATATATATATATTTTTTGTTTTTTTCAAAGACCGATTCACAACATAAAATGAAGAAAAGGATGCTGAAGCTTCGCATAGGTTCCACAATGCCAAGCAGGGGTAAAAGTCGACTCGTGTTGCAGCGAACCGTGCTTTTTTAGTCGACCTGTGCCAAGCGGAGCCAGCAGCAGCAAATGTGAGAGCCTAAAAAAGTGAGATGCCAAGTTGGTTATGGTTAGAGAACAATTATGTGCGCTACATATATATATATATATATATATATATATATATATATATATTTTGTCAGCTTTGGTGCTGCAACGCATTGCGTTGCATTTAGTTTGAGCCACGCGCCATACGCGTTTATTTTGCCTTTGCGTGCAAGTCGAAAGTAGGCGAAAAATTAACGAAATTGAGTTAATTTTTCGATAAAAAAGAGAAGCAAAAGATTTAAATTCAGAGTGAACAAAATAATTATAAAGAATATACAAAATCAGCATAAAAAGAGGACATTAAAAAGGCGCGCTTCATATACTTCGAACTATTATAGTTGTGTGTGTGCGTGTGTGTGTATTGCATTTTGCTCGTGCATTTAACGAAGTTCATACTTCTTGTTATTCGTGTCTTTTTTTTTTATTGTAATAATATTTTCAACGCAATATTTTAGCGTCCATTTGAAGCCTGCTAGAAACAAGTTTCTGAGGGCTAAGCCAGTGAAATTTTTAAATAATACAAGTGCAACAGAGTAAACGAAAAAAGGATATTGAAAATTAATTAAAAATAATTAAAACCAAAACCACAAAATAATAAATCCTTGTTGGATTTTGTGAAGTTTCACGTGCAAAACGGCAACTGAAAACGTTAACGTTCTGGCCGACGACGAGAAACTCGCTGCCGAAGTTGAGGAGGACGAAGTCGTAGCCATGGGTGGCGGCGAAGTGAAAGTCGCAACGGTGGATGTTGAAGGCGGTGATAATATGGCAACGCTGCCTGTGTCACGCTCGCATATGAGCGGCAGCAATGATAGCGCCGAGAAGAACAACGCGGCCAATAAGGAAATGGAGTTGAAGAACGTGATGCCACAACCGTTGCAGAGGTTCTTAAATAACAAACAAATAAATCTAAGCCTAAGTCTTATTCTAAGCCTAAGTGTTGTTGTATGCTTTGAGCAGCCACAAAACGAACGAAAGAATGACAACTACAAAAGTAATGCACTAGATATATAGGGAAACACACCAGTACACAGTACACAGTACACAGCACATAAACCGCATACTTTGATACACAGACACTTGAGTAGACCTAAGTTGCATGCACTCGAAGTCTGAGTGTGTGTACTCATATGAATGAACGTTTGGAATGCATTTGCTGAGATACTTGGGCTTCCGTAGGCATTAGGTTTAGTCGCCTTGTCTAAGACGGTTTTTTACCGCAGTCTCTTTTATTGTGTTCGTATAGACCCAATAGAGGCTAACAAGGCTGATATGCAAATGCAAATGCAGCTTGCGTTAATGCACGCCAGCACGCCAGCATGCCCACGCACCCACTGCTTGCTCGATTTGTGTGTACTCCTGATGTGCCCATGATGTTGCTGGTGTGGCAGCACTGCGCCCCTGCTGCGTAGTTATTTCACTGTATATAAACCCGATTATGCTGATAAAGCTATTACTCTACTACTAGTTTTATAGATATGTAGATATAGTACTCATACTCGTATATCATGTAACATTTGTATGTGCTACTCTTCTACAACTACTTACCCAATTGTATATATCTGTATATATGCGCATGGTTGTAGGCGTGTGTGTATACTGCATTTGGAAAACCATTTCCGTCCCCACCTTCTCTACAATAGCAACACCAAAACCTGCTTTATTCAATGACTCTATATACTTACGGATGTAGTGATTATGCTATGAATACAACAACATACTAAAACCATACGTCGATATAAAACCCTGTTTTTACATACTATGTGTATATTTGTTCAAATAATCTATTCTAGGGTTTGCTATTCATTTAAACCAAATCCAAATAGGCGCAATTTTATGCCAGCTAATATAACGGTGCACGGCACTTATCGAACAAATCCAATAACGGGACCAATTGAAATATGGTAATATAAAGATTAAATTTACTAAGCATAAAAACTACCCCAACAACCATACAAATTATTAAGTCTCATAATTTATGCTCTAATAAGCGTAGGAAAGTCCAAGAAAGGGGGAGCAATGAGCAATTTCCAATTTTTAATATGCATATGGCATTGAATAACTCTGCTAAGACTATGCACTTTTAAGTGTGACGCTGAGATTCAGTATTTCGACTAGACTCGAAATTCTAGTACAAAATTCTAAATTTCTTTGAATTGATTTGTGTAGCGTAAGCGTACTTTCAGTTCGATGTTCGTTGTGAAAAATTATTCAGAACTTCGTATAAAGCTGGCCATACAAGGCAAACATACACATGTGATTCGCTCGAGTTTGAGTGCATGTTCGCCGTCTGTGGGGCTTTTGACGAGCCGATGTTTGTTTAAACTCTGAAATTTTGTTAACTTGGTCGAGCGCATCACACAAGCGTGTTCGCCGTGTACGTCCAATTTTGGTTTGTGATAATGGTTTGTACACATTCCATATTTCTGAGAAAGGTAATATTACAGAGTGAAACAAAGCTGTGATTTTTCATTCTGATATTCTTATAAAACATTTAGAATAAATAAGTTATTTGAAAGGACCTAAAAAATTGTGACACTTGACAAAATTATGTAAAAGGAGATTGACATTTTTGACCAGCCTATTCAAGTGCTTGGAAAAGAGAAATGCTGTGCTAAGACTTTGGCGGCATCAACGTTTTTTAAGACACAACTTCACATACTTACACATAAAAAAACATACGAACACATATCTGGACGCATAGGTACAAATCTGCACTAGATGCATATATAAGCATTCGTTAGATGTGTGAGTACATGTACATATGTACATAAGTGACATGTACATGTACATGTGAAATTATGCAAGCAGCGCAGAAATCATTTGCATATTGTGGCTATGATGATGAGAATGTGGAGGACAATGATGACGATTAAGATGATGATGATGTTGATGATGATGTTGATTTCGTTGGGACATCGGCAACATCGACGACGACGTTGTTAATGATAATGAAGTCAAGCTAACAACTGAAATTGACATATAAAGTATTTCGACTCACGTTTCGCATAAATTGCGACAGACACAAATCACACACACACATACACATACACATACTCGCACAACTTCACAAACATAGAGATACATTGAGAGCATGTCTTTGGAATGGCACAGTACTAATAGATACAGTCACGTACACGCGCAAACAAACCCACACACACACATATACATATGGGTTTGTGAATACTATCTTAATTACACACTGAACTATATAAAAGAAATTGACACCATTGAGGCTCATCAACGGCCGTTGTCAGAGCTAATGCCCCCAGCCACATGGTTTGCGATTGGAACGTGCGAATGACTGGACTGACATGCATACATAAATATTATACATACATATATACATACACACTTATAGAAAAACACTCTTATGGACAGGCGAACAACATTGCGCGTTGATTGACTCGCTGCACACCATTTTTTGTTGTCTTGTGACGCTTTTGGGTTGCACTTTATTTTTGTGTGTGCATCAGAAAAATGTTTGTAGACTTTGAACTTAATTCGCATTCATAATTTTGCCCTAATTATGATGCAGCTAATTGGAATATTTTGTCTTTCCCCTTTTCCTGTAATTTATCACTTTCCCTTGTCGTTCTGCATTGCGTCGATTGGTCGATACGCCACACAGGACTTCATTGTTCATTGTGACCAGTCTGGTGTACGCGATACTTTTGATTGTTGTCTGCATTGCGTACGTGATCAGCGATGTGACAACGCACCGACTGCCAGTGCTCTACTATGAGACATTCTTTACCTATTTGTATGGCGCGAGCATACTATTCCTACTCTACGTCTTCTGTTTCCTACTGCAGGGTAAGTGTGCCCGCGTGCTGCAACGAATGTCGCTCCTTTATGATTGCTATTTTGATCTGTGATTTAATAGAGAGTTCCTGTTGCAATGGCAATGGCAGTAACAATGGCAACAATAAACAGAAACCGCAACCGAAAGAGAAGAAATCGAAGAAATCGAAAAAGGATCAGGATCCCGCCGATTCGAAAGATGCGAAAGGCTCCAAGGATTCTGCCAAGGCAGCTAAACAAAGCGCATATCAGGTGAGTTTGACTATGATGCAAGATAATTATTTTATTTGAACTACAATAAAGTCGAATTAATAAGTTGGCGAAGGCTTGCATTATAACAATAAATTAATTAAAACCAAACCAACCAAATTCCAATAGGCTCCTACTACTAGAAGTTACTAGAAAAATGTATACGACCCCCACATTACTCGAAAATTGAGTAGTCATTTTAGTTAGCAGTATCTGACTGATCAAAATAATTTATTACTTTAGTTGAAAGGCAGTGTGGTACTTACGAAACTTTGAGCTAACTAGATTTACAAGGGTTATATATCTATACGAGTAAGAAAACGTATGGGAATTCGAGACAGATAGATGAGTCGATCGATAAATCCCTTTTTCATAGTTTATATTTTTATTTTTCGATATAATCTCCTTCTAGCTCTAAACAATTTATGAAACGTTTACCAAATTTTTAAACCATCCAAAAAGTGGCACAAAATAGGCGTTTATTTCAGTAATCAGCTGCTCGTTCGATGTGAAACTTCCACAGATCCATTTATTTTTTAAATTTTGAAATAAAAAGCAGTCACTGGCGGCCAAGTACGTTGGATGTTGTATCAAATCGAATGTTAATTGAATGACTTCCGGCATCGACCACCCGATTGTGTTTATTCTCTACAGAGAGCAAACTCGGCACTCATCTTGTTGAGACTTTTTACATCCAATTTTTTGTGCAAAATTGAAAACACTGTACCTTACGATATGCCTGTGGCCTTAACTATTTTATTGGTCAATCACACGTAACGAGGTCCTGCAGTTTTTATTCATCAGTTTTACGTCCCGAACGATGTTTATCTTTCGTGGTTGTATGGCCACGTTCAAATTTATTTACCCAATTCTAATTTCAGATGTGCCATGAATTTCATGCAGCTTAGCTTTGATTTGTTTCGGTGTCAATTCTTTTAAATAAAAGTGTTTAATCAGAGCGTGAAATTAATTTTTCCATTTTTCCAAATACACAAAAGGTTGCTGCTTCAATTGACCATAAAAATGAAATTTTGTGATCGATATTAATGAGATTTCAACAGCTGATTAGTAATGGATTAAATTTGAAGAAAAAAAAGATATCGATGTTACGAGCATCATCTTTGGGATTTTCTATGATCTTATTGATCGACCGACGTATATCTGTATGAGGGAAAAAAAAGTTGTTAGGATTGTAATATACTAATGGGGCCAAATCGTGACCAATGTTTTCCATTTCTAAAAATGCTTTGAGATATTTATACTAGTTAGCGGCGCACCAATTTTGCCACTTAAGTTTTAAGACTTCATTCTCAACACGGGAAAGGAAAAGATATGGTATAATATGGTTTACCATTGAAATCACAATCTAACATTAAAGGTTTCATATCGAAATATCTGCTAAATTGTTCTTGGTTTTATACTAAATTTCCTATGAACTAAATTATGATATACAATATATCCAAACAACCCTACTGGTCCATGAACTTGCTGCTAATTAGCGTGTATGACCGTGCATTCATTAACAGATTTCATTTTAATTAGAAGCGTTGTTGAGGGGCATTTTAATTAACATTGAGAACGAATAATTTTTGTTTGTATCATAGTTGATGTTCTATCTTCTGTTATATACTATGTATTATATATATATATGATATGAACTCTTTTTTCTTCACACATATCTATTATAGGATACTCAAGTCGATGCCGAAGTAGCAGTTACCCCGAAGAACGTACGCAAGCGCAAAACTACGCACAGCGATCCGACACATGGCAGCTTCTTTTTACGCGTTGGCGCCATTGGTAAGTGTCACAAAACGGTGTCTTAATTCGTACGGCTTTCTGAGTAAAGTTTTTCTAAGCGTTTATTAAACGTACTCTAAACACACTCCTTAATGTATTTCGCGAGACTTCAAACAGACGCGAAAACATACAAACTTAAAAGACTTAAAGAAATTCTAAGCTTGTACGAATTTAGCATTGAAATTAATATTGAAATTAATCGTAATCTGTATAATTAAATGGCAAACACATTTTTTGTGTTCCCCTTTGATTTTGATTAAAAAACAAACAAAAAAAGGAAACGTATTTTTCGCTTGATGTGCACAGTAAAATTTTTATCCAAATCGGGCCAGTGGCTTAGATTAGAAAAGATGTTAAAGATGACACCATCACAACAACAACAATAACACACAGCGTGAAAGCAGTAGAATGGGCGAATAGAGAGGTTTGTGTGTCTCTCTCTACTCTTCTATCGGTTTTGTGTAGTCGTGTTATTATATGTCGTGCCATACACAACATGGGGAGTGATAAATTTTGTGTGTTTGCGCTCTCTCATGAGTGAGTAAACAAAGAAGAGTTGCTCACTAAACTGAGCAAATGAACATGTTTCCTTTCTATTCTTCTTCTTTGCTCAGTTGTTCCTTTTGTTTTTACGAAGAACATTGCTTACAAGAAAGTTTTTAGCCCTTAAAAAGAAAAAAAAAACAATGTTTACTTTAGAATGTGGCCAATGGTCTCGGCCTTAGGGGAACCTAATAATTCGTGTAATATTTAATTTAGGAGTCAAACATGTGACTTTATTGCTGTGCCCTCGAATAACCAGAACAGATGTTTTGCTTCGAATAAGAATGAAAACTTTTGAGATGACAGTCTAAAACAATAAAATAACTTAATTTCGGCTATGCCGAGTTAGTAGTACTATTCACGTCACAATCGAAAAATTTTCTGCTTACGTTCCTGCGTTTGAGCACACCACAAAATATCAATATTAGTTACAATTTATACTTTATGGAGTGTCCGGTATCCTCTTCACGGTCTTACAAACTTCAAGGTTAAGAAATAATACTTATCCACTGCGTGAATAGTATAAAATTATATGTGACAACACTGCCGCACAAACTCTCTCTACAAACGTATTCACAAACGATCGATCACTCTTTTTAAAGCATTCGGTTTGGGCGCTATGATTTATATTGGCCTCGAGTTCGGCTCGTTCTTTGAGATACCCTTCGATTCACCATGTCACCATATCTTGATTGGTGTCAATCCGCTGTTGCAGATGATTTTCACCTTTATGCAGATGTACTTCATCTTTATGAATGCACGGGTAAGTAACCTGCTGAATTTCAGCGCAACTACCTTTTTCACTCTATTTATACTCATATATCTTCCTCTCTTTTAACACTATATCTATCTATCAAACTTCCTCTTTAAAAAACTATTCTAGTGTTTGATAGGAAACACTCCCAACATAACTGTCTAACACAAGGTTATATGTACAGCTAATATATATAATCTATATATACGTATATACTAATACGTATTACAAAGACAAGACACTTCAGCCCTCCTTCACTTCAAATATTAGGAGCTTGCATTAATTCTGGTCAGTGACATCCAATGGTCAAAATTCGAGTTATCAATATAAACAGCTCGTGATGTCAATGACAAAGAACGGCGTGGAGTACAGAAACGTTCGAATATAATGAAATTGCAAAAATTAATGGACAGAGATCCGGTTCGACCTCTCAAGCAACTTGCAGGTAGCTTCGTAGTTGATGAATAAACTGTTTCCAGTCTATTACATGCAATGGGAAAGTTCCAATGAAAAGTCGATTTACCACAACAATACCAAGCGCAAAAAGTCATGGTCACAAGGTCATGCTGTGCATATGGTGGGATCAGAAAGGCCTAGTGTGTTACGAAGTTTAAAAACCGAACGAAACTGTTACTGCAGATGTATACCAACATCAGTCCAACCAATTGAATAACGCATTGTTGCTAAAGAGGCCGGCAATAGTGAGCAAGGGACGCAAAGTCATTCTCTTGCATAACGCACAGCCATTCATTGCAAGAGTTGTGAGGAAGACAGTGTTGCAGCTCGAATGGGAAGCGTACTCACCAGACATAGCGCCTTCTGATTACCACTTTTTCAGATCCATGCAGCATGGCTTGCTGAGGAAGGAAAATGGTTCGGTGCTTGGATCGCCTCCAAACCACGATCGTTCTTTCGACGTGGTATTGCCATGTTGCCAAAAACTTGGGAAAAACTTGTAGAAAATAATGGAAAATATTTCGAATAATACGTTTTGTACACATTTTTCTCAATAGATGCCTTTTTTACAATAAAAAAAGACCAGAATTCATGCAAGCACCAATTATATTAGGCGCACTCTGGCTCGCTTTATCTATCTCTTTGTCGATCGAAGAGCCTTGTGTCTGTGTAATTGTAATTAGCCAATGTGAAGTTTAGTTAGTCCCATCTTAGTTAAGCGTGTTGAGCTAACGGTTCAAAAAGAAAATGAAATTAATTAATATAAAATAATTAGTAAAAAAAGTACCGATAGGGAGTAGAAACTGTAAGCTAGTCCAACAACCAATTAAATGAATTCATTTAATCAAGCAACCAGTGAGTGTGTGTTTTGGTCAGTTAGTCAGTCCGTGAGGCCGGGCAGTTGATCAGTTCAGGTTAGTCATGCTAGTTATGAATGTGCTTAAAGCTTGCGATTGGCAATCTGGCAAATTGGCAAATCATCATAATATATTGTCATGCAATCATTTTAATCATGTAGACACTCTCTCATGTTTCCATGTTTCATTGATTTCACATCAAATAAATACCCAAACATAGATACAGATACAGATCTCCACATACATCGATTGTGCTTGCACATGAGATATTTTCGTTTGTGTTTAAATTGCAGGAAAATCTAAGCACATCACATACACACACTTATACACACAAAAACAAACAAACAAACAAACAAACAAACAAACAAACAGACACAGACATAAAGGTACAAAATACACTCATTTTCATTTCGTCAATCACAACACTATACACGTCAATATACAACACTTCCACCAGATGATCATTCCATACCATACACAATCAACCATGTAATCATTCATTAAGATTCACTATCACAACTACAACAAATTTTCGAAATTTTGCAAGTAGTTTTTAACTAAAAATGAATTTTGTGTACATACATCCTCCTCCCCCTCGCCATGCAGACTAGGCCACCGTTTCAGGTACGATATACAATCTCATTTACTACTACTACTACTACTACTACTACTACTACTACTACTACTAATTTCAACTTAAAACTACTGTGGTATGCGCATTGATTTGGTATATACGAAAACGAAAAAAAAAAAAATAAAATAAAATGCAACAACAACAACAACAAACAAACATACAGAATGAAGTATTGTATAATGTATATAAAACATATAGTACCTATTTACAAATTTCGAACGTTTTCATTTTTCATAATTACCGTGTCATATGACACACTCGTCCGTCTAGATACTCGTACACGCTAACATTTGCATACACTATGTAATATACTGACAGTCAAGCCTAGTGCACACCTCAATGTTATAGGCACGGATGGGGCGTGTATGCCCTACAATGAACTAGTTTACTTACTGATAAGCAACTTACCCTTTACGTTTTTCTTTCTCCTTCTCTTTGACTCTCTCTTTCTATTGAATTTTGTTGTTCTTTTCAACCACTCTACTCTCCACAGCTGAACATCCATCGGTTCAAGGTAATCGCACGCTTTGGTCTCATGCATGTGGTGGCCACCAATATATGCGTTTGGATACGTACGCTCGTCAAGGAGTCACTGCTCGAGATCACCATTTATCATCAGAAACGTGAAGCCGATCCGGAGGCCACGTCAATTTCCCAATCGATACGTCAGCATGCGTTGCGTCACGCCGGCACCGTTTTGCGTACACACGCCGGCCCCAATGAGGAGTTCGAGGTGCTCGACGGCGAGGACTTGTTGCCGAAGGATGTCTACAAGAGCAACAATGTGCTCTCCAATTTGGTGCGCAACACTGTCGATGGCATTTCGAAGAGTTTTGGCATGGGCGGTGGTGATTCGTTGTCGACCAGCACGACTAGCACAACCACTACAACTATGCGACCACAGTTTACCACGCCCTATTATCAATGGCATAGCACTACTATGGCGCGCAAGCTGAAGAAGTTTATCACGAGCACAACAGCGGCCACGACCAGCTCCAGCAGCACCACGCTCGGGACCACACCCTCCGCCGCCGGCGGGTCGACCATTTTGACAACGAACGGCCAAGCCGGTTCGAGCCTACTGGGCAATGCGGCTGCAGCTGCCGCATCGGCAACTTCGACATCTACCCAATTTCATCCCAGCACCACCGATATGCCCTATAATAGTTTCCAACGTATAATGTCCACCGCTGCTTCGGCAATTGTGCCCCAACAGCAGCAACAGCAGCAACAGCAGCAACAAAGTGGCTGGAATAGAGATTCCGAAATAATCAGTGGTTCTACCTCACCTGGGCCAATTGAGAATTTCGGCGCTGGCTTTGCTTCATTCTTTAACAATTTAGTGTCGTCGACACCAAGCAATGGCGTTAGTGGCACCACACCCACAACCACGACCGAGAGCGGCATCAATATCATGAACAATCTTTTCGGACCGGGCATCGAGAATAGCTTCCAGACACATTCGGATATCTCGCACGACGAGTCCACTGGCATGGTAACATTCGAGAATCTGGAGAGTCTGGACAACATTTACCCCGCGGCGCTCTCATCCAACATCGGTACACTCAATTCGACCGCCTGCGGTCGCATCGATATCATGGGCACAATCGTTTACGATTCGGCACCGTATTTGTATCCGTTCATCATTGAGTATTCGTTAATTGGCGCTGTTGTGTTGTATGTCATGTGGAAGCATATCGGTCGCTATCCGGGACGGCTGAACGACGAGGACTTGGAGCACCGGCTGGAAGTGATGTTGTCGCGGCGCGCAGTCGCCATGGCGCAGCAGGCGCGTTCGGGACGTGTCGACTGTGTGGGCTCGTCGAAGGGCTTGTTCTTTGGTCTGCTGTTGCTGGTCGGCGCGCTCATTTGCCTGATACTCTTCTTCGTCTTGGTGCGTCATCAGCAGTTCTCGCTGTTGGCCATTTATCTGGCCGATGCCAGCCATTGTATACTCATGGCATTTGCCATACTCGCGATCATCATTGGGTTTATAAGGTGTGTACGAACAGCAAGAAAACATTGACTTTATTCGCTATTTCAATGGCTGATACTTTCTTATTAATCATTCTCATTCTCCTTTTTTGTTTTTGTGTTTGTGTTTGTCTCTGGCTCTGTTTTTTTTTTTCATTTCATTTCGTTTATTTCATAGAGTGAAGAATCTGAAATTCCGTTGCGAGGAACAATCTAATCTCAACGACATCTTGCTACGCATATCTGCCTTTGGCCTATTCACTTATTCCATATTCAGTGTTATCGCTGGCAGCTTGAGGGCCCTGGAAAGCGAACCAGATTTGCTGGTAACAACCACCGGTGGCGTTGCCGTACTCCAGGTCATTTTGCAATTGCTCTTCATTGCCGATGTTTCAAGGCGTCGCGTTCATCTGCCCGAGCACGATCGCAGCAAGCCCGGACGTCAAATTGTTACATTCCTGCTCATTTGTAATGTTGCCATGTTTGCCATTTACACATTCGAAGCTCAAAAAGTATTCGCCAATCCTGTAAGTAGATATGTACGTAAGCGTGAGCAAGATATGTATGTATGATTCAACTCGTTCGTTTCTTCGTTTACTGGCTAATTTATTCAGTTATCATATTGTTTAATCGACTTATATTGTAGTTATACATCTTACTTCTTTTCTTGTCTGAGCATGCCGTTCAAGCATTTCGTTCAAATACGAGTACAATTGCTCGTTTATATTTTGTTCGAATGCCTTGTTCGAGTGCCTCATTGAACCGGCTCGTTCGCTTGATCATCTTCATTGATCGATCGATCGATTGATTGATCTTTCGATGATTATGTCAATGTTCTTCCGGATATTTGTTCTACAATATATAAATGTGTATATAGCCTAACGCATGTCTTCTCTTTCTCTCTCTTTCGTTGGCGTTGAAGCATGTCTGTGTGTATTTGCATATTCTGGTGTTCTGTCTATGTTTACTGCTAATATTTTCTCATTTCCTCTATTTTTTTCCTACTTCTTTCCCTTCACCGCACACGTAGGTTCAACTGGAGTTCTATGGCTTTGTTCCTTGGTCCATCATACAGCGTGTTACACTACCGCTCTGCATCTTCCATCGCTTCCATAGCGCCGTGACACTTGCCGAAATTTGGAAGACAACCTATAAGGCACGCTTGGAGTAAACTCATTTCGACAGCATTGAGCATTTGGCTGAGAAGGCTTCGACGCAACGTCTAAAGAGGAGTATTGTGTATTGACACCAGAGTACACAGTAATGGAGTTGGAGATGGCACTAGAAAAAGAGATAGAGATACAGCGAATGTTTGTTCATACACTACAGGTCAATTTGTATATCGCTCTCTTTCTCCCTTGTCAAGTGTTGCGACGGCGTGGCGAAAAAAGCATCAGAAAAAAAACAACTGCAAAGCAAAATATAACGAATCAACTACCAGTTCTAAAGAAAAGGAACGCAGTACAGAGAAAACCCGGTCAGAATTTTTTTAATTGCTCGTATGTAGTGAAATTAAACAGATGACAGAGTAGAAGATCAAATAACAAAGAAATAAACAAAGAAATCAACCAAAAATTAATGAATTAATCAACTGAATGTGAACACAAAAATTACGAAACTGTAGTGGAAAAATAATGAGGCAAGAGAAGCAGTAACTCAAAGTAGGAACCAGAGGAAAGCAGGATTGTAGAGGTCAAAGCAAAACAAAAAAAAAAAAAAAAAGTGCGTACTACTGCATAAGCAGTTTAAAGTGCATAACTACAATTTAAAAAAAATTCATAAGGTAAACGTTTGTTACAATACATACAATGAAAACGTACATCCAATAAATAATAAACAAATAAGTAATTATGATAATATTGAATGTAGCTTACTCTGAAAAGGAAAAGGAAGAACTAAACAACATACGAATACAGTTTTAAATTTTAATTTTGTTAATAATTAAATAATTAATTAATTTATTTTTGTATTTTTTTTCGTCTTAATAGCCATTAGCATATTTATTTTCCGCATACTAGTTTTGGCAATGTGTATGCGAAATTGCAAGATGCACTCATGCATAAAACTAATTAATTAATTAATTAATTAATTAACTAATTGATTTGCTAAGTCATAATTCATAGAAGAGGCGCATTTTTAAAGTGAAACAAAAAAGTTTAAATCCAATAAAAAAATTTAAAAAAAAATATAATTAACTGAACTATTTTTAAATTGCATATTTTAATTAATGTTAAAATTAAATTTAACAAAGTATATATATATATATATATATTATATATATATATATATATATATATATTGAAAAAAAGAAATCAAGATCAATTGTAGTACTTAAAAAATTATAGATTTATTGCACTTTCTTCTATTTTTTTTTTGTTCAAATTTTTTTTAAAATATTTTTTTTTGTGTAATAGTTTTAAAAATATTTATGCTTATTATTAACAAATGTTTATATTTAATTTTTATTGCTTTGTTAAATTTTATGTCAAAAAGGATACTGTGTAATAAAAAAATATATATTGAAACAACACAGAAATGCTTACATTTTAATAAAAAATTGTTGTTTGTTTTTAATGTGTAGACGCTGAAGTCTAACGAAACAAATTACAATTCGGTGTTTCGAAGTGGAACAAAATATTTATCATATGAGAAAAAAGAAGAAAAAATATAGAACAATTTCAACACTATTTGTTAATTGTATTGATATAAATTTTTATTGCGAAATATCAAAGAAGTGTCAGAGCAGCCATTGAAATACCAGCGCCAATGTAGTGCTAATATTTTATGCGCTACTGTAGCGGCGACACTCCATTGTCAGAGTAGTAGTTACATTGTCACAGTACGCACCAAAAACCTAACGTTAGAGTGGCGATTTTTTTTAAACATTCTTTAAGCCTAAGAATTTTGAAATATTGTAGCTGGAAAGAGAAATATGCATTTTGAACGTATTTTGTATTGAATATTAATACAACCAAAATCAAATTCATGTCTGATTTACTTACGAGGCTTCTGTGTAGGGCGTTTTGTGACATAGAGCTTTTATGACCCTATAAGCAAATTTTTTAACAATATATTAACAAAACACACTGTTTGAACAATACAAGAAAAATAATCCAATTCGTATTGTAATACATTTGTTATCAGAATTCTATGATAACTCACACTATTGTCATTTTATCAAAGACATTAAAGAGCTTGGAGGGCAGCAGTCTTTGAAGGTTTTGGGAAATTTAGATTTGTAGCTAAGATTTAAATAATTTAGCAACAAAAAGTGGATAACTAGATAAACTACATGGATGAATTTGTTTGGTAAATTAGCGTTGTAGCGCAACATCTCAATTTGTAACTTTAAACTTTGAACTCTTTTTTTGTAACCTGAAACATGGTATATAGTTAAACGTTCAGTATTTCAAAATGAACTTAGTAAGAAACCAAAAAAAAAAAAATGAAAACGAAAATATATAAATTACTGTTTTCCCATAATGTTGACAAAATAAAATTTTTAATTAACAAAGTTCACAAAGTCACAATATACAAAAACCAACAACAACATGAAATCACAACAACAAAAAACCACAACAACAACAACAAAACTGTGATGAATTTAAGTTTTTCTTACAACTTTTATGTTAACATTTTATTTTTTACTGTTTTTTAAAATCGGTTTACTATTTCTTGATTTACAATAATAATAAATAAAGAAAGAGGAACTATTATATAAAAAAGAAAATTTATTAAATTATAAAAAAAGAAGAAAACCTTAAATAGAACACAACCATACAAGCAAGTTAATTAAAAATAAACGATTATGAAAATAAAAAAAATTAAAAAATATGATAAAAGAATATAAGAATTCTGTCTACGAACAATTATACAATGTTTAACAAACAAAACAAAAACAAACAAAAAATACATTTTTAATATTAATAACTTTATAAATGTCCATTTTGATTATTAGTAGTGATGTTAAAAAAGTAAGGAAAAAAAAAACAAAGAAAATATTTACCGAACACAGAAAGAGAATGGGAAACTTATTTCCGTAAAACCAAAAACCAAACAAAACCAATTTTGAACAATGAAACGCATTTAAAAATGATAACAAAATTTCAAGAAGAAGAATAATATGCATCGCAAGAACAATTTACGCTCTTTGTGAGTTAAATATATATAAATATATATGAACATAATATGAAAAAAACATTTAAATTTTAAGATATATATCGATATCTATAAATGTATGTATACTAACCCACCAAATTCACAGTATTACAACTTTTACATGACAAAAACAACAAGAAGAAATTAAATTTTCTTAATTTTTTGCAGCAGATAATTGAAACAAAAAGAATAATAAAAAGTAACAAATTGAACGGAAAACAGAAACAACAAAAGCCAGTATTGCAGTTTACAATTGTTGCCAAAGACCAAAAACCGAAACACACTGAAGAGAATAAATAAAATAATACAAAAACCAAATGAAATAAAAAAATATAGAAAATGAAGAATGAAAAAAAAAATTGATCCATCAGCATTGTAAGACTACCAAACGCTGAAGGGAATGGAACTCATAAAGAGTGGATTAAATAGGAGCAACAACTAGAAAAAAAGTATTGCTAACCCCTAATTAGGCGCTACC